>CM052807.1:55800285-56113158 GCA_028533885.1 Nasua narica
AAAAGAACATTGTAAAGGGCCATGTTCGTATGAGTCATATGTCTCAAAGGGCAATATTCCCTATTAACTACACTTTTTTTCTTTGTTGGAGAAAAATCCTCAATACGTAGTCTTTATTTGCAAAGTGTTAAAACAATCAGAGCTAGGTTTTGGAAAAACTACGAAGTTAGTGAAGTCAGTCTTACTCCCTCTAATCTCTCCCTTACATTTTGTTGTTAAGGGAGAGACAATATTACAATATTTAATCACACTGTTTGAGTTTCTTGAGGTATTAAGCCTTTTGCAATGATTAATAGGGTACAGACAAATGTATATTATTGGCATATTTGGTTTTTAATCCTGAGGCTTTTATTTCCTGCCTTTCCTGTTTGCACAGGGTGGCAAGAAGATATGGTCTGGATTTGGTGTGAGCTGGACTTGATCCAAGATAGAAGATGGCACGAATAAAATACTAAATTGACTTGAAATGGATTAGAGCTTTGGCATGCTATGATATTTACCTTGCTCTGTCATCACCACACCTAGACCATCATGAGAAACAGTAGGTGGAGTGGGTATAAAAACTCCTGTGAGAGGGTCCTCCACAGATCTGGTTCTCCAGGATGACTCGTCCCCATTTCTAGGTCCCAAATCACCACCATGAAGCTGATCTTTTTGTATTTGGTTGTAGTCCTTTGCATCTTCTGCAAAGGTAAGGTACTAATCTAAAGAATCATTTCAAATTTGATCAACGTGTGTACGTTTGCTTAAATGTTTAGTGCTCTCTACTTCAAACATTTTTCTCCATCAGAAAACTTTCCTATATCTCAGTAGGATAATAAGTAAGGATACTAGGATACTAAGAAAACTATGTTTTCATCCTATTCAGCTTTAACAAACCTATCTTAAGGAATTAATGAACAGTTACTCAAGATGTATTATTTTGGTTGTCTGTTTTTATCAGTTTATCTTTTAATGACTCTATCTTGAACTTAAAACTGCATATTAAAGACCCACACTGGTAATTGAAATTTTCATAAATCATGGAAGTATCACCAATTAAAAGACTGGTTTATCACAAAAAATTTCTTTGTAGAGAAAACATTTCTTTCTTTTTCTTATTTTTTTATTGTTATGTTAGTCACCGTATAGTACCCCATTAGTTTTTGATGTAGTGTGAGAAAACAGTTCTTAAGCTAACAACTTTCCTGGATATTTCATGAAGTCCGTTAGTTAATTTCTAAAATTAATTGAAAATAAGACATCATTAATTTTGCTAATTAATAATTGAGCAAAATGGGAATGAATCTTAAGAAACAAATGTATTACTTACTTAGTTCTTTTTCTGAAAAGGGCAGAAAAACAACATCTAGACGTAAGGGAAAAGGTCAGCAAAAGGGAAGAGATTCATTCTATATCTAAATTTAAAATCTATCTTCAAATCTATCTTCTAGATTTGGGAGTAGAGTACATTTTATTTTTCTATGAGAAGACAGAATGTGGTATACTATGATTATTTATTGTGATTAAGAGAAAAGACTTCTATCCTTAATCCAACTACCTGAGAAATCATCTGATAGACCATTAGAAAATGATTACTGCAAGTAATAGTGAATTACATAATCTTTTTAATTAGTTAACTTATTTTTTTTATTAACATATGATGCATTATTTATTTCAGGGGTACAGGTCTGTGATTCCTCAGTCTTAGACAATTCACAGCACTCACCAAAGTACATACCCTCCCCAATGTCCATCACCTAGCCACCCCATCCCTCCCACCCCCCTCCTCTCCAGAAATCCTGTTTGTTTCCTGAGATTAAGAGTCACTTATGATTTGTCTCCCTGTAGTTTCATCTTATTTCATTTTTCCCTCCCTTCCCCCATGATCCTCGGTCTTATTTATCAAATTCCTCATATCAGTGAGATTATATGATAACTGTCTTTCTCTGATTGACTTATTTCACTCAGCATAATACCCTCTTGTTCCACCCATGTCATTGCAAATGGCAAGATTTCATTTTTGATGGCTGCATAATATTCCATTGTATATATTTACCACATTTTCCTTATCCATTCATCTGTCGATGGACATCTAGGCTCTTTCCATAGTTTGGCTATTGTGGACATTGCTGCTATAAACATTGGGGTGCACATGCCCCTTTGGATCACTACATTTGTATCCTTAGTGTAAATATCCAGCAGAGCAATTGCTGGGTCATAGGGTAGCTCTATTTTCAACTTTTTGAAGAACGTCCTTACTGTTTTCCAGAGTGGCTGCACCAGCTTACATTCCCACCAACAGTATAGGAGGATTCCCCTTTCTCTGCATCCACTGTTTAAAATCAGTTGTGTTTTCATTTTCATTTGTTTCCATGAATTTTTAAATTTCCCAGTTGACCCAGTCATTCTTTAGTAGGATGCTCTTTACCCTCCATGTTTTTGAGTTCTTTCTAACCTTCTTGTGTGGTTGAGTTCTAGTTTCAAGGCATTGTGGTCTGAAAATATGAAGGGAATAATCCTAGTCTTTTGGTACTGGCTGAGACTTGATTTGTGACCCAGGATGTGATCTATTCTGGAGAATGTTCCATGTGCACTAGAGAAGAGTGTCTATTCTGTTGCTTTGGGATGGAATGTTTTGAATATATCTGTGATGTCCATCTGGTCCAGTGTGTCATTTAAAACCTTTATTTCCTTGTTGATCTTTTGCTTAGACAATCTGTCCATTTCAGAGATGGGGGTGTTAAAGTCCCCTACTATTATTGTATTATTGTCAATGTGTTTCTTTGCTTTTGTTATTAATTGATTTATATAATTGGCTGCTCCCATGTTAGGGGCATAGATATTTAAAATTGTTAGATCTTCTTGTTGGACAGACCCTTTAAGTATGATATAGTGTCCTTCCTCATCTCTTATAGTATTTGGCTTAAAATCTAATTTGTCTGATAGAAGGATTGCCACTCCAGCTTTCTTTTGATGTCCATTAGCACGGTAAATTGTTTTCCACCCCCTCATTTTAAATCTGAAGGTGTTTTTGGGTCTAAAATGAGTCTTTTGCAGGTAGCATATTGATAGGTCTTTTTTTTTTTTTAATCCATTCTGCTACCCTGTGTCTTTTGATTGGGGCATTTAGCCCATTTACATTCAGGGTAACTATTGAAAGATATGAATTTAGTTCCATTGTATTGCCTTAAGGTGACCGTTACTGTATATTGTCTCTGTTCCTTTCTGGTCTGTGTTACTTTTAGGCTCTCCCTTTGCTTAGAGGACCTTTTTCAATATTTCCTATAGGGCTGGTTTGGTGTTTGCAAATTCTTTTAGTTTTTATTTGTCCTGGAAGCTTTTTATCTCTTCTATTTTCAATGACAGCCTAGTTGGACATAGTATTCTTGGCTGCATATTTTTCTCATTTAGTGCTCTGAATATATCATGCCAGTCCTTTCTTGCCTGCCAGGTCTCTGTGGATAGGTCGCCTGCCATTTCCACCATTGTAGGTTACAGACCTCTTGTCCCGAGCTGCTTTGAGGACTTTCTCTTTGTCTCTGAGACTTGTAAGTTTTATTATTAGATGATGGTGTGTTGACCTATTTTTATTGATTTTCAGGGACGTTCTCTGTGCCTCCTGGATTTTGATGCCTGTTTTCTTCCCTATATTAGGGAAATTCTCTGCTATAATTTCCTCCAATATAACTCTGCCCCTCTCTCTCTTCTTCTGGGATCCCAATTATTCTAATATTGTTTCATCTTATGGTATCACTTATTTCTCAGATTCTCCCCTATGATCCGGTAGTTATCTGTTTTTCTTACCTTCTTTACCTCCATCACTTGGTCTTCTATATCACTAATTCTCTCTTCTGCCTCATTTATCCTAACAGTAAGAACCTCCATTTTTTTTTATCACACATCATTAATAGCTGTTTTGATTTCAACTTGGTTAGATTTTAGTTCTTTTATTTGTCCATAAAGGGATTCTCTAGTATCTCCTATGCTTTTTTCAAGCCCAGCTCGTATCTTTATAACCATCATGCTGAACTCTAGTTCTGACATCTTACTAATGTCTGTATTGATTAGGTCAGGTCCCTAGCAGTTGGTACTGCCTCTCGTTCTTTTATTGAGGTGAGTTTTTCCACTTTGTCATTTTATCTAGAGAAGAATAGATGAATGAGAGAACAAAATGCCAAAAGGGTAACAATGACCCCAGAAAAATGAACACTAAACAAATCAGAAAAGACCCAAAACTGGGGGGAAAAGGAAAAAAAATGATCATACTGGTGAATAGAACAGAGTCATACACTTAATTTGGGGTATATTTTGGTCTGTTAGAAAAACTGCCTCCCAAAATTTTATTTCTTTTTTTTTAAAGATTTTGTTTATTTCTTCGACAGAAATCACAAGCAGGCAGAGAAGCAGGCAGAGAGAGGGGGAAGCAGGCTCCCTGCTGAGCAGAGAGCCCGATGCAGGGTTTGACCCCAGGACCCTGAGATCATGACCTGAGCTGAAGGCAGAGGCTTTAACCCACTGAGCCACCCAGGCACCCCTGCCTCCTAAAATTTTAAAGAAAGAAGAACATATATATACAAAAATAAGGGTAAATATGATGAAGGGATGGAATATGACTGTAAAAGATGAAAATTTAAAAAAGATTTTAAAAAAGGAATTGGTAAGATAAAAAGTTGGTTGAAAAAGAAAGAAAAGAAATTTAAAAAGAGGAGTACCTAGGTGGCTCAGTGGGTTAAGCCTCTGCCTTCAGCTCAGGTCATGATCTCAGGGATCCCAGCCCACATCGGGCTCTCTGCTCAGCAGGTAGCCTGTTCCCCTCTCTCTCTCTGCCTGCCTCTCTGCCTGCTTGTAATCTGTCAAATAAATAAATAAAATCTTTAAAAAAAAAGAAATTTAAAAAGAGAGAATGTGATTAGGCGGGAGACTAGAACAAAGCTGTACACTAGATTTAGGGTATATTTTGGTCTGTTAGAAGAAACTGTATCCCAAAATTTTGAAGAAAGAAACACTTATATATATATACAAAAAATAAGGTTAAATATGATGAACGGATAGAATATGGCTATAAAAATTAAAATTAAAAAAGATTTAAAAAAATAGAAAAAGAAAAAAGAAAATTAAAAAAATTTAACTTTGAAAGACTAAAGAATCATAGGGAAAGAAGCCATGAATTCTATGTGCTGTGTTCCTCTAGCGCTGGAGTTTTGCAGTTCTCATTGATCAATAAACTGGGTATTGGCTGGATATTCTTGCTGATCTTCTGGGGGAGGGGCCTGTTGCAGTGATTCTCAAGTGTCTTTGCCTGAGGCAGAACTGTACTCCCCTTGCCAGGGACCAGGCTAAGTAATCTGGTTGGCTTCATTCTTAGGAGCTTTTGTTCTCTGTGTGCTTTCTGTACAGCTTTGGAGGACAGGAATGACAATGGTGGCCTCCCAATCTCTGGTCCTAGAGGAGCCAAGAGCTTGGGGGGCCCCCTTTTCAGTGAGCCCTCAGAGAAAAGCAGTCAATCTCTCCCATCTTCCTGGTCTCCAACTGCACTCTGTGCTCACCCAGCCTGTGATTGAGCATTTCTACCTCTGGCACATGGCCCCGTTTGGAGTCTCCAAACCCAGCAGGTTCCTGCAGTGCCCTTCTGCACTGCTCCTCCCAGAGGAGGAAGGGCAGAGACTCCCTGGATCTGCCACTTGTGGGGTCCTTGCTCAAAGAAGGTAGTGACCTGATTGTGCCTTGGATCATGGTTTATGGCAACCCTGAGTTGAGAGCCCACTTCTCAGCTCCGTCTTGGCAGCTGGCTTCCCCACTCTGATACCTTGGAGCTCTGCCAACTCACGTACCCCCAGTCTTTCTGTGACCCTGAGGGTCCTGAGACCACACTGTCCCAGTGAGGGCTCCTCCCCCCTCCCCCAGCTTAACCACTGGAGCGACATCTCTCAGGGGAGCAGACTTCTAAAAGTTCTGATTTCATGCACTGCTGCTCTATCACTTGCCAGTAGCCAGCTGACAGAGGCTTCTCCCCCGACCCCATGGTCTGTCTTCTCGTATATTGCCTCAGGTTCACTTCTCACCACATCCTACCTTTCAGAGAGTGGTTGCTTTTCTTTTCATAGAATTGCTGCTATTCTTTTCTTTGATCTCCTGTTGAGTTTGTAGGTGTTCAGAATGGTTTGATAACTATCTAGCTGAATTCCTGAGACCCAATGAAATTTAGGTCTCCTACTCCTCTGCCATCTTGCTCCTTCAAATTTCATAATCTTAAATAACATTTTGTTATATTTTTTGCTTCTATTTTGCATAAATGTTTATTTCTTAACAGTACACAAAACACATTATTTTCAAAGCATTTATTAAATAATATCATATGACATCAAAATGTTTTTAAAGTATCTAATAATGTATATTAAGTTCACCAGAGAATTGGAGAGTATTTCTGAAGTAAATTCTTAAATACTCCTGACTGCTCTAAAAATGCTTATGAATATTTCAATAGGATTCCCATAGATTGGTGATCTTTTTGACAAAATGAAGGGATTATATGTATTAATAAATCCATGTTGAGAAATAAGAAACCTTCTTGGAAAAATGCTCTGCAGAAATTCCAGGTGTCTTAGTTGAAATGAATATTTTTTCTTAGTCAGTGAGCTCTAAGTTCCAAGTACAGATTCCCTTCATTTTCTATAGGTTATATAATGGGAAAGCCTTGGGGACTGGAAGTTGGTGAAGGCAATTTCATGTAATCAATCAAAAGAAAAAATGTTACTGTTTAAGCAACCATAACTGTGGAAAAAAATAAGAAAATTAAAAAACAGTACCCTGGCTAAGTGGGGAGAAACCTCAGTAATATGAAATATAGAAATGGCATGAAATGGATAAAGTATTATTTTTTTCCCATATTATTCTATCTTCTCAGTAGAGTAAAAGCTGTACAATTGGTTGCCTTTTCCCTTTCTTTCTTTTTCTTTCTTCTTTTCTTTCTTTCTTTCTCCCTTTTTCTTTTCTTTTTTCTTTTCTTTCTTGTTTTTGTCTTTTGTCTAATTCACTACTTGTGAATACACTAACCAGAAATATTTAGGGGAAAATAAAACTAGGCGAAATTTCAATCAGAAAATATACTTCAGATTGACAGCTGTAAAAGGTTTTGATAGTATGAAAAAGATATAAAGTACTGGCTCATATAAATTTTGTGGATTTAATTTATTTGGCCATATATTTTTTCAGTAATGAGTTGACATTGAAAACTTTGATTTAGAGTTTGTGATAGGTAAATGCATTACCTAGACCTATATAAAAAAGCTCAATAAATTAATATTGAAAATCATAATTTTTAGATAAAAAATAATTTCCTTGGATTGAATTTTAAAGCAGGGAAACAAGCAAAATGTTATTTTCATTGTTTTAAAAAACATGCTATAGAGAAATAAAAATGACATAATTGTTATTACTTTTTTTGCTTTTTTTTATAGATGGGAAATCCCTATTATACAGAAAAAAATCAGGTGTGTATCTTCCAGAAATTAATCTTTACTTTGAGGTACCAAGATGTATTGTGAACTTGCTTCTTTTGGAACACAGGGACTTTTTCCCTGGGTTTATTGAGATATAATTGACATGTAACATTCTGTAAGTTTAGGATATATGACATGATTTGATACATGTTTATGTTGTAAAATGATTACCATAATATAGTTATTCAACACCTCTATCATTGTATATAATCACCTTTGTGTGTGTGTGTGTGTGTGTGTGTTGAGAATTTTAAGACCTATTCTCTTAGCAACTGTCAAATATACAATACAATATTATTAACTGTAGTCACAGTGGTATACATTAGATCCCCAGAATTTATTCATCTTAGAACTAGAAGTTTGTGCCCTTTGATCAACATCTCCCCTTTTACCCCAACCTCAAACTCCTGGCAAACACCATTTTACTTTGTTTCTAGGAGTTCGATGTTTTTAGATTCCGCATACAAATGAGATTATATGTTATTTGTCTTTCTTTGTTAGACTTATTTCTCTTAGCATAATGTCTTCAGGGTCCATCCACGTTGTCCCAAATGTCAGAATTTTCTTTTATTATGGTGGCTAGTATCCCATGTGTATATGTGCCACACTTTCTTTAGCCATTCATCTGTTGATGGACATTTAGGTTGTTTCCATGTCTTGGATATTGTGAATAAGGCTGAAATGAACATGGAAGTTGAGATAACTCTTTGAGATAGTGATTTCATATCCTTTTGAATATATACCCAGAAGTGGAATTTTTGGGTCATATGCTAATTCTATTTTTATTTTTTGAAAATCTCCATACAATTTTCTGTGATAGCTGAACCAATTTACATTCTTGCCAACATGGAGTACAGAAAATTGATGTGTTTTATACACATTTGATTTGGGAATAAACTATGACTCCTTACTCATTTATCCCACATGATTATAAATACCTCAAAGATAGGATTTGGTCTATACTGTTTGTTCTGTATGCAAAATGCTGAGAACAGTGGCAATGGAATAGATAGACCCTCAGATCATACTTGTTTTGAATTACTGATATAATTTGAGATTATAGATATGATTTGTTCTGCATACAAGAATTTTCTATATAAAAATAAACAAATCCTTTCCAAAGTAAAACTTCTGAAATGAACCACAGATACTCTTATTTTTTTACCTGAAAAGACAAGAGCCTTGAGAACATAGTCTAATCTTTTTCAGGGACACAAAAATGAATGCCTGTTATCATATTATATATCTGCCAATGGTGCCCTTAGGATCCAATGCTGTGTGTAAGATAGTTGAGCCTTACTCTAAAGATGGTTTGTATGTTTCTGCTTTCGATTTTCCTTTCTGTATTTTCATTTCCAATAAACATTTAACTCTATATCCTGATAGGATTATTATATCTGGGTTTTTTTTTTTTTTTTTGCACCCAGTTACCAATTTTTATTTTTTTTGCTTTCAGTCTAGTATTTGTTGTAATACTTGTGGGCCCTGAGGGACTTTTTTCTAACGGGTAAAGTTCTTGCATGGGTTTTATAACATCTCTGTTTGTTGTAAGAGGATTTGGGAATGACTTTTGACTGCAAACTACATTTTAAATAATTAGAATTTTCTAGGTTTCTAACCTATATGGAGAATGTTATTGTATAGTTTTCTCTAGAAGCATTTATATTAGGTATCTCCAAACCATTTCGTCTTAGCCTTTGGCTAAATATGTGTATATGTATTTGTATGTGTAATTAATACACCTTAGTTTTGGTAACAGTTTGTCAGAACACATGGAAACTCTTTATCTTTTAACTGGCTCTGTTTCCTGTTTCACTTAATTTATGCCTATGTTTTTAGATAGATTTGGCAACCATAAGTCCTGGATTTTTCAGGACGGTCCAATTTCTGAAAGTGTATCTTAGTATCAGACCATGTGCTTTGACTTTTTATTTGAATGATATAGTCAGTTTGGGCTTAGGAAATTTGTGAACATTATAGAGTATGGAGAAGCACTAAAAAAAATCTATAAACCATTAAGTACCAAACTAAAAATGTTACTCAAAAAATTTTTTTGAGGGTTCTTGAATATGTAATCAACATATAATTTTATGCAAAATTCTATTGCCATTGTTAAATGCTTCATTTCACGAAATTCTTAAGAAAATTCTCTGGGAAACCAGTGCTTTTATATATTTGATAAAATATGTTTATATCTTTAAATATAACTTAATATACGTGCTTATATGTAAATTGTCATTTGTTATAAATTACTCATAGTGTGTTTTTGACTCAGCTATACTTACTATAATTTGACAATGTTGCAAATTTACATGCTATTTACTTAAATATGAAGAAAATTCACCTTGATAAACAATAAACAATAACACTTAAATCATTTGTATATAGCATGTACATGAATTTTGTGTCTAGTGGTACAATCCATTTCATTCAAATTAAGTAGTTAGTTTCATCCAGTATTTAAAAAAATCTTTTAACTAAAAGTTCTGTATTTCACCAACAGAATAGGAATCAATGCTTTGCACCTTTTCAGTCATCCGGAATTACTGTTTTTTTTGCTGTGTTCTAATTCCTGCACCTAGGCTGTGCTTTAAACTGTTTGGAGGACCAATGGAGCCTTTATTTTTTTATGAGGGTGTTCTGGAGAGGTATAAATATACCATAGTCAATGGATAATTACCATATTCATGCCTGAGTACTGAATTCAATGAGCATAGCTCTGTGGGAACACCTTCCAAGGACAAAAAATGGCTGTAATCAAAATTCACTTTCTGTTGGCAAATCTGTCAGATAAGCTACTAATGACAGCAATTCTCCCTTTTTTTCTTCAGATGGAAAAATAGCTGAAAGCACATCAGGTAAATTACTTTTATACTAAACAACAATAAAGTGACAGTGCTTTTATTTGGAGAGAAGGCATACCTCCCCTCGAAATAGCATTAAAACATTTAAAATGAAATATTCCTTATTATGAGCAAATATACTGTAGTGTGTTTTTGAATATTCTGGGCCAGATAATTAAAAATTTAATCAGCATTTATAAAGGTGGTGACATTTCAAATAAAAAATTGCTGTGGTTACTTGCTTTTCTAAAATTTTTAAACCTATAAGAGAAATGTGAATATAGATTTAAGGATTTACTTTACTTGAGTAAGTACTTTGTATTATAGGATTAATTTCTTAGAGATCTATTTTAATTAAAATTGATCCTGGTCCTGTTAGTTTTATTACAGATTCCCTCAGAAAATTGAATAACACTGAGTATTATCCATTATTTTGTTTCTCTATCCACCAAAATGAAAAATAAGCCACAGCAAATCAAGAGTGCTTTTATGGAATTTTTCTTAAACCTAAGAAAAGGATTTTTGCTAATATCAATATAGATTTAATTGGATCTGATCTAATGCATATAGTAATCAAAATAGCCCAAGATTACTTTTATATGTTTTTCTTATGTGATATTTTAGATCTCTGTGTCTTTCTACAACCTAAATACAATAAAATATAATTGGAAGATGTGTTCTTTGAGGTAAACACAGACTGAGAATAAGCAGCAGGTCAGTTATCTCATGAAGACAGCAAAATCTTCACTTCGTCGTAGCTATGATAGGACTCATTTGATTTTACCATAATGATAGAGCAAGAGCTTCTTTCCTTCCAAGAGTACAAAATCTGATTGTTAATTAGAATAAATTGGGTCATATGAGTCTTGAACATTCTCCTAAAAGTCCTCATTTGAGAAGTTTGAACACTTAGAATTCTATAGTTCTCTGAAAATCTTCTGAAATTATGAGCCATTGAGTTTTTTCCTATGTCTCTCAGGGAACATCTCACGTCTGGGTATTATTTAGGAGGGACTGAGGATCTCTAAGGCTAGAGTTGCATTGGATGCATAAAAATGCCAAGCAAGGAGGCTTCAACCAACCACTCAACCAGTCAACATAAAACTGGTCAGACTCCAGAGCAGGGGTATCCCCCACAATCTTTATTCCTTAATGAGACAAAGATATACATATTTGAGAAAAGGATCCATAAGCTATTATAGGTCTCTTTATGTTTTTTGATATTTTTCCATTTTACTGATTTCAGATAATACGACTTGTTTGTTGCCATTACCTTTAAAATCTCCCCTTCCAGGTAGTTCATCCATATTCATGCTGTCATCCAGCAGTTTTTCTCTATAGAGTGAAGGTGGAGAAGCAGAATTATGTCTATTTCTCTTTTCTGTCTCATTCTGTGGTCTGAGTCTGTGGTATGAAGTAAACATTTTATTTATCTTTAAGCATTGTATAAGCAACCTATCTTTGAATGAGGTGAAGGCAGTATACATTTTGCATAAGAAAAAAGGATTTCTTGGCAAATTTTACCATGTAATCTTAGCAAGTGATTTAATCTCTTTTACATACCCATTTCCTCATCTACAAGTGAGGACTAATAATAGTACAACCTTGTGGGGGATTGTGAGGATTGAAGAGATAAGGCATGTAAGGTACTGTTACACATCTAAGATGTGGTCCCTACAAAACACATCCTGACCATTACACCTAGTGATCCTAATGGCATGTATTTCTGAATAAGTTTTATATATTAAAAAAATGGATAAATTAGTTAGTAGAAACAAACATGGCACACTGAGCAAGATCCCAGACTATTCATTTTGACAACAGAATGAATAAATTCAGAGGAGACATTGGTCTAACAAAATGGAAGATCTAATGATATATCTGTGGGGTTGAACTCAGGGGAGGTATAAGTATAGTGAATACTTATGAAGTAAATAGATGGAATAAAAAGATTCTGCATAAGTTTCATGTGACAAGTTGGGTGAGAAAAATAAAATGTATCGAAAGACACTGTTCTTCCTTACTGAATACTTAGTATGTGCCAGCCACTGTGCTAGGTGCTTATATCATATTTGATTCTTTCATTTAATTAATAACCACATTATGAAGTGGATAATGTTTTATTATCATTTGTTATGTATTCTCCATTTAATAGATAAAGAAACTTTATTTCAGAAGTATTAAATATATCCAGGGGCATAACTAGGAGCAAGAATAGCACATGTATAAATAAAGGAATAAAATTTAAAATAATTTTTTTAAAGATTTTATTTATTTATTTGACAGAGAGAGAGATCACAAGTAGGCAGAGAGGCAGGCAGAGAGAGAGAGGGAAGCAGGCTCCCTGCTGAGCAGAGAGCCTTATGGGGATCTCGATCCCAGGATCCTGAGATCATGACCTGAGCCGAAGGCAGAGGCTTAACCCACTAAGCCACCCAGGTGTCCCTAAAATAATTTCTTTTCCTTCCAACTTGACAAAAGCATATTTGTGACCACCTAGAAGTCCTGATTCTAATGCAGAATTTTCAAATCACTGGAATTCAATATGAGAACAGGGTGTCAATGCCCTTGCCAATGTTGCTGCTCCCCCCCCCCACACACACACACTCTTTCCATTCCTGGCTTTGTCCCGATACATACAGAAATACCCTTGCCTTCATGTCTTAGCATCATCTGTTACTCCTGCAAGGAAGTACCCCTTGATCATCCCCCCAGCCTAGGGCTTCTCATTGCTGCAATGTGGTCTAACCTTGGGAAAATGGTCTTGGGAAGGATGCTTACGAAGGTCATGAGAGCAAACTTGGGACCACAGGGCTTTGGAGACTCAGTATGGTCTACAGTGGGGGAAGGAAGATGGCATAGGCTCTGGGTTGGTGTGTGTTGACTGCCGTGCCTTTGTTCTTTGCCCACTGAGGAGAGCCATGGCATGAGAAAGGCCAGAGTGAGACTCGAGTGGTTCTGAGTGGGAATCTCTCTTGCCTGAGTCTAAGAGAGGCATCGTAAAAGGCCATTCTGATGATAGGTCTAGGAATCTACATGGGTTTGACTCAAAAGCCTCTAGGTTTCCCACTACTGAACCCTGCCTCATTTCTCTCTGCTTTGGCAGAACTAAGATATTTAGATATTAAGATCTAATATCTAGACACCTGGGATACCTCAGTGAATGAAACAAGCAAAAAACCTCGAGTTTATGGAGCTTAAAATCTAGAAGAAGCAGACAGTAAGCAGTAAACATAAGTAGTAAACACGGTATATTACAAGGTGATAAAATCTCCTTGTAATAATAAATTAGAGTAATATGATAATTGAAAGTGTTAGAATGGGGATGGCAATTTTAAATTCTCACAGTATGCCTCATCGAGATGACATTTAGGCTGAGATTTGAAGGAAATGAATGCTACAATTTATAAGTAAATGTTCTCATTGTTTTTTCTTTGTAGGAAAACAGGAAAGACAAGCAGGTATGTTATCTTAATTTTATCCGCTATTACAGTGTGGATTCAACACAGCAGAATATTTTGATGGGGGGAGGTTGGGCACTGGAACTTTGGGCTTATCAATGAAGAGAAAGCAACTGGGGAGGTTTCTGCCCTAACTATAAGACGAGTTTCTAGTACAAAGCAGTGAAGTCTTCACATCTCTTTTCATCTCTCTTTCTTGAAGTCTTAGAATTATTACAAAAAGGTATGAGTATGGCTATGAAGGCAATAAGCAGTGTATGTTATTCCAAGGGCTGCTAGAAAAACTGGGAATAACATGGCTTTCAGAGTGTCACAATTAAATCCCTCTTTTGTGCTCTCTTTTGTACTATTTTCAAATATGACCTTCTGTTATTCACATTAGGTGGCTTTTTGTTCAGTAGTCTGAGCTCTGGTGACCCAAACAGAAGAAAGAAATCTCTTATTGGTTCACTCCTTAACACTGGATTTAATGCTCCTGGAGGGGCTGAAGATGGGTCGAGCAAACATCAAGACACTGATAGTTTAGTGTTAAAAGACACTCCAGCAGGTACTGTTAGAGAAAAATGCTTATCCAGGAAGCAAGTGCTTTATTTCATTTGGGATAACCTGATAATCTTTGCGTTATTTGCAGCACATGGCCTTAATAGTAATAGTGGGGAAGAGAAAGGCACTAATTCCGGGGCCAATGAGACTGACGAATTCAGTCTTTAGAGAATTTTGGCAAAGATGTTTACATTAAGTTACATATTTTTTTCCTGATCATTTTAGTTTTCTTATGCTATCTTTCTTCTTGGTGCTATTATTGTAATGATCAATCATTTTTATGATATTTAATTAAAAACTTCCAGACCCCAAGTTTGGTGCAAGTTTTCTCTACTCCCGTTTTTGTCTCCAACCACAATTCATTTTCTATACTGGGATTCTGTCTTTAAATTGCATACTCAGTTTTATGAGTAATATTATAAAACAGAGTTTCTAAACAGTTTGTGGTCTGCTATTTGGTTTTGTTTGAAAAAAAAAATCAACTTTCTTTAGATGAGGCATGTTCTCTCTGGTCCTACATCCTTCTCCCAGTTGGCCAAGTTTTATTTTACTTACCTGGTCCCCAAATCTCTATAGTTCTTAGCTGTTTAAAAATAGAAAAGCAGGAGATTCAATGAGGAAAATAACTTCAATATTTTATATTGAAACTTAATATTTTGAGTCCAAGTGATGATAACTGAAAAGGGAGAAGCAGGTTGGGGTATAGGAGTGCAGTTTCCCGTCTGTCTAGTCATCCGTTTTGGTCCTGACAAACACAGCATGACTAATAAGTTAATGCAGATACGATTGCTCTTGTTTACAAGAGTCATTAATTGTTTGCTCATGTTCTAAAGAACACGGTGAAATTTATCTTAAACGGCCCCAATGCTTTAGTTTTCTTATGGAATTCTCGAACCTCATGGTAAATTGGTTGCCATGCACACCCTTGGTTACACTGTATGGAATTATATATGGCAAGATGTATGGAGGGGAGGGGAAGGATATTATTGAAATGATAATGGAGGTCTAGTTCAAGCAATGTGTATAGATTAATTTCTTCTACATTATGAGTGAATGCAACTTTTTTCTGATAGTAATTGTGTTTTTATATGACAGAGAAAACCAAGTTAGCAAGTGATTTTGCCAACAGTATGTCAGGTGGTATTAAATTTGGTGGCACTGCTTCAAATCGAAATGACATTGGTAAAGGTCCATCTGGCCAAAGTGGATTTGATGTGAATGCAGTAAATGGATTGGCTGGCTCTAACTCTGATGCCGGTGAAGCAGGTATTCTAAATTGTTTGTTAGTTTCTGCTTTTGACAGGGAAAAAATATTAATTAACAAAGCAGGGAAGGTGTTGTTATTTTGACCTGATTTAGTGTTAGAGAAACTCGTGAAAATGATTTTTAAATTATGTTTGATTCTTAAAGGAGCTGTGTTATCTTCAACAAAAATCAGCAATTTAAACATTTTAGTGAAGAGGCAATTAGATTCAGTTGTGAAGGAGTTTGGACCTGGAAGGAAAAGACCCAGTTTCTATCCCCTGTCTTTCCTGCTAACCTTCCTGTGGACTTTGGGAAAAGCACCTAAACTCTCTTGTTCCCAAGTTTTGTCATAAGGAACAGGAAAATTTGGGTCTCATGTTTCTATACTTTTGTGGTGTTAATTTTTTAAGTTTCATTACTATATTTCAACTAGTGTTCTTGAAGAAGCATGTCAGAAAAAAAATTTACAAAAGTGTGGGTAAATAGCATTTTATATTTGGAAATTAAAGTCAGTGAAAGAAGTTAGGGTCAATAGAATACGTAAATCTTACATTTTCGTGTCAGAGCAATTTATCTTAAAAGATGTGGATATTGGTGCAAAGAGGAAGAATAGAAAGGAGTTTGTTGGTAAATCCATGGGCGTTGGCTGTCATATCAGTGGCTCAGGAATTCTGATCTAGACTCTGTAATGAAAAAATAGAAATAATCATTTACATCCTTTGGTTTTTTTGCTCTTAATAACAGTTGAATTTTACATTTGCCTTTTGATTTGGGATTTGGTGATAGAAAGAAGGATGAATCTGAATTTGGTCTTGGTAATTCTGGCTCATGTGGAATGGGCATCAGGGGTCTTGAACATAAAGACTTTGGTGAGAATGAAATAGAGAACATCGGAAAATCAACTTCCAGTGATCTAATCATTACTATTTAGGTTTTGTGCACGAAAAATAGAGTCATAAGTTGTATTTATTACCTGGTAACAATCTTTTTTTTTTTTTTTAATTTTAGCAGATAATACCAACCTGAGAAGTAGGGCTGGATTTAGTAGCAGTGTCTCTGGAAATTTGGGATTTGGTTTGGGGGCATCTCATCAGAAGGGCTTGGGCATTGGTAGAGCTGACCAGAGTGAAATAAGCAGCAAAGGATCTGCCAGGGGCGAATCAATTGGTTTCGGATTTGATGCCCGTAGCCCAGGTATTCCAACTAAGACTCATTCCAGAAAATTTGAAATTAGTTAAAGTAACTAATAGGTTAAAAATATATTTCTTTAATATTTAACAATAAACTTATTAATTAAGATTAATTTTAATAATATTTTAATTTTTCTGTCAGTTGGATCTGGGTCTTTTGGTTGGGAACTTGGAAAACAGAAGGGCAATGCTGCATTTGGTTTGGGAGCTTCCGGTTCAAGTTCATTTGGTGACAGTGGCATTAATGGCAAAATAAAAATTGAAGGAAAGCAAATGAGTAGTTCTGGAGGACCCATTCCCAGTGATCTAGGTATTGATATCTCACTCTTATTCATAAACTTTTCTGAATCATGAAATGTTTTCAGTATACTCTGTGACATCATTTTATATTCTGCAGGTGATACCAGTTTGAGAAATTGGAATACATTGGTTGGTGACAACTCTGGAAAATCAGAAATCAATGTAGGGGTTTCTGGTCAACAGGGATTTGGAATCAATGAAATTGGAGGGACTAGAATGAGTGACAGTGGATCTGCTGGCACTGAATTCAAAGACTTTGGATCTGATGCTGGTAGCTCAGGTATTCCACTCAGTCTCTGTTTCTGAGAAATCCAATTAGATTTCAAATATTCGGTATTTTATTTCATAATATTTTGAATTTTCTACTAGTGGGAAGGTCTGGGTTTTTTGATTTTGGACTTGAAGGAAAGCCGTTTGGAACTGAATTTGATTTTGGAGATTCTAGTTCAAACCACTGTCGTGACAGTGGTGATAGTGGACTAAGATGTACTAGTGAATTCAGTTCCAGTGGTTTAGGTCTTGGTGTTTAATTTCTGTGCCCAAAAAATATTTGAATCATAAAATTTACTGGAATATGTTCTGATGACAATCATTTTACATTCTGCAGGCAACATCAGTGCAAGAGTTGGGGATAATTTTGTTGATGGGATATCAGAAAATTTGAGATATGGTTTTGAGAAATTTGGTCAAAAGGAATTCGAAAGCAGTGGATCTGATCAGAGTGATAAGAGCAGCAGGGAATCTGATGCCAGTGGCTCAGGTAGTCTAATTTTGGACTCTGCTCAGGTGAAATCTAAATCGATTTCAGGCTTTCATCTGTTACTGTGTTAACATTTTTATTTCTCTGTTAGTGGAAAAGTCGTCATCGTTTACCATGAGATATGGAGAAAGGAAGCATAAAGCTAAATTTAATTTTGGAGATTCTGGTTCAAATCGATTTGAGGACCCTGGCCTTAGTGAAAATGTAATAAAAGGTACTAGAGAATCTACTTTTAGTGGTATGGATATTGCTAGTTAATTTTTTGCTTAAAAATTTTCTCAGTTATAAAATTTATTACATATGTCCTTTTGACACATTTTTACTATTCTGGTAGAAGTACCAGTGCAAGAAGTGGTGGTGAGCATGTTGGCGGTAATTCTGAAAATTCAGGGGTGCCTGGGTGACTCAGTTGGTTAAGTGTCGTCTGCCTTTGGCTCTGGTCATGATCTCAGGGTCCTGGGATTGAGTCCCACATCAGGTTCTCTGCTCAACGGGGAGTCTGCCTCTCCCTCCCTCTCCCTCTCTCTCTCTCTCTCTCAAATAAATAAGTAAAATCTTTAAAATTTTTTTCAAAATTCAGGATTTGGTGCTTGGTAAAAGGAATTTGGAGGCAGGGGATTGATGGAATGAGCAACAGCATGTATATTGTCCCTGGATCCATGAATCACAGGTCCAATGTCCATAACTCAGGCATTCTACTAACTAGACTCTTGGTGAAATTGAAGTGGATTTAATTTTTTTTATCATTTTTAAAAATAACATTTAAATTTTCCATTAGAGGGAAGGACTTCATTTTCTAATTTTGAAAATGAAGAAAGGAAGGGTGAAACTCGGTTTGGTTTTGGAGATTGTGGTTCAAATCCAGTGGCCATAGTGGTAAAGACTTTGATGGAAATAGAGTAGGTGGTCCTGGAGGCTCTAGCTCCAGTGCTCTAGGTATTGATGGCTAATTTCTGTGCCTAGAAATATCCTGAATTATAGTATGCATCAAAAATAATTCTCGTGACCACCATTTTGTATTCAGCAGGTGCCTCAAGTGCAAGAAATGGGTATGGATATTCTGGTTGGTATCTCTGAAGATTCAGGATCAAATTGGGGGTCATCTGATCAGCAGGGATTTGGAATCAATGGAATTGGTGGGAATGGAGAGAGAGGCAATGGATTCGTGGAGGCTGGATACTTTAGTCCTGGATCTGATGTCAGTGGCTCAGGCATCTTAACCTGGACTCTAGTCCCAAGAAATCCAAATTAATTTCTTCCTTCTTTATTTTTTTTTAATCACATTTTGATTTTCCATTAGGAGAAAACACTTGGTCTTCTGGTTCTGGAAATGGTGAAGGAAGAAAGGGTGCAGCTGGACTTGGTGGTGTTACTTCTGGACCAGGCGAATTTGATGAAACTGGCCTTAGTGGTACAGGTACCTGTGATACTGGAAAGGATGTTACTGGATCTGGTTCCCATGACTTGAGAATTTAGATTTATATCTGATGATTAGAAAGTCAGGATTCTGAAATACATTATAAAATAACAATGAAAATTACAAACATTAGTAATGATACAAAAAGCAAGCCAAAATTCTGAAATGATAAACTGTATGTAGATGCGATCAGGGAAAAGTCATTTAATATTTTTTTGGCATAGAATGTAGAACGAGTTTTGTGGCTGTGATTATATTGATGTGGAGTTATTTTTGTTGCTTTTACGCAAAACTGGTTTGGAGTTGCGGAAGTTGAAGAGGTGGTCAGAGTAACCAATAATTTGTTGCGTTTGAGCTTTATATTCTGGATCTGGTCTTGGTAGTTTAAAATTTTTTGCAGGTTTATTCCTGATAAGAGTAAATGAGTTCCATCCCTTTTGAAAATCTCATAAAATTTAATATTTCTACGTAATGGAAACATTAGATTGAATAGTCTAGGAATTTGTGGTATGCATTGTTAAAGTAATACTCATTATGATATGGGAACTATTTTGATGCTGCTAGCAGTATTGGAACATCTTGGGAGCCACTAGACTAGATGACCACAGAACTGTGGGTAGTAGGTACACTTCTCGTGATCACTTCACGTGATCTGAAAAATATTCAGGATTCACATTTAGAACTCAACTTTTGGATTGATACATTTTTTAAAAGGAAAGTCTAATTAGCAAGAGATATATGGTATCGTAGTAATGTTGACCTCAGTCTGGATTGACTGTCAGTGAATCTGTTAAAAAAAATCTTGGTCATATAGAAATAATAATTCTGTTGTGGGTCATTCTTAATCTTTGGACATCAGTTTTACAGTCAACACTGCAATGGAAATGAGAAATCTGAAATCATTATTTATGCCACCAATTTTGTTTAATCACAGTTAGTACAAATGGTTTAATAGGCACTGAATATCTAAACCCTAGATCTGCTGCCATTAGCTCAGGTATTCAAATTTAGGATGCGTTCCTGAGAAATGTAAGAAGTAGTCGCCTCTCATCTTTCTGTTGTGGAATGGTTACCAATTTGAGATTTTTTTGCTATTTGGATGCCAGCTTTTGACTGCTTTAATTTTTTAAACGAGACAGACTTTTATCAATTAGTGTTCTTTCTGGTAGTATATCTAATAGCAGTGGATCTAGTGGCTTTGAAATGGCAAGTTCTGGATCTGTTGACATTATTCTCTCTTGACATTAGACTTATTCAGAGGAACATCTCAGCTCAACTAGATTAGTGGTTTTCATATTTCCAGTTTTTGTGAGTGCAGACTCCTTTGTTCCATTGTCATCTAGAAATGATACCTAGATATCCTCAATGTAAAGCAATTCAAAGTGGGAGTAAGTGTGGTTGAAACTGACATAGAACACCCTGATCCCTGTTTATGCAAACCCTTCTCTTTTTCTGAATACACTTTAAGGCAATTGATCTGGAATAAATTAATTTGGTGTCAGTTCGTTTGGTGATGAGCATTTAATTTTGTTTCTCCCACAGGTTGAGTTGATAATATATATTTTTCTTACACAGCTTTACATTGTTCTAGGTCTGCTAACATTAGCATTGCTGAACTTGGATCCATGGTTTATCCATCAGATTTTAAAAACTTTTTTTTTCATATTTTACCAAGTAAAATCTATACATTTATGAAACAGCTTAACTATTTTGTATTAAAATAGGTGTCACAAGCTCCTCTGATAGCAGTGCCTCTGGACCATTCAATACTCCAGGTAAAATCTATATACATGATGCATATGTGTGTATCTGTGTGTGTGTATATCTATATATATATAATTTTGAAATTTAAATGTTCTGTGGATTATTGATTTACTAGCACATGATATTGTTATGGCTTTTCCTTGTTGAATTGAGCTTCTAAATGCTTCTCTTTAAGTAATAAGATTTAGATAACCAACTGTATATTTAAAACAACTCCATTAATAAGATAGATTAAATTATACTTTAAAGGAACCTAAATAAAACATAATGCAGCTTCTTCTTTATCATTTTAGATATATTATTTTTAAATGACTTTATAATAAATTAAAAGTTTAATCTACTTCCACTTGACCTGGGAAAAGACAGCCTGTAGTAAAGACAGGTGGTTCCAAAATATACAATAAATGGCATTGTAAAAAATATTTAAAAATTCTATCAAAATATTGATTTTTATTATTGTTGCTGTTTTATTCTGCTTGATTTTAGACCTTGCTCTAAGATTTCATATAAATTTACTTGGTCACATAAAAGGTTCAATGCATTAGAAATAAACAATCATGGAAAAGTATCAAGGGATATGAATTTTCCTCTTTGATCAGGAGAATTGAGTTCTCTTTATAGATAATTAACTTATTAGTATTAGGTAGTAGACTGATTTAATAAAAGTCTACCTTGGACCTGTTCAGCTAATGGCTTCTAATAAAAGTATGCTAGCAAAGTTCTGTTTTTGAAGTTCAAAATATAGGTCTGTGGGGGATGCCACATATGTTAGTAATTGTACATAACCCAAAATGAATAAGCTCACAATGATTTCAGAAAATTCTATGGCTGATCGTTCAAGAAAAAAATATGTATTTAAGAGATAATCAGGGCACCCGGGTGGCTCAGTTGGTTGAGCAACTGCCTTCGGCTCAGGTCATGATCCTTGAGTTCCAGGATCGAGTCCCACATCGGGCTCCCAGCTCCACGGAGAGCCTGCTTCTTCTCTAACCTTCTCTCCTCTCATACTCTCTCTCACTTTCTCTGTCTCTCAAATAAATAAATAAAATCTTTAAAAAAAATCATATAGGGGCGCCTGGGTGGCTCAGTTGGTTGGGCGGCTGCCTTCGGCTCAGGTCATGATCCCGGAGTCCCGGGATCGAGTCCCACATCGGGCTCCCGGCTCCACGGGGAGTCTGCTTCTCCCTCTGACCTTCTCCCCTCTCATGCTCTCTCTTACTGTCTCTATCTCAAATAAATAAATAAAATCTTAAAAAAAAAAAGTAAAAAAAAAAAATCATATATATGAACTTGGTAAATCACAGCTCTCAAAAAATCAAATTATATATTCGGAACAAAGAAACCCATCGATGGCCTTCGGAATCAGCCTCTAAGTTCCCATGTAGAAATTCAAATGTCCTGTATATTTAAAATCAATGTATGTCTTGAAATTTAAGTAATCTGTGCATTGTGTTAAATAGCAAAAGGATCCAGTATTCCAGAAGCCATTCCAAAATACTCAGAAGTAAGCCCAATTATTGGTAAGTAAAAATGACTGATTTCTATCTATATTTTTATGTTTAAGCCAGCCATTACCTAATGGAGTTACAAATTAACCAAAATTTGGATCTAGTTTTAAACATTTGCCCATTATCTATCTGTTTGACCATTGCATTTCTGCATGACACCACATTTGTACTATTTTTCCTCAAAGGTACACATACACATGCACACACACACATATACACAAACAGATCTACACATGCACGCACATGCACAGATTAGGTACATAGAGAAATAATATTCTTTACACTTACTTAATATAAATGGTAATCCCCTTGTGCAACATTATAAAGACTATCTCTTCAAAAAGAAAAACAAGTAGGCAAACAGATCACAACTTTCTCCATATACACCTTCCCCTAGTAGAGACAATTTCCCTTTTCCATAGGAAACAAGATGTTTTTATTCATATTTTATTTGAGTCAGAATAGACTCAAGGATTCTGTGTATTGGGAATACTGTGTATTCCCAAGGATTCAGGTACTACTTTTAGTACTAAAACACACTACTTTAGTACTAAACACACTTTTAGTGTGTTTTTGCTATATGTGAGAAAGAAAAATACTGATTTAAGGTGGTGGCTGTGAGAACAGAACCTTTCGGTGATGTTTTCTCTTGGTACATAAACACTTAAAAAACTCAGAACTACAGGCTACATTAATAGTTCTAAATAATTATGAATATTCTACTCTAAATATTTTGCAGGTGAAGCTACTACTTGGGGCAGAGGAATATATAAAGCTTTCAATGGTCGCATCTTTTCCTTTGAGTCTTCCTGCACATACACTTTCTGCCATCACTGCATTGAATCTGGAGGAGATTTCAATATTGAGATCAAACGAAAGAGTAATAGTCACTTTGAAAAAATAGTGGTTGAAATCGACAATAATGAGGTCTCTATTTTTGGCAATCGCATTCTAGTTAATGAAGAAAGGTAAATGCCACAATGTTATAGATAAGTGCTATAGAAGGACTTAAAGTAACCAGAGCAAAAAGAAAAAAGGTTGAGTAGGGAAAAGATGGTACTCTTTTTTTATTTTGGTTCTCATATTGGTATTTTATAATAATTTCTTGGACAGGAGTCTGATAGAAGATTTTGTTATATGTGGGATTATAAAATACTATATTTATTCCTATAACAAGGTGGGGAGAAAAAGAGTAGTTCAGTTGTTTGACTATTTTGAGTATCTGTATTTGGCGCAACATGCATATTCAACAAATCTGCTAATGGAATATTTCAGTCTTCATTTGTATGTTTATCATTAAACATAAATATGGGATTTTCATTAGATTGAAACTTAGGCCATTGTTTTTAGAAGTAGCAATTCATACTTAGAAGAGATGCAATATTTGAATATTTTCCAGGGTAAAAATTTGAAGCATGATATTCCAGTTGTGAACATTTCAAATTACTTGATCATTTATTTCTTACATTGAACCAGTTTCTTCTTTTTTATTTCTCCAAAGCCCCAAGGATTTAGTCATTGTTCTTTAAAAGTCTTTCAAATATTGGAAAAACAAAACGATTATGTCTCCTCTTCTGAAATGAAAGGAAAAAGAAAGATTTAATTTTTTTTTTTAAGATTTTATTTATCAGACAGAGAGAGAGACAGCAAGAGAGAGAACACAAGCAGTGGGAGTGAGGGAGGGAGAAGCAGCCTTCCTGCCAAGCGGGGAGCCCCATGCGGGGCTCCATCCCAGAACCCTAGGATCATGACCTGAGCTGAAGATAGACTCTTTTTTTTTTTAAAGATTTTATTTATTTATTTGACAGAGAGAGAGATCACAAGTAGGCAGAGAGGCAGGCAGAGAGAGAGGGGGGGAAGCAGGCCCCCCGCTGAGCAGAGAGCCCGATGCGGGGCTCGATCCCAGGACCCTGAGATCATGACCTGAGCCGAAGGCAGAGGCTTTAACCCACTGAGCCACCCAGGCGCCCCCGAAGACAGACTCTTAATGACTGAATCACGGAGGCACCCCAAGCTTTAATATTTATTAGCCAGTATTATATTTATGACACTAAATATAGAACATGAATTATTTTTAAAAAGTTATAATATTTTTTGGCATTATATTTACTTGTATTTTATACTTTTCAGAGTACGGATACCATATGACAATAAATTGATACACATTAAAAAATATGGAGAACATTATGTCCTGAAAAGCCGTAGAGGAATCCTGTCTTTGATGTGGGACAAAAATAAACTTTCAGTAAGTCTGGCTCTGATTTTCTTACCTTCCTGTGCTTTTTCTTCTTTGCTTTCAGTTATAAAAACATTACATTATAAGGAAAACAAGAGCTAAGATTTATTGAAAAATCTCTATATTATGCACTGTACTAAACATTAGCTTATTTAAAATTTAAAATACCTTGAAATACATACTATTATTAATCTTATTTTACAGGTGATGGAACTCAGGAAATTCAGGCTAATATAAGCTAAACAATCTGTCCATCCCAAGACACAGAGTTAGTAAGAGGTAGAGTCAGGATCTTTCCAGCTTCTAGATCCAGGTCCTCTAAAAGAAGCTCAAAAGTACATGCCTAAGTAACCAGCTTAGCTAGAATTGAATATGAACAGACACTGTCATTCGGTTTGGGCAAATTTTGTCTTGAGATATTTTTAATATTTTCTAAACATGTACATGTGATTTTTTTTTTTAAAGCTTACTCTTCACAAGCAATATCCAACTTGTGGTCTTTGTGGTAACTTCAACAGCACTCCAGGTGAGATTTCAGTGCATTATATCTAAGAAAATTTCTTTGTGAAAGAAAATCATAAAATGTTGCTCATATTTGAATAAATCTAACAATAATTTGCATTTGTCTAATAATAAGAAATTGTGAAAATAAAAAAATTATGTTGTCAATTTAGTTTTATTTAGCTTGAAAATTACATGTATGTCCATAGTGAATATCTTGAACTAAGTATTGTTTTATTTTTAAGGAGACAACATCAATGAACACATTGCCAATAGTAAAATTCCTGGAGATTGTCCCAAAGCTTTTAGCAAAAGCTATGAAATTTGTGAAGATGGTGTAGAGGTGAGAGATTTATTTTTCACCTACTAGTAAATTTCAGCACTGCTCTCCATGGTTTCTCTTCTCTTCTCTTTTCTCTTCTCTTCTCTTCTCTTCTCTTTTTTATAATGTTAGTTACCATACAGTACATCATAAGTTTTTGATGTAGTGTTCCATGATTCATTGTTTGTGTATAACACCCAGAGATCTCTCATGAAAGAAATTGAATAAGACACAAAAAGATGGAAAAACATTCCATGCTCATGGATCAGAAGAATAAACATTGTCAAAATGTCTATGCTGCCCAGAGCAATCTATACTTTCAACGCCATCCTGATCAAAATACCATTGGCATTTTTCAAAGTACTGAAACAAACAATCCTAAAATTTGTATAGAACCAGAAAAGACTCTTAATCACCAAGGAAATGTTGAAAAAGAAAAACAAAGCTGGGGCATCACATTGCCTGATTTCAAGCTATACTATGATGCTGTGATCACCAAGACATCACGGTCTTTGGTTTCAATTTAGATAGCCAGTATCCTCTTCTAAGCATCCATGCCTGATTCTCATAATTGTGCAACTGCTTTCTCTCCAGTGTCCCTGTGGTCTGTTTCTCAGCTTATTTTAGCTGTCGATACTAAAATAAGAGTTTTTCCTAAAACTCTATGGTATTTATTATATGTTAGTGTAACAATTCTGAGTTTTTTGCTTAAAGTTTTAATTTGTCTGTAAAATGACACATTTCACCTCTCCATTAAATCTGTTGGTGGATATTGACTGGCTCTTACACTCTGGAAATCAATGTACTGTGTCTTAAGAACTTTAGACTTTAGTTCTTAAGAACTTAAGAACTCAGAAAGCCAATCTGAATTGTCAGCCCCTGTATCCTTTACTTTCTTTTTGAAAGAGTTATGTATAATTAATTATTTTGACTAAAACACATGAAAATAGTCCACTCTGAACTTTTTGCACTTGTGTAGTTCTATTATGTTGAATTTGATCACTTGCATTTATTTGATGAGCAAATAAAAGTTCACATATTCTTGTTTCAGTCTAGAACAAAATCCTCAAGAACAAGACGTATGGATAGTATGGTTAGAAAAGACTTTCTGTTTTATTGACAAGGGCTGTTGCTTTTATAACCATCTTGTCATCTTCTAGCAAAGCAAATTAAGCCACGACATTATCTATCATCTGCTATCCTCCTTGTGAAATTCTCCTTGGATTTCACAATTAGAATTGCTTTCTCTTTCCTCTGTTACCCTATGATATTCCTTGCTTCTTATAAGAGACCATCTATAAAAATTTCCCATGTTTGTTTTTTTTCCATATGTTCCTTGTAAGATTATGTATTCTATGATGAGAAGAATTATGTTTTATCTATTGTAGTAGTTGTATAGCATATGAAAACTTACTCCTGGTTGCTCAAGGAGCAACCTTACTCAAAAATATTAGCTCAGTGAATATATAAATTTATGTTAAAGCTAATGCATATTTAGTAAGGACCTACTATGTGCAAGACACTATGTTAAGCCAAGAGGATACAAAATTCTATTTTTGTCCATAAGGAACCTGTAATCTGGTGATAAAGATACACAAAAAATAATAAACGAAAAAGCAATCTTTGAAGATTTTATTTCACTTAATCTTATACCTCACTTGGAAAATGTTATCAGTTGTTTTAGGGCTTAATTGGACAAATTGTTCATTTGCTTGACAGTGGTTGTATATTTCTCTGCAACAAACATATCAACAGCTATGTGGTAGTTAAAATATGTTGAAATTTGAAATTCATGTGTTCAATAATGTATGTGTTTACCTCCTTAACCAACATGAGAACAAATGCATTGTTTCCAGAGCCAACTCCCATGGCCCCTACCAAGAAAGCCCACACTGACTATTTCACAGTCTGTTTGCTCACCAAATATAATAAGACTTATTAGGTCTTCTTAGGCCAGTTTCCCTTCTGTCTTTGGTGGTATCAGTCATTTACCATTGCACTCTCATCTCACTCAGCATTGACAATAGCTCTTTTTTCTCACCCCTTTCATTTTCTCAAGTTGTCAATTCCATGTCACCTTTGGAGAAATTTTGGGTGAGTGTAGGTAACCATTTCTGAAGTTGTTATATAGCAATCCAAAATGCCAGAGGTAAAGTATTCTTTTAGGAGTTACTGTGCCAACTATAATACTTCAAAACTCTCCCATTTCGACCAGCATTCAGCAATTCTCCCTGCCAAAGCTACGTTATCGTGCAAATCCAGATACTGCTGAATTTTATCTCTTCCTAAGTGTTTATTTGATTTTCATTTTTATGTTTTAATAAAACCTCCCACTTTATTTTATAGTACTGTGACAAAATTATTGGAACTTACTTTGAGAAATGTAGAAAGGTCGCCGCTTTTTCCAGTGACTACAGAATGATCTGCATTAATGACTACTGCCAAAATACAGGGAAAAATTCTACATGTGACACTTATTCAGAATTGTCCCGCCTCTGTGCCTCAGATGGTTCCGGCATCTATGAATCCTGGCGAGATGATTCTGATGTGACTTGTGGTAGGTTTTAAATTTTATTGCAGATTCCAAATCAGAAAGTTCCTGTAGTACTTTAAAGTTGAGCTATATTTCAAAGTAATGTTCTTAAATGACTGTAAGCCCTGAAAGGGATCTTAGATATGATGAGTCTCATCTCTCACGGGTACTTAGAAGGAAACGGAACTGTTTTGGTGAAGTGATTTGCCATAGGTGGCAGTGCTTTGTGATTAGATCTCAATTAGGAACTTTATAGTCTATAATTTGTAAAAGTCACTAGGGAAAATGAGAAATTCTGCAAAAACTGAAAAAAAGTAACTGGAAAAGCTATCAAAAGTATGGTGATTAGTACTATGATTTTCTTTAAAAAAATCAGTAAAACATAGATGTGAATTTCACACAAATATAAAAGTGCTTTCAACTTATGCTTAGCTCAATACTTATAAGTTAAAATACAAGTAGAAGATCAATTTCAAAGTAAGATGAGATGTTATTACATATGTATACATTTCTTCCTAATTTCTATCTGAATTTTTTCTATAAATTAAATATCGTAGAATAAAATAATGCATGAGAAATTGGCACAATTTAGTTGTACTGAATAATTTTAAAAACTCATGTCTTGAAAATTAGACTCAAAGAATCCCATTTGAAAGATCCCCATTAGAATATTATGTATTTATCACATTAATTTCCCTCTCATTCCCATGTATACATATTTTTATATTTCTCCAGGAAAACCTGCATGTCCAGAAAAACATATCTACAAAGAATGTGGTCCCTCAAACCCTGCAACTTGTTCTAATGTGGCTCCTTTTCAAGATAGTGAATGTGTGAATGGCTGCTTCTGCCCAGAAGGTAACACACCCTGTGAGAATGTTTACACTAAAACAACTGAAAAAATGACTCAAGAATGGTGGGTCTTATTTCTAACCAGATGTTTAATGAAATCACCTATTCATAATCCAGCCTTCTAGCAGACTGCAGAAGAGAAGTAGAGAGACTTACAAAGTTAACCTGTATGTCTATTTCTATAGGACCTGAGGGCCATGGTACTCCACAGATGATCCCCTTGTCCTATATTGGGCTCTGTAGGAATGTTCCATGGCTCAGAAAATTATACTCTTGTGAGATCTCAAACTAGGGGTAATTGCTAAGTGGAACTTACCATTTTAAGTGCATGTTTACACTTGAAAGAACTAGCTCAAGAGTGATTTCACAGTTTACTGCTTGAGAATTTGCTGATGTTTATATAATTCGTATACAATGTATCTTTTTCTAGGTTATCTATTGGATGATGTTGGAGAAAAAGGGGGATGTGTATTAAAGACTGAATGTCCCTGTAATTTACATGGAAAGATCTATAAGTCAGGGGAAGTCCGAAGAGGTCCTTGTGGTTCTCAGTGGTATGTGCATGCTTTTTGTTAATAGTGAAATAATATTTTAATCTTTTTTTAAATTTAATTTTATTTTTTCGGCATTCCAAGATTCATTGTTCACACAGCACACCCAGTGCTCCATGCAATTCGTGCCCTCCTCAATTTGAAATAATTCCTAGGTCCACCCATAAAATAAACTTTTTGGAAATAAACACAGCATTTTTTGTGTTGATAGTTTGTCTTTCATTTTTTAGGGAAAGTTTAGAGTGGTTTTTAAATAAAATGTATGAGCTTTCTATGTATCCTTAAAAGATAATGTTTTTCACTAACTAAAATAGTGTTTCAAAGAGTAAACCAATTGGCGGTTGGAAATGTAGAGCAAAGAATAATACAAGAGTATGGTTACAACAATGAAATAATAATTAGGCTAATTACCAAGAATATTTAGTAAAATGTATAATCAGAAACAGCCCACAACTTTTCAGGTAATTTTTATATATGACTACATTAGTGAAAATATATTTAATCTTTATTTATATATTTGTGTGTATATATATATTTTTTTCATGTTTACATATGTGATGTTTATAGATATATTTAATAAGAGTGGATTTCAATGTGCCAAAAATTAGTGTAGATTATTCGAATTCAGGAACAATATGCTGATCAGAGAGAGTTCCCCATTCTTCATTATGACTTTTCTCTGAAACTCTAAATTTCTACAGAACTCCAAAGGACTTTTCTAAAAATGTTCTATGCCTTTCTAGGGAAATAATTTGACTCAATGAAACCTAATCTATTATTTATACTATAGTGTGTTCTTTATAAATGAGAAATGTTCCTGTTAATGTGGCAGTAATGTATTAGTAATAATTATGAATAACAATAGCTATGATTTATTGAATATCTAGGACAGCACTATCCAAGAGAATATCATATTAGCCACAAACATGACCCACATATATAATTTGACATTTTTTAGTTGATGTGTTTTTAAAAAGCAAAAAGATAGCAGTGGAATTAATTATAATTATATATTTTATACATCCAAAGTACAGTATTATCATCTAGAAATGGAATTAGTATAAAAATTAGTGAGAGATTTTACAATCTATTTTGCAAATTAAGTCTTAAAAGTATTTTTTGTATTTATAGCAGATCTCAATCTGGAACAGTCACATTTCAAATAATCAATAGCTATATGTCTCTATACTATATTGAATAGTGAGGGTCTACAATGTGGCATGTAGCAGGTGTTTTAGTTCTAATAGAGAAATGTATTCCATTTATACAAACCTCTGAAATCCAGTTTAAAAGTTTTTATATATTAATGCAAGCAGAAGCTATTATTATAGTCCATGGAATTCAAGTCCTCTAAAATGCCAGGATGCCACCATCAATGTGACATTTGATCAGAGTTGAGATGTTGAGTGGAGAATAAGGGTGGTCTAATAGGGGTGCCTGGCTGGCTCAGTCAATAGACACATGACTCTTGATCTTGGGGCTGTGAGTTTAAGCCCCATGTTGGGTATAAAGATTACTTAATTTTTTTTTAAAAAAAGATGGTCTAATAAACCTTAAGTAAATGTCTTAATTTAAATTTTGATTTTTAACGTTGAGGTATTTATATTCCTCATGGAGAAAACACAGTTGATGACCTTGACATAACCATTGCATTTTAACAGCATATGCCAAAATGCAAAGTGGTCTTGCACTGAAGCATTATGTCCTGGAAGATGTAAGGTAGAAGGAAATTCAATCACCACCTTTGACGGTGTTAAATACCACCATCCTGGAAACTGTCACTTCTTGGCCATCCACGTATGTAATAGCCTGGAATGCTTGAGAAAATTGATGCACACACACTGAGCTATTCAACCAATTTAAAACAGTCTTCACTTTAAGTTACTATTTAAAAAAATAAATAGCAAGCAGCCCCTCAATGATTGGTTGTGTATTTCAGTATCTGTTTTCTGTCACATATTGACATTGACAATCGGTATTATCTGCACTCCTTAGAAATTCCTTCCTAAACAAACAAACAAGAAAACTCCAACATTTCCTTGTCACTAGTAACTTTATAAATACACTGGAAAAATATTTCCTTCTTCTACTTTTCTTTGCATGTGTTCACTAATGCTTCAGTTGAGATGATCTTTTATTTTCCATGAAACACCTTCCGTTTTCATCATTATCCTTTACATTTATTTATAGTTTTTATAATACAATATCACCAGTATGATAGAGGCTATCCTTACTTTTAAATTCTTTTCAGGACTAAAACTTTAAGTAACCTGAATTTCAATAAAAGAGGGATTCCAACTTGTACTTTTGCCTTCAGCTAGCACATTCCCTTGGAGGAGAAGACAAAAAGTAAAGATAAAAGAAAAAAATGATAACTATGAAAATTCACTAATCCAAATAATGTAGTTTATGCAAGATACTTGGACCTTCTATAAAGCTTTTGGCCAATTCCAGACTTATCATGGATTGAACCAAGTTTTATTTTCAGAGAAGACTGATTATATGTAGGAATTATGTGTGTTTAAAATGCAAACATGCCTTGTAAATGAATCACACAGTAATAGTGTATAATTCAATGACATTTTAATAAACATATCAATGATTTGCATTTTTTAACAGCATAAAGATTGGTCTGTTAGTGTTGAACTTCGTCCATGTCCAAGTGGCCAGTCAGGAACGTGCTTAAATAGTGTTACACTCCTCTTAAATTCGGTAAGTAATCAGCTTCCTAAAGTTGATCCAGAACAAAATCAAATGAATTACTTCACAAATTCAGAATTTTTGTGGCTGAAGAGAGGCTTTACTGTGTGAATTGAAATCACAAAAAGATTGTACAGAAAATTAGTAAAGTCGGGGCGCCTGGGTGGCTCAGTTGGTTAAGCAACTGCCTTCGGCTCAGGTCATGATCCCAGAGTCCCGGGATCGAGTCCCAGCTCCATGGGGAGTCTGCTTCTCACTCTGACCTTCTCCCTTCTCATGCTCTCTCTCTCTCTCTTTCCTAATAAATAAATTAATAAAATCTTTAAAAAAAAAGAAAAAAAGAAAATTAGTAAAGTCTCTGGAAGAGCTGAATAGTTCTAAGTCTCCTTAAGTGTATAAAAATTTTCAGATACACACAACTGATATGCTAATTACAGATCAATCTATGTGCTTATTAAATTATTAAACTCTGTGGACCATTTAAGAAGGCAATTATATTTGTTTAGAATTTCATGTATTTGGAACTGACACTGTGAATGGAAATAGAACTAAAGGGGGAGGGTGGTCACTGAGACTGACCTTTGGTACTTAGAAGCCTTTTGATCTTTGGAAATATAAGTGACCTTCCTGGGTCTCAGTTTCCTCATCTACAAATTGGGGATGAGGATTCCTTTAGAGTCCTCCTCAAAGAATTGATATAAGAAACAATGAAGCAACATATGAGGAGTGCTTCCAAAAATATTCTGTATTTTAGATATTTAAAACCAATCCAATAAAATAAACATTTTTGTGGCACAAAAATTTAGGTTTGTATATTGCATTAAAATGAATATTGTAAAATAACATGAACTAACAATTGTTTTAAATATTAAGCCTATTTCAGGTAATAAATATGTATTCAATAGAAATGGAACAGTAACAAACAATGGGATTGAATACATAAATCAAAGTTATGATGATTCAGGTAAGTTTAATAATACCATTTTAAAATAAATGTAAGATGCATTCATTTGTTCAGCTTTTAGGGACATTAAATGTTTTTTAACAGATTTTAAAGTATAAAACCATTTTAATAAATCAAAAACTGTTCAATGTTTCAATTATTACTATTAATGTAAATAATTATTTTAACAGGTGAAGTATATGTTTTTAAATCATCTTCTTCATACCTTCAAGTAGAAACAAACTTTGGTGTAAAAATGCAAATACAAATTGCTCCTGTGATGCAATTGTATGTTTCAATGCCACCCAACAGTTTCACAGATACTGTAGGTAAGTCCTCTGGATACGTTTTTATTTCCAAGGCTCTACTGTGGCCATCATTTCTTTTCATTTTCAATTGTCTCTCCATTAGTGACATTAGGTCATAAAGCATTTTTACTTAATCTTCCCTTCAATATTGCAGTAAACCAGTTTCAACTGATAGTAAAGACAGTTTTATTTGTTTTTTTGTTTTTTTGACAGTTTTATTTGTTAAAAAATCTGTTCCCAAATGGTTTTCTGCAAATTTAAACATTTTAGGGTTTTTAAATTAAGGTTTCCTAAAGTGAGGCTTGATAATATGTTATATATCACTTTGCTAAGATAGATTATGAAAGCTTTTACCCATAGAAGAAAAAAATGAAAATATTATACATATACATCTTTTGAATATCAAGTTTCAAAGGCAAACTACATTGCAGTTTGTCTTTCTGCCTATAGATGACACGGTCATCTCTTCCATGGAGGTTTTCTGTCACAGAAATCAGCTTTTACATACTTCATGGATGACAAACAAAACAAAACAATAGGAAAGCTCACAGTTAACTAATTTCAAACCGTCTGATCTTTTGCAACATGTCTTTTCTTGAGAAGGTGACTTACCTATACATAGGGAAAAATGTAATTCATGGGTCAGAAGACTCTAGATAAGAAAGCATAGCCCTTAGCATGATTCAAGTCTCCACACTAATATTGATGATGTGCAGTCACAAATGCTCTGCTTGTAAGCGTGCTTCCCACCACTTTGTTAAAAGAGGTTATGTTACAGCAACACGCAGGAAAAACAGTGTTTTTGGCAAATGGTGTTTGAGTGCTCCTGGAATTTGAATAAAATGGAGCATTAATCTGGAGTGTCATGAAATTTTACTTACATGTATAAGGACTCACCAGGTAGCTTCTGCATGTTTTGATTTGAGCATAGAACTGAATATGACATGAGAATATGAATCCAAAAAGCTGAGTAGTTGAGGAAATGTTAAAATTTGTTCTGTGCCCTATCCAGGACTCTGTGGTTCCTTCAACAACAGAGTAGAGGATGATTTAATGTCAAGTCAGAATATATTGGAGAAGACACCTCAGGCATTTGCTGATTCTTGGGAAATGATGCCCTGTCCTAAAGGAAACCCCGCTTCATGCATCAGTATAGAAAAAGGTATCGGTAATTGAACATCAAACTCTGTAATTAAATAGTTGGTGGTAGGTAGGAATTGTGTACTTACTCTGATATAATACAGGACTGTCAGATAATCCTGGTTTTTGCTAGTGTTTGTTGTACTTTCCCAGTTTTGCTGGGAACAGCAGAGAAGCAGTAGGGCTGGCTGAGGCACAATTAGAAAACCCATCTTTCACTGGGGAAGGAAGAGCAACACAGTTGTCTTTTTCTATACCCATTCTTTTCCTCTGCAGCTGTCAAATGGTAGGGTCAGAGGAAATTTTACAGATCTTTAATTGAGGCATGGAAGAGATGACTGGTTGAGGTCAGGAGACTCACCCAAACTGCCGAGCTACTTAACGAGAAAGCTGTCACTCTATCTAGGTCTCCTAACTACCGCTGTCATGTGTGTTGATTATACCAAACCCCAAGTATGGATCTTATGAGGAAACCTTTACATTTTTATGATTCAGCTCAAGTTTTAGCTTACCGAAGACTTCCACAAATATTAGTTCAGTTTATTCCCACAAACACTCATGAAGAGCATGGATGAGGTTATCATCTCCATTAATGTAGATGTTGATAGTGGAGTCCTGATGGAGTGTACTTAATCAGGGTTAAAGATGACGTTGTAACCCAAGTATTTTATTTTTGTTTATTTAATTAATATATTTTCATGGAAGTATAGTCGACATGTAGTGTGTACAACATAGTGATTCCACAAGTCTATAAACTAAGTCGTGCTCACTGCAAGTGTAGCTATCATCTGCCACCATACAATGCTTTTACAGTACAGCTGATTTTATTTCCTATGCTAGACCTTTTATCCCTGTGACATATTCATATCATAACTTGAACCCTGTATCTGCCACTCCCCTTCACCCATTTTGCCCATCCTCCCCCCATGGCAACCACCAGTTTGTTCTCTGTATTTATGGGACTGTTGCTGATAATCTAAGTATTTCTAATCGAAGTCTTTCTTTGATTGCTCCCTTAGTATTGTTGATTTTAATACACCTTATCTTATGTTACTTCTTTCATAATGGAATGCAATGGAAAGTAAGTTAAAATGTTTATATGTTAATTAGGTTTTTTTAAGATTTATTTATTTATTTGAGAGAGAAAGAGGAGAGGGAGGGAAGAGGGAGAGAGAAATCCAAGCAGACTTCACGTTGACACGGGCTTGATCTCATGACCCTGAGATCACGGCCTGAACTGAAACCAACAGTTGAAACCAAGAGTGGACGCTCACTCCACTGTGCCACCCAAGCATCCCTAATTAGTTTTTTTTCTAAATCTGCATATTTGAAACAAATGTCTGATCAGCTTTTAACAACATTTAAAAATTACAAAGCAATTCCTTCTTAAAGTTTCATTTAACCTGATTTATAGAATGAGTTGATAGAAGCATTAACATCAACATGGTAATACATTTCAGGGTTTAGTTGTCATGTTATTTTGTTTTGCAAGTGTTGCAGTGAAAATAATTAAAATGAGAATAGGTAAAAACACAGGTGTATATCATAAGAAACCAAGCCAATTTATATTAAGGAGACTATATCAACACTTTTGAGGGCTATGTAAATTAACAATTTCAATTTTCAATCTTTTGTATTTAACATAATAAAATATGGAAAACTAAGCTATGCTTTAATAAGCTGTCAATTGTATTTACGTAGAAAATGGTGATACCTAGTTACAAGTTTGTCAAAATTTTAGAAATAATTTGCCTCAATGTCGTTTTAATAGATTCAGTCAGCTTCCTTTTTTGCTTCCTGGTGACAGTAACTTTAGAAGCCAATCAATAGAGAGTTGAAACAAATTAGCAGTCCTTGGTCTAGTCACTGGCATCATCTTTAAGTATTTACAAATCACCGAGCAAAGAATTTGTCACTCAGATGCTATTTTTATGAAGTTTCTTTTCTGTTAATTTAAAAAATTAATAATAATTAATTAAAAAAACTAGTTACCACAAACCAACTAAATATAAATTCAGTCCTTAAAAAGCAAAGTTAGTGTTTTTGAATGATTGATACGGGTGGTCCTAAAACTGACCCGACTGTTGGCGGCTACAAAGGCAAGGTGGTGCTGGTGTTGTGATAGTTTTATTTACCAACTTGTTATAATTCAGACTTAAAAATATATTTTAAATTAAAAAGTACCTGAATAAATAATCTGGTTCCCTTAGTCCCATTTTTTGTAGAAATTGCCTTTCACACACCAGTTAACTGGCTTGATGCAAAAGTCTGCAGCTAATAAAGATTTTGCCTCTTATTCCTGGTATGGGATGAGTAAGTTATGAAGATGAAAGGAACAGCAGGGGGAATATAGTCAGTGGTATTAGAAGACCACAGTGTGGGGACAGATGGTAGTTATACTTGGGGCGAGCACAGCAGAATGTACAGAGTTGTCCAATCCCTGTGTTGTGCACCTGAAACTAATGTAACATTGTGTGTAGACTATACTTCGATTAAAAAAGAAAGATTTTTGGGGAGCCTGGGTGGTGCAGTTGGTTAAGTGTCAGACTCTTGATTTCAGCTCAGGTCATGATCTCAGGGTCATGAGATGGAGCCCATCAGTGCAGAGTCTGCTTATCTCTCCCCCTCCCTCCGCTTGCTCTCTGTCTCTCACAAATAAATAAAGTAAACAAAATCTTTTAAAAAACAATAAAAATTTAAAAAGAAAGATTTTGCCTGTTTAAGGTGTTTCTTCGTGTATCATGCTATTTTATATATATTGATAATAAATTAGATATGCTACAGCAAAAACACTTTAAAAACACAATTATACTTTTACAATTAAAATTTTTGACATTTTCGATACTAATTTTGAGTGCATTAACTTTCTTCCAGAAAAATTTGCCGAAAAGCATTGTGGAATTTTTCTTGATTCAGATGGGCCTTTTGCTTCCTGCCATCCAATTGTGAATGCTAAACCATATTATGAGGTATGTGAGTGTCTAAGATTAATAGTGCTTTTTGTGAAATATATTGATAGTATTAGTAGGAACCTGTAGACCTGAAAAATTTTCAAATAACAGGCATTATCAGTAGATTAAGACATAGGTTTAAATTTAACATTGGATTCCACTAATTTATTTAGTTGTTAGATATACCAATTAAAAAACTGGTACTGGAAAATAACCCCAAGTGAGAAAAATATTGAATAAGCTTCTCTTTCCATCTTTTCTAAGTTCTTTGAAAACTTAGTTAATAATTGATTAGCTACTTTGCTTATTTTGAAAAGAAATAGTTTCCAAAGTTTTAAGACAGATCTTTTTTCAAGGAACAGTAGTGGTTATGAACTGAATGAAGATACCCAGTTTACCTGTTCTTGTGAATATTTTCATAATGTAATATACACTTATTTCTTAAAGGAATGCAAAAGATACACTTGTACTTGTGAAAACAGTGAAGACTGCTTGTGTACAGTTTTTGACAACTATGTGAAAGCATGTGCTGAGAAAGAAGTGCACATGGTGGGATGGAGAACGGGACTATGTGGTAAGCAGGGCAGGGGCTTTCAGATAACTCTTCTCACCATTACTATAGTGTGTGCGTGTGTGTGTGTGTATGTGTGTGTGTAGTGTGTATGTATGTAGTTTAGAAACACTTATTGAGAAATTTGTACTTGCTTCTTTCAAAGATGATTTTCTGTTATTTTAAAAAATGTGTTTGCACAATCCTTGTATTTTTACTTCGTGATTCTTTTATCTTGATCTAATATATTCATATTTAAATAAGAGCAGAATATATATGTATTTAGATATGAACATAGGTTTCTTTTCAGTTTGATATGCTGAAATTTAATATTCCAACTCCTACTACCTTTAAAAATGATAGTTAAATATTAATAACATTTTACTTTATTTACTCACTTTAAAGATTTATTTATTTCAGAGAGAGAGAGTGTGTGTATGTTGAGGGGGCTGCTGTAGAGGGATAGAAGGAGAGAAAGAGGGGAAGTAGACTCCGCACTGAGTGCAGAACCTGAAGCAGGGCTTGAGCTTCTGGCCTAGAGATCATAATCTGAGCTGAAACTGAGAGGCAGATGCTTAACTGACTAAGTCACCCAGGTGACCCAATATTAATAACATTTAAAAAAAGAAAAGTATAGGGGGTCAACTATCATATTTATTGAGTCTTGGTTTGTTTTAAATATTTATTGCAGTATTTGAATATGACTTCAGAAAAATACTTGGCTTACCAAAAAAAAAATTATAGAAATAAATCTCTTATAGATCATACTTACTACCACATTGCCCATATCCAATTAATAAAGTCTGTCAAGTTCATCTCTGAAATTTCTCTCAAATCCATTTATATCTCTCCATCTCTATGGACACCACCCTAGTTCAAAAAAAGCATTTTTTTTTTCTCCTGGGTGATTACAGTTGCCTCCTTCAATATTCACTTTTTAAAAAAAAAAAAGTGAAAACTGAGAATAGCAAGTTACTTTTTCTTGATTTTTCATAACCTCAATTGCGAATAATTCACTATAATGTCTATAAATATCAAGTTGAAGTAAAATTGCTGCTTTTCCTGTGTATACATATTTACTATTTTTTATTCCTATACCAACAGATTCTTCTTGTCCAAGTGAGCTTGTTTTCAAGTACAATATAAAAGCCTGCAATAAAACTTGTCGATTATTGTCAGAGAGATATAGAAGCTGTGATATAGAAGATGTTCCATTTGATGGATGCACTTGCCCTGATGGAATGTACCAGAATAACAAAGGGAATTGTGTTCCAAAATCTCAGTGTGACTGCTACATAAATGGCAAGGTCATTCAACCAGGCAAACTCATCAATATTAATAATAACAGATGGTATGGAAATTACATATATACTTGTTATGACTTCAAAATCAAGGGACTGTCCTTTTCAGAGAAATAGTTTTCCTAAAGTCTTCCTTAGATCTGTCACATTTTAAATTTTGTATTTCGTATTGAAGTTAGTTATTGCTCCCTTTAACCTAAAGTGATCACTGCATTATAATAGCTCTAACTGATGTATTCTACTCTTGTTTGGTTTTAAATACCAACGGAAAAACATTCTAGCAGTATGCATTCTAATTACAGAGGATGCAAGATGATTTTATGTTCAGATCTTCAGATCATGCTTTCTAGTTGTATCTCAGCATTTATCATCCAATAAGCACTTATTAAATAGATATTTGCCATGTGCCAGGCCTTGTGCTGAGGGCTGGAGTTTCAAAGATGAATGAACACTGTCTCACAGAACAAGGGTGCTGACTATGGCAAGAAGATTTGTATACTATAATATGGTAGCAGAAAGGCCCAGTCACTACCTGAGAAGATAATAAGAACTTCTTAGAGGAGAACAGCATTTGAATTCTCCTAAGAGATGAAACTTTTTCCAGAAAAAATTGGGGTGGGAAGAGAGATTTCTAGGACATGTAGGTTCTCATTGCATGGGATCAGACTGGAAAAGTAAACGGTAGCCAGGCTGCACTCAAGAATTTGAGTTCCTGGGCAGTAGGAGAAATTGAAGAATTGACTTTTTGGAATGGTTAAGGAGGTTGTGATTTTTGCAGTTTCAGGCAAAGTAATTTATCCATGTTTCTAATTCCATAGACATAGCAATTCTTAACAACATGAGTACAAAAATGAAGTAGCCATTCTCAGAAATTTTGGATGCACCTTCTCTTTTTAGTTCCTTACGAAACTATCATTTAGTAATGAATGATTTTTCTTGGCCATTTCAAAGAAGAGCATAGGTAACAATCCTATTCTATCACAGCACACAAAACATTTGGTTGGGGTTTGATAATGATACTTTCTCTGTAAATGTTAAGGAATCAGTAGGTTACCTTTTTAATGAAACTTAGGCTATCACCTCCAAATTCTGGTTCCCTTTATCATTACTCTATTTCAGACCCCCATGAGCTCTTACTGGCATTAATGTGGTGTTGAACTTGGGCGTTCTTTGCCCTGTCCCTGTCTGTCTCTGTCTCATATTTCTTGCACTACCAATTAATTGACTAAACTAAAGCATTATTCTGGTTGTGCCACTTAGCTGCTCAGGAACTTTAATGGTGATGGTTCCCTGAAGAATAGAAACAAATTTGCATGTTATTTAATACCATCTGAAATCTGGCCCTGACTCGCTTTTACCACTTGTCCCTATCATGCTTCTTGCCTTCTACTCAAACGAGTCATTGGCACATACCTTGCTCTTTCTGGAATCCAGCTTTGCTTCTTATCAGCAGTATCTCTTGAGTCTTACTCATCCATCAGGATCCAGCCATCATTTTCACGTTGTCTCTGATGTCCGTAGAACCTTCCTTGTACATTCCTATAATATGTACGAGGCTCTATCTTATAACTGGGTACATGTTATATAGTTTCTGGGACACTGTGTCTCATTCATCTACTTGTGATAAAACCTGTGAATGAGGGGTTAAAGTTGTTCTAATGGTGTATTAAGAAGTTGTCATTGAAGTTTGAAGTTTAAATCTATAATTTTCTTCTATTTCTAGTGTCTGTCGGAATGGAAATTTTCTTTGCCAGACTCCCATTAGTTCAACCCATCGTAAGTATTGAAATCATGATGCAAACTTAATAGATCTACTTGGGTTAAAATATGCATATTAAGAGGCCCTTGATTAACAATTTATTTTATCCTGCAGAGAATTGTTCTGGAGGGGCCGAATATGTTGACTGCAGGGGCCCAAGGGCACGGAGAAGAGTTGATGGCAAATGTGGTGCTTGGAACATGCCTGGTTTCGATGTAAGTAACATAGCATTGCAGTTTAGCCTTTTCTTTCTTTTTCTTTTTTTTTTTTTTTTTTGAGATTTTATTTATTTATTTGAGAGACAGAGAAAGTGAGAGAGAGCGTGAGAGGAGAGAAGGTCAGAGGAAGAAGCAGACTCCCAGTGGAGCTGGGAGCCAGATGTGGGACTCGATCCCAGAACTCAAGGATCACGACCTGAGCCGAAGGCAGTTGCTCAACCAACTGAGCCACCCAGGCGCCCCAGTTTAGCCTTTTCAAACTTTTAATTGTGTCAGAATAGAAGCAAACTAAAACATCAATGAAAAATAATGAGAAGGTCATATTTACTGTGTTATTTTGACTTGTCAAATATTGGCTCTAAATGTATATGTGGTCTATATAGTTATGTAGTATTAATTAATGCTGATACTGTGACATGTTAAAGCAGTACCTTATGGTGTTTATTTTATATTTATTCTCATAGGAGAACTTGCCTTGCAAAGCTGGGTGCTACTGTCCAGTAGGCATGGTTCGAAATTCTAAAGGGAACTGTGTCTTTCCTGAAGACTGCCCATGTTCTTTTGGTGGATGGGAGTATGAACAAGGAAGTGTTACCTCGGTTGGCTGCAACAACTGGTGCATAATAAAGAATTTCTATTTTATATGTTTTGGATATTAGAAATTACAGTCCGCTCTTATTTCTATAAGAAAGAAGTCATTCTTTGTGATATGCGGAAAACAATAGTTAAATATAGTTTAAAATTATTTTTTAAATAGAAACTTCAATTTTTAAATTGTTTTATTGAAGTATAGTTGACATACAATATTATATTAGTTTTAGGTGTACAGCGTAGTGATTCAACAATTATATACATTAAGAAATGCTTACCACAGTAGTGTAGTTACCATCTCTCACCATACGAAGTTATTACAGTATTATTGACTAAAGTCCCTATGCTGTACTTTTTGATATAGAAACTTTATTTGGCATTTTATATGGTGAATGTCATATAGTATAATGAAGACAACTACAAAACTTAAATCAATACAGAACAAGGTTTTGTGCTTCTTTATAAAAATACTAAGAGTATGTGAATCTTGGCATAATATATTTTTTTTTATTTTTAGTACTTGCATAAAAGGATCTTGGAGCTGTACACAAAATAAATGTCAAACCGTCTGCCACATCTATGGGGAAGGTCATGTTAGAACTTTTGATGGAAAAAGTTACAGCTTTGATGGTCTCTGCCAATATTCATTTGTTGAGGTAATGATGAATGTATTTTATCACAATTTTTTTATACTTAATAACAATTATTTGTAGATGAACTCTGGAGAATTTTATTCTCAAAATGTGAAATTTAAACAAATGGTCCCTTGAAAGTTTCTCAAAGATAGTAAGATATAACATATGTAATGCTGACTTGGGAGGCAGTAGGTCTAGATTTCAGTACTGGCTCTCCCATTTCACCGATGGGACTTTGGGCACAACTCCTTAATCCCTCTGTGTCTCAGTTTCCTTATCTGTAAAGTGGGGATGGAAATAGCCCCCACTGGAAACCAAATTAGGGCAAATGAGCATATACTAAGTGCTTAATAAATGTTAGATATCATTATTTTAACAACAGCACTATCAGCAAGAATAACAGTTAACCTTTTATGAGCCCTTCTTTGCCAAGCAAGTTTATTACAATTAATCATTACACTACTCAGAGGTTGATAGTATTATCCCTATGATGCAGATGAAGAAATTGGGATTTAGAGAAGTTAAGCAACACGAACTGCTAAGTAGAAAATGCCGTGTTCAAACCCAGATCTGTGTCATTCCAGAGTTCATGCTGCTAAGCTGCTTCCTAAGTCACATCTAATTGCTGAAATTTGGATTATTTTGTATTTATGCGTTAGGTTTGGTTGAATGTTGAGCTTCATAAAAACCACCAAGGGGAAGAAAAACACCTTTATCTAGCTATTTACAGAATCTAGAATAATGATTATAAATTACATTATATAATTTAAGTGTGTGTGTGTGTATGTGTATACTATGGTATAATTCTGAACTTGTGTAGAAGTAACAGGAAAAGGACCAAGTGAAAGCAAGTTAACTAGGTTGAATTCTTCCAGTACTGCCTATCTATATATACAGTTAAACTCTCGTCTTTTGGAAATTCCATGGTAATTTATTGAGTTTAAGGTATCACTGTCTAAGAATTACTTGTCTGATGCCAATATTGTAATTGAGTTCTATGTCTCTGATATTTATAAACTGTTATTATAATCTACTTCTTAAAGGATTATTGTGGTCATGAAAGTGGCACATTCCGTATTTTAACCGAAAGCGTCCCATGCTGTGAAGATGGGCTTACGTGCTCAAGAAAAATCATAGTTGCTTTTCAGGTAGAGTACTATTATTCCTCTTTATGTGCTTTTTCTCTCAGATTATGAGTGGCCAGATAAACCTGATGTTATCATAAGTCTGTCTTTTAATTTACAGGATCAGAATGTTGTCTTGCATGATGGTAAAGTAACAGCCTCCAAAATTACAGAAAGTAAGGACTGTGGACTCAGTGAAAATACATACTCTGTACATACTGTTGGCCTGTACCTGATTCTGAAATTTTTAAATGGGATAACCATAATTTGGGACAAGAATACAAGAGTTTCTGCTATATTGGATCCTCGCTGGCATGTATGTATATCATTAATAAGTGATTAATGGGGAAGGAAAATAATTTCTGTTTCTGAGAATTAGAGAAAATTCATCAGTGGAAAGTGAGTGGTAGATTCTGTCCTAGAGCAAGTCCTCCACATTTATTCAATCTTATCGTGAAACATGAAATATAATCAAAGATGATAGAATCTGGTGAAAAAATAAATGCAATAAACCTGAAGCATTCTAGTTTAACTATGCTTGGTTACTTGAGATTATTTTATAATACAATTTTAAGGTAGCTGGTAAATGTATAAAATTAAATGTATTTCTTGAAAAAAAAATAAATGTATTTCTTGGAACAAATATTCTAAGAACCTAAGAGTATACTCCTGTATGATTTAAAGCTAATGAATAGAATTAGTTTTTAACAATTCTTAATACATTTATCTTAGTTGATACTAGATCATTTTGTGATACAGGATATCTTGGATTAAACAGGAGCAGAATCTTATCCACAGATTCTAGTTTCCTTCCAAAATCTGGAATTTAAAATAGATTTATGGTAGAATCACCTAGCTGGCTCAGTCAACAGAGCATGTACTCTTGATCTCTGGGTTGTGAGTTTAAACCCACGTTGGGTGTGGAGCCTACTGATAATGAAATGAAATGAAATGAAATAATAAATAAAAATAAAATAAAATATTCATGATACTATATATAATCATACTTTTCTTACCTATCTGTCTCTATATAGGACTATAGTGCAACTCACTTTGTAATTTTCCTTTCTGATCTCATCTCTTGGTATATCTATGTCCCTGGTATTATTTCCTGTATTAACCTACATGTTCATTTCCCTTTCTGATCTCTATAGGGCAAAGTGTGTGGTCTTTGTGGAAACAACAATGGTGATCTCAAGGATGACTTCATAACAAGGCATTCATCAGAAGCTATTGGAGCACTGGAATTTGGAAATAGTTGGAAAACGAGTCAAAAATGTGCAGACACAGCAGCGCAATATTTCCCATGTGACTCAAACCCATACTGTAAAGCCTGGGCTGTGCAGAAATGTGAGATCATCCGGGACAGCATCTTCAAAGAATGCCACCACAAGGTAGTGTGGCTCTGAGAGCAGTAACCCTCACAGGTTTTGCTCCCAGAGACTCATGTGCTGTGCTCTGTCTAGGTGGACCCTGAGGCTTACCTAGAAGCATGTATTGAAGAAGCCTGCTCATGCGACATGGAGGGGAAGTATTTGGGATTCTGCACGGCTGTGGCCATGTATGCAGAGGCATGCAGCGCAGTTGGAGTCTGTGTCACATGGAGAAAACCAGATCTTTGTCGTAAGTCAAGTCCATATGTTGTTCTTTAAAAATGTAATGGTGTAGAATTGTTTTGTTAGAGAATCAATCTTCCCCTCAGATTTCCTATAAAATACACGTTCTTGTGCCTAAAAAGTTTTAAAGACATGTTACTATGTTTATGATGGGAAAACTACCTATTTTAAAACATAGAGCACCCGGCACAACACATCAAATTCAATTTTCATTACAAAGGTTCTTATGTTACCAAGGGAAAAATTAAATACTGATGGAAAATATCTCTTACTCAGATGAACAATGAACTGGTGACTTATCTTGGTGCAGTCATATCGCTGTGAACATTTACTGCATCTACTACTTTGGGTTGAAGTCCTCCGGTACTATTTTAGAAACTTCATAGAGTGCTAGTCAAGATAAACTGTAAACTGAATGTAAATGGAATCTTGATATATATGGAATGTGATAAATTTAGTAGAAATCAGTCAACTTTCTCCCCTCTAATGGAAAGTATTATGACAGAAAGTATGATAAATGAAAAATATTGATATTGAATCCACATTTTATTCAGTTTATCATGCAAACTGTGATATTGAAATCTTTAGTTACCTCATTTCGGAATGGTTATTTACATATTAAAGGAGCCTGATTACCCCAGAGATTTATTTTTGTAATTTAAGCTTGAACATTAGAACTATGAATCTGGACTATGACCTAAAATATCTCAAAATGGAAAAATCAACATTTATTTTCTACCTCAAAGTTTATTTTCTACCTATAGTGTAAGATGTCAAAGGAAAGTGCTGTTTTGATCCTAAATGCTTCCCCTCCCTTTTTCATGAGTTACTATGGCTTAAATGGCAATTTGGATAAAGCCAAAAGGACTTAATAAGACAGAATGATATACTCTAGGTCTGTTTATTGTTAATATCATTCAAAATCCCTTTTAAAAATGCTTTGGAAAATTGAAAGGTGAAAATCATCATATAATGAATGACAGCAATTTGAAATGATTCAATTATAGCTGTTTTCTGTGATTATTATAATGGACCCGGGGAATGCAGTTGGCGCTATGAACCTTGTGGTACAGTAACTACAAAAACATGCAGAGATCGAGTTATTGGCCAGAAATTTTCTGCAGTTTTAGAAGGTAAGGCATATTTTAGTAATACCCTCAAAGTAGTGTAAATTATATCGATATTTTATAACTGAAATATGCTCATTTCTGCCAATTCAGAGTCTTATACTTTGTAATTTAATGAATAGGTATTTATATTTATTATGACATTAATATTCTACTATAGAAACATTTTCTCCAGACATAAATTATCTATTTAATAAGACAGATGGTGGGGGGAGAACACAGTGCAAGGATCCCATTGTCAGTTTTCATACCTTTCATTAGACAATATAATTTGTTGAGAAGATAGTTTCAGAATGCAATGTATAATATAGGCCAATTAACACTATCCCACACTTAAATAGCTCTTTCTTCTTAGCATTACATACCTTAGAACAGAAGAAGTGTCAAGAAAACAAGATGATGCATAAACTTGCCAAAGTTATCTCTGTGTTAGATCCCAGGCTTTGGGATGTTTTCCACTCATTTTATTATGGCATTTGGATCTTCGTCTATCCTTATAAAAATAGATATTTAGAACTGGCATTCACATTTCAAGATATGTGCGGGGTTTTTGTTTTTGTTTTGTTTTTGTGCTTTGGCATATATTTATCAAGATACGTGTTTATCAAAGCCTTGTATTATATTCAACATCATGCCATCATTAAAGTAGCAAATTATTTTAAAATAACTTAGGAAACGTTTTAGAAAAAAGTAAATCAGCCAAAATTTGTAAGGTCTTATCTTAGCTCTTTGGTTGATAATCCATTGCAACAGGATCTGAATCCTGTTCAATTTATATATTTTCACTAAGAATGTGATGTTGTTTTGCTATTATCTACTTCAGTTCATGTAATCACTTAAGTAACTTTACAAATATAGAGTGTGATATGACACGTTTCTGGAGATAGAAATGAAGCATGGGTCATTTTTCATACAGGTTGTTATGCTAAGTGCCCGGATAGTGCTCCTTACCTGGATGAGAACCTCATGAAATGCGTCCGTTTATCTGAGTGCAGCTGTTTCTATAACGATATCGTACCAGCAGGTGGAGTGATTCAGGATAACTGTGGGAGAACATGGTACATTCTATATTAACTTTCCAATGAGCAATTCTGTTTCTTACATTTTCATTCAGAAAAAAAAAATTAAAAAAAAAATATATATATATATAAATTTTAACTCTCATTTCTGAATGAGAAGGTCTGTATTAGGTTGAGTTTTCTGCCAGTTATGCTAGTTATTTTGTATTTTCAGTAAATCCACATATCAACAAATCGTTTGTTGAATCTTACAATACAGATGACAGGACAGAAAATGTCACTTGTAATTTTAGGTAAAAAGAAAGTTTTAATTCTGTAAATGTAAGATCATGTGTATAGGCTTCAGACAGTGACATGGAAGCAGAGGGGAATCCTATACCAGAGCAACATGGCTGTCAGTGTCATGTTTGAAGCTGAAAATCTAAGAACCAACTATTTTTTGACTGCAGAGCATTCTATCAGGTACCAAGAACACCTCAGTGAAATGATTATGAATAATGATACAGTACATGAAAAAAATAAGCATATTTCTGGGGAAACGATGATTTACTGCGCTCTTAGTTTTGTTTTGATTTTCATGGTTAGACAATTTGTTGTTTTAAATTTGGGAGGTGTGTGTCATAAGGAGTTAAAATTTCAACCTCATTTTTTTTTTCTTCTCTTTTTTTTTTAACATAACTTTCAGCTATTGCATCGCGGGAGAATTGGAGTGTGGTGGTGGTGAGTCCTTGTTTTTTGCTCTAATTAAATTAGGGAAGACGAGGTAAAGTCTGTGGGATCTTTTCAGATCCTCAGCAGCTAAGGAGTAGGTACTTAATGCTTTCGACTGCTCCTCCCTCTCTGGTTTGGGACAATTCCACTGCAGTGTATTTGTTCATGTTGGATCATTTCAAAACCAAAGCTGCTAAGGCATTTCCAACAGCTGGGAAATGGAGGCAGTTCTAGGGCTGCATGGGAGCCCCTGCCTATCTGTAGGCTTCGGAAATTAAGGGAGTGAGACATCAGTCCAAATCATTTCGTAAAGGGATGGAGTGAAGGGTGAAGATTAGATGGATAGAATTAAATAATTGGAGAATCACTCATGAGCAATGGAGATCTTAAGGATAATCTCAATAAGCTTTAAAGAATACATGAGCTATTCCCTGTTTTGTATTAGAAATTGCAAGAAGTAAGATAAACAAGATACTGATAATTTGTAGGCAATTTGAAATTTAGATTTTTCCACAATTTTTCATTCTTGTCAATAATAGTATTTTATCATAATTTCAGATGCTGCTTCTGCAAATTCAACATTCACAGGTAAAATCATCATGGTTTTCAGTGTGTATTTCTGATTTTTTTCTGTAGGTAGTCCTTTATAGTTTCATAACAGTCTGTGCCAGTAAAAAGTATGCTGGTAAATCTATTACAAAAAATTCAAATGAGAATGAATAGTTACTAGAAAATCTGTCAAAATATTATCTCACTATACTCCTGTGTATCCAGTTAGGAATATGATTATAACATACATTATGTAATGTGTGCTTATTAGTTAAATGTCATCATCCAAAGCTTGACATTTTAAGATAATAATTGGAACAAGTGGAATAAAAATGATCTAAATATGGTCTCACATGAAATAAATATATTGAAATCATGATTACCCTGAGAGGTAATTTGAAAATATAGAAATAGAAAGTTAATTTCTTTTTCTTAACTCAAATATCAGCTATGAGGACATTTCAGTCATGTCCATTCAAGAGATATGGACAGAATGCAGTTTAACTTTAGTTTGACTTTAATTTACTGGCAATATAAGTACACTTCTAGTTGCTGCAGTATACTTATTTTTTCCTGTCTTGTGTGTTTCAAGGTGGGAGTTTATTTCCTATAGAATGATATTCAGAGATGAATATTATGCAATTAAGAGATAGTAAAGTAAATTGGAAGATTTGGATTTTGATAATATATTTAAAATTGTGTTATCATCTATAAAATGCCATTTAAATTTTAGTTATTATTGATCACTTACCTAAAGTTAAGGTTTCATATGTTGGGGTCCTTAACCTCATTTCGTGGCCCTTAAATAGACCCTGTAAGATTCCTGCGAGATTTTGGCTAAATGGTAATAACAGAAAATAGTTATTTTTAGTGGATATATAATAAATATATAGTGTTATTTGTGTTGACTTAAATGAGAGATTACTTTGTCACTTAACCTCTGAATACAATTTTAGTAATGTTTCCTTAGCTTATGGTAAGTGGTTTTTTAAACTAAGTTTCCCAATAAAATTATTCAAGTAACTTATTTTCATAAATATTGTCCTTACACAGTTTCTACTACAATAGTTATTCCCATATTAAGCACTGAAGCAAGTTTAAAAAAAGTTTGCTTTTTGGCTTCTAAATTGGCAGCAAAGTGAATTTGCAATTCAGGCAATTTGTCCCTTTTTTTCAAACTTGTTCTCTATTTCCTAAATGCCAAATAGAAGGGTCTAAACCCAATTATAATATTAGTGACAAACATCTTCCCTATTCGGAGGTTATGTATCCTAAAAAGAATATTCTGCATATTCTGCTGATTTGGAGAAAGTGAAGAAAATTCTACCACTGAAGAAAATTCTATGTTAAATTCCTTAAAAATAATTTACAATTTCTCTTTTACTAATATCAAGGAATCTAAACTTTAATTGATTTCTAATAAAGTAATAGCCAAAGGAGAACGAAAGTATTTTCAAATGTGTGAATATTTCATAAATGAATTTAACTGTAAAATTTAATCATTTATTTACATTCTAGATATATGTAAGCATATCTCTAAATAAATACTTTTAATTTTGTCTTTTAACACAGTTTAACATATATTTCCAAATATTTGTCTCCTTCTTTGTATAGCAATTACATCAGTAACCAGTAGCTCAGGCACAGGTAAACACATAATCTTCAACCACAACTTAAATCAAGAGGGCATTAAAAAATACAAAAATTTCTTTTGCAGTATTATCACTTTATAAATGTCATTATAATGACATTTTAAGGGGTATTTTGTTTTGTTTTTAAGAATGTTTTAGAGGAACATTTGGAAAAAATGTTAGACAAAATGATGTTTTCTTGACCTTTTACTGGTGGTCTATGGATTTGAAAGCTTTAATTTTACATTTTAACATCTAATCACTGATATATGATCAAATTTCTTTAAAACATAAATTTTAAGTTTACACATTTTACATATGCATGTAGATGTTGTCAGAAACATAACTTTCCCTCTATACAAAATTAATTTTTCCTTTGTTTTCCCTAATTCAGCAACTTCCACTCCGGCGCTTACAAGATCAAGCAGTGAAACAATAGGTAGGTGAATCAGAAAGCTTATAAATTGACAAATACAGTTTTTACATATTTTACGTATATTAAAATAGTTTTTTTAGCCTAAAATGTATATAGACATATATATATATTATATAATATATATAATATAAATAGTACAAATATATATTTATTATATATATAATGTGTATATATATTATATATATAATATATAATAAAACATATATATGTGCCCCTGGATGGCTCAGGTGGTTAAGTACCTCACTCTTGATTTTGGCTCAGGTCATGGTCTCAGGGTCTTGTTATCAAGCCACCCATGTGGCTCATTGCACTCAGCGGGGAGTCTGCATGTCCTTCAACCTCCCTCTCTGCTCCTTCCCTTGCATATGCATGTGTGCACATGCTGTCTCTCTCTCTAAAACAAATAAATTTTAAAAAATCTTAAAACAAAATGTGTATATATTTGAATCCATGATATTTTGTATTGAGGTATAATTGACATATAACATTATATTACTTACAAGTGTACCTGATTGTGATTCAGTGTTTATATGTATATTGCAAAATGATCACCACAGGTCTAGTTAACATTCTCAAAGTCTCAGACCATGTTTTGCCATCCCTGAATTCCCAATTTCACCTAGTTCTAAGCATATAATAGGGTTTAGTAAATGTTTGTAGAAAAAATGGATATTTCTATTTCCCTGTCCCAAATTTATAATTCAATGTTTTTTGGTGGGGGAGGGAGGCACAGAATTTCTGGTGAAGCTTAGATTATTAGTTAGATTTATTTATACTGATAAATTTTATACTTTATACATTTTATTCACTGATACTCCTAATACTCCTTCTCTGATATACATAGTGCAAAATGGAGATTATTTTAGGATTGTAATTTTATGTCATGGTATAAAATTATGACTATAATTTTGGGTATTTAGTAATTCTTAGTATTGTCTGATTGGTACATCACTCATATTCAAAGGACAAATATATATCTTAAAAGTATCAGCTATTCATACTATGAAATATCATTAAAAATACCCAGACTAACATGTTTAATTCTCACCAAACTTTCCCTTATGTTGTATGCCAGTAATCACACTAAGCGCTACTGGTTTGTTCAGTGTAAGCCACGGAAAGACTGACAGGTTTTAGAAGCATTTTTCCCTCTTCTACAATTGCAAATTTCTTGACAAGGCTTGATAACAATTTCATCCCAATAGTTCTTCTGCGTTGTTTCTTAAACACTACAGAATAATTGTCTGGCTTCCTATTATTTCAGCCATAAGCAATGGACTGAATTTCTAATTCTCAGCCTGGTTCTATTTCCAAGAAGATTAATTTCGTTGTTTCATAGCTCTTTTTTAATTATAATCATTTGTTCAGCTATTAAAACTTTTGAATCTTGTGGTTTAATTAATTAATTAATTTTTCATTCCGGTTTAATTTAAAGAAATAAAACTACTCTATACTGTTGCTTTGGTAAATTTTGCAGTAATGCATGAGCCACAACCAATTTTGGTAACTATTTCAAGGTAAAAATGTCATCGGCATCCTCTATCACACTAGGCACTCAGAACTAAGGAAACTGGCATGATGTTTTCCCACTTAATACATATAATTTCATTGCTTTTATATCACGAAGAATACAGTTTTCAAAATAATATTTTATTTTGCCAACACTTTGCAGTTTAGCAAATAAAACTTATATGTAAAACAGAAGGTCACAAGTAGAACACCTAAGGAGTTGTTGCAAGCAACTAATAATATTTTAGATGTAAAAAGTTTAACCGTAAAACAATACAAAAATCTCGTCAAATATCTCCACCATACTATTTTAAAAAAATCCTAAAGGTAATGTAAAGTTCAATTGTAAGAAATTACCCAGGTGATTACCCCACAACCATCATGAAGAATTATTTCTGCTGCTTTATGCTTAGCCTTACAAAATCCTAGGATTCTATTTATTTTACAGAAGTTCTAGTAGATATTTCAGGTTATAAAAATATAACACTATAAAATGAGCACATTGGTACTATATTATAAGATATAGCTAATAATTTCTAATGAGGGTTATTGCATTTGAGTTATTATATACAATATTTTTCATTCAATATCTGATTAAATAATAACGATCCCCTGATTAAGTAATATTATTTGGGTATCCTTCTCAAACTTCATCATATAACACAGAAAGAGATGCAAACAGCTTAAATAATTTTTCCACAGTCAAAAAGATCAGAAGAAGAAGGAATTATCCAGTGTGATAAAAAGACAAATCAGAGTTATTTTTCTTTTCAATTTTATCCATAGAAGCCAGAAATTGTTTTTAGGTACCATAAATTAAAAGACGGAAATAATTAAGGGACCACAACTTTATTCTCACAGAAAGACACGAGAATAATTTTGTTGGTTGCAATACTCAAACTGTACCAAACGTGTGTTTTAAGTAAATCTACTGAAAAACTCCCAATATACAGAAACATTGATTATCAAAATATCAAATGGGTGATATACTTAGCATTAACTAAAAATGAACTTGGGAGACCTGCAGGACTACCTGACACCTGACTGCTTAGTAGGATTTGCAAGACCTCCTGCCAGGGAGCACTTCTGTCAGAGCCAATCCACTGATTTCTGCCCAGCGTGATGGCGAGTCTGCTGTGTGTCTCTTTTCAGGAGGAACCGGCAGCCCTACCGCAGCCACCAGAGGAGGTAAAGAAGACGGCACGCCCGTGGAACCTAGCCCAGCAGCGCCAAGCGCGGGGAAATCAGACAAGTCAGGATAGAGACACTTTAGCACCTATTCGGTGGCCCTGAACGGGATACAGGTCGAGCTCAAGATTGAGCTGTATGGGATAGTAGAGCGATGTTGGCTCTCTAGCTGCAGACCCCCTAGGAGTCCCGTAAAGATGCTTCTGTGTGGGAAGGCTGAATTCTCTGTCCTCTCCGGGGAGAGGGATATGCAGAATCCTGCCACCGTGCAAGTAAACCCCTTTCCCCATGGTTGTGTCAGGGGCCACAGGTTCAGAAGGTTCGGAGGGCTTCAGCACGGCAGCTGGGAGTGAGAAGACGAGTGGAGGCTCAAGTGGCGCAGGCACAACCTTGGAAGGCAGAGCAGGTATGGAAATGCAGGGTGGAAAGCATCTTCTTCGGGACCTGAGGGGAGTTGCCAGTGGCTTCGGAGGGATGAGGGAGCTAGGAATCAGGGGGCAGTGCCCGTATTCGGGGGCGACCCCCTCCCCGCCCCGCGCTCGTGTGGGCTTCGTGGCCGTGTTTCTCTAAGCTCTGCTCAGGCGTGATGGATAGCAGAGCGGAGTGTATTTGGGATTCCCAGATTCATTCCTCTGCATTTCCGAAGCTGCATCTGGACCGCCATGGTGTCATGCTTTGTCCATCCGACTGGAGTAAGAACTCAGGCGAAACATGAACAATGAGCGAAACAATTCCATGATCCAGGCTATTGTGAGCACTTGGAATGCAGGGGACATCCCCATCGGTTCTGTTTCCTTGAATTTCCTAATACATAGTTTGTGTTTTTTCTAATCGGAGTAGTGGATTACCCACTGGTGATTCACTTGATATTCCGAAGGGAAATGAGAATATAGCTTTAAGTTAAATATAATGAATATAGCTTTTAAATCAAGTCAAAATCCCTCGCAGAAAATATTTCATCAGAACCTAGCTTATTTTATTCATTTATATTATTCAAATTTCAAAGACTCTTGCAGAATGATATGGAAATGATTCACCTTTTCTAGATGATATTTATTTTTCTGGTTTTCCTAATCTTTCCTTCAAATCTACTATTTTACTGCATTAAATATTTTTAATGATGTGCTACCCCCTATACAGTTTTATTAAGTGTAATACAATAGTCTATCTAAGTGCCCCTGGAACCGGTGAAGGCCTTACAACTAGATCACCGTTCATTTTTTTCAGGCCAGTTTGTATTTCTGCTTCAAGGCCTAGGCTCATCTGCTTATTTTGACAGTGCTCCCTCATGAGCTTAGCTGGAAACTGAAGTTTTCATGACAAATTTAATTCAGTTTAGCAATGGTTATAGCTTTAATGTTTGTGATTTTATGACTATTGAACATGTATAGTTTGATCATTTATATCACAACCATTTATTTAGACCGAAATTGCCAGTTAAAAATGCAAGGTGCCTTTGAAATGTCAACTTCACATAAATAAGCAATACTTTGTTAGTATTAAATATGTCCTATTAGAATTTGTTAGTTTGTTTTTTATCTGGAATTTAAATTTACAGGGTGTCTATTGTTATTGTGTGCTAAATCTGACATCATTATGTGGACTGAGTGCCGTTGTTCTTTTCAATTAGGAACAGCAGATAGTGGATTTGCAGCTACTTTTGTAGCTGTTGGTGAAACCACTTCTGTTGCACCAGGTCCTGTAAGAGCATAATCAGAATAAATCCAGGCAATGGAAATGTGATTTCTTTACTTAAAATTTTGACAGAGACAATGTTTCTAAAAGATTTAATTATCATTATTTGTGTAATATCAAAACTGAAGTTTAGAAATAAATCAATAGCTATATGTTATGTTAACATCATACTGAGTGCTCTAGAAAACAGAATTGTCATGTACTTGTTCCCTTAGAATTTGATCTTTGAGCAAAATTAATATTTGTATATGCGAAGGCAAATACCATGTATGGCAGAAAAAAATCAAAATCAAGGAAATGTTTCATGCAGGCTTGGAAAGGGAACTCAAGAGGAAATTCTAGTAGGGAACTGATAAGTTGGAGTTAAAAACAACAGAATTATTTTACCTTGAAAATAAAAGATAGTATGGTTGGTGTACTAGGTCTATATCTATATGCTTTAACTTGAGCAAAACCTCAAAGCATGAGTGAGTTGAATGAAATTTTAAGGATATATTCAATTTTGTGGGAATAAAGAACAGTCATATTTCAGCTGTTAGGGTCATTGAATTGAAAACAAAATCTCCTCCAACCCAGAGACCCAGGCCCCAGAGAACATAGAGAGAGAAAAAAAAAAAAACAGTTTTATAATTGAATAAGTATTAAACTTAAAAGTGATGCAAATTATGGGCAATTGACTTAGAGATTTTAAAGACAGAAAGGAATTTTACAAGCAGACCACCTTTACATACATTTTCTCAAGAAAAATGATTACTGGTTCTCAAGTAAGAAAACTTCAAAAAATCATTTGTTATACACAATTTATCCTAAATTCACCTGTTAATTGGGATGACAGTTGGTTGCTTAACTGGTTTTATAGGAGGGGTAAAAACTCCAATCCTGATAAGGGAGGAAGGTTTGTCCCTAGAGGGAGATAAGGTTACTATCTCCCTTGATGTTTACACTTCCAAGAGATAGCTCCCAAGGCCTTGAGAAAGACTTCCTGGGTCATTAAGCTGGTAAGAAGACTATTCATATTTTTAAGAGATTTACATAACATTTCAAAGACAGAGAAAACATTCAGAATGACAAATTTTTCAAAGCAAATGGTCTTAAGAAAAAGAACTGGGAAGTCTCCTTATTTGTATCAGAAAGAATTAAGCCTCTTATTTTAAATTTTTGTCTTTTTACAAGCTATCCTCCAAAAATGATCAAGTTCATATTTTAATTAGTTAACTTGTGTTTCTATTGTAAAATTAAGCCATGCCTAGGGTCTTTCCTGAAGCAACCTCTGAAACTGGAGGTGGTAGCACCCCTGGGGAAGCAGGTACTAGAACCCCAAGTCCTGAGAAATCAGACAAGGCTTGTCCTCAGTTTTCAGCTGTGTCCAACCATACCTCCCTCAGTAGGGTATGACTAACCTGATTTTTAATTTGCATTGATGATCTTAGGGTTGGGTAGCATTTAAGCTCAATGGGGAACCAGCCGGGGCGGGGGGGAAGTGCCAGGAAAATGGTAGCTGCATATGTTAGAATCTACATATACCTCCTTCTGCAAAACATAAACATCACTGGGCCCACATTTAGGGAGTTTAGAGGAACAGAGCAGACCGAAACTCCAATGATTGGGGAAGATGGCTCTGGGGCTCCAAGTGAGCTGAGATTCAAGTCAGGGCTTCCCAGAGGAGAGGGGAGTATAGAGAGTTACTTAATAGTGGTAGAACATAGCATCAACTAAGGTTTACCCCTTGAAGAAAGGGCCTCTAGCCTGAACGGAGACTGCTGAGAGAAGGTCTGAGACCTAGCAATTCAGAGCACTTGTGCATGTGGAGTTGAGAGAAAGAAGATGGGAAAGGTCATAGAATGAGATCGGGCAGCCCTGTGAAAGTACTGACTGTCTTAGAGGCAAGAGAGAGACATTAAGAAGGTGGAAGAATCTTTGCAGCCTGGGTGTCAAAAAAAAAAGGGCCCCAAGAAAACAAGATAGTAAATATGAGGTAGAAGACAGACAAAGGAGAGATGCCACTTTAAAAAAGAAGCTTCTTTTTACCATGAACAACATAAAAGAAAGCCCTTGATCTGAGAAATCTAGTGAGCCACACTAAAGTCTCTCCATCCCCACTGCATAGAATCTCCTGCTATGTTTCAGGAAAATCCAGTGCAAAAAACCATGAACCTCGGGAGAAATATTTCAAAATAAAAGAAAAATTATCTAAAAAATATAGACCAGTTGCAAGCTTCCCAGCGAGAATATATGAGACTGAAAGCATCCAGGGACTGTAGAGGATAGAATTGAGAAGATCCAAAAACATATTGCAGACATTTTATAAAAAGTTTAAGTAGATCAGACTTGGACATCATTACAGGAAACAGATAAAAATATCTAACATATATATTATTTCAGTTTCTGGAGAAGCAAAAGCAATGAAACAAAACTAACATTTAAAACTATAAACCAGGACAAGTTTCCTATAATTAAAAGAGAAATTCTAAATTTCTCTGTTGAAAGGACCTGTTGAAAGATATATATATCACATATATACCTGGAAGATTGAATCCTGAACCGTCAATTTAGTGAGTTATTTTAGAAAACTGTTAGACTTGAAAAAGAAATAAAAAAGAAAAGGAAATCTGTTAGACTTGAAAGATACATTCTCTGGACCTTGAGGCAAAAAGAGAAAGTCATTTAAAAAGAAAAAAAAATCAGGTTGGTATCAGACTTGTCAAGACAGTAGCATTAAGAAACTCAATGAAGGAAAATGTGGGCTAAGGGTTCTTAATGCAGCTAAATGTAATTCAGGTATCAAGCTCTAGGCAAATAGGTGAAAACATGAAGAAATTCAGGGAATTATGTACCCATGAGCCTTCATAATAAAATCACTAGAGGATGAGTGTTAAATGACAAAGAGATGCTTTGAAAATGACTGAAATGATTATAGCACTATTTTTAACTCTAGCTGTAAAACTGGAACCAAAGTTGAAAGAAAGGTGGAAGAAATATTTCATATTTGACCAACTAAAAATATCATGGTAATAAACAGATAAATGGGGAAGAGAGGGGAATTAAAGACAAGAGAAAAATTAAATTTCCTTATTACTTAACAGCCATTGATAAGTCCTTGAAACAGGCAGAGTGCCATTCCTCTAGGAACTCAGCTGCCTGAGCGTTAGTATTTTGCTAGGTGCAAAGGCAATCTTAGCCCTACTCCCAGGATCCTGCAAGTCTACTTTAAGTTACACAAATTCCTTTGGAAAGTTCCTTTATCTCTACCCCCAAGATATATGTTGGCAATCATCTGCCAAGTATATGACCCACCGATATATATCAGAAGGGTCTCATGATTAAGGTTTTATTAGACAGTAATGAATGACCTTTTACCAACAATAGCTAGCCCCCTCAAAGTCCTTGAAACCTGTTCCAAAATTCCCTAGAGACTTAAACTATGCCTAACCCCCTCCCAACTTGAAAATATGTAATGGACCACTCTTCATGACCCCAGTGAAGCTCTTTCTGTTCATGAGTCCTGTCCCCCATGCTTTAATAAAACCACCTTTTTGCACCAAAGACATCTCAAGAATTCTTTCTTGGCTGTTGACGCCAAACCCCATATATTTCCTACATCAGCAGCAATAAGAAGGAAGATGTGATAATCTTGTTAATTTGATAGTAGTCAAACAAATTATTTAAAGCTCATGAACCAGAAGAGAGGAGATCAAGTTTATTAAAGTAGTAAAAACAAATAGTATTAAGAAAGAAATTGGCATTTAAATTGGAAAGTACAGAACAAGAGGAAGAGAAGGGAAAAAGAAACAATATAAGTAATTATTATCCTTTATTAAGGGAGAACCAGTAGATACTACCTGAAAGAAAATTGGGAGGTTGCTAAAGGGATTATATAAAAATGTTACTGTAAAATATATCTTATCAAAAGAAAAATAAAGTGAAAAGCCCAAAAAAGGAGCAATTTAAGAGTTTGCATGCAAACAACAAATGACTGAAATTAGAATTCAAAAGCACACTAAAATAAGGTTTAATAATAATTCCTATTGATTTTTAGTAAAAGTGTTTTCAAAATTAGGAAATCCATTAATATAGTTCATATTAACAGATCTAAGAGAAATAAAAGCAACTAATTATCTACATAGAGGCTAAAAAGACTTTTGATAAATGTTCGATAACCATATCTGATGGGGAAAAAAAAAAAAATCCCAAGATAAACCACCTGCCCAAGCAGTGTCCATATGCAAACATTTTTCCTGGAACCAGTACCATACAATTAATTAAGTGAATGAATCCCTCAACTTCTGTAAATTTAGTTTTCTTATCAGTATAAAATGGGGAATGACATCTATGAAACTCCAATAAAATAATAAATGTATGTTGAAGTACATCTTTGGAAATGTATAAAGGGTAGTATTATTGATATCGAAAAATGGAAATTTTTGTAATTTTTTGTTGGAGGTTAAGTCAGAATTAGCTATCTCCTAGCTTAAGAAATTCTGGGAATTAGCCTTTTCCATCTTTTTCCTTAATAGCAGGTACATCTGGGATAGCTGGTGGTGCAACTGGTGGAAATGAAAATAGACCTGCTTCACCCAGCAGTGGTACTAGAAGCTCTTCAGCTAATCCAGGTGACATTAGCTAAACACAAGAAGGCACAAAAATCTGTTGATGTAGAAACACGTTTATAAAAGATATTCAGTAGAATATTTATTTAGTTGGAAATCCTTCCTGCTTAAAAATAGCACTACAATTATGTGATATTATGTGAATCAATTAGAAAGATTGCCCTTAAATTCGTTGTTATTCAGTATTTATGCACTATTGGATGATCAGGGCAATATATGATTCACAGATAATGACAGTGATCTGACAGTTCAGGTGTTCTCCGTTACTCAATAAGACTAATGAAACATTTTGAATCTGGTATTCTTATAGGGCCAATATAGAAATCACGAGAATATTGCTTGATATAACCGTAACTGAGTTAAGTAAAAAAGCAATAGTGACTAACATTTCATCTTGTATTTGGTCCTTAAATGTTGTTTTTGAGTTAGGGACATTTGCTCATTCGGTTAGTTACATTTATTCATCTAAGGTTTACATTGCTCTATATAAAATCACTTAGACAACATATAAATTAAAAGTACTAAATAATCACAAAATGCTATGTTAGCTATTTTGCATTTTATTGATTGATAATATGATTTTCCCCTAGTAGAACTATTTGTAAATTCAACAAATTTTTTTCCTTCTTAAATAATGGGCTTCTGGATATTAAACAGTTATTAGACATCAACAAGTATATTTAAATTCAAGTTAGAATTTTTCTTTTTGAAGTCTTTCACAAAAGCCACTACCTTTATTAGGAAAATATGGGTTTAGTATGAGAAAATTTTATAGTTTAAAATATTAACATTTCTTTATAAGTTCATTATTGAACAGCAAAGTGATCTGAACCTTGAACAGTTTCCCCATTTCTGAGAATAATCAGTAACATTGCCTTCTGAATTGTCTAAAAATTCAGAAAATAATTTGCTCCCTAAAATCTCTACACATTGGTTTAAAAAATTCTTCTTTTCTTGACTTGCAAATAGGACATGACTATACTTACCTCATTTGCTCAAAACTTACCTGATGAGGAAGTACGCAATGAGTGTATGCCCTATAAAATGGCTATAGCCACTCCTTAGTAAACAATGTTTGTGTCTCTTAATACTTAACTTGTTTCACAGGACTAAAGATATGGACCAGAGAGAAAAAAAGAAAGAGAAAAAGAAAGGGGATTGGTAAATATTTCTCATGAAATAGGAAAAAAAAAAAGCATGAAAAATGTAATTGGTAAGACAAAATAATGCTGTTTTTATGCTTCAGTTTTTACTGGCTATATCAAGTACAACTTAATGAAATAAAGATATGAGGTAGTCACTTACCATCATATAATATCATTTGTAAAGTCATCTTAATCTGTTCTTACAAAAATAAAAATGATAATCAGAAAAAGTATACTAAGTGTAAAATGAACAAAATGTTTTTACATATATTTACTTACTTGAATCATATAACTACCCTGTGCAATTGACAGTACATTAGTGATTATTTTATTATTCACATTTTATAAATGAAAAATCAATGTGTTTACTTTAGTCATGGAATGAGTATGTTTTGGGGCCAAAACAGGCCTAGATGGCTGATTCTTCATCCAGTCATTCTTGATCACGAGACAGGCCACCAACATGGTGGATTTCTGTCCATCTGGAGATAGAAGATCTTGTCACCTTGCCTATTCTGGTTTATGTTTGTGTTTTTAGTATCTGGCTCAGTGTCTGACCTGGTAATATCTTGTGGACATCTGCTGAATATATAATAAAATGAATAAGAGTTGCCAATATAGTAATGGATTCAGAGGCCTTATTTTTATTAATGAGGTAAAAATAACAGACTATATGAAAGAGAATCTTCCAGGAGGATTAAAGATTTCAGAAGGAATAGGCTATTTGCTGCTATACCCGAGTAGTGAAGCTTTGCTGGAAACAGGCACCATCCATACACATACTATTGTGTAGATCCATGTGCCTACAAATCTAAGATTTCCATCCTCATCTGTTCTCTTGGGGGAATTCTTGATAATAGGATCTCAGATCTAGAGCATTCTGGATGATGCCAATTTGTTATAAAATTGATCACATTAGGCTAAGGCCAGGAGGAGTAAGAAGCATTTTTTTAAAAATAGTTAAGCATATAGAAGAGATTTTTTAAATCATTGAATGTGGATTGTACAGGACAAGGTAGAAATAATTGTGATACAGAATAGAAGAAGTAGGAGCTTAGAATAGAAGAGACAAAGCCCAACATGGTTTTAGAATGCCAAAGATGATAGAGGAAACAAAAATTTATTCTTTACTTAATGTTAAAGGATGACAGGATATGAGGTAAGGTGGGATTGTTTCAAGACTTCAAACAGAATGGCAATTCAAAGTTACTTGAATGAAAAGAAACTTGAGGTTTCATTTGGTGCCTGGGTGACTTAGTCAATGAAGCATCTGCCTTCAGCTCAGGTCATGGTCCTGGGTTCCTGGGGTGGAGCCCTATGTGGGACTCCCTGCTCAGTAGGGAATCTGCTTCTCCCTCTCTCTCTGGCCCACCCCCCTCTCATGCATCCTCTCTCACACTCTCTCAAATAAATACATAAAATCTTTTTTTAAAAAAGAAAGAAAATAAACTTGAGGTTTTAGAGGCAGAATATTAGCAAACAAGTATGTGCAAAAATGCAAGAGCATGAATTGGATGATGGGATTTGCCCTTAAACTGAGCTCAGAGAGAAGCTTCTGATAGTCAGAGACAAGACAGGCCTAGTGGAGGTTGCATAATCTGTAGGAAGTAATTCAAGTATAGGAAAATTTTAAAGACATCTTAGATGCAAATTTCCATATATATGTTTCTAATCTTGATTTCTCTGGAAGTCTAGATTCATACTCAGTTGCTAACTTGACATTTCCATTTGGATGTCTAATAGGTATCCCATAATTGACATGACCTAAACCAAATTCTTGTTTATTTTCATACCCACAGCCTGTTCTCCCATATCAATCCCATATCCCTGTTCTTCCCCATATCAATAAATGGTGCCATCACTGACTCAGTTTACTCACAAAAACCCATTACAATTACCCTTGATTCCTTTCTTCTTTTTATTTTACACCCTACACATAAAAACAAAGGTTGCTAATGCTACTTCTAAAACATATTTTAAACCCATCTTCTGTTCTCAAACTCCTTTATCACCACTCTAGCCCAAAGCATTCATGAATAGTCTTGATTACTGAAACCAGTCTTCCCACTTCCATTGTACACCCTTTTCCATATATTCTCTGTAGAGTAGAAAGAGGGATTTTAAATATAATCAAATATATCATTCCCTTGCATAAAATTATATTCCATTGCATTTAGGAAAAGTCCACTTCCTTCACTGTATTCACAATAACTTGAACAATCCTATATATTTGTCCTCACCTTCATGTTCTCCCTGTAACCTCCAATGATCCAAATACATTCACCTTCTAGTTCTGCTTCTCTAGCACATGTAGTTTATTTCAGTCTTATGGCTTTTGCACTGGCTGTTCCCACTGCCTGGAATGCTATTTCCCTAGAGTTTCACATAGCTTTCTGCTTCTCTCAGATCTCAAAATAAAAGACATTTTTTTCAGACAGGTCTTTGCTGGCCAAATAGTCTAAAATAGAATCCCAGTTGCTCAATAGCACTTCACTTTGCGTTAGTGCTCTGACACTTTTCTCTGTGTGAATTTGTTTGTTTGTTTGGATAGTAATTTCATTTATATGTCTGCATATCTCATCCAACTAGAATGCTTTATGGGAACAAAGAACTATCTAATTACTAGCTATATCATCATTGAAAAGCTACTTCAACTATCTGTGCTTTAGTTTCTACTTTATCAAAAGGGACAGTTGTAGTATATATGCCATAGGGTTGTTCAGATGATAAGATGAGTAATAGATGCTGCTGGGAACATACTCAACATACAAGATACTCAATAAAGAATTGCTGAAACCATAACCAGGAAGAAGTTACACCATAGAATAAAAAGTATGAAATATACTGGTGCCCATGAAGAGGCTTGAAAGCTATAGTGGTGGGAAAAAACAGCATGAGCCCCTAGGTTAACAACAACAACAAAAAAAACCCACATGACAACTTTAAAAAAAATGAAAAGAATTTTCACTACTTGTTTTGGCAAGGAAAACTGGAAATTCTGTTGAAGAAATAGGAAAAACTAGACCGTCAGAGAGAAGATCAGGGATAACTGGAACATCAGCTGAAGGATCAGGGATAACTGTTATCGTCTGTAGTGACAGGGAAAACAGGACCATCACTGGGAGGTTCAGCAACAACCAGATCACCACCTAAATAATCAGAGATGACCTGACCATCTCTGTAGGCTCAGGAACATCTGTACCACCAACGGGATTGACAGGAACAACTGGACCATAACTTGGATTAGCAAAACTGGACCATTAGCTGATGGATTAGGGACAACAGGATTATTTGCTGGAGTATCAGAAACAACTGAAAGCTCGGTTGTAAAGTCAGGGACTACTGGACCATCCATAGGAGGATTGCAGACAACTGAACAATTGGCTGAAAAAACACAGACACTAGATAAGCATCTGGAGAATCAGGGACTGTAGGACCATCCACTGAAGGATCAGGAACAACTAGAACATCTGTTATAGGTTCAGGGACAAACAGACCATCATCTGGAGTGCCAGGACAACTAGACCATCACCTTGAGACACAGAGATGACAAGACCAAGAGTTGAAGTGTTAGGAACAACAACTACATCATCAGCTAGTATGTCAAGGACAACTGGATCATCAACTGGATGGTCAGGGACAACTAGAACATCTTTTATAAAATCGGGAATATCTGTATCAGCAGGATTCAAATGGACATCTGGATCATCACTTGGGTTAGGAACAACTGGACCATCTGCTGAGGATAAGGAAAAACTGCACCATTTGTTGTAGAATTAGGAATGTCTATACCATCTACAGGGTTGACAGGGTCAAGTGAACCATCAATTGGAGGACCAGAGACAACTGGAACAGAAGCTAGTGGGTCAGGGACCATAGCACTAGCATAGCATAGCATAGCTAGAGCATCAGAGACAACTGGAACATTAGCTGGAGTATCAGAAAAAAACCTGAAACCTCTGTTGTAACATTAGGGACTACTAGAACATCTATAGGAGGATCACAGACAACTGGGCAATCACATGAAGAAGCAGGAATAACTGGATGAGCAGCTGGAGGTTCAGGAACCACAGGACCATCCATTGGAGGATCAGGAACAATGGGATCATCAGTTTTAGTTTCAAGGACAACTCACCCACTATTTGAAGAATTAGGGACAACTAAACCATCTGTTTTAGGTTCAGGGACAACCAGACCATCATCTGGAGTGGCAGGGGCAGTGGGATCATCATCTGGAGATTCTGATACCTCTGGGCCATCAGCTAAAGAATTAAGAACAACTAGATCATCATCCGGTATATCAAGAACAAGTGAACCATCAACTGGTGGATCATGGACAGCTGGACCATTTGTTTCAGAATCAGAAACATCTGTACCATCAGCAGAATCGACAGAGATATCTGGAACATCACTTGGATTAGCAACAAGTGGACGCTTTGCTGGAAAATCAGAAGGCTGTCTTTCCTGAAGGATCAGGGACAACTGGATCATTTGCTGGAAAATCAGAAACAATTGAAACCTCCGTTGTAAGTTCAGGGACCACCAGACCATCCATAGAAGGATCACAGACAAGTGGATGATCTGTCAATGAAATAAGGACAACAGGATGAGCAGCTGGAGGATCAGGGACCACAAGACCATTCCATGGAGAATCAGGAACAACCGGACAAACTATTTTAGATTTAGCTGGAATGACAGGGACAATTGGCTCATTAGCTAGAGAATTAGAAACAACTAGATTATCAACTGGTAGATTCAGAATCATCTAGAATCTGATTAGTAAATAAGAGAATGTCTGTCTTATATTCATTCACATGATCTATTTCCAGTGAGTTAACTCTTTGATTCTCCAGTAGAAGAAACCCAGAAAAAAAATTTCTTCTAAACTTATGATCAAGAAAGAATGAAGTTAGCCTCCAGCTTCCACAGAGACAGAGAGATAGGGTTACTGTTATTCTCAATGACTATATTTCATAGAGACAGACCTTGGAACAAGGTCTTTGAAGAAGACATTCTTGGATTGTGAAACTGTCCAGAGACTGGCAGAAGAATTAGATCTCAAAAGGGGAGAGAAATAATTTACAACTACAAGTTTTCTAAAGTAAATGTACTAAGAAAAGAGAGTCCAGGGCCCTATGATCAGGAAGAAACCTGCCTAACATTTAGTCAAGCTGACTCCTGGACATCATGATCAACACAGATGTTTCTGTTTTTTTATTTTAACTGTATTATAACTCTCCTAAAAACTAATACAGGAGAACCAGGAAATCAAGTTATAGGAAGTAAAAGAATTTATTGTGAAAAAAGTTTGTATCACTTAGAGAAATTGACCTATTAGTGAGAAATTTACTGGAGTCAAGGAAAAATGTTCAATTCATTTCTGTCACCTAAGATAGAGCTCTTATGTTTCAGCCACAGGAGTATGCACTAACATTAGTAGATGCATTAGTACATTGCAGGTGCTCTGAGACTCTTGGTCCATGTGGAGATGTCTTAGGACCTTTCTTCTGAAAGCAGAAAAAGTTCATTGCTTTTCCTGTCTTCATTTTAGGTACCTTCAGGGAAGCATTTGAAACAACCACTGCTCCTGGAATTTCTACCACAAGTAAGTCAAATAATAATAAAAGAACTTTTCTTGGTGGCATCTAAGAAGACAGAGAAGCTTATTGGAAGTCAAAACTCTAGCTTCTCCAGTCACCACTTTTGTTATTTCCTTAGCAGTCACTGCTTCCACGGAAGTCAAGGAAACCTCTGAAACTAAAATGCAAACAAGTGAGTGCTGGCAATATAACTTCCTGATCAGTATACCTATGTGTTAGGTCATTTCTCTCTCCGGTTGTTGACTTCTGCTAATCTGCTAAGCATTTATAATTGGGGATTAGCTTAGCCTCCTTCAGTAAAGAGAGACATTTGTTCCCCAAACTCCCACATCTTTAACTAATTTCCTTTCTCTTTTTCTGTACCTATTGGTTGTTGAGGCCCCTTTACCTAAACATGTAACAATTTTAAGTTCCTCTCAAACATTCTGTTACTTCTAAGCGGGCCTTTTGCTTGGTAGGTAGAATAAAAATATTAACTTGGTTTTTTAGAAGTTTGGAAATAGAATTTGAAATTTTTGAGTGAATTGTTGAGTTGACCAAAATATGTGATGTGTGAAGACTTAAGAAGAAACATATAACCAGCTTAAAACCATTTGGTGCAGGTGGAGATGGAGTAAGATTGAAATATTTCAGGAAGTTAAAATGAGATAAAAAGATAAAGGACTAAAACTGAATAAGTAATAATACTTATATTTTCCTATATCTGAATTATCCTCTTCCCTTTCGAATACATATTTTACTGTCCTATTTATTGGCAGTGTCTGCAAAAAAAAAAATTGAAGAGAAGTTTACCTTAATGTTTTCTCCTTTCTCCTTTAGACTCCCATATTCCCCTCCCATTAAAATTTGAGCTTCAAGGGGAACATTTTCTAATGGTAGAATTTGAAATGCCGTGAGGAGCAGACAGGGAAGGTAGACAGGAACAAGTCTATTGTAAGACTAGTAATGTAGCCAATTATTTTCAGTTATTAGAAATTTTACCCCCAAACAATTCCTGTAACTTTAAAGGCTAACATGTGGTATCTGTTTTTATACAGGATGTCCACCATCACAACCACCACCTCCAGGTAATAATACTTCCACTTGAAATTAATCATTCTACATTCACTGTTCTCCTTGCAAATAAAGTATCAGAGGTCATGCCAATAAAAGTCGCTAGCTGTGGAAATGTTACAGAATAGGAAAACTTGAAATGGATGAGTTTAGCTTTTATTCACCAAATAGTGAATGCTAATCTGTTTTCTCACCTACAAGCTAGTGCAACCAAACCAAACCAATGTATCTTGTTACTTACTCAAAATAGAGTTTACCTACTAAATAAACTGTTCTATGTGATTATGATATCTTCATCCAAAAATTGTCGTTTGATAGTATTTTTTAAACTAGACAATTACAGATTTTTTTCAGGATTGAATTGCAGCAAGAGAAATTCAAGTTAACCAAAGTTCAATAATTTTAGAGGATTTGGAGTTCCCACTATTCTCAATCCAATATGATTTATTTTGTAGGAAGTAACAGAAGTTACCCTCCAAAATCATTCTCTGATCTTAAGATGCAGTTGGAGAGGAATATTTTTAAAGAAATATAGACAATTTTCATACAAGTCTAAAAATAAATTTCAGTTTAAAAAGTGTTAAATATTTATTACATACTGAGCACATTTTATGTGTCACATATGTGTTACATGTATTGTGTACTTTGGAGGAGTCCTTAGGTATTTCACTACAGAACTGGAATTTGAGAACAATAGGTAGACTAGTCCAGGCTATGTAAATGAGAAAAGTGAGACTAAGTTGAGAAGGGAAATTGGAGTCACACTGGCAGAACTCAGAAGCTAGAATGCTAAAAGGAAGAATTTGTTTTACAAGTCTATAAGGGGCCATCAGAAGTTTCTAGCCATGGGGTGCCTGGGGGACTCAGTTGGTTAAGTGTCTTGTTTTTGTCTCGGGCCATGATCTCATGGGTTGTGAGATCAAGTCCCAAGTTGGGCTCCATGTCCAGCAGGGAATCTGCTTGAAGATTCTCTCCCTCTGTCCCTCACCCGTGCTCTCTTTCTCTCTCTCTCAAAAACATAAATACTTTAAAAAATTTTTTTTTCAACCAAGGTAATGATGAGATGAAAATTAGGCTTTAGAAAAACTATTCTACCTATGGTATAAGGAATTGATTGGATCAGGAAGAAGTGTGAGTCAGAGTTTTCTGGAAAAGCCCAAGTATGCTAGCTTAAAGATAACAAAGTCCTGGGGTAGCATTGTAGTATAACCAGGAAAGGAAGGTGTTGAAGTGAAGATGAAAATATAGGATTTTGTGGTCAATTGGATGCCAAGTGATTAAATGGAAGGAATCGAAATGAGTCCTAAGTTTTAAGCTCAAATAATTGAAAGAATAGTTTGGTTCTAAACAGGAGAAGGCCAGTTCAGATGAGAAACTGGTTTCAGGGGCAATGATATAATCTGTTTTGTGCATATTGAGTGAAGGTGGGTCTCATAGATCTGCTGTGATACTATTAGGCTGAGGGAATCCTGGGTCCATACTTTACAAGAGGTGTCTGGACTGCAGCTACAAATTTGAGTCATCAACTTGACATCACAGTGGACATTGGAGATGGTAGAAAGTACCAGGGAGAAGGTAGAGACAACAAGAGGAAAGAGAAAGAGCTACTAATAAAGAAAGGAGTTTCAGAGTGTTGAATTTGAAGGAAGGAGAACATTTCCAAGAATATGAGAGTTACAAATGTCAGCAATTGTAGAGAACTTGAAAAACTGATAAAGGGCCTTAAGAACTGATAATTACAAAGTCTTAGTGACTGTAAAATGGGAAATATGTCTGTACTCATTAGAGGCAGTTTACTCAAGTAAATGGATGTGATTTATCCCCCTTTCAGTTCCATTCAATTCTCCATAATTCTGTTTCTGAAACCCTAGTTCCAGTTACAGTATTGGCAGCCTGGTGGTTATCTACATATAACAGATGGTTCTATTTTGCCAAATTTAATTAGCATTTATCATCTCATGTTAACAGTTTGTCATGGTCCACTGGGAGAAGAGAAATCTGTAAGTACAGTTTTTCTCTAATCCAAATTTGCTGTCATTCCTGTATTTGAATAGAAGTCTAAACTTGGTTTGTTTCTGTAGCCTGGAGAGGAATGGACTGCCAATTGTTATACATGCACCTGTACCAATGCAAATACTGTGGACTGTAGCCTCAAGGAGTGCCCTTCTGCACCCACATGCAAAACTGGAGAGAGACTTGTAAAGTTCCAAGATAATGACACCTGCTGTGAAATCGGATACTGTGGTGTGTATCTACATTATTTGAATTGAATAGTTATTTACTTATTCATGTGTTCAAGAAATATTTATTGGGCTTCTAATATGTGTCAACTCTATGCTAGATGGGTGTGATCAATAAAACAGAATTGTACTTAAGTCAGTCAGAGAAAGACAATTATCACATGATCTCTCTGATATGAAGAATTTGAGAGGCAGAGTAGAGGGTCTTGGGGGGGTGGGGGAGAGAAATGAAACAAGATGGGATGAGGAAGGAGACAAACCATAAGAGACTCCTAAACTCACAAAACTAAGGGTTGCTGGGAGGTGGGGGGGTAGGGTTATGGACATTGGGGAGGGTATGTGCTATGGCAAATGCTGTGAAATGTGTAAGCCAGGTGATTCACAGACATGTACCCTAGGGCAAATAATCCATTATATGTTAATTTAAAAAATAAAAAAATTTAAAAAAAAACAGAATTGTACTTGCCCTCTTAAAGCTCACTATCTTTGGAGTAGAGGAAACCCAGAATTAACAATTATGAATATAATCAGGAGATTAAAAGGAGATGATGATATTATGGGAAGAAACATTTTAATTGGTTGATAAATATGATTCCATACACAGTTTCTGGTTTATAAATAAAAACAGAATTATAATGTTTATTTTAAGATGAAATAATGTATTTGTTTTTCAGAACCAAGAACATGTTTGTTTAACAGTATTGATTATGAGGTAAGGCTGTTTTTACTTTAAAATATTTTTATTTATATAATTATGAATAAATGACAGGCTCTTTCAGCTTATAGTATGGAAAAATCCATAGGTAATGGTAGAGCAGAATCTGTTCATTTTTTTCCCCTATATTCATTTCAAAGGAGTGTCAAATGTAACACTCAACATGGCTCAGTTCAAACGGGGAAAATATACTTGATCATTAACTACCTAACTTCTGAATAAAATTTCCCAGGGGTCTGACCAGATGGAGAAGGCACACTCTGTGACATTTAAATCAATGAACAGAGTTAAACTGTAATTATAACCAGAAGGATCAGATGGCCAAACTGTCAAAGATCAAATGAAAAACCCCCAAGACTAGAACCCCATTATGTGAATATAGCAGCACATACATTCATAGCTGGATTTTGACAACTGACTTGGCATTCTGAAAAGTAGTTTAACTTTTTAGAAAAAGTACCAAGAAGTCATAAAACCCAGATGGTTCTCAAATTGACAATACATTTGAACTGGTGATACTAAATATTTAAAAAGTCTAAAATAAAATCTATGCAGTATGTTAAGAAATATATAAAACAGAGCCAAGGAGAGTTTTAGCTCAATAACTTATCACACTCAAATTCCTGTCTGGGTTTCTTAATTTTTATTTTCCAAAGATCACAGTAACTTGGGAATCTATGCCAGTTTTTAAACATAAAATACGATGATGTTTAAAGAACAAAAGGAAAGTTTTACCTCTAACCATTTATATGTCAGATAGTTAAAATAACAAAATTACAGTTTACCAGAAAGTTGATTTTGCAGTTTGAAATACAGTTTCTCAAACTGGAGTTTGAATTTTGAATATAAATTATTTTTAAAGCAATCCAGAGAACTTTAAAAATGTAGAAACAAAAGCAGAAGTAGGAACACAAGCTGAGGTGGAAGTAAGATGTCTTGTGGGATTGTCATTTGTGGTAATCTGATAAAACTAGTTTGTACCATTTTTTTTCTACTTAGATTTCTTGTTCTCCCTCAAACTTATAGCATAACAATTGGTTGACTGCTCACCATAAATAACCTATTTTGAAAATATTTGAAAACTAGAGTAACTGAGTTGATGAATAGAGTATGTGGATCTTCATTTAAGAATTGAGAATTGTGACACATTCTGTGCTCTCAAGGAGGCACACTGGTTTATTCACGGAAGTAGAAGTCTTTCAATCCACTTTTTCTTAAATATTAATTAATGACCGAAAGTGTCTCTGGAAATTCATTAAACATTATGAATTTGATTTTTTTTTTTTTACAGATTTTATTTTCAACCTTAAAAAGAAATCAAGGTGAATAATCACTTTGTTCTCTCTTCCTCACTGCTTCCCAGATTGGTGCTTCGTTTGATGATCCCAACAACCCATGCCTCTCCTACTCCTGCTATGACACTGGTTTTGTTGCAGTGGTCCAAGATTGCCCAAAGCAGACCTGGTGTCCAAAAGTAAGTCATCTTCTTAAGTAATGATCAACAATATCCACTTCTTATAAACACAAGCTGTCTTCTTTCTCATTTGGAAAAGTATGTGTCTGGCCAACAGACATAAATTCCTTGTGGATTCCGTTCTAGCTATGTTTCGCACCTTTTATTGCCAAGTATATTTTTCATATCAAAGTTCTATTTGCAGGCTCTATAAAACTTAATTTAGTCCTATTCTAGAAGTAAGTTACTTTAGAAACCATTTTACCATTTTTAAACAAACCAAAAAAAAAAAAATCTTGGTGTTTTTCAAGGCTCATGGATTCTGGTTAATCATTTTCTATAAAAATATAATTGTTTCATAAAATCACATATAAGCTTACTGTTCAGAACTTTCTTTGTGACACAGTCTTCATTTTTACCCTCTCCCCAATATGCTAAGTTTTAATCTTAAGTTTTACTTTATTTTTTTTTCAAGATTTTATTTATTAATTTGACAGAGAGAGAGAGCACAAGCAGGGGGAGAGGGAGGGGGAGAGGAAGAAGCCAATTTTTAATTGGTTCCCCGCAGAGCAGGAGAAGCCCGATATGGGACTCAGTCCCAGGACTTCGGGATCATGACCTGAGTCGAAGGCAGTGGCTTGACCAACTGAGCCACCAGGAGCCCTAATCTTAAGTTTTAATTAAATTAATTGATTAATAATAAATGCTCACAGTTTATGGTTCAAACTTAGCTAATTTTTCTTTCTGAAGATATCATTGATAATATGGCTTAAAATTTGATTTCAGTGCTCCAATGTTGGATTTAAGCATTTGCTGAGTTTTTACTTTGAGACATTGATAGGTATGAGATTATAATAATATGTAAGATAAAAATTCTGCCTATGAGAAATTTACAATGTCTAGTAGTAATATCATTATTAAGGTATTATTCAATTAAAATAACGGAGTGGAATTTTTTTTTACCTTTTTGCATGTTATTTTAAAGAAGAATTCAGTTTAAATGTTTTTTCCCCTTTCTACACACTACTGAAAAATTTTAGTGTAAATATTCAGACTCATTTTTATTACTGTGCTCTTTCATCCATGCTTCCCGGATCTGAGATCACAATGTTTGTCTGTTCCATTTTCCCCTTTGTAATGTTATTCCAGTAAGTTAAGAAATGTTATATTATTTACACAAAAATACAGACTTTTTAAGTGTTTTTTCTATTTCTCTTGCCCCTATAGGAAGACAGAGTCTATGATTCAAAAAAATGTTGCTATACATGTAAGTAGCATTAAGCTCCACATGTAGAGGAAATGTCAACTGTTGACAAAAATTTAGTGTTTGAAACAAAATGGCAGATCATTAATAGAAAGTCTCCTGTAATCTAACCTATATGTATAATCTAACCTATATGTATAAACTAATAATTGATACTTATACATAATGCAGTTACTTTTTCATGTTTACTGAAACATTCTTCTCAGTAAAAACCAATGATGTTTATAAGAAAGAAATTTAATTTTCATGAAAACAAATGTAGTTTGCTCTCCTATCAGCAGGTTGTATTGTAAATTGATATATTAGACCATAAGGATGATCAAAAAGGAGAAATGGATGTCAAACAATCCACTCCCTTCATCTTCCCTTCCCCCCTCTTTTCCCTCCTCTTTTTTCCCCTTGTCTCCTCCCTCCTCCTTCTTCTATGATAGTAACTATAGCAATAATAAAAAGATAACATTTATTAAAGACAATTATTGAATATTAACCGGGTACCTTGTGCTAGGTGCTGAGGAAATTAATCCCTTCTACAATCCCGTGAAGTATTTTTTGTTGTTATTCTTTACTTAAAATTAAGAAAACTGAGACTTAGCAATTGTTAATGTTAAACGTCATTTGTGACTCTGTTATCCATTTTGTTTCAGGTAAGACTAATTGTAGATCTTCACCTGTGAATGTGACTATTAAGTACAATGGTTGCAAGAAAAGAGTCGAGATGACAAGATGTGTAGGGGAATGCAAGAAAACTGTCCAGTGAGTTTTTCTCTGAATGTGTACTGTGCATTAATTTTGTAACATTGTGGAGGAAATTAAGCTTTTAAAACATTACATAAACATTTTTACATGACAGCTAATGATCAAGACCTGATAAAACAAATATCTAAAATATTAATATTTGAGAAATAAACATTTTCAATAGTGATGAATCATTTTAAAGTAGTTTTCTAGATAAATCAAACATAATATGTTCATGGCGAATGTACTTTTTTTCACACAGTGATTACCCAAAGTACTTGAGCAAATACTCCTGCTTAAAAATGTGTTTCTAAACCATCACTTGCATGTTAGACATAATATATATATATTTTTTCCTTCATGGATACTTTCATTTACAGATTAATGTATGGAGAATAATAATTTGGCATGAAGTTGTATATTTAAAAATCTGTTTATATTTCTGCACCTTAATGCTCTAATTGTGACCTTATACATTTCCATTTTGGATTTATTTCTTTTAGACTTACATACTAATATCACTGATCCGCATCAGAAGTTCATAGTGAGGGGGAAATGCAAGGTGTAAGAAAAGAATAAATTGGTTGAAAGGATTGCTAAATCACTTCGACAATTAGAAATTGAGCATTGATGTCAATTTACCTCAAATTGACATCAAAAATCCCAAAAATATTTATTGCTGTATTTTCTTTTCCTTTAGGTACAATTATACACTCTTTAAGTTGACAAATTCATGCCTCTGCTGCCGAGAAGATAACTATGAGTTCCGAGAAGTTGTTCTTAACTGTCCGGATGGCAGTACAGTACCTTACAGATATAGGCATGTCACAACGTGTTCTTGCTCAGACATATGCCAACAATCTGTAACCCCAGCGGTCAGTTAACACTATTATAACCTTTCCGGGTAGAACAGGCCAGCTGTTTATTTGATAAAGGAACGAAAATGATCACTAAATAGAATAACGAAACATTTATATCTCACTCAAAAAGTGAGTTCTCATTAGGAGGCATTTTTTTCTCTTGTTGACTGGATCTGAAAAAATAAATGCAACTTTGCAAGCAATTATTGAGCATATGTTTTTATTGATAGCCATAAGAATACTACACCTCAAGGAGAAACTGAGTCAGATCATGGCTTTCCAATATATTCTTCTCTCTTTATCTCGTGAGGATATTACCCTGTTTCGTCCTTTTCCTTCACAGCTAAACTTATTGAGACTACGTTTTTGTTCTCTTCCTTCACTTTTCTATGCTAGTTACATCACCCCTTTCATTCTCTGAAACTTCTCTTCTTAGAACACCAGTGGCCTTATAATTCTTGAAGTAGAGTCTGATGCCATTTTCACTCTTTCTCTCTTGGAACATTTTTCTTGCTGTTTCTGTGACATTTTTAATAGTGTTCCTACATTTGTGGACACCTTGACTGTCCTTGACATCTCAGTTCTCCAAAGTTGCATCCTGTTCATCTCCTATTACTCAGGCTCCTTGGATGATTTCAGACACAGGTAGATGTGTTATACACTGAAGATTTCCAATCTGTGTCTCCAACCCCAAGCTCTTCTCTGAGTTACAGACACATTGATACAACTCTGAATTTACACCTCTAACTGAATTTTCTATAGATAACACAAACTCAGTGAGACTAAAAGAGAACTAAAGGTTACTCCCCGAGCCCACTTCTCTCCTTGTATTTTGTATACGTTGAGGTAGTTAGTGAAAATGGAAAGTTGAGGTTCAATAACATCATGACTCCCATCTTCAATATATTCTACCACTTTGATGCCCACACACATATCCTTCTTCCTATACTTATATTTCTAAATGTGCCTTGTACAAAATTATTTACATAAATAAAAATGTACAATTATTAACACCCAACTTAATTTATCATAACCCTTTTATGTACTACTCACCTTTCTATGTAACTTAGACTAGCGGTAAATTTAACATTCATTAAACACAATGCCCAGGGGTAGGGAAAGAAAATTGGCATGTTAGTATATTGGTAATTACCAACAAAAATGAATAATAGCTAAACACAGGTATGTATTACAGGTGTCACTTCTATAGTTGGTCCCAAAGCTCTTGACTTTCCTCCATGTCTGTCACTCATTCCAGATTTTTTTCCTCTCAGACTGTACCAGAGTTTGTCAGTTGGAAAAATTATGAGGGATTTGAGCCTTTGAAAATCAATTAGATGAATTTGTAGGAGGTTTTCAATACCTTTTACCTGAGGGAATGATAAAACATAGAGTCAACAGCACACTTACATTTCAGCCCTTACTCTGTTACATACTTCTATTTTCTCTTGATAGTCAGAATTGATCATCCCAGACAATATGATGACAGCCTTTTCTGCTTAGGAAGGCTGCTCTAGAGTCAAAATAGACTCAAAATGGCTAGCAGGGAGTTTCAGCAAATGGAAGAGAATGTAAATGTTGACTTCTGGTTCAGCTACTATCACCTCCTGCAATCAGCACACTAAACTTGCTGGAAAGTTAGGGGGGTAGTATCCCTCAGCCGGTGTCAGAGTGGAATCCTCAATAGGCCAATCTAAGACTTACTATCCATGAATAATAAGGAATTATAAAATAATTCGTGCACTATGTACCTATTGCCTTTTTTTTAAATTTTGAAACAAATTCCTTGGTTGGAAGAAGTGCTATGCAGCATTTCATGGTAGTGAATAAAATATTCAATAAGCCTATGTCTACTTTCTGAGACATATTGAACATAAAAGGATAATCAAAATCAATAACAGGTTAGGGGTGCCTGGGTGGCTCAGTGGGTTAAGTCTTTGCCTTTGGCTCAGATCATGATCTCAGGGTCATGGGATCAAGCCCTGCATCAGGCTCTCCACTCAGCAGGGAGCCTGCTTCCCCCTCTCTCTCTGCCTGCCTCTCTGCCTGCTTGTGATCTCTCTCTCTGTCAAATAAATAAATAAAATCTTTTTAAAAATCAATAGCAGGTTATATCAGAAAAAAAAATTATTGTCCCCTCTGCAAAAGAAAAAGATCAAAGTTATTCACTTGTTACCAAGGTGAGTGACTGGCACCTGTGGTGATGCCAAAAGGCAGCTTACTTTATTTTCAGCATACTGGTATTCATATTGGCTTCAGGAGATCAAATTTAGGCTTTTGAGCCCCTGTATGACCTCCAAACTGCCTTAACTGCTACCGTATTCATGAACTTGATTTAGCAGCTACTAGGTAGGATGGGAAAGATTTACTGACAAAACAAATGTGACAACCACAGTTAAAACATACTGTTAAGTACCTGATTCTCCCATGAAAATTTCTGGTAGGAAACCTCTGGTAAGCACACACTTATTTACATTCAGACCTGGATCTATTCTGGGTGACCCAAATGATTTCTCTAAAAGTTCTTTGTGTCATTCTCCAATTTGTGTGTCACTCAAAAAGTGAGTTCTAATTATGAGGCATTTTATTCTCATGCTGACTGAATCTGAAAAATAAATTAAACTTTGCAAGCAATTTATATATTTATTTGATATATTTATTTGATAGCAATAAAAATTCCACATGTCAAGGAGAAACTGAATATCATGGCTCTCCAATATACTCTTCTACTCTTCTACTGTTCATCTCATGAGGTCATTATCTTGTTTTGTTTCTTCCCTTGGTTATTTATACAAATTATTTGCTACTTCTCAGGAATTAGTATAAATCTTGACTTCAAATCAACCTTCTACCAAACACAATGGCCAATCAGAAATTCCCTTCCCAGTTGTTTATCATTTTTTTTATCATGCCTGAGAAAAACTATACCATACAGCTCACTTTTCACTGATACTAGGGCCATTGGTAATTTGGCCTCGGGGTCATTGATAATCCAGCTTTGAGTCTTATCCTTTTCATAAGAAAGTTCCGCCTTCAAGCAAAAGGCATAAATTTTAAAAAGAGGTGGTAGTCAAGTAGGAGGAATTACATTTTCGGGCATCAAGAAACCATCCATTAATCTGACTTTTACCTTTGAGACCTTAATGGGGGCAGAGGTTCCATTCTGTATTTATGACTTCAAATGGATAGTAGATTGCTGCTGAAAATATCTAACTTCACAAACAAAATAATGCCCAGTGCAGAATGAGTAGCTTTGGTTCATGTTACCTGTTATTGTCAGAAGCCAGTAAAAAGCTAGTTTTTGTTGCAAATAAAATAGTTGCTCCAAAAGGTGGTTTGCCTTGCACCAAAAGCCTCCCATGTTCATTGCAGCATTATTCACAAAAGCCTAGATTTGGAAACAACCTAAGTGCCTACTGACAGGTGAATGGATAAAGAAAATGTGATATATGTATACAATAAAATACAAAACATGATTCAACGTTAAGAAGGAATCCTGCCCTTTGTGGCAACATTGATGAAAATGGAAGGCATAATCCTAAAATAACTTGGCCAGACAAAGAAATACAATGCATCGTATCACTTGTATGTGGAATCTGAAAAAAAAAAAAGGAATTTATAGAAACAGAGTAGAAAATGGCTGTCAGGGATGGATAATTGAGGAAATAGAGGTTGGTAAATGGGTACAAACTTTCAGTTATGAGACGAGTAAGATCTGAAGATTTAATGTATAGTTTGGTGGCTCTAGTTGATAACACTGTAATATATTATTGAAATATATTAAAGGATCAGAACTTAAACATCTCATCAAAAAGAAGAAAAGCTAAAATGTAAATATGTAGGTGATGGATGTGTTAATTAACTTGATGGGGGAGATCCTTTCACAATGTATACAAAATCATTATGTTGTACACTTTAAATATCTTACAATTTTATTTGCCAATTATACTCGATAAAGCTGAAAATTTTTCAATGTACATATTTAATGTATACAAATCAATGAATTTGGGGAAAAGTATACACCTATGAATCCATCACTCCCATGAAAGCAATAAATATATCCATTACCTTCCAAAGTTTCCTCGTGACTCTTTTATTATTATCTTATGTTTTTGTGTGTGTGTGATAAGAACACTTAACATAAGGTTTACCCTCTTATTTAATTATTATAGTATATTATTAGTATATTATCATTAGCTTAGTTATTATGTTATTTTTAGTATATTATTGTTAGCTATAGGCACAGTGCTATATAGTAGATCTCCAGAACTTATTTATCTTCCATAACTAAAACCTTATGTCTTTTGATCATCACGTTCCCATTTTTTCCCCTCCCTTCAGGTCCTAGGAACTACCATTCTACTCTTTGCTTCTATAGGTTTGGCTATTTTAGATTCTATACATAATTAAGATCATAAAGTATTTGCCTTTGTGTGTTTGGCTCATTTCAATTAGCACAATGTTCTTCAGATCCAACCATGCAAAGGGCAAAGTTTCCTTCTTTTTAAAGGCTGAATAATATTCCATTGTATGTATATATGACATGTTCTTATTGATTCATTTGTCGATAAGCATTTAAGTTGTTTCCGTACCTTGGCTATTGTGGATAATCCTTCAATAAACATGAAAGTACAGTATCTCTTTGAGATCTTGGTTTAAATTCCTTTAGATAAATATCCAGTGGGAGCACTGCTAGTTCTATTTTTCAGCTTTCCATAAAGTTTTCCATAGTGGCTGCACCAATTTACATGCCCACCAACAGTGCACCAGGGTTTCCTTTTCTCCATGTCTTTACCAACAAATTGTCCTTTTTTTTTTTAGTAGTCGACTTCTTAATAGGCATAAGGTGATAACTCATTGTGGTTTTAATTTCCATTTCCCTGGTGATTACTTATGCTGAGCACCTTTTCATATATTTTTTGGCTGCTTGTATGTCTCCTTTGAGAACTATCTTTTCAGCTCCTTTACTCTTGTTTTAATTGGTTCATTATCATTTATCATTTTTTTGATACTGAGTTCTATGAGTTCCTTATATATTTTGAATTTTAACCCCTTATCAGATAGTTTGCAAATATTTTCTTCAACTCTTTAAGTTGTATTTCCATTTTATTGGTGTTGTTTTTGCTGTGCAGAAGCTTTCTAGTTGAATGTAATCCCATCTGTTTAGGAGTGGTGCATGGAGAGAACAGTAAAGAAATATATTTCAGGTGGTGGCAAGTGCTGTTTATAAAAACTATTGTTTTTAGAAGGGATTTGTAGGTCAAGAGCTACCTAAAAGGTTATGCGTTCTTTGTACAGTAAGTGCAAAATTACTGAAGTATGACTGGATTATTGTTTAAGACATGAAACTAGAATATCTAAGTATAATGAGCAAAGAAGAACATGAGTGGATGAGGTCAGAGATGTCAGCAGAGTTTGGAGGACTTGGAAAGATTTTAGATTTTGTACTGGGAGCAATGGGCTTTGAAAAGAGGCAGAGGAGGAATCTGATCTGACCTTCATTTTTAACATACCACTAACTAATCTGCATTCCATTTCTATTGATTTGCCAGTTCTGAACATCTTGTATAAATTGAGTCAAAGAATATGTGGTCTTTTAAAAAAATTAAATTCAATTTAGTTAATGTATAGTGTATTAATTTCAGGGGTAGAATTTAGTGATTCACCAGTTGAATACAACACCCAGTGCTCATTATGTCACATGCCTTCCTTAAAGCCCATCACCCAAATACCCCATTCTCCCACCCACCTCCCCTCCAGCAACCCTCAGTTTGTTCCTTATAATTAAGAATCTCTTATGGTTTGCTTTGTGTCTGGCTTCTTTTATTAGCATAATTTTCCCAATTCATCTAGATCGTAGCATACGTCAGTATTTCATTCCTTTTTATGGCTATATATTCTTAAAAGATTTTATTTATTTGGGAGAGAGAGAATGAGAGAGAAGAAGGTCAGAGGAAGAAGCAGACTCCCTGTGGAGCTGGGAGCCCAATGCGGGACTCAATCCCAGGTCTCCGGGATCATGACCTGAGCTGAATGCAGTCACTTAACCAACTGAGCCACCCAGGCGCCCCTTATGGCTGTATTATATTCTATTATTAAGCTATCTGACTTTCAGGTTATCCATTCTTGGGTAATTTGGGTTGTTATTTTGGATTGATTTTTTTGGTTACCAAGAGTAATGCTGCTATGAACATTCATGTGCAAGTTTTTTTTATTTTTGTTTTTTGTTTTATCATCATCATCATCATCATCATCATCACCATCCTGGTGGGTTATTTAACTTCTTTTTTTAAGTCCCAGTTTTCTCATATGAAAAACGGGGCTAATAAAAATATCTACTTCATAGTTTTGTTTAAGGCTAGAATGAGAAACATGTGTAATATATAAATATCTGCTATCATGTTACCTAGCAAAATATTGTTTTCAATCAGTGTTATTATTCTCTTTCCTCAATACTGCAAAGCAATCTTATGATAGTTCTATGAACTGACTTACATACTACTTATTTTATTTCAACTTACAAACGGAGAAATTGAGTAAACAGAAGTGGAAATGACATCTCTAAGTATTTAAGACATAATTATTTATTATCTATCATTATTAAATTTCCACAGGAAAACCCATATCTCGTGGCAAAATTAAGACATAAGTTAAGAGGGCGCCTGGGTGGCTCAGTTGGTTGAGCAACTGCCTTCGGCTCAGGTCATGATCCCGGAGTCCCGGGATCGAGTCCCATATCGGACTCCCGGCTCTGCGGGAGGTCTGCTTCTCCCTCTGACCTTCTCTCCTCTCATTCTCAGTCTCTCGCTCTCTAATAAATAAATAAAAATCTTTAAAAAAAAAAAAAGACATAAGTTAAGAGATATGTGATGTAAATCAAATAAGTTAGGCAAAAACCTCATATTTTTTCCACTTTAATTGGAAGCTTCAGTTTTATAAACTGAATATATTTTTTCATTCTCAAAATATGTATATTTCTTAGAATCGTCCACTTAGTTGTCTAGAAGCAATTACTAGCTAGTAGAAATGGCACCCCTAGTGCCATTTTTATCTTCAAACACCACTTTCTACTAAAAGGAATTAGGTCTCCTTAGAAAAATGGCTCATTCCTCATTTGGGCTGTAAATGTGTAAGATGCATCTGAGATATCTTGTCATCTCTGAAATCAAGGAAACTAAAAAAACCTCTTGAGACTGTGTCAAAAAGACACAGAAGACAACATTAAAGGTCTCAAACTTGCCAAAGATAAATCATTTTGAGCATTAAAATAGTAATTATTCAAGTACATTGAAGCATACCAAACAGATAAAGAAAACATGGGTTTACAATGATACTTAAAAAAATAAATTAATAATAATAATAAAAAGTAAAAAAAAAAAAAAACTCTTTAGGCACCATAGTATAGTTGCTAAATAGCAATTGGTTTTTCTAAAAATTACTAAAGCAGAAGAATCAAATATTTATCTAGCCAGTCTTGTCTGTATATATAAAATAACTGAATAGTTGATGAATGAAATTTCTTTTTTATAGAAACTAATACATGTAAGAAGAAGAAGAGAATTCAAAGATAGCCATGCTGTAACTCCTAATGAAATAACAAATCTAGGCAATGATCATCAGTGGCTGCCTAAACCATTATGTAGAAGATTAGGATTGTTTTACAAAAGCTAAGACCCCCTAGTCCATTTTTTGTAATATTAATATTATTAACAGTGGAGAAGTCAGACATTATGTTTGGTGCTGCAATAGCCAAAAACAACACTAGTTATAAGCTATTCTAGCTGAAAATACTGTCAAAAATTCAGAAATAGTGAAATTAAAGCCACCCACTCAATAAATAGTATTTAGTGAAAGTTTATTGTGCATATAAGAACAAGTCACAAACTAGGGATTTCAAATTTAAAACTGATAAAAAGCTAAAGGAATGATGTTACAAGGATGGCTAATAAAGTGAAAATGAAGAAGTTGTTTAATGGTGATTTACAACAGTTGGGTTATTACAAGAGGGGGTTTCCCGATGGCAGAACGGTTAAAAGTGAGAATCTTATTCTATTTTTAGGAAGATGACTTAAGTTTCTTTAATGATTATCAGATTCAGTTACAAGAAATAGCCATAAGTTTCACTTATGTTCATGAAATATGCTAGATTTAGTTTTGTTTACTTGACTTAAATAGTTTTGTCTGCTCAGGGAATTTTCAAGATTGGCCTCCATTTTGTATTTAACAGTATTGAACCTGAATCCAGTCAAGCTTCTAAATCTAAATACCAATTATAGAAGCATGTTCAATGATACTGTGAAGGCATACTGTCAAAACAAGGAGTAATGACCTAGTTTCTTCAGCAAATAGAAGTAGAAAGGAGAAAGAAATGTTCTATTAGAAAGGACTTATGAATCAAATGAGTTAGATGCAATGCATGGGTATGATTTGGGTCCTGATTTGAGCAAGTCAGTCATAATAAGACATTTCTGAGGCAGGGAAAAAGCACAGATTGTGGAGTAAGTGATATGAAAGAATTGACATTAATTCCATTGGTTGTGATGATGGCATTATAATTGTATTTTCTACTTTCCTTTTTAATCCTTATCTTTCACATATACATACCTCATTATTTACTGGTGGAATTATATGACCATCTGAGATTTGCTTTAAAATTTCCATGAGGCGGTTTGGGGAGGGGGAGGATATTGGGTGTTTCCTACCTCACATGTTGGATGGAATTTGGCAAAAAGGATTCTCTAGAAACAATGAAGCACAAAAGGGATAATATCAGGCTTTATTTACACAAAGGTTTGAAATAAAATTTATTTATATTTCAGAGAAATACCCAGACTGTGGTTTTCTTCTTTTTAGAGGAAAGTTATACTGAATTCTCAGTATTTTATTTATTTCACACTTTTAAATGTTACAATTGCTATTTGCAAACTTGAAGGGATGAAAAAACCCATAGTGACATGAAACAAGTCCACAGCGTTTGCAGAACATTGACTCTCACGGTGACAACAGCTCACGGTGTTTGTGGCACATCGGTTGTCACGCCGTGGCCTTGATCGTTCTTCAGCACTGTCTGCTGTGGTTTAGTGCCCTGTCTGTGCCCTCTTCTACACCCACATGTCAAAAGTTCTTGCATAATTTTAATAAAAATGAGATCTATTTTTAGAGCCAGCTTGAAAGTTTCACTGTATGACATTGCCATCCTAATGTGCATGTTCTGTTAACTTACACAAAACAAAAATGTACAGGCTGCTTATAGGGTTTGAGGCATACAGTTTGAGCACTCAGGGGTGACATTACTGCAACTGTTTTGGCAGATATTCCCAATAATAAAGCTACTTACATATCTTTTTGAGTCCTTCCTCCCCAAAATACTGAAAGGGAATGAGCCACGTGACATGGTATACGTTCAAACAATTCCTTTGGAATAGTCAGTAGTTTTTTAAATAGTTTTTTAAATAGTTAAAATAGTTTAAATAGTTTTTTAAATAGTTAAAAAATATTTTTTAACATTTATAATGTGTAGGAAGTTAATCTATGGCACAACATAGTAGTAGTATAAGTGCTTTATGTAAAGAGATTGGGTTTTTTGTTTTAATCATACTAAATTACTAGCTTTTTCAGTCAACATGGTTAAGTTACTACAATTCCTATAATTCCATGTGTTTAAACATACCTACATGTCAGAGAAACTTATTTCTCTATTACTTTAGGATTTTTTTTAAAGATTTTATTTATTTATTTGACAGAGAGAGAGATTACAAGTAGGCAGAGAGGCAGGCAGAGAGAGAGGGGGAAGCAGGCTCCCCGCCGAGCAGAGAGCCTTATGCGAGGCTCGATCCCAGGACCCTGAGATCATGACCTGAGCTGAAGGCAGAAGCCTAACCCACTGAGCCACCCAGACACCCCACTTTAGAATTTTTTTGTAGAGAAGTCTAAATTACTGTTAGGTACCTGAAGGCTTTAGTAAATAATTCTTTTTTATAAAATATCAATATTATATCTATCCTTTTACAATAAAATTATTTGCAAGAGCATCCAGTAAAAGGATGAACACTTATATTGTGGTTTGGACAGTTCTGGTAGATGTGGGAAAGAAAGAACATATGGGGTTGGATCCCAATTTCAGGAGTACGCAACTGGAAGTCAGAAAACATGTGTTTACACTGATGGTCTGACAGTGGGAGAATCCAATTAAGAGTCAAAGCTAGAATTTGGGAGGTCAAGATCCCTGCCATACTCATTCATAATCTTTAAAAAGCCATATCCAGGGTCTGGTGTGATATTGTGATTTATAATAAAATGTACATAGTTCGTTTTGGACCTCATTCCTGGCACAGAGCTCTCCAAACTCTTGGAATTTCCTAAGTGATGAGAGCAGTGAAGTTGCCTATTGTTAGTTTAATGAGGTGACTTTTGGAAAACACCTAAAGTGGAGATTGGTGACTGGAAGAACCAATCATGTGGTTAGAGAGTTGGAACTTTCATCTTTAAATCAGTAATCCAGCTGGTGGTCATAGTTTAACCAGACACAATCAATCTGGTCTAGACATGACCTATGTCATGGAAAAATGTGGAAGAAGGGCAATGGGGCATAAAAGTTGATGTCCTCTCCCAAGGACAGATTATTATACATGTCTATAAGTAAAAATGAAATAGTTTAGACTTCCCAATCCTGTATTTATATAGGTTATTTTATTTTCTGACTTTGACCAATTGTAATACTAACATGCTGACAAAAACTGTTTAATATCTTACACTGGTGAGTGTGCCAAGAATTCATTTTCTGATTTAGATTCACTTGGAAAGGGTGAAAATGTTTGTATAATAAAAGCAATTAAATAATCAAAGCTCGGGAACATTTTGCTAAGGAGGCTGGATTTCAAGGGCTAAGTGAACACAGTAATAACCTAGACTCTAGTGTAAAATAGGATCCAAGCTCATCCTAGATCTCAACCTTGAGTGATTGGTATTCAAATTTGATGTACACAGTCAAAACATGACTGAGGAATTAGTTCATTTGTAAAAATAATACAACAGTTACTCCCCAGTGCTTTAACTTAAATTTATACTACTTTCAATCTTCCAATAGAGACATTTAAAAGAATTAAAACCAACTATTGGCAAATAGGTCCTTCCTTTCTGACATTCAGTTTTATAAAGGACAGAACACCAGCAAATGTACATTTGAAGGACTTTAGAATCAATTTTATCTACTGCCCAGACAACCTAAAGAATTCTCTGGAGCAAGTGACAGGTTTTTTTATTTCCCATCGACCAAGAAACTAATATATGTGGTACTACTGAAACTTTTGTCTATTGCCATGGCAGGGCTAAGAAAAACGCATTCCTCCGTGGTTTGCACCTTCAGAGCCTTTTCAACATTTTCTAAGATATTTGATGTATATTTCTGCAGGGGTCTCCCTTCCTGTTACCAGAAACTTATTTTGTTTCATTAAAAACTAACAAAACATAGGCACAAATAGCATATTAGCAAAGAGTAGTGGTAATTTGTAATCCAGGGGTCAAATTTAGTCATAAGAGTTATATAGAGAGAAAATACCTTTCCTAATACTGCACTGAGCACTTTAATGAGTGGAATCCACAGGTAGTTCCCATTAAACCACCTGCAAATAACTGAAGAATTAGTGCAGGATGTATAAATGATTTTACCCTCAATGTTCTGTTTTACATCTTCTATTCTTTTCTGTGCAAATTCATTCAGTTACTTCTTTTGGTGTCTGCCCTTTCATGAAAGGATACTTGATGCTAGATAGTCTTCTCTAGTCACAATATGTGAAGAACCGGTTAGATGGATACTTTCTTCTTCAGTCTTGTCCTTCCTATTTCCTAGTTACCCTAAATACATAAGCAACCGCTATTATAAATAATCATGCAACGTGCTTACATTTTCTTAGACATGCTCTATGTCATCTCTGTGTCATTTTTTTTCTTTCCTACTTTGCCCGTGTGATAAATACCAACTCACCTACCATTGTCTGCCTGTTCACAAGCTCTTCTCATGAGAACACATAACCCCTGGCAAAGAAAAGTGCTATATATCTAAAGATCCTGCTCCATCTGAGCACAGTTAACTGTATCAGGATGGGTGATTGAAACAACCAGGGGTAATCAGATTCTCTTTCCCAGGAATTTGGATTTGGGACACTGAGGGTCTGTACAAAAACAGATACTGGGAGAGACAAAACGTGATGGTCACGGGAATGGAAAGATCATATAAAAGTGAGTGTAAGCAACACCTGCAAGCCACAGCCACATGCAAAGTGAAATAATGGTGGAGCATGAACCAAGTCCTAAAGAAGAGAAAAGAACGGAAAGAAGAATTGAGAAAACTGTTGTCCTGGAGAAAGAGTCCGAGAGAGAACAAATCCATAAATGTGCCATTCTCAAGAGGCCGAGCTGTTTGTTTCCACAGAGAGAGGGATTAATTTCCTTCACACTTTTTTTTAATTGAATTCCTTTTCAACTTGAGCTAGTTGGAGTGGATTTTTGTAATTTTTTTAAGATTTATTTTTAAATATTGTTTTTATTTATTTGAGAGAGCACAGAGGGAGAGGGAGAAGCAGGCTTCTCCATTGAGCAGGGAGCCTGATTCGGGGCTGGATCCCAGGACCCTGAGATCATAACCTGAGCCAAAGGCAGATGCTTAACTGACTGAGCCACCCAGGTACCCCAGATTTCTGTACTTCCTAACCAAAAGCTGATTTTCTATTTTTTTTTTCTTAAGGAAACTGCATTTATTCATTACAAATTAGTTAAATTAGTTAATGTTAAGATCTGACTTACCTTTCCTTTTTTTTCTTTCTTTTTTGTTTTTTATTAACATATAGTGTATTATTTGCTTCAGGGGTACATGTCTGTGAATCATCAGGCTTACACATTTCACAGCACTCACCATAGCATATACCCTCCCCAATGTCCATAACCCAGCCACCCTACCCCTCCCCTCCCACCCCCCAGCAACCCTCAATTTGTTTCCTGAGATTAAGAGTCTCTTATGGTTTGTCTCCCTCCCTGATCCCGTCTTGTTTCATTTTCTCCCTTCCTACCCCCCACAACCCCCTGCCCTATCTCTCAAATTCCTCATATCAGAGAGATCATATGATAATTGGCTTCAGTTGACTTATTTTGCTTAGCATAATATCCTCTAGTTCCATCCATGTTGTTGCAAAGGCAGGATTTGGGGGTTTTTGATGGCTGCATAGTATTCTATTGTATATGTGTGTGTGTGTGTGTGTGTGTGTGTATACCACATCTTTATTTATATATATACCACATCTTCCTTATGCATTTATCTGTTGATGGACATCTAAGTTCTTTCCAAGTTTGTCTATTGTGGACATTGCTGCTATAAGCATTTGGGTGCACGTGCCCTTCAGATCACTACATTTGTATCTTTAGGGTAAATATCCAGTAGTGCAATTGCTGGATCATAGGATAGCTCTATTTTCAGCTTTTTGAGGAACCTCCATACTGTTTTCCAGAGTGACTACACCAGCTTGCATTCCCACCAACAGTGTAGGAGGGTTCCCCTTTCTCTGCATTCTCACCACCATCTGTCATTTCCTGACTGGTTAATTTTAGCCATTCTTTCTGGTATGAGGTGGTATCTCACTGTAGTTTTGATTTGCATTTCCCTGATTCCCTGATCATGTTGAGAACTTTTTCATGTGTCTGTTGGCTATTTGGATGTCTTCTATGGAGAAATGTCTGTTCACGTCTTCTGCCTATTTCTTGATTGGATTATTTGTTCTTTGGGTGTTGAGTTTGATAAGTTTTTTTATAGATTTTGGATACTAGCCCTTTATCTGATATGTCACTTGTAAATATCTTCTCCCATTCTGTCAGTTGTCTTGCGGTTTTGTTGACTGTTTCTTTTGTTGTGCAAAAGCTTTTGATCTTGATGAAGTCCCAATAGTTCATTTTGTCCTTGCTTCCCTGTTGCATTGATTCTCAAATGTCTGCCCAAAGAGGAATTGCACCACCCTTGCCAGGGCCCAGGCTGAGTAATCTGCTCGGGTTCACTCTCAGGAGCTTTTGTTCCCTGAACACTTTCTGTACAGCTTTGGAGAAGAAGAATAAAGATGGTGGCTTCCTAATCTCTGGCCCAGAGGAGCCGACAGCTCAGGGCCCCACTCCTCAGTGTGCCCTCAGAAAAAAGCAATCTCTCCCATCTCCCTGGTCTCCGACTGCACTCCATGCTCACCCAGCCTGTGACTGAGCATTTCTATCTGGCACACAGCCTATTTGGAGTCTCCAAATCCAGCAGATTTCTGCAGCATGTTCCTGAGTCACTCCTTCTGGAGGAGGAAGGAAAGGGTCTCCCTGGACCTGTCAGTTGTGAAGTCCCTGCTCAAAGAGCAGTGGCCTGACTGTGCCTTGGATTATAGTTTAAGATAACTCCAAGCTGAGCCCCCTCTTCAGCCCTGTCTCTGCAGATAGTTTCCCCATTCTGATACCTGGGAGCTTTGCCACACTCAGGGGGGTCTTTCTGTGACCCCCCTGGGTCCTGAGACCACACTGTCCCCACAAGGGCTCTACCCCTTCACTAATAAATAAATGAAAAAGTGGATGGATGAGTAAATAAAATGGAAAGTCTTAAGTGTATGTTTCCTTAAAGCTATCTTCTTATCATTCTTTCTTCCTTTTTTTTAATTTTATTTATTTATTCATGAGAGTCAGAGAAAGAGAGAGAGAGAGAGAGAGAGAGACAGAGGGAGAAACAGGCTCCTCAAGGGGCAGGGAGCCTGATGTGGAACTCGATCCGAGGACCCCAGGATCATGACCTGAGCCAAAGGCAGAGGCTTAACCATCTGAGCCACCCAGGCGCCCCCTTTCTTCCTTCTTAAAGTTCTAAAATTTGCTAGTATTTTCCAAACTTGAATACACAAATAGGTACTTTCTTGATGCCTAACAATAAGATGGTTAAAAATTCAAATTTAGGGTGCCTGGGTGGTTCAGTTGTTAAGCAACTGCCTTCAGCTCAGGTCATGATCCTGAAGTCCCTGGATCGAGTTCCGCATCGGGCTCCCTCCTCAGCGGGGAGTCTGCTTCTCCATCTGACCTCTTCCTCTCTCTCATTCTCTCTCTCTCTCTCTCAAATAAATAAATAAATAAAATCTTTAAAAAAATCCAAATTTAGTGGGATTGAGGCTGGGGCAGTACTTTTGTATTTTTAAGCATGTTTGGGAACTCGTGATTTCCGATAATACAACTTTAGACTGCTTCTGCTTCTCCCCAAATTAAAGAACTTCCCATGGCCAAATACCACAAAGCCTTTCTACATCCCACTTTGTGGGTGCTACTTTCAGCAACTTTCACTGTTACTTCCTCCCATTTAAAAGTTTCTCTGTTTCAGTGGATTTGGAGGCACATCTACTTTAATATTCATCCTAGCTTTCTAAATTCCCTTTGTCTTGACCTTTGGCTTCTCTTCTTAAAGGTCAAATGAATATACCTCAAAAATTGTTCTGCAAAGCAGAGGATACTGGGGGAGAAAAGATGCAAAAAACAAAATAGCCCAAGACATAGTGTGTTTCAGTCTTAGGCTGCGGGAGGGGAGTTGCATGGTGGTGAGGAAGCTGGAATGGTATCACACTGACCTTGCAGGGCCTCCTGCTCCACTGTTTCTCACTGATTCAGTTTGATGGATCTCATGTAGTCATTTACTCCAAACTTCTAGTTTAAATATGAGGAAATGAAACCCTGAGAGGATGAATGACTTGCCCAGTCACAGAGTTGGTGGCAGATACATAAGGCCTGACATATAAGTTCTTGGTGGTACAATGCAGTATTCTTTCTGAGAAGTCAGAACTTTTTCTCTTATTTTATATTTTAACTTCCCCCCTTTATTATTCAAATAATACGTGAATATGATCATTTTTGGAAAACTGCTTGGTAGCATCCATTAGAGCTGAGCACCTGCAACCCTAGGGCCCAGAAATTCCACTCCTCGGTATACATCCAATGGAAATGTGCATATATACTTTTAAAATGTTCATAGTAGCACCGATTCTAATAGTTCTCAAGTGGAACTTCAAATGCCCATCAACATTAAGATGGATAAACTATATTCAGTGACAAAATGGAATAGAAAAGAGGGCAATGAGATAAAAAGAAAAAAAAAACCTTGCAACTACATACACAAATACAAATTTTACACAAAATAATATTAAGGCAAATAAACTATACACAAAAGAATAGATACTTTATGATTCCTTTTTTTTTTTTTTTTTTTGAAAATTCAAAAGCAGGCCAAACATCTATGATGAAAATAGAGAGTAGTTACCCTCAGGTGGTAGTGTTAGAGGAAGGACAAGAAGAGGTGCAAGGGAGTTTCTGGGCTTAAAGGAATGTTTTGTTCCTTGATGTGGATGCCGGTTATACAAAGTGTTCACGTTATAAAAATTCACTAAGTTATAAATTTTCCTGTGGCATGCACGTTTTTGTAAATTTTATCGAAATAAAACATATTAAAGACAGGATAGCTAATCTCTGAGAAAATTGGGAATGCACAGAAAATATTAAATAAACTGAAATCATTTATTAATATTTTTGCATTTTCTATTATATTTTATGCATACACACACTGTCTGCACTTTTATAATCCCAAAAGTACTAAAATCAAATTTTTTTCATAGCTCACACGGCGACAGAATCCTAACCCAAGCTGAACTTCTTTAGTAATGAAACTTAACCTCAGCTGACATGAGGTTATTTACAGCCTTAATTTATCCCCGTTGGAGTGAATATTCATACATTTCCTGCAGAAAGATGAATGTGCTTGAACATGGGATAATGCTTCAGATACCACTGAATCTTTGTAGTCTCTGTAATTACCTTTTAAATTATAACAATTCTGAATTATAAAATACACCTGGTCCTAAGGATTTAATATGTGGCTTTATGTACTTTTTTCTAAATGTTTTAAAGCTTTTATTCTGACTTTCAGATAATTCAAAGGAGATCTACAGATGGAATCTGACAACACATGTGGATTTATTGTGGCTTTGTGTGGTAGGTAAAATAAAGTTGCCCTCCCCCATCCCAACCAAAGATGTCTATACCCTAATCCCTAGAACCTGTGGATATGTTAGGTTACATGGCTAAGGAGAATTAAGATTTTAGAAGGATTAAGGTTGCTAATCAGCTGACCTTGATATGGAAAGATTATGTTGAAGTTTCTGAGTGGGCCAATGTAATCACAAGTGATTCCACTTATAAGAGAAAGAATGGAGTCTGGATAGAGAGAACCAGAGAGACGGCAGTGAGAGAAGGATTCAGCCAAACCTTGCTGAATTTCAGATGGAGAACAAAGACTAAGAGCCATGGAAAACAAGAAGCCACTTGAAGCTGGAAAAGACAAGAAAACAGATTCCCTTCTAGAAGGACATCCCAGGGAGACTCATTTTGCACTTCTGACCTCAAGAAATGTAAGATCATGAATTTGGGTTGTTTTAAGCCACTGTTTATGGTAATTTGTAGCAATATGAAATCACACAAGTATATGTGTTTGTATATAGACACATATGTGTGTATGGTATGTATATGACATAAATTTATACATACACACACATATATATTAGCAGACATACATGCACCCACACATGTAGTTGACATATATGCTTAGATGCATTTTTAACCAATATCCAAATCATACAATACCTGGCACAGCAGAAACTCAATAAGCATTTTAAATATATGAATGATTGAATGAATGATACAAAGGAATTGAGAGTGGAGAAGAGTCAGTGCTTGGCCTGTATAATAGCCTACATAACAAATTCAAAACTTCCATGGCAAGCAACAGTGAATGTAGTTGCTAGCTCACAGATTTGTAGGTCAGCTAGAGTAACTTCATTTCACACTGCATGTCAGATAGGTGGTTTTGTTCTATGTGGTTCTCAGCTTCCTGTCATGGTGAAGGCAGATGCATAATGGTGGCATGCCCAACCACCCAAGCACATAAGCTACATCAAGTCTGCTAACTCACTAGCCAAAGTAGATTACACGGCCAAGTCCAAACTCAAGAGGTAAGAAGTACATCTACCTTTTGTGAGAAAAACTTTGAAGTTACATCAAAAAGACATGAATATGGGGCACCTGGGTGGCTCAGTCCATTAAGCCTCGGACTCTTGATTTTGGCTAGGGTTGTGATCTCAGGATCGTGAGATCAAGCCCTGCATCAAGCCCCACATCAGGTTCTATGCTCAGTGTGGAGTCTGCTCGAGATTCTCTCTCTCTTACATCTGCCCTTCACCCCACTCTTTCTCTCTTTCTCTCAAATAAATAAATAAATAAAATACTATTTTTTTAAGATGCAAATACAAGGAGAGATGAAGAATTGAGACCTAAGATTTAATTTATCATAATTTCTCTTGCTGTTTGTCAAAAAATCCTGCTGAAGCCAAATGTAAACATTGAGGTACACCAAACTAAATAATACCTTAAAGGACCCAAGAGGGAAACTATACACTGTCATGGAAGAAAGAACATAAATGGGATGTGATTATCAAGGAAAGAGGATTTCATCTGATTAGTAAGGAATTAACTAGGATTGAGGATTGTTTTAAACAGCAATTTATAAATATCAGGAAAACATTCCTTTGTTTCTCTTTTAAAACATATTTTATTTTTTAGAGCAGTTTTAGATCCACAGCAAAATCGAACAGAAAGAACAGAGCATTCCAATATACCTCCTACTTGCCCTGCTGCCCACACCCTGCCTCTCTCACTATCAACATTCTGCACCACGGTTGTACATTTGTGAAATTGATTACCATATATCGACATATTACTATCACCCTAAGTCCATAATTTATATTGGGTTCTTTCTTGGTGTTGTACATTATCTAAACTTGGACAAATGTATAATGACATATATCCTTCATTATAGTTATCTACAGAGTAGTTTCACTTCCCTAAAAGTCTTCTATGATCCACGGATTCATTCCTCCCTCCCCAATAGCCCCTAACATCCACACATTTTTTTATTGTCTCCACAGTTTTGCCTTTTCTGAAATGTCATATAGTTGGAACCATACACTGTTTAGCCTTGTCACATTAGCTTCTTTCACTTATTAATATGCATTTAAGGTCCTTCTATGTCTTTGAATGGTTTAATAACTCATTTATTTTTAGTACTGGATAATATTCATTGTCTGCATGTACCACAGTTTATTTACTCATTCCCCTACTGAAGGGCATCTTGATTGCTTCTGGGTTTTAGCAGTTATGAATAAAGCTACTTTAAACATCTGTATTCAGGTTTTTGTGTACACATATGGTTTCAATTTCTTGGGTAAATACCAAGAAGAATGATTGCTGGATTGTATGGTAAGAGTCCCACAGACTCTTGTGGAAAACTGCCAAACTCTTCCAAACTGGCTATATCATTTTGCATGCCATTCAACAGTGAATGAGAGTTCCTATTGCTCCATAGCCTCACCAGGACTTGGTGTTGCCATATTTCCAGTATTAGCTATTTTAATAGGTGTGTAATGGTATCTTGTGTTTTTTGTTTTGTTTTGTATTGTTTTTAAGTAGGCTCCACACCCAGTGTGGAGCGCAACACAGAGCTTAAATTCACCTCCCTGAGATCAAGACCTGAACTGAAATCAAGAATCAGTTGTTTAACCCACTGAGCCACCCAAGTGCCTCTGTTGTTGTTTTTAATTTGTCTAATCACAATGACATGTAATCACAATGACATGTGATATGGGGCATTCTTTTTGGGGGGGGGCATTCTTACATAAGCTTATTTGCCATCTGTATGTCTTCTTTGATGAGGTATCTGTTTTAGATCTTTTGCTCATTTTTTAATTGGCTTGTTTTATTTTTAAGAGTTCTTTGTATATTTTGGATGAATACTTTATTAGATGTATCTTTTGCAAATATTTTCTCCCAGTCAGTGGCCTGTCTTCCATTCTTTTAACATTATCTTTCATAGAACATAAGCTTTTAATTTTAATGAGGTCCAGTACATCAATTATTTCTTTCATAGATTGTGCTTTTGGTATTTTATCTAAAAAGTCATCATCTTGCCCTAGATTTTCTATGTTATCTTCTAGGAATTTTATAGTTTGCATTCTACATTTAGTTCTATGATCTATTTTGAATTAATTTTTGTAAAAGGCATAAGGTCTGTGTCTCTACTTTTTGCATGTGACTGTCCACTTTTCTAGCACCATTTGTCGAAAAGACTATCTTTTCTCAATTGTATTGTCTTTGCTCCTTTCTCGAAGATCAGTCAACTATATTTATGTGGCTCTCTTTCTGGGTTTTCTATTCTCTCCAACTGATCTACTTGTTCCTTCACCAATATCACACTGTCTTGATTACTGTAGCTTTACGGTAATTCTTTTTTTTTTTTTTTTTAAGATTTATTTATTTATTTATTTGAGAGAGAGAAAGCGAGAGAGAGCATGAGAGGGGAGAAGGTCAGAGGGAGAAGCAGACTCCCCAAGGAGCTGGGAGCCCGATGTGGGACTCGATCCTGGGACTCCGGGATCATGACCTGAGCCGAAGGCAGTCGCTTAACCAACCGAGCCACCCAGGCACCCTACGGTAATTCTTCGTGTTGGGTAGTGACGGTCCTCTGACTTTGTTCTTTTCCTTCAATATTGTGTTGGCTATTCTGGCCTTCTGCTTCTCCACATAAACATTAGAATCAGTTTGTTGCTACTCATAATATGCCTTGCTGAGATCTGGACTTAGATTGTGTTGAATCTATAGATCCAGTTGGGAAGAAGTAATGCCCGGACAATATAAGTGTTCCCATCCATTAACATGGAATAGCTTTCCATTTGTTTACCTCTTCTTTAATTTTTTTCACCAGAATTTTGTTATTCTCATATAAATATTATACATGTCTTGTTAGATTGATCCCTAAATATTTCATTTCTGTAGATGCTACCATAAATGATATTATGCTTTAAATTTCAAATCCCACTCGTTCATTGCTGGTATATTGGAAAGCTATTGACTTGCATGATGATATCCTGAAACCTTGCTATAGTTGCTTGTTGGTTCCAAGAGGGTTTTGTTGTTGATTCTTTAGGGCTTTCTATACAGGTAATCATATAATCAGCAAACAAAGTCAATTTTATTTCTTCCTTTCTTATCCATACACTGGTTATCTTCCTTTCTTTTATTACATTAGCTAGAACTTCTAGTATGATGTTGAAAAGGAGTGTGAGGAGGGGCATCCATTTTTTTTTTCTTAATCTTAGTGGGAAATCTTTGAGCTCCCCACTGTTAAGTATGATGTTAGCTACAGGTTTTTTGTAGATTTTTCTTATCCAACTGAGAACAAAAGGCATTCTTTTATTTTCAAGTTTTTATTTAAATTGTAAAGTATAATATTGGTTTCAGGAGTAGAATTTAGTGATTCATCATTTACATATAATACTCAGTGCTCATCACACTCAGCTGGGTTCTTCATGTGATAGAGTCAAAAGATACACTATGCTTTTAGGTAATGGGATAGAAATTATCCCATTTATTTATCATTAATAAAACTTCATGAGATTATGAAGGAGATCATGTCTCCTAACATGAGCAGTTTTCATGAGAAATCATAATCCAACCACTACTTGGGGAAGACAGTACCAAAACAAATGAATATAGTATTTCCTGAAATAGTATTTCCTGCCATGAAATATCCCTGCCAGTGCAACTATGAAACTTGAAAACACTGGCCAAGCTTCTGCCTCTGACAAGTACCTACTTTAGCTATTTACCAATTCCTTCTTATATGCTATGTATACCATTTGTCTTCTTTGTCAGCTCCTCCCTTTGGATATATTACATATGCCAAAATGAGGCTTTGAACACATATCTTCCTTAGAACTTATTTGCTCAGAAAACTTATTAATCAAATACGTTCCTGATATCTCATAGGTAAGATCGTTTTGGATAGTTCACATTATCTGTTATACACTAATGTTATTAGATTAGAAGTTTGGGTTTTGAGGAACCTCACTGATTCCCTCAACAAATACTTACTGAGTATCCACTATGGCACTATTCTATGTATTGTAAAATACCATTACATTTTTTAAAAAAAGATTGTGGAGCTTATATTATCTTGGAATAGACTGCCTTTACTTAAGCAAGCAAACAATTATAACGTAATATGAGCAATAAAGAAAAAGCAGGGGATGGATAGAGTTGGGAGGGGATGGAAAAGAAGCTATTTTAGATCGGGCTTTCAAAGAAGGCTTTCTTAGAAAATGATTATTGAATCTAGGCATGAAAAGAATAAGCAAGTATGTTTTACAAATACATAAATGCAGGAAAAATTATGGCTGAAAAATATTCTAGGCAATGAAAACTTGAGTTTTAGGTAATGAATTGGGAATATGGTTGGTCTTTTTTTAAGTGTCAAGGGTGTCTAAGAGAGTGAATGAGAAAAATGATAGAGAATCAGATTATACAAGATGTTGACTGCCATGGTGAGGAGGTTGGATTTTTTTTCTAAGTATTATGGAAAACTAAAAGAGGTCTGAAAATAGGAGATTGACATGATCAGATTAAAAATTCTTTTTTTTAAAGATTTTATTTATTTATTTATTTGACAGAGAGAGAGAGAGAGAGATCACAAGCAGGCAGAGGGGCAGGCAGAGAGAGAGGAGGATGCAGGCTCCCCGCTGAGCAGAGAGCCCGATGCGGAGCTCGATCCCAGGACCCTGAGATTATGACCTGAGCCGAAGGCAGAGGCTTTAACCCACTGAGCCACCCAGACGCCCCCAGATTTAAATTTTTTTTTAATATTTTATTTATTTATTTTGAGAGACTGAGTGGGTACATATGCATGAGCAGGAGGGTTGGGCAGAGGTAGAGGGAGAGAGAGAATCTCATGAGACTCCACACTGAGCTTGGAGACAGATACAGAGCTCATTCTCAGGACTGAGATCATGACCTGAGCTGAAATCAAGAGTCAGATGCTCAACTGACTGTGCCACCCAGGCTCCTACCACCCCCAGATTTAATTTTTTTTTTTTTAAGATTTTATTTGTTTATTTGACACAGAGAGAGAGAGATCACAAGCAGGCAGAGAGGCAGGCAGAGAGAAAGGGGGAAGCAGGCTCCCTGCTGAGCAGAGAGCCCGATGTGGGGCTCCATCCCAGGACCCCGAGACCACGACCTGGGCTGAAGGCAGAGGCTTCAACCCACTGAGCCACCCAGGCGCCCCCCAGATTTAAATTTTAAAAGGACTACTAGAGGAGCACCTTGGTAACTCAGTCAGTTAAACGTCTGACTCTTGATTTAGGCTCAGGTCATGATCTCAGGGTTGTGAGACTGAGCCCGGTAATGGGCTCCGCACTAAACTTGGAGCCTGCTTATAATTCTCTCTCCTTCTCCTTCTGCCCTTCCCCTGCTCTCCCTCTCTCTCTCTCCCAAAAATTAATTAATTAATTAAAAATTTAAAATAGTAAAAGGATACTAGTAATCCTTTTTTTTTTTTAATTTGACAGAGACAGAGACAGCACAAGCAGGCAGAGTGGCAGGCAGAGGGAGAGGGGGAAGCAGGCTCCCGCTGAGCAGAGAGCTGGATGCGGGGCTCGGATCCCAGGACCCTGAGATCATGACCTGAGCCGAAGGCAGAGGCTTTCACCCACTGAGCCACCCAGGCTCCCCAGGATTACTAGTAATTCTCATAGTGTGTATTGTAGTGTGAGGACTACAAAAGAGAAAGTATGGAGAACAATCATTTGGATCTTGCAGTGGTTCAGGCAAAAGATGGTGTTAGCGAAGGCTGTGATAGTAGCACTGAGAAAGTAAGGAGTGGCAAGGATGGTCTGAAAGAGGAGACATAATGATGACTCCTTGGTTTTGATGCTGAAAAAATGGGTAGTACCTATTTTCTGAGATGGAAAATACTGGCAGAGGATGAGTTTTGGCGGAAGTATTTTGCATATGTTAACTTTATTTTTTTTAATTTTTTTTCTTATGTTAACTTTAAGATGCCTATTAAAACCAAGTGGAGATGCCACAGAATGCGTTGGGTACCTGATCCCGATTATCAGGGCATGGTTTATACTGGAAATACATGTGGAAATGTGTGCCATTCAAGTACTACAGATAATCTTTGCAACTATAGTCCTGACAGGATCACGTACAGATTGACTCTAGCTAGAGAAATTTTGGGTTGGATCCTTGGGGCACTCCCACAAGCAAAGGGGGCCCAGGGAAGTGGTTCATAAGAGAGGAGGAAAGCCTGAGTTTCCACCATGTGTCTTTCCACCATTCACCCTGAACTTTACTAATCCAATCACTGGAATGTGACTTGATCACTGTTTCTCTAAATATTTCTACATTAGGAACCAACATTTATGCCAATGGTTATTAGCACAATATTGGCAATGAAAAGAAGTTTGAGACATCAACTCAACCATCTCCCTCTTCCACAGAATAACTAATAAATACAAAATAAATCTGATTCATCTTTATAGATACTCCCCATTAAATTCTAAATCTAAATTGAAAAAAGAACACTTATTATATGTTAAATATGTACCTCACTCACTTAGGAGTAAACATAATAAATTACAGATATTCCAAACAAGATTTATGATTAGTGTGGAGATTCTCTCATGGACACACAGTAATAGGCACTTAGCATACATACGAATGTGCCTGCCATGCCACATATTGTATGATAGTTAGACACTGTGGTCTGGTAATCTAGAAGTAACCTGAACAGAGTGGTGAAAAAATCTGAAACTGACCCAGAGTATCCAAAAATGTGGATAACTCAATTATGGGTAAACTCAATTTCATTTGATATCTTGTTTGCTCTTTGTTTTTCTTCTTTCATCATTGCTCAGTCTATGGAATTTCCAACAGACTTAACAGCATTGGATGTTATTAGAAGCAAACATTTAAAATATGGAAAAAAACTAAAAAAAATTTAAAAGTTTAAATATATACTAAAAATTGAGGCTAATTGTTTTTTAAGATATATAATTTTATCAGATCCCCTTGAGGAAATTAAGACATAACTTTAATTCAGCCCACTAGAGGAAACTGATATTTTTTAATAGAAGGAAGTTTCCAAGAAAGGAATTAATTAGTCATAAGGGCCATTAAATCTCCTAAAACGAACAAAGGATTCTACTGGAAACTATATAAATATTCATAAAAATATTACTTTTACTGACAAGATGTCATTTGCTTTATTAAAATCCCCTAATTTGAGTAAAGCATCCTCAGAGATATACGAGAACACAGAGTGGTAGGAATATTAAATATGATAAATTTTTAACACTTCAATCCTCTTTAATACTTCTTATTTTTCTTTTTTGTAGCAAATGAGTTTAATGAGTTGCCTTAATACTTAGAAATTATTATAATGTGTCCCATCACAGCCTTTGATGCAATGGCTTATTGGTAACCATCAGTTACTTCTGATAGAAAAAGGCTATACTGTCTGGGAAATAGCTTGACAAGCATAGGATGATAAATTAGCATCCCTAAGTTCTACTTCTAAGTCATTCAAGGAGTTATGAAGCAGAGTATATAAAACTAGGTTTGGCCTATCCATCCTGGATGATCTCACACAGACAGTTCATTTTTTAGTCATGGAACCTCGAACTGTCTTGCTGCATTCTAGGTGTAGTGGTTATTGGTAGTAGAGTTGCATGGGTAATATGGTATTTTCCTAATTAAAAATAGATGGTCTAAAAATCATCTCAGCTATGTGCATAAATATTTTCCACGATGAATTTATGTTTCCCTAAAAAAAATTTTAGACTCAACATATCCTAAAAATCAACCCTAAGGATATGTCAAAGTTTGCATAAAAATCAACATATCCTAAAAATCAACCCTAAAGATATGTGAAAAATTGCATAAAGAAATGAAAAAATTATTCTTCTGAAAACTACAACTTTCACTTTAATTTCTGCTATACTAGTCTCTGGTACTATACTATTTCTACTTTTGGAAGTGAGAGGTCAGACATTAGAATATCATTAGAATTGATCTACTTTAGGGGCGCCTGGGTGGCTCAGTGGGTTAGAGCCTCTGCCTTTGGCTCAGGTCATGATCTCAGGGTTCTGGGATCGAGTCCTGTATCAGGCTCTCTGCTCAGCAGGGAGCCTGCTTCCCCTTCTCTCTGCCTACTTGTGATCTCTCTCTGTCAAATAAATAAATAAATAAATAAAATCTTAAAAAAAAAAAGTAGCTTGCTCGAGGTCATTTAGCTGGGTAGTTGACAGAGTTAGGATTTAAATTTAGTCTGATTTCAGAGCCTACTCTTTTTTTTTTTTTCAGAGCCTACTCTCTTAACCAGCATGCTACATAGTATCTATTTACATCTTTTTGTTTAGATTAGTAACAACAAAAAAAGTACAGTACATAATACTAGGGAAACCAATCTCTAGTTCTTGCTTGATAACTGATCATTAGCTCTAGGAATCCTTCCCCCCCGCCAAATATTTTTATTTTATTTTTTCAGTGTTACAAGATTCATTGTTCATGCACCACTAGCTCTAGAAATTCTTAAATACGTAACTACTTCAACAACCAGGGCTCTTGTGCAAATCAGTGACTGTGTTTCAGGGCTCTATGCAGTTACTGATTTCTTTGATTACTGCCAAGTTGGGATAACATGATCATCTTTGCGCACAGCACATAGATAAGTAAATGTAAGTTGCATGTCTAATCTACATTACAAAAGAAAAGGTAGGCACCACATTAGAGAAGCAGCCTGGGTAGGCCAAATTTCTCTCTAAATTTGGGGAATATTTTTACTAGCATTATCTGACGTAATTCAGGAATTTTTAAACCTTGAAACTCAATTAGGGAGTTTCTATTATGAATTAAGTGTAGTTTATATAATTATGAGTTTCCCTGGATAGCCCACCAGTATATTAGTAGCGATAATTTCGTTAAAATTGCCCATATTAAAACAAGGAATAAAGCATGTTTGTATGTTTCTTTATGTCTTCTTTTTATTTCAAAACCATTGTGATTATTCAGCCATAGATATTTTAGAGAACTGCTTAAGAAGATCTTCTATATTATTAATTTTCAGTTGCCCATAATAGTGTTCCTTGCTGGTCTTCAAAGAGCTTTTCGACAAAATGTTATTGCATTAAAGAAAGTGGCAGGCATCACCAAACATATCATACAATCACTCCTGAGGCACAGACATATAATGGTCTTGTGTGACATTACAAAGCAAATTAGTTTCAGAGCTAGACTGCTGATCTAATCTGTATCCCTGGGATAATCTGATTTTAAAAAGTTAAAATTCTTGTGAAATAAAAATAACAATAACATGAGAGTATCCGTCATAGGGCACAGAATTTAAGTACATATAAATGTGCTGTTATAAAATTTTTCAACTTAAAGGGAACTTAGGGAATAATGTTTTCAAATTTCCTGGTAATTTACAGGTAAAAATGGATTAAGTGATTTACCCAAAAAACATAGTTTTCTCATAATAGTGAAAGTACTAGAATGTCATTTTATGTTCATTCTACAGTTATTGAGAGACTACTATATGTCATTTTTCTGCTGTATGGCAGGAATTCAAAGATGACTAATGTACTAGCATTGATAGTAGGAGAAAAAGAAGATAAAAGAATAATTCTATTATGGCATGATTGTTCTATGAGAGTAGACTCCACTCCTATCCCTAATACTGCCCTGCCCCCATACCACTGTGTCCTCATATTCCAAGTCAGGAAAACAGATATACCATTGCTCAAATAATTTTTTATTTGAGTGCAATTGACACACAATATTACATTAATTTCAGGTGTACAACATAGTGATTGAACTTCTCCATACAATATGTGTGCTCACCACAAGTATAGCTGCCATGTGTCACAAAGCCACACTATGGCAATATCTGACTAATTCCCTACGTTATGCCTTTTATTCCCATGGTTTATGTTTTTTAACCTTTCTTTAAATTTAAATTCAATTAATTGATATATAATGTATTATTTCAGGGGTACAAGTCTGTGACTCATCAATCTTATATAATATTATCAGTGTTCATTACAACACATACCCTCCCCAATGTCCATCACCCAGCCACCCCATCCCTCCCACCCCCTCCACTCCAGCAACCCTTGATTTGTGTTTCCTGATATTAAGAATCTTTAGTGGTTTGTCTCCCTCTCTGGTTTCATCTTGTTTCATTTTTTCCTCTCTTCCCCTATGATCCTCTGCCTTGTTTCTTAAATTCTACATATCAGTGAGATCATATGATAACTGTCTTCCTCTGATTGACTTTTTTCACTTAGCATAATGCCCTCTAGATCCATCCATGACATTGAAAATGGCAAGATTTCAATTTTTGATGGCTGCATAATATTGCTCTGTATATATATCACATCTTCTTTATCCATTCATCTGTTGACGGACATCTGGGCTCTTTCCATAGTTTGGGTATTGTGAACATTGCTGCTATAAACATTGGGATGCATGTGCCCCTTCAGATCACTACATTTGTATCAATACCCAGTACTGCGATTGCTGGTTCGTAGGGTAGCTCTATTTTCAACTTTTTGAGGAAGCTCCATACTGTTTTCCAGAGTGACTGTACCAGTTTGCATTCCCACAAACAGTGCATGAAGGTTCCTTTTTCTCTACATCTTCTCCAATATTTGTGTCCCATTTATATCTTTCATCCATTTTGAGTCTATTTTTGTGTGTGGTGTAAGGAAATGGTCTAGTTTCATTCTTCCGCATGTGGCTGTCCATGTGGACAATGGTTTTCTCTTCAACCATTTGTTGAAGAGATTCTTTTTTCCATTGGATATTCTTTCCTGCTTTGTCGAAGATTAGTTGACCATAGAGTTGAGAGTCCACTTCTGGGTTCTCTATTCTGTTCCATTGATCTGTATGTCTGTTTTTGTGCCAGTACCACACTGTCATGATGATTACAGTTTTATAATAGAGCTTGAAGTCTGGAATTATGATGCCACCAGCTTTGGTTTTCTTTTTCAACATTCCTTTGGCTATTTGGGATCTTTTCTCATTCCATACAAATTTTAGGATCATTTGTTCTAGTTGTGTGAGAAAAGTCGATGGTATTTTGATAGGGATTGCATTGAATGTGTAGATTGCTCTGGTAGAATAGATATTTTAACAATATTTATTTTTCCAATCCATAAGCATGGAAGTACAGAATTGTGATGCCACCAGCTTTGGTCTTCTTTTTCAACATTCCTCTAGTTATTCAGGGTCTTCTCTGGTTACATACAATTTTTAGGATCATTTGTTCCAGTCCTGTGAAAAAAGTTGATAGTATTTTGATAGGGATTGCATTGAGTGTAGCGTAGATTTTTTTAGGTAGCATAGACATCTTAACAATATTTGCTCTTCTATTCCAGTGAAAAACAGAACCAAAAACCAAAAAAACAAAAAGAAACAAACAAAAAAGCACTATACATGAGCATGTATACACATGAGGAAGTTTGATAATTAATTCAAATGTTTAATTTTAATTTGGAGTTTTGGGAGTGCTTATGGGTTTTGTAGTAGGGGAGGCCTAGCAGGAAAATTATGAAATAGAAAAAAATGATCGCTCAAATTCACCTCCAGGATTCCTGGAGGAATTGTGGCAGCAGTGAGAATTGGTACAATCAAAACACTCTTTTAATCACAAAAGGAATATAAATTTGATCAGGTGCTTAAATAGTAGAAGTATCTGGTGTACATTACAGTTCTTCTTACAGTCTGATACTAAAGATTTTCATATCTGCATATTCCCTTAGCACACATCACTCTTTTTAAAATTCAAACAAATTCATACTTCTAAGGGTAAGATAACAGCTTAGAATCTTCTATAATCCCACATTGTATTTTACATAATTGCTTCCCTTTGAGCACATTATTATTACTAATTCTTAATATCTGATCATCAGCTGCCCAAGCCCAAGCATACCAAAGATAGCATATCATTTGCCACAGGCGTTAAGCTTATAAAATTAGTTTTGCCAAAAACATCTCTAATGTGAAAGGAATATTTCTTACAGAGAGGGTTGCCACTGGCTTTCTACCTACCTCAGGCATGTCACTGAACCTCTCCACAGTTAATGCATTTCTCTCTTTTTGGACTTATTTCTTAAGCATGAAAAAACCTCAGGGTTTCTAGAAAAAATCATTTCTGAGAAAGAAGAGTGGTACCCTGGGGAGAATTCTCTTAACATCCAGATGTCACTAAGGGAAGTTTGATAGATTGTAGTAGAATATAGAGTATGAAGAAAACTAGAGGAGAAAGTGGAGCCCAGGTGATGAAGGGGAATCAGCAAGTCATTCAAGATGTAATTTTCTATTTGTTGTTCATTCTTATAATACTCCTTTGTCAGTGTTGTCTCAATCTTAATATTTCTAGGTGGACATATATCCTAAATTCATTTTTTATACTAATAGATGGTAATACACACAAAAAGATGTTAAACTCTCAAAAAGGAAGTCTCAGAAGTAGATATTTTGATTAAGATCAGTGTGATTTTTTAAAACAGTAAGCAGGGTTTTTGTTCATAGAAAGGACTATTTACAGTTATCAGGATTTAAGTCAACATTTAATTTATTAAAGTTAAAAATAAAACAACCTATTTTTCCATATGCGTTGAAGTTCTACTTAAAAATCTCATATGATATCTATAGAGCTAGTAAAATGAGAATATTTTCCTTCAGTTTTTCTTGGCTTAGTGTTCGATTAACAAATTAGACAGAATATAAACCAAAAAATCACATTCTTAAATACAGAGAAACCGGTGTTTGACAGAGAGAAGGTGGGTAAGGAAGATGGGTGGCATAGATAAAACAGATTAAGAAGTACAAACTTGGGGCACCTGGGTGGCTCAGTGGGTTAAAGCCTCTGCCTTTGGCCCAGGTCATGATCTCAGGGTCCTGGGAGCCTGCTTCCTCCTCTCTCTCTGCCTGCCTCTCTGCCTCCTTGTGATCTCTCTCTCTCTGTGTCGAATAAATAAATAAAATGTTTTTAAAAAAAAAAGAAGTACAAACTTGCAGTTATAAAATAAATAAGAGATGAAAAATACAGCATAGGGAATACAGTCAATAATACTATACTACCATTGTATGGTGACTACTTGTTGTGGTGAGCACTGAGTAATGTATGAAATTGTTGAATCAATATGTTGCACACCTGAAACTATATAAATATTATATAAATAACATTGCATATTAATTATATTTCAGTTAAAAAAATTAAACAGAATTTCCTTAAACAAGTAATTTCATTAACTAATTTAATTAATTAAATTTCCTGGAGCATATTACCTGCTTTTATTAATAAACTATATTTAAACTGCAAAACTTTGCTGAAAAAAACTATAAAACACCACTGAAAGATATTAAAGAATATATAAATAAATTAAGAGATAGTTCCACATTCATAGATCAGAAGACTAATATTGTGAAGATATTAGATAATCTTCCCAAGTTGATCTACAAATACAGGAAAGCTTAGCAAAAATCCCAACTGACTCTTTTTGCTAAAATTTAGAAGCCAATTCTAAAATTTATATGGAAGGGAAAAAAATTCCTGAAATAGAACAGAGTTGGAAGACTTACACTACCCAATTTCATAAATAATTATAAAGCTGCAGTAATTAAGACAATGTGGTAAAGATAGACAAATAGATCAATGAAAGATAATTGAGAGTCCAGAAATGAACACTTATGTATATCTGAGTTCAGATATAGGTAGGAAGGAAATTCACTGGGGGCAAGAATAGTCTTTTTTGCCAGAGAATGATGAAAAAACTGATTTTTCACATGCAAAATATGAATTTAGACCCTCACATCATATGTTACACAAAAATTAACTTAATATGGGCCACAGACCTAACTTAACCAGCTAAAACTCCAAACTCTTAGAAGAAAACATCAAAGTAAGCATTTCATGATCTTAGGTTAGGCCAAAATTTCTTAAGAGTGGTACCATGCACAAGTGATTAAAAATACAATAAATTTAAAACTTTGTGCTTTAAAAGATATCATTTTAAAAATTAAAACACAGAAGGAATAAAAATTTATAAATCATATATTTGGCAAATGACTTATTTCCAAAGTACATAAATGATTTTTATAATTCAACAAGAAGAGAAATGATCCACATTAAAAAATGATCAAAAGATTTGAATCATTATTTTACCAGAGCAGATTTATGGATAAGGACATAGAAAGATGCTTTCCCAATTAATCATTAGGGAAATGCAAATTAAAGCCACAATGAGATATCACTTCACATTCACAATCATGATCACCATCATAAAGAAAGAAAATAACAAGTATTGGTTAGGATACAGAGAACCTAGAAGCCTCATTCATGGCTGGTAGACATGTAAAATGGTGCATTCTCTTTAGAAAACATGGCAGTTTGCTAAAAAATTTAAATGTAGATTTACCATATGACCCAACAGTTCTAGTTCTAGGTGATTGCCCAACTAAAATGAAAGCATATGTCCATACAAAGGCTTCTGTGCAAATGATCATAGCAGCATGTTCATGATAGTCAAAACATGGAAACAACTCAACTATTTATCAACCAGGGAGTGAGTAAACAAAATATGGTGGATACATACAGTGGAATACTATTCAGCAATAAAAAAAAGAGCTGTGATAGCATAGATGACTCTCAAAACATTATGTAAGTGAAAATCGCTAAACGCAAAGATCACATATTGTGTAATTCCACTTACATGAGATTTTCAGAGAAAGCAAATCATAGAAATAGAAATTAGATTAATGGCTGCATGAGGTGTATGATAGGAAATTTGGTATTTGAATAATGGCCTCCCAAGATGTCCATGTCTCAATACTCAAAATCTGTGAATGTGTCACCTTACATGGCAAAAAGAATTTTGCCTGGGTCATTAAGTTAACAATCTTAAAATGGGGAGATTATTCTGGATTATCTGGATGGGCCCAATGTAATCACAAGAGTATCTATAAGAGGAAGAAGGAATGTCAGGGTTAGAGACATTTGAAGATGTTGTGCATCTGAATTTGAAAATGGAGAGAGGTCAGTACGAAGGGAATGCTGACAGTCTCTAGAAACTAGATAAATGAAAGAGATGGAATTATCCCTGTAAAAAACCACTAACCAGGGAATAGATTATGCCTTAGAGCTTCCAGAAGGGAGGCAACCTTGTCAACATCTTGATTTTAGGGCTGCAAGACCCATTTTGGATTCTGACCTCTAGATCTATAAGATAATAAATTTGTGTTTCTTTAAATCACTGTTTGTGGTTGTAGTAATTGTTAGTATAGTTAGTATAGTAATTGTTAGTATAGGATAGTAATTATTATAGTAATAATAGAAAATAGGGCTTGAGACTCTCGGGGAAAATCTATTTCTTTGACTTTTCTTGATTCCAAGGCTGCCTGCATTTTTTGGCTCATGATCCCATATCACTTATTTCTGCTTCTGTGTGCACAGACCCTTTTCTGATTCTGTTCCTTCTTTTATCTATAAAAACCCTTGTGGTTACATTGGACACACCTAGATAATACATGATAATTTTCTCATCTCGAGATTCTTAAATGTATTATGTTTATAAAGTCTCTTTTGCCATTTAAGATAATATATTTATAGGTCCCAAGATACAATATCTTTAAAGGTCATTATTCTGCCTACCACACATAATAAAGATGCTACAAATTGCATACGTGATTCCTATTTAAGATTTTCAGATGTTCTATAGGACAACTTTAAAATCCTAAGAATACTTAGATCTTACAGATCTAAAAAAAGAATTAAGCTTACAAATATATATAATCAAGTTTTTATAATGATTTCAATTCTGTTTACAAAATAAATCAAACTCTTTATGCTTTTCTGCTTGAAATCATTAAAATTAATAAAAATTCAAATTACCTCCATATTCAGTATTAAAATGACCACATTTTAAGTTTTATTTATTTCATCATTTATAAATTTAAATATAAATCCTCCCAGGGTTGAAAATATAGCCAACCGACTTGATTGAACATTTTTTTCAGTCTCAGGAAAACTAAAGTTATTAATACAATCGCTTATCCGTCTGAGAATAAAGATAAAGATATATGAATGGGGCCTGTTTTCTTTTATGGTTCTTCAATATGAAGGTTTATGTTCCTTGGCTTTAGATATACTACTTTGCAAATATGTGTCCACCATGTTCAAGTGGCCATTTGCCTAATTCTTCCATACATCAACCATTGTTTCCACTTAATATTATTCAATTTATCTGTTAACTGTTTGATTGAAGCCTGCATTATTTTTTTCTTCCCATTTAGATCACTATAACTTTAAAGTCATTCTAATGGCATCTCTAGAATACTTTCCTGTCCCTTTTTTTCCTCCTATTATAGCAAAAATCTGCATGCTAGTGGCAACTTGGAAGTTATGTTGAAGGTTTGCAAATAATACTTCTCTAAACTAGTTTATACCTCTCCTTACTTTGTGAACAGTCTATCAAATAGAATATTACTTTTTTATTAATAATATGTTATCATATTTAAAAGTTGTTCTGTGTCATTTATTGATAAGTTGTTCTGGCCTAAATTTCATAGGATATATGCCAAAATGTTTTTTTTAATCTATTATCTCTACTGGACTATTATTAATTTTATTTTTTTTAAGATTTTATTTATTTATTTGACAGAGAGGAGAGAGATCACAAGTAGACAGAGAGGCAGGCAGAGAGAGGGGGAAGCAGGCTCCCCGCTGAGCAGAGAGCCCGATCTGGGGCTCGATCCCACGACCCTGAGATCATGACCTGAGCCGAAGGCAGAGGCTTTAACCCACTGAGCCACCCAGGCTCCCCGTAAAGTCAAACCCACTGAGCCACCCAGGAACCCCTATTTATTTATTTTAGAGCTAAAGAGAGAACACAAGTGGGGGAGGGACAGAGGGAGTGAGAAAGAGAGACAGAATCTCAAGCAGACTCCATGCTGACCATTGAGCCCAACATGATGCTCAATCCCATGACTCTGAGATCATGATCTAAACCAAAACCAAGAGTCAGACACTCAACCAACTGAGCCACCCAGGTGCCCCTCTACTGGATTATTTTTATTAAAAAGAATAGGAAATATCCTTGAGAAGTATTACAGTCTTTTCAGCAAGATTAATTGCAATATTAAGCACTGAGGGTTTCTGTGGTTACATTGTATATATACAATATATACACATATGTACAACATATTGTACCACATATTATATATATAAATATAACGACATTACCAATTCCATTTGCTTTATCACATCTACTGAGTTGTTTGCAACTTGTAAACAGAAAACCCCCAAACTTTCTACATCATGAGAGGACCAACGATGCCTTCTTCTAAGTTTCAACAGCTTATTTTCTGTTCAACTTAAGGAGAGACCTTAATATCATGTATAGATACCTGATAACATCCTAAATTAGGGGTATATTCTTCCCATGTAAAAAGGAGTCCAGAAGTCAGTAGTCCATTGTTGATGGGCTGACTGAAAGACCCTAAGGTCCTTTAGCTTCCAACTTTCCTATCCTTAACATGATACTCATCCTCATTATCATGAGTGTCCATGGCCATACAAAAGCATAAATTAGAGTCATTAACTAGCCTCGTATAAGAATTGCTAATGGCAGAAGAAAATGATTACAATATTATTTTAGTCCCTTTGGTTTGCTGAAACAAAATAATATAAACTGGATAGTTTATAAACAATAAAAATTTATTTCTCACAGTATTAGAGTTGGGGAAGTCTAAGATCAAGGTGCCTGCAGGTTTAAGCCTGATGAGACTCTACTTCAGGGGATGCCTGGGTGGCTCAGTGGGTTAAAGCCTCTGCCTTTGGCTCAGGTCGTGATCTCAGGGTCCTGGGATCGAGTCCCACATCGGGCTTCCTGCTCAGCGGGGAGCCTGCTTCCCCCTCTCTCTCTGCCTGCCTCTCTGCCTACTTGTGATCTCCCTCCTGTCAAATAAATAAATAAAATCTTTAAAAAAAATCTACTTCAGCATAAATGGCTCATGTGGAGGTAGGGGGACAAGCTTGCTTTCTGAGGTCTCTTTTGTAAGAGAACTAATCCCAATCACAAGGGGTCCACCTCATGACTTAATCCCTTCCCAAAGGTCCCATTTCCTAATACCATCACAGTGGGGGTTAAAATTTCAACATATGAATTTTGGGGAACATAAACATTGAGACCGAAGCTAATATGTTAACTAAAAAAGCAATAACCGAGAAGTATATATACTTTATACTCTTTAAGATAAAGTTATTTTACAAGAGTCTATACATGTTTGTACAAAGCACTACCAGATTATGTATTAAGAACCACCAATGATTATCTGTATGTTAAACTATAGATGTATTTATTTTCCCACATCTCTATTTTCTATAACACTGCACTATTTTCATAATGCAGTTATAAAACAGAAAGCACTTGGTAGAAATTTTGCTTTTCCCAAAACCTTAACAAAATATACTTCCATTTATATAACCTCGGCCTGAATGGGATTGTCTGGTCTTGCCTAACTACTCCAAGAAACACAGAGAAGTAATTATTTCTGCACTAAATAAAGTTGGGATTTTGATAGTAAATAAGAAGCAAGGGGAGAATGTGTACTGAGTAAGGAAATGGCACTGTCCACCATAGATGCAATGTATGCTGATCTTTGTATTTAATGATTACTCAGCTGTAATATGCCTAAAAGATTAATTATAAATCGGTATATGTACACCTAGTGGTTAACATGTTAGTTTGTGCATAAACAAGATCAGAGAGTTCTGATGTAGCAGAAAAAGCATGATTGAATTCAGCCCTAGACTCTAATCACATCCCCACACGTTTTATTTTTTATACTGAAAAGAATAGAAATAATCCATTTTTGGGTGATGCTTTAAAACAATACAGCTATGAGGTATGATATATATAAAGAGAGAAAATCAAAGGTCGAGTTTGCCTATAAGGTCATATGTTTTAGCCATCCACAGGGAGCTGATTCTAATTCTCATTATATTGCATTAGGCACGTTTGAGTTCCAGGGATAGGAAACTCACGCTTCTTACAGGATTAATTCTATTTCTAGAGATATCTATCAGAAAGTTCTTTCCTTTATTGACTCAAATCTGTCTTCTATTTTGGAGCCAAGATTCTTAAAAAGTTAAAAACATCTCTTGGAATTTAGGGGGACCTGGGTGGCTCAGTCAGTTAAGCGTCTGCCTTCAGCTCAGGTTATGATCCCAGGGTTCTGGGATGGAGTCCCACATCGGGCTCCTTACTTAGCAGGGAACCTGCTTCTCCCTCTCCCTCTGCTGCTCCCCCTGCTTGTGCTCTTGCTCTCTCTCTCTCTGTCAAATAAATAAATAAAATATTTTTTAAAAGAACATCTCTTGGAATTTAAATATACTGTATGATAAATAGATACTTTTCTATTCATAGTATTGGATTTGGAGTGGTTATTATTGTCAATATAGTTTTTGTTTGTTTCAAAGGCAAATATTTCCTCATACGTTTTCCATTGCAGTAATATTTCTCTACAACATTTGTTGCCAGTGTGCTTCCAGCAAATAACTGCCTTTATAAATTAACTTTGATATTAACTAATTAATGAATATGAATGTGTCCAGTTTTTCCATTTCCTTTCAGGGTAAGCACATCTGGTACTCAGAGGAATTGCTGCAATCTCACACAAAGAGAGTTAGTTGATGAAGCTTCTTGAATATCCCAAGTGCCAGTGAAAGCAACTTGGCTTCCTCTGAATACTCTATTTCATGCCCCAAATACTGTGTGAGTGTCTAAAACTACACATGTCTTTCTGATAGTTTTTTGCTTCCCTGAACCCAGGCCAATCTCAAAGGCATTCCTCTATCTTCTTGGTGCATTAACTGGATCCCAGAGTGTCTTCCAAGCCTGATGTTTTCATGGGACTGAAAGTCAATAGGCCCATCTGCCCCACCGGAAGTAGCTTTGCCATCTGGCTTTAGGAAATTGGGTCGTGTCTTACTGGTTTAAAGTGAATTGGTAGTAAATCTTTCTTATGTTGCGGCACAAAACACAATCATGAAAAGACTGCCTTTGTAAGGTAGAGAGACACATCTTTGGATTGATCCTTGGCTCATTTCACTCCCATATGCCCACCAGGAAGTTGTCAGTCTTACACCATTTATGGAGCATCTATTATATGCCAGATGTTTTATATTCATTATCTTTAATACTCACAAGAACCACATGTAAGTTTTCTTTTCCCACTCAACAGATGTACCCCTCAGCTTAGAGAGATTGATTGAGATGCCCAAGGATGTGCAGTCCAGCAGAAGTGTGTCTTGGTCCTAAACCTGTATGGGTTCTGTTGCCACACACACCTGCTTTTCATGACCTAACATCAGATTCCAGTTCCTATGCCATTCACTTATACTGTGGACAAGGAAGTTAGTGGGTTTTTTTTAATTTGCATTTATTATTTGTAGAATTTTTTCCCCCTGAAATAATAAATAAGCTTTGAATTTGAACAAAACAAAACAGTACTTGTACTCTAACATTTCCCAAAGCCAGAAAAGAAGAGAGTCCTTGAAAGGCATCCTTGGGTTTTCTTTTAGTGCATGTTAGCCATTCTGACTTTCAGCTCTTCCTCAATTGCAAAGATTTGTTTACTTACTTGAAAACAGAATGTTTTAAGCCAACTTATCAGTATTCATTTGGGTAGAAGGGAAACTTAACTAGCATGCAAATGTGATTTAAAAGGAAAAATTATGATCTGGTTAATATTGCCTAATCATTTCCAGTGATAAGGCTCAGTCAGAAAAGAACGGTTAAGGCCAGATGTGCTACCACCCAGCTAGGAAAGAAAGGGGTCCAGAAGGGAATTGCTCTCTTGTTTAAAATCATGATCTGTTAGAATTTTTGTGGACAGTAAACTCAATGGATATTTAAATCTGACCCTCTCCTCTATATTGCTGATGGGAGTGCAATAGGAAAATAATTTCTTCACAATTTCCAATAGCAATTCTTCAGTTGAAAGTGTCAAATAGGGGCGCCTGGTGGCTCAGTGGGTAAAAGCCTCTGCCTTCGGCTCAGGTCATGATCTCAGGGTCCTGGGATCGAGCCCCGCATTGGGCTCTCTGCTCCGTGGGGAGCCTGCTTCCCCCTCTCTCTCTGCCTGCCTCGCTGCCTCCTTGTGATCTCTCTCTCTCTGTGTCAAATAAATAAATAAAATCTTTAAAAATTTAAAAAAAAAGAAAGTGTCAAATAAATGTTTTAGAATGCTTAGAATATGAATTTGAGAAGTCATTTTCTGTGACAAATTGTGTACAAGAAAAAATATTTTCCATGTGGACTCTAGAACAAAGAGCTTTCTTTCTATCCCTTTTTAAATTCATTCTAGTATTAAGATGTAGAAATTGCATGTGCTTGGAGTGCCTGGGTGGCTCAGTCTTTAAGCTCATGATCCCAGGGTTCTGGGATCGAGCCCACATCGGGCTCCCTACTCGGTGGGGAGCCTACTTCTCCCTCTCCCACTCCTCTGCTTGTGTTCCCTCCCTCGCTGTGTCTCTCTCTGTCAAATAAATAAATAAAATCTTAAAAAAAAAAAAGAGAAATAACATGTGCTTTCAGAGTAAGTGATATATTAATTTTCAGAGAAGATATATATGTATATGTACCAACATAGTAAAATGGCATGAATTAAAGCAATAAAATAAAGATCAGAAATCACTAATTCCATGCAGGTATTTTCTTTTTACTAGCAAATTTCTACTTTCCAAAAAGAACAGATTCCTAAGAATAGAACCTGAGAAACTATTTTTCATGAAGATTTTTCATGATATCCTTCCTTCATAGAAATCTTCAGGTCACCCAATTTACTGGAGCAGACTTCAGTTCTGCTGGTCCTGGCCAAGGACCAGAGTGGACAGTTATCCAGATCCAAGGCTACAAAAGTAACTAGGAACCGGGGCCCACAGATGGAAAATCTAATATTCTTGCAATGGCTACTAATCAATCCTTAGATAGAAGCAGGCTGGAGATCAGACCTAGAAGATGGGGGAGAGATTATAGTTTTTTACAGAGCTGGAGACTTAAAAAAAATGATTTGGATACTATACAATCACAGTTAGGGTGTTGGGAAAAAGAAAACAAGTATGAAGGACATATAACAGGATGTGATTCCTATAGTCCTGCTTTGTCTTGTCCTCTTTCATTATATAACTTCCTCCCTTGATGGTATTTTCAGTTATCATGGATTAAAATAACATCTTTATGTTATGTTCGTTTCATTGAATTCAGAATAAAACCCAAAGTCTTTCCAGTGGCCTAAAGATCTTGCCTTGTCCAGGCCTAGCTTCATCTTTCACTACTCTTCCCACCTCGCCATATCTCTTGAACATCCTCTATGTACTGAATTTACCAAGTTTTGTCTTATCTCATGCCTTTTACACATGCTATCCCCTAAGTTTAGAATGCAATTATTCCACATTTCTACGTGAGTATCTCATTCTCTTCCTTTAGGTCTCAACTTCGCAGTTACATCCTTCCTGATCACTTTTCCTACTGCAGGTTCTCATCTGATATTCCAGTGGATCCTTGTTTCCTCCAAAATTGTTATTATAATTTTCAACCGTTTATTTGTCTATTTCCTTTTTTCCTTGTTACCCTTACTACAATATAAGTTCCATGTCTTCATTGTTTACCAAAGTATCTCAACATTTATTAAATGAATTAATCGATCAGTGCTGTACCGAGGTACCATTTGAGAAGATGGAATAAGAGAGGCTTCTCTGGTTGGGGCAGTTTCCAAAGGGTTCTGGGTTGACAACATTCAGGAAGACAAGCTCCTCCAGGATTCCTTGTTAGCCCTCCCTTGTCTCAAAGGGATCTGTTTCATTTTATATTAATTAATTGTACTCACAATTTACCTGCTAATTGTTAAGGAAGAAATGGAATCGTTGAACATTTCAAGAACTGTGAAGGTCAGAGAAGCCTTATGCCCGTTGGAACAAATTCTCTCGGATCCTCAACAGACTGTTTATTGGTTAAGCTGACCTATTATCTTCACAGGGACTTGTAGAATCAGAAGGGACAGTCCAGTGGCAAAATGGGCTGCCATCAGATGGCAGCAAAGAGTTATTTCTTCTTGCATGGCTACCTATTAACTTTGCCCCCATTTAAGGATATTGGAATTAGATTGTTTTCTAGATATATTTAAAGAATTAATGAATTCCTCGTTTGGCATTATATCTATTTCAAACACTGCCAATTTGTAGAATCAATGGGGAAATTCCATTGCATAAAGGAATATCTTTAGAAAAGAAAAAAATCTTAAAATTTGCAAATTTGTTGAATTAAAATGATAGAAAATTTACTTTTTAGAAAATTACTTTTAGAAAATTACTTTTAGAAAATTACTTTTCTCTAAGAATCTTAGAACAAACATAGAACATATAAAACTGTTATGATATAAATGTTTTATATTTGAAGATTAATTAATTCACTTGATACCAATTTTAGTCAAAGAAAATAAAAGAAAAGTACATGTGTTGTATCAGGTGCTCTCAATAGTAATATGCTAACACCTGTATAATTTTATTAATTGTTATGATCATTTTGCTCCCCTGTTAGAACTGAACTACTTAGGATCGCATAAAAGCTTTTAATATCCTGAACCTGAATTAGCTTTACCAACAGTAAGTACAATCATTTCCCTCTCTCTTCATCATCTAGTCTAGTCACGGAGACCCCACCAAGCCCCAAGCACTTCATTCACTTCAGTGCTAGTCCCAGTTCTGGGAATAATCCACCAGCTCTTTCTACCTGACAAGTCCTACTTATTTTTCAAGACCCATCGCAAACCTCACTTCCTCTGAAAGCTTTTCTCCCTTTCATTTTCCTTCAGGCAAAGACCCTCCTTTTTTTAGTGCCTATATTTTATATATAGTATAGAATTTCATTCAATCATTCATCTAGTAAATAATTATTATTTAATTCCATGAACTACACTGGGTGCCAAGAAATACAATGATCATGTCACTGCTATCATACATACTAGCAAAGTAAGGAGACATTATATAAACAATTAATAGTATGATGAAGGGTATGAAAACATAGGAAAATATGTCTTTTACATATAATAGAGGTGTTCTTGGAGAATGATTCTAAAAATGAGAAGTTAGCCAGCCAAAGAGACAAGCATTGCAGGCAGAGGAAAGAGCATACACAAACCTCCTCAGTTAAAAGGCGGTATATGTTAGTTTGAGGAACCAGGAGAAGCCCTATGTGCTAGAGTAGCTCCCTCTCCTTATTTTCTAGTAAGGTTCACACCCTTCTGCATTTTGCATACGTAATACCTTAAAGATTAAAAATAGAATCTCCAAGCTGCAGAGATTCTAATTGAACATTTTAATACCTTCTTTTTCGTGTGTTAATCAACTTTCTAAAGTGTGAGCTATTTTTAGCACCAGTTACACTTGTACCTTTGGGTCCAATTCTAATTCTCTGCACATCGCAGACGATCTCTGCAGCAGTCTCTTTGAAATCAATCAGTGCTTTCAGGAGAGAAACTTATGCAGTGAAGGGTAGAACTGGGTCATGGCGAGCATTCTTCCTCACATAATGCTGAATTCTTTTACTTCCAGGTGCAGAGACAGGGTTAGATGATTACTATTTAGAAAGAACAAAAGGAACCATTAGAGTAGACCAGAGAAAGAAAAAAAGAAGAAGAAGAAAAAGGCTTACCTCAGAAAGGTTATTTCAGAATGGCTGTGTCGTTGTTTCCAGAATTTTAACTTCACCAACAAACAAATTACACTGAGTAAAATTACTATTAAAAAAAAAAAATCCCTAGTCTTAAAAATGCAGTTTCTTGTGCGGCCTCTTCACACCCACATTTCCTCTTGAGAAGGCCAGCAGACAACCCACTGCATGACAGATCATTGATGTCCAGGGACATCAGAAATTTCCATTAATTTTAAGTTTAGTGGGTTTTGTTTTTTCTTTGTTTAATTTTATTTATTTTTTTTTTTTTTGAGAGAGAGAGAGATTGAGAGAGAGAGCATGAGAGGGAGGAGGGTCAGAGAGAGAAGCAGACTCCTTACTGAGCAGGGAGCCCACTGTGTGGACTCGATCCTGGGACTCCAGGACCATAAGGCCTGCCTTGAGCTGAAGGCAGACACTTAACCAACTGAGCCACCCAGGTGCCCAGTTTAATGGGTTTTAGAGTGAGATATATATAGTGATTTTCCCACTTTTCTTTTTTAAGGGAAAGAAAACAAACCTCCCCATCTGAAAGAAGGTTGTGAGACCTTTCCTCCACCCCCTACCGTCTATCTTTTCATTAGTAGTTTGAGTTCTATATCAACCAAAAAAAAAAAAAAAAAGAAAAGAAAGAAAATAATTTCTTAGTATATTCATCTTGGTTTTGAATTGGTTGGAAGGATGTTCTTCTGGACTTTTCTTCCCACTGCCATCATTCAAATAAAGTGAAGCAGGTTAGGTTGGGATAGCCAGGGGTCCTAAAGAATCCTAAAGAGTCCTAAAGATTTTAACTGCATGTACTATATTAATTCATTTTAGAAAACCAGGCAGGAGATACAAGAGAATATTTCCATTTCATAAGAAAGTCTATGAAAGGAACATTTGGGGAATGGTATGAAATTTTGACCTGTAGCTTCTAATTTTTCACAAAGATGTAATATCTTATTCATGCACCTACCACCAACTCATTAAAGCAACTGTTCTTCATTGTTTTCAGTGCCTTTCTATTGCCTCTGAAAAGGGAGGACACCAAACATTTTAGGGAAAAAATAAATTTCAGAACGATTTTTTTAAGTAACAGCATACCAGGAAGAATGGTCTCAAAATACAAGAAAAAGAAAAATAATTTTAATTTCCAAAGTAGATGCATAAATATAAAAATAGAAGCTTTGAGTATCCTGAGATAAAACTTAAAGGAAGAAATGGAATGTTGGACTGGAGAGAAAGTAGAGGTGGAGTCATTTTCTGATTCTCTTCATTGTATACAGCTTCCACTTTCATGACACAGAGGACAGATAATAAAAGCCCTTTAGGGTCTAAGGCAAAGAGGTTGAAATTGGGGAAAGGAAAATTCTTCCCATGTGGACATCTGGGAAAAGTGTCTTGCCTTTATCCCTCTCAAGGCCAAAGTCTGGGTTGAGCTTAGAGATAACTTCAAGTGAATTTGACAATTGGAAATCAGGGGTCCTGTGCTCTACTTCTTATCTGACTTAGGAGGAGAACATTAACACAGAGCACCCCAGTCATAATGGGGTAAGAATGGATGCAGAGCTATTCTAGAAGGATGAGGCTATTATCCATTTCCTCCTGCCCTCCATGGGCCAAGAACAGTACAGAAATGCATCTGTATGCATGATTTCTATGGCTTCTTGAAAATGATACAGAGGAAGGCTGAGAAAGTACAGATGGCATTGCATATGCCTTGGAGTTGCGATGAAGAACATGTAGGGTGAGCTACATTTTCCTAGCAAGTGGGGAGCAGGGCAGTATCCTGGTATCACAAGTATCAGCAGCAGATGGCAGAGGGAATGAATGTTGGTCATTCTAGAAAAATATGGATTATATATCTCAGTGAAGGTAAACTAGGGAAGAAAATGACAATGGATAGATATTAACTATTCCTTGCAGTCTTAGTCATATGTTAGTACTTTCCCCCTGGGGGCTAGGAAAGGGAAAGAGGGAATAAATATTCTTTTTTTTTTTTAAGATTTTATTTATTTATTTGACAGAGACTGAGAGATCACAAGCAGGCAGAGAGGCAGGCAGAGAGAGAGGGGGAAGCAGGGTCCCCACTGAGCAGAGAGCCTGATGTGGGGCTCGATCCCAAGACCCTGAGATCATGACCTGAGCCGAAGGCAGAGGCTTTAACCCACTGAGCCACCCAGGCGCCCCAGGGAATAAATATTCTTGAATGAACAGAATTAAATTTCTGTTTTAAATTCAGTACAGACTGAGTTTAATGAGAACAGGCAGATTACAATGTGTCTTTAGTAAAAACAAAATGGAGTCTTGAAGGCTAAGTTAGTTCAGTTAAGGAGAATCAAAAGAAAGTTCAGTTTTTGTAATCTACATTTTGTGATTCTGAAGACCCCTTAGATCCAATAGACACATAACATTCAGCATGGAGCTGACCTTTTGAAAATGTATTGCTATAATATCCCAATGGATGATATTCTTGGCCAAAAATGGTCTATATATTCTGTTTTGGCATCCCATGAGTGTCTGCAGTTTTGGCCATATTTATTGTTGAAAAGTTCAATGGAAAAAAGACCTTCAATATGGGATTTCTTAGGAGATTAGGAAAACAAGCATTACCCCGAAGAGAAAGAATTCCCAAAAAGCAAAAAACAGATTCTAAGAAACTAATTATTATAAGAAAATATTGTGGCATCCTAAGTAGCATAAAGGAACGCATAGCTGTAATAAAATATATTGACTCAAGGAGATAAAACAATGGATTAAAAAAATTAAGAGTGTTTGCAAAACAAATGCAAAACAAAACAAAATAATGCCCCCCAAATTGCAGTCAATGAGTTAGAATATATTTTTCAAGCAGGTAAGGTACCAAATTGGCTCCCAGGAATTGAGAAAACCACTGATATTGGGGATAAACTAGAATAGTACTCACTGAATACAGAGAAAAGAACAAGGAACTAAAAAACAGCTAGGAGATGATGGATGCAGAAGATAGAGAGAAGAAAATCAGATCAAAGAGACCAAAGAACCAAAGAACCAAGATTATTTAAAAAAAAAAAATTTATTTGAGAGAGAGAGAGAGAGTAGGGGGAGGGGCAGAGAGAATCTCAGGCAGACTCCCTGCTGAGCACAGAGACCAATCCCATGACCCTGAGATCATGTCCTGAGCCCAAATCAAGAGTTGGATGCTTAATGGACTGAGCCACCCAGATGCTCCAGAATCAAGGTTATTCTCAAGGATGATATAAACTGAATACAATAGAAGTGATTGTTAGAGGCAAAATTGAAGATAAAAATTCTGACTCTCATTCTCCCCCTCCCCAACCCAACACAGGAGATCAAAATGATTTTATAAATGCCTCATTCTCTTTAGGTATTTGATTTTTTTGTGCTTCCTCCATCTGAATCCTGAAAACAGCACATGCAGCACTATATGCAGGAAGTGATACAGTCAATGGATCCTCATGGATGGAAATCTGGGAGTGGATATTTGATCAAGTTTGGGTTTAAAAATGAGAAAGAATCAGTTGCCATTAGAAAATGGGACACTGATAACACATGGTATGTGGTGACAAAGTAGCTTTTGAAATTATCACTTTTGGTCTGGGATGAAGTATCTTACTAAAGGCAAAACTTCATGGAAAAAGTGTCTACTTTTCTAGAAATAATGAGTATACTAAAAATCATGAATTTATACTTTAAAGGAGTAAATTTTATGGCATATCAGTTATACATCAATAAAGTTGTTATTAAGAAAAATAAATTGGGATCCCTGGATGGCTCAGTAGGTTAAGCATCTGCCTTCTGCTCAGGTCATGATCTCAGAGTCCTGGGATATGGAACCCTGCATCCCTGCTCAGCGGGGCATCTGCTTCTGCCTCTCCCTTTGCCCCTTCCCTCTGCTTGTGCACTCTCTCTCAAATAAATAAATAAAATCTTTAAAAAAATAAAAAATAAAGAAAAAGAAATTTTAAAAAAATTTTGGAGAGTTCAAAATAAATATTATTTTTGAATGATTAACAAAATCCTTGGAATAGATGTTATGAATGCTTATTTATAAAGTGATTGTAGAGTTTGGGGAGTTACTAAGTGATAAAGTTGTAGAAAATAAAAAATCACTGGTTTTTTTTTTGTTTCAAAGATTTTATTTATTTATTTGAGAGAGAAAGCATGAGAGGGGGAAGGTCAGAGGGAGAAGCAGATCCCCTGCTAAGCAGGGAGCCCAATGCGGGACTCAATCCTGGGACTCCAGGATCATGACTTGAGCTGAAAGCAGTCATTCAACCAACAGAGCCACACAGGCACCCGAAAAATCACTATTTATGCAGTGTTTTTCGGGAGGAATTCATTCAAGATGTATGCATTTTATTGGACAGTGACAACCTGAAAAGGATAAAGAATTTATTGCTAATTAAATGCAGCAAAAATAAAAACAAAAGAAGTAAAGTCAAGTTTAAAAGAAGAAATAAATGTTTCTGGGAAGGGGATTAAGGCCTCCATGAAAGGTCATCCCTGACTATGATGGAAAATAAAGATTTAGCTTTTTAGATTTTAGATTTTTAGATTTTTAGATTTAGCTTTTGTGACAGCCTATCTTCTTGTGTCTGTTTCCTATTGGTAGTAATTCCTTCAACACATAGCATGACTTCTTTTCCATTCAGTTTCTCCAAATGCTACCAAAAAAAAAAAGTGTTGGCTTTTAATTCCTTGATAACTAGTTATTAATGAAGTAAAAGAGGGGCACCTGCCTGGCTCAGTGGGTTAAGCATCTGCCTTCAGCTCAGGTCATGATCCTAGTATCCTGGGATTGACCCCACATTGGGCTCCCCACTTGGCAGGAGGCCTGCTTCTCCTTCTCCCTCTGCCTGCCACTTCCCCTGTGCACTCTGTCTCTCTGTAAAATAAATAAATAAAATCTTAAATTAAAAAAAAAAAAGAGACAAATAAAAGAAACTTGGCTCTTGCTGCCACAGAATTCAATTTACTAAAAGAGGCTTTTGCTAAATCATAGTAAGAAATTCTAATAATGTTGTCATAATTACTATTTAATTACAGAGTAACAGTCATTAAATTGGAAACAAGTTTTTGTGTATCAACAAATTGTGTAGCATTTATCAGCACCACTCAGAGGCAGAGCCTTAACCATACCTCCCTGAGCTATTTTGTAACTTGCTGAGGGAAACAAAACAAAACAAAAACCAAGAGTTTGCAATAAGGCATGTGATTGTGCTTAGTATTGAAGAAATGGCTTAAAGCACTGTGTTTGAAATTCAAACAGAAATGGGGAAGTAGATTGTTAACCTCAGAATGATTTTTTTTTTTGAGAGAGAGAAAGAGGGAGGGAGGGAGGGAGGAAGGGAGGGAGGGAGGGAAGAGAGAGGAGAGAGGGAGAGAGAGAATCTTAAGTAGGCTCTATACCTAACTTGGAGCCCAACCTGGGGCTTGGTCTCACAACCCTGAGATCAAGACCTGAGCTGAAATCAAGAGTCAGACACTTAACAACTGAGCTACCCAGAGGCCCCCAGAATAAAAATATTAATGCCGAGGGGCGCCTGGGTGGCTCAGTTGGTTAAGCCGCTGCCTTTGGCTCAGGTCATGATCTCAGGGTCCTGGGATTGAGCCCCGCATCGGGCTCTCTGCTCAGTGGGGAGCCTGCTTCCTCCTCTCTCTCCACCTGCCTCTCTGCCTGCTTGTGCAGTATAAGATACTTGTGCATCTCTCTCTCTCTGTATCAAATAAATATATATATATTAAAATATATATATATTAATGCTGAAAAGTCTACATGCTGGAGATGTACAAATGAAAAGATGAAACTCTTTACCTTTAAAGCCCCGGAAAGGGGTGTTATGATTTGTGAACTATCTTAAGAACTACACTATAAACACTGTAGTTTGTATTTACTAGAGTATTTCTAGTGAAGCAGCGCTTCAGATGGGAGGTGTTTTGGGTTTTGTTTTTGTTTTTGTTTTGTTTTGTTTTGTTTTCTTGGGTCTTTCTCTTTCATTAGGCTGATTCAAATGTCTGAGAAACAGAATCTTCTTTGTCTCCTAAACTGTAGTGGAACCACTATCTCAGGGACTTGGCATTTCCCTTCCTTTACAAAACATGCTCAACAAACTGTACCGGTTAACTACAGATTGGTAAATTGATATTACTGTAATTGTGACATCTGCAATGCTTCGTAAGTCAATTGGTTTAATAAAATCCCAAATGTGAAAACTTAAAAGTAATTGCGTGGGTAAGATTTATGCATGTCCCTCAGCCTCTCCTCCAGGCAATCTGGTACTTATTCTTGGGGCTCAGGGACAAAATGGCCATGGTGGCCTTTGTGGACAAAGCTAATTGTACTGTTAAATGGCCCACTTACCAAAACAGAGAGCAGTGCTGTACATAATATGCTGGTTTATGCCGTTGGTATCAGAAAACCTCTGAGGGCAGGTTGATGACTCTCAACCACTTTGTAGTGATTTATTCTTTCTGGAATAGACCCTCATCTATGGACTTCCTGAATGCCTCGCTCACAATTTCAGTATTCCTTATAATGTTGTTTCAAAACAATGGACTTGTTTTCTAGCTGGAAAGGTGGGACAATGTCCTGAAACCTGAGGAATTTCCTGTTGGTACTATGTCTCCTGTTATCACAAAGAAGCTATCCTTTTAAAATAATGAGATAGCATATTGAAGACTCAATTTCAGCACTTCTAGAAGACAGCACCTTGTGAGGTTAAGGGGCTCTTTTGGAGAATGCATTAGATGATCTTAAGCAGTGATTGATGCCCTAATTGGTCTTGATTTTAAGGAGCATCACTATTTTAAGTACTGTTAAGAAGGGGAAAAAAATGTTAACAAGTAAACTATGATTTGCGATCATTGTAAGAAGAAGGCCAATGTCAGAGACACAAAACTCTAAAACAGAACAAAAATACTTAAAATAGAAGTGTAGTAGATGGTACTGTCTCCGCCACCCCTGCATAACCATAATATAAAGTTGAAGAACCCAGGAGTGGAAATGAAAGTGATGTGCTAACCTACAGTAGCAATGTCACCTTCAAAAAAAAAATCTCTGCCATTTTTTAAAAACATATTCTTACAGGGATGCCTGGGTGGATCAGTCAGTTGAGGGTCTGCCTTTGGCTCAGGTCATGATCCCAGGGTCCTGGGATCGAGTCCCACATGGGGTGAGGGGGCGTCCTTGTTCGGCGGGGAGCCTGCTTCTCCCTCTGCCTGCCACTCCCCCTGCTGTGCTCTCTCTCTCTCTCTCTTTCTGTCTCCCTCTCTAACAAACAAAGAAATAAATAATCTGAAAACACACACACACACACACACACACAAACCAACCTATTCTGACAATATAATTATGTGGAGTTGTCAAAACTTTATTTCAACGTTGTTCGAGGAAAGGGGCCTAAGCAGACCAATTCAAAGGTTTCTGTCTTTTTAGTGTCATTTACAGAAAAGTGTGATTAGATTATCAAGAAAAGGCTTTCTGATTAGAGATCATTAGACTTCTAACAGTCAGTGACAGTTAAATAGTAGACGAGTGAGTAGTTTTCCAGAACAGATCTTAGGTTTATTAAAGTTCATCTGGCAAGTATGCAAAGGTACCTAAGCAATTTCATTAGAAATGCCATTTTTTTTCCTCAGAAGGAGGTTAGGAAATGCATGCCAGACCAGGTGTGGGGCATTATTTTCCTCAAGTTACTGAAGGAAGAAATACTTCTACAAGAGAGGTAGTGATGGTTGCATTTTAGGCTCTTCTTGCAATAAGCAAAACAAAATAAAATTAAGTAACATCAACTGGGGTGGGATTAGAATAACTATGCTTTCCAGTGATTTACCTAATTACCAAAGGGAAGTAGGGCTATAGTATTTTACAATAGGAACAAAGAGGAATGTGCCTGGGGTCAAGTGATCTCTGAGCTATCTCCTATATGGGTCAATCTATTAATAAAACTTAATAGAAGATTATATTGACCAAATCATCATTCAGACAAGACCATAAAGGAATCAATTATCTCAGAGGAAAGGGCTTGAATCAACCTACAGACCAAACAAATAAACCATCCAACAAAACAAACAAAAGTAATCAGCTAAGAGTTGAATGAAAGCAAAAGGGTATGGCACAGGTCTTATGACTACTTGTAGAAACAACTACTAATATAAATACATAATTTCTGGGGTGCCTGGGTGGCTCAGTTGGTTGAGCAACTGCCTTTGGCTCAGGTCATGATCTCAGGTCCTGGGATGGAGCCCCGCATCGGGCTCTCTGCTCAGCGGGGAGCCTGCTTCCCCTTCTCTCTCTACTTGCCTCTCTGTCTACTTGTGATCTCTCTCTCTCTCTGTCAAATAAATAATAAATAAAATCTTAAAAAAAATAAATAAATACATAATTTCTTTTTGTCTATGTCAGGTATACGTCTAACCTACTAATTAATTTTTTTCTCCTTTTCCCTTCTGTCACTTTTTTTTATATATCACCAACTTGCAACTTTTAATTGAATTTTTAGGTCCACGCATAAGAGAACAATCTAAGCTGCTGTAGTAATAGGGTCCAAAATAGAGTGGCTTAAAGTTTATTTCTCTCTCATATTTTAGTCTGGGTCGTGGTCTAAGGCTGGGTGGTTGTTTGAGCCATTGACAGGGATTGGAACTCCTTTCATTGCCTATTGTCCCATTCCTAAATGCTGTCCCTACCCATCATGTTAAAAATAGCTCAACTCCTCATCCATATTGAGCCTGGAGGAAAGAGGAATAAATGCATCATGGGACAAGATGTTTAAGATGGCATTTTGGCTGAACCGAAGGGGAATGAGTATCACCTAGAGATGAAGACACTGATTCTACCCTCTCGTGGAGAGGGTGAATGCATTTATATCTGTATGGCAATGGATATTTTAGTTTGCCTTTGCTGTTGAGGTTTAAGTACAAGGAGAAATGTGTGTGTAAATGTTACTTTTCAAAAAGACTGGATTTGGCAGATGTAGTAAAATAGCACTCACATTCACTCCAACTTTCTCCTAATGTGGTCTGTTGGAAAACAAAAACTCCGTTTTTAAAACCCCTTGAAGCTGCGGTTGAGGATAAGAATGAGGTTGTGTCTATTAGATGGGACTGCTTATGACAGGGAGGGCAGAAATGTCCCGTTTCTTTGGGTGTTGTTTCTGGTAGACACCATTGGATACTTGTTTTTTTCTAAAGCAGCATTCCAACCACAGCATTCTAGAGTAGAGGTTGGCATCCCTTTTCTTTAAAGGGCCAGACAGTGCATCTGTTACATTCTGTGGAACAAGAGGCCACACACGGGGCGCCTGGGTGGCTCAGTGGGTTAAAGCCTCTGCCTTCGGCTCAGGTCTTGACCTCAGGGTCCTGGGATCGAGCCCCGCATCGGGCTCTCTGTTCAGCAGGGAGCCTGCTTCCCCCTCTCTCTCTGCCTGCCTCTCTGCCTGCTTGTGGTCTCTCTCCTCTGTCAAATAAATAAATAAAATCTTAAAAAAAAAAAAAAAAAAAAAGGGGGCCACACACAAGCTCTGTCACAACTACTCAACTCTGCTGTGGTGGTGAAGGAGCCAGAGACACACTGTAAGTGGAGGAGGGTGGCTGTGTTTGCTGACTGGGCTTGGCCTGGGCGAAGTCGTCGGCCATGTTCCTTTCTAGAGCATAGTTCACAGAGGCAGGCGCAAGACTGTTTGTGGTCCAACTCAGCATTTTGTTCTCTAGTCACTCACTTCAAGGCTGCCAGGAGATAGTTGTGGAGGTAGCAGTTTCTGATTCTCTGGATCACAGCTGTTCTTTGGACCCCAGTTTCAGAGATGCCCTCCTTGTCTCTCATATCTCCTGCTTTTTGCTAAGGATTGTAGTTCCCTGGTGGGTCAGTTCAATGGTATCAATCTCATAGTCATTAAAGCCTGCTTTTCCTTCAGTGACTTTTGTAAGCACCTAATGCCCTATATTTTATATTTTATTATATTTTATTTTATTTTTTATTAACATATAATGTATTACTTGCCCCAGGGGTACAGGTCTGTGAATCATCAGACTTACACATTTTATAGCATTCACCATAGCACATACCCTCCCCAATGTCCATAACCCAGCTGCCCTATATTTTAAAGCAATGTCTTCTTAAAACATATTGAGAGTGTGATGTTTCCTACAACTGACAGCTGTCTGATTCTAGCTTATCTCTACGTATCATTCAGGGACCACAAATCCCAACAGGGAGCATATTACGAGGGAGGTGCAAAGACTAAGCGTATTCTGGGATTTTTGGTTGCCAACCAATTTTTTTTTTCTCAGTAGAAAGCAGAATAACACTGCAAATAGTGCCTGTTGTAAATTAGTCTGAAATCTTGGTGAGGAACGTATAAGAGTTGACATTAGACTCCTCAAAATCACACTGGATTATGATTAGGTATCACCAATTGGGCCCATCAAGCTTCCTTCCCATTCGTACAGAAAACCAACCAGGACCTGAGATATTCCATTTTAGCAGAGGCTAGGCCTGAATTGGTGGTTCACTACTCTATTCCAACTAGTAAAGAGAAAATAATTCACAGATATGTTTAAAAATGCTAATGGCTAAGAGGTATAGTTGTGAACATTCATTTCACAATGCATTAGAAATGGAACATTAGAAATTGTTAGAAGGCATCTGATTAAAGCAGATATGAAATAGTAAAAACCTGGGGGTAAGAAGTAAAGGCAAGGACACAAAAGGAGGGGGCAGAAGTGAAAGGTATGGAGTATGGATAGAAATATCGAGAGTAGTCACAAATTAAAAATCAGCATTGAAGAAGAGAACACAATAAACTTGCAGAACATCAAATATGGTTGAAGGACTTCAGTGTTTCTTCAGCATACAGAGGAAAAAGACATAGTTGAAAATTAAGGGAAAAAATGTTTTCTAGGAGGAGATAAAAATAGAGACCCAACCCAAGAAATATTCTGAAGGAAGCTGGACAGAATGAGCAATGACTTCATAGAATACTCTTCTGAGCTAAAAAAGAATCTGCATTTATTGGACACCATGGGCTCACCAAATTCCAGGCAATAGTAATGGAAACAACAACAACAACAACAACACAACAACAACAAAGAGAAGACCTATCAAAATTGGCTTTTCAGGGCGCCTGGGTGGCTCAGTTGGTTGGGCAACTGCCTTTGGCTCAGATCATGATCCTTGAGTTCTGGGATCGAGTCCCGCATCGGGCTCCCGGCACCGTGGGGAGTCTGCTTCTCCCTCTGACCTTCTCTCCTCTCATGCTCTCTCTTTCTCTCACTCTCTCAAATAAATAAATAAAATCTTAAAAAAAATTGGCTTTTCAAAAGAAAAAAAAAGTTAAAACTTTAAAAAGCAATCGTCAGAGCGATGCTCATCTCTTAGCCCTTCCACCATGTGATGATACAACAGAAATCAGCAGTCTGCAACCTGGCAGAGGGCTCTCAGCAGAACCTGCCCTTGCTGGCACTCTGGCCACAGACTTCTAGAACTGGGAGAAATAAGTCTGTTGTTTATAAGCCAAAAAACAACAAAAAAAGAAGTATATTCAAAATAATGCATTAACAATCAGTCTGGCACAGAAATGGACCAATATTGTGGTTACTGGCACTGGCCTGGCATGACCTTACTAGTAAGTACTGCCTGAACATGTTAGAGACATAACTACATGTTTGAAAATTTGTGTGAATCCAGTGAAAGGTATTTTTAAGTATGCAAGTTCTCAGATTGTAATGGCCAAGAACATTCTTCTTACCACAAAGACTACTTGAAAGAGATCCCAACAAACAAGGGATGGATTAAAATCAATATCTGGTGGTGATAATTGAAAACAATCAAATATAGAAATTTAATTATAACTACTGTGTATAAGGTTATAAAATTAAGAGCAAAACCAAGAACTATCATTTCATCTAAGTTGAATTTATATACAGTGAAATGCACAAATTGTAATCTTTATAGTTTGATGTAAATATGTTTACATGTGTCAAACCACCAGATGTAGCAATATAGAGAATATTATCAGCACCCCGAATGGCTCTCTTATGCTCTCCCACAGGCAGGAGTGCACCCTCAGAATAACCAGTTTTCTAGTGTTTATTTTTAATTTTGCCTCCTTTCACTGCTTACTTTCTTATGGTATCTTTTAATGATAGAATTTATTAACTTAACGAAGGGCAATTTATTGGTCTTTCTTATTTGGCTGCTTTATGTTCTGTTTAGAGATATTTGTAACTTAGGCCATAAAATTATTTACCTATGTTCTCTTCTAAAAATTTACACATTTATGTTTCACAGTCAGGTCTGCGAACCAATTATTGTGCATGATGTAACATGGAAGTCAATATTTGTTTTTTCATATGGCTACCCATTTGGTCCAGCACCATAAATTGGAAAAAAAAATCATTTCCCTACTCATTGTCAGTGATACTTTTGTCATATTCTAATTGATTGTATGGATGTACTTCTGGATTCTCTGTTCTATTTCATTAGTCTCCTTGGGCAACACTACATTGTTGTAATTACTGTAGCTTTATAATAAGTCATGATAACTGGAATTGTAAGTTCTCTATATTCTTCAAGATGTGTGTGTGTGTGTGTGTGTGTGTGTGTGTATGTGTGTGTTTAAGAGAGAGAGAGAGGGAGAGAGGGAGAGCTGGGGGTGGGAGGTGTGCAGAAGGAGAGGAAGAGAGAGAATCTTAAGCAGGCTCCACACCCAGCACAGAGCTTGATGCGGGGCTTGATCTCAGAATCCTGAGATCCTGTCTTGAACCAAAATCAAGAGTCAGAGGCTTAACTGACTGAGCCACCGACCCCTGTTTTGTGGGTGGGGTCTTAACTTCTTTTTTATTTCATATAAATTTTAGAATTAATTTGTCAACTTCACCATATCTGATAAGAATTTAATTATGATAATACTAAATCCAAAAATCAATTTAGGGAGAATTAAAATGATCTATACTATTGCAAATACAACGATGGTGATTCTCTTGAAAGATTTTTAATTGAGATGGTTACAATGGCTTAAGGAAAATAAGGACTAATTTTAAAGCGTCTTTTGAAGTCACTGAGATTTGTTAGCTTAGAAAAATATCTTAGGCTCTTAAAAATAAAAAACAGTAACTTTTATCTGACGGAAATAAACATAGCAATACAGTGAAAACATTGCCTGATACACTGTTTTTTTCTTCAAAAGTACCTGGGACTAGTAGCATTCCATATAATTATACTGATTTATGGCTGCACTACTAGCAAATGCTTACATGGAGTTTCTACTTTAACTATAGTTTTATAAGTATAAATTTCTGCTATAGTTGCTGAACTTCCCATAGTGGTATTAATGGAAGTTATTTAAGTACAATTTACAACAAAATAAACAATGTCAAACAAAGGTTATTTTCTCTTGACTGAGAAGATAAGATAAAATTTAAATACTCACGTGCAATGACACAAACAAGGTCTTTAAACAAAATATCCTAGCCACTGGGGAGGGTGATCAGTGGAGGAAGAAATACACTTTAAATATTAAAAAAATAATTAGGGTACCTGGCTGGCTCAGTTGGTATAGCATGTGACTCTTGATCTTGGTTTATAATAAGTTTGAGCCCCATGTTGGGTATAGAGATTACTTTAAAAATAAAAATCTTTAAAAAAAGAAAAAGAATTAAACTTTCATAAATGCCCTGATTAAAATGAAATAATATTAGAGATTGTTTATTTCAGTTTGACTCCATCTCCCATTCTGCATTGAACAGATGCTGATGGAAACTGTCAAGTTGGAGAATATGACTTGCTAACTTTTTTACTTCAGTAGACATCTAATTTGGCTATCATTTCAAATTCCATAGTGATATTTTGTACACAACATGTAAACAGATTGCTAAGTAGGTAGTGATTTATCTCCACTCCTCTCCTTTCAGTACTCTTTCCTACCTCCCCTCCTCTCTCCCACCTCCTGTACCTACAGAGTCTTGCATACTGTCACTGTCAGTAGTCTATTTGTCATTGCTACCTGGAGATTCTAGTAGTTTCTAACAACTGTATTTGCTTGTACTTCCCACTGCTACTGCTGCATTACATGGTCCAGCCCCTTTCACAGATGAGGCAATGAGGTTGAGTTCAACATATACAACATTCTAAGCCTCACCCCTGAAATCTCTTTCAAGGTCCCCTTTCTCTTGGTCCTCCCTTCTCTGTGAGCCAGGTATGAAAGCCCTCAGGACAGTCATTTGATAGAAGAAACCTGGGTGCCTGGAAGACCATGTCAGGTAGGTCAATCTACTTCCCACTGGCTCCACACCAACCAACCTCCACATTGGACCTAGTTGGGAGTTAAAAGTAATTTATTTTGTTAAATCGTGGGATTCAGGATTTGTTTGCAGCACAAGTTAGAGTATTTTGAGAAATATGGAACTATCTTTCAAGACCATTTGTCCATTCTGAACTTACCCTTTAGGGAGGTGTTTGGGAATCTACAGATTGGATCAAATCTCCCCATGGCCTGTTTTTATACAGCTTGCCATCTAAAAATGTATTTAATTTTTTAAAGGGTTTACTTAAAAAGGAAAAAGGAAGAGGAGGAGGGGGAAGATGAGGAGAAGGAGGACAAGGAGGACAAGGAGGAGGACGGTGGGAAAAGGGGACACAATGTGACAGAGATAGCATGTGGTATGAAAACCAAAAATATTTACCATCTGGTCTCTTACAGAAAAAGTTTGCCAACCTCTGCTCTAAAATATTGACAGTCCCAAATCCTTCGTAGAAGCCTCAATGTGCCAGGATTGTCCATTGTAAAATCACCAATTTTCATGCCAAGAATGCTGACTCTGCATGCTACTACAGCTTTCAGCATTCTGGTATCCGAACAGTGCTGGGCTCTCTGCAGAGACAAGCTCAGCATGGAAATGGGGGTGTCCCAATGTAGCCCTGAGCCTTACTTTTCCACCTAGGACACCAAGGTAGTTCTCTTTGTGTTCAGTCTCACAACTTCCATTAGGTAGGGCTATAAGCTTTGGTCTTTTTCTTTTTATTTCTTATTAACATATAATGTATTATTTGTCCCAGGGTACATGTCTGTGAATCATCAAGCTTACACATTTCACAGCATTTGCCATAGCACATACCCTCTCCAATGTCTATAACCTTACCCACCCCCACCTCCCAGCCACCCTTAGTTTGCTTTGTGAGTTTAAGAGTCTCTTATGGTTTGTCTCCTTCCCCATCCCATCTTGTTTCATTTCTCTTTCCCACCCCCCACGACCCCCTGCCCTGCCTCTCAAATTCTTCATATCAGTATAAGCTTTGGTCTTAATTGTGCATGGACTGAAAAGCAGTCTCGAAAGTCTGGAGAAAGAAATAGTCCTCACTGTCCCTATCATGGTTTTCATCATCTAATTTAAGTTCCCAATGTCTTTTCTCTATCAGAGTAAACCTTGCTCACACAAAATTTTTCATGGACAGAAAGGCAAGAATGGAGAGTACCTGATACCAGCTACGTATGTAGGAAGGGTGTATCTGACTCTGGAGGGTGGGGGGCGGTATGCATAAGGTGTTATCTGCTAGCAAGCAGCTAGTTAAAGATATTGTTTTACATTTGTATTTATATAGGACTTATCATCTAATGAAAAATATTTAAGATTTCAGCTGGCCAGTAAAGAAGATATCTATGCCACGCATTGCATTTTGGCAGCATGAGTTTCCTGCCCCTGAAACTATAAAAAAAAATTGAGAATTACTGAATCAAACATATTTAAGAACATCCTAAAAACTGAAAACAGAGGTACTGGGGATAGGTAGAAAATACCTTGGCTTCTCTTGGCCAATAAAAATCATGTATGCCTCAGTAGATAGTGGGAGAAATAATCTTAGTATGTAAAGTATAGGGATGAATTTTATAATGGCAGAATCGAACCCAAACTGTCCTATGAAACATTACCAGAGTGCCAGGGTGGCTCAGTTGGTTAAACGTCTGCCTTTGGCTCAGGTCATGATCCTGGGGTCCTGGGATCCAGCCCTGTATTAGGCTCCCTGATCAGTGGGGAGCCTGCTTCTCCTTCTCTGGCTCTCCCTGCTTGTGCTCTCTCTCTCTCTCTTTTGATGTACTATACAATGGCTAACTAAACAATAAAATTTAAAAAAGGAAACATTACCAAATCTAGGAACTGAACTATCAAAGAATATAAGACACAATTTACAATCAATGAAGAACTTTTAAATCTCTTGACATTTAAACTAATGTTGGACTAAACCATAGTTTCATTAAAATAAATGTAAATACTGGGCGCCTGGGTGGCTCAGTTGGTTAAGCAACTGCCTTCGGCTCAGGTCATGATCCCGGAGTCCCAAGATCGAGTCCCATATCGGACTCCCGGCTCTGCGGGAAGTCTGCTTCTCCCTCTGACCTTCTCTCCTCTCATTCTAAGTCTCTCTCTCTAATGAATAAATAAATAAAAAAAAATCTTAAAATAAATGTAAAGACAAAAATTTAGTATAGATAGATGGCTGATTGCCCAAACTATTCCAGACTTCACGTCACTTGCTGACCATGCATTTATTTGGTCTTTGCGGTGTTTGGTTGAAAATAAAGCTTATCCCAGATATGTAATGATATCCAAGCAATCATGAACTTGTAATGAGGTGACATTGGAAAAGGTTTTAAGCAGAGTTAAGTTTTAAACCCCGGGTTTCAGAGAACATTCAGAACAGGCCAAATGTTATTATGCTTTACAGATATTATAAGATCGCATACCTGATCTAGAATAAATAACCTTTTTCTCCAAAGTCAATGGACCACCAAATGTGATGGCTAACTCTCTCTTCCATGTCTGAGAGAAATATTGCAGAGCCAAGGAGACTGTGCACTGAAGAACACATGGATGAAAGAAATCCTGTTGCCAAGCTCCCTCCACTGACTTCCAGGGAATTAACATTGACAGGTTTCCTGATGTCAGTCCATCTCCTCCCCCAGGCTTCTTATCCATTTTAATTCCCTGATGGATTGACTGGATAAACAAATCCACACTATGTTGGCATCAAAAACTAATATTTTATGTCTTTTATTTGTCTTCAACAAATTTAATAACTTTGGCTTTTTGACAAGGTTTGCTTTCTTAGGGAATAGAATGTCAAAACCTTTTGTAAAATCCCACAATTATTCTTACTTGTTTAAAGTTATTTTAAACAGAATGCTTAAAGGTAGAAAAATTGGCTTGAACTGTCAGCTTTTAAAGTTATTGATTTAAACTGGAAGCAACGTGGCATGCAAGATCTTTCTGTTTCTGGGGATAATGGTGATGTTTCCTAGCAGGTGAAAGTCTTAGAATTTATAAAAGAGATTTTTTTTTTTTTCAATTTGCTCTTTTCCCAAAGGAAAGGCACTTTTTTTTTTTTTTAAACGTTTTTTAACAACCTTAAATGTATTTTAATCATTCCTAGAATGACTGGCTAATTTTTTTTTTTTTTGACTGGCTAATTTAAACTTCAGTTCAGAAAAAACTAAGGATGAAAGTCTAAAAAAGACTGGCATCAGAGACTAAACCTTGGACGGGGCTGTTATTTCTTGTAGATGATCAAAATCTAAAGTCAGCCATATGGCTTCTATAGGAGGGCAGTTTGCCTGAATGAGCATGTCTGTACTCTTGGAATGATACACCATCACCAGCTTACAACCCATTGCCATCTTTGTCATAAAGAAAGTAGGAGATGGGATGCCTGGGTGGCTCAGTTGGTTGAGCAGCTGCCTTCGGCTTAGGTCATGATCCTGGGGTACTGGGGTCGAGTCCCGCATTGGGCTCCTTGCTCGGCGGGGAGCCTGCTTCTCCCTCTGCCTCTGCCTGCCTCTCTGCCTGCTTGTGCTTTCTCTCTCTCTGACAAATAAATAAATAAAATCTTTTTAAAAAAAAAAAGAAAGTAGGAGAAATTTTCTTCTGGTATTTTATTCCCTTGTTTTCCAATCACTTTCTTTTCCTTCTCTTCGACAACAGAACCCTTGCTTGAATAGACGTCTCCAGGAAACAGCAGTGCTTCTGCCTACTTCAGGCCCTTATCTGAAAATTCTAGAGCTTTGGATCTCATTTTTTCTAGTGCTAATTCTGATTTGATCTTAAAACGATATTCCCTAAAATTAAGGTTAATTTCTCTTCCTCCATAATAGTTTACAGATTTTTAGAACTATATTATAAAATCTCATTTATCACTATTTGATATCGTATTTTATTTTTTCCTGTTACTTCATAATTTATTTGAATAATTGATGGTTTCTCATAAAATTGAGTACAGATCTTTGAGTTTTTAATGTCTATTTTCTTTTCCATATATATTTAATGCATATATTTTGATGAGTTTGGACATATGTATACACCTGGGACACCATCACCACAGTGAAGGTACTAAACATGTCCATCACCTCTAAAAATTTCCTTGTGTTCTTGTGTGTGTGTGTGTGAGGGATGTATTTTGTGGTATGAACACTGAATATGAGATTTATCTTTAACAAATTTTAAAGTGCGCAATAGCGTATTGTTAACTGTGGTCACTATGTTGTACAGCAGCCAGATCTCTAGAACTTACTCATCTTGTATAACTAAACTATATACCCAATAGATCAACAACTCCCCATTTCTCCCTCCCCTCATTTTGTTTTTTTTTTTAATAGTCTCAATATTTCCATTCCATGGATACATGGCTATAGAAACCAACTCTCTATAGAAGAATCATTTACAAAAATCATTTCTATAAAATGTTAATGTAATACAATTTTATATTTTTACATATAATTTAATTTTATATTCTCCCCATAAAACAGCAATGCATGATTTTTTAGGAATAGCATGAAATTGCAAAGCTTTATTTTACTCATTGCCTTGAAGAAGGCAAGAGTCACCTATAATATTTTGTTTCACACTTTTTAATTAAAATAACTAAACTGCCTAAGCCATGGGTAAGAATATATTATAAAATACTTCATTAAGTTTGAGATGGTTCATAATCTTGAATAAAATTATTTGCATCAAGCTAAGTACAGACAATTTGGAGACAATCAGCAAGGAGAATTTGACGATTTAGATGGGAGTCAACAACAGAAGCCATTCATCATCCTGTTGCAAGAAGTAATTTCACAACCTTGAGATGTTTTTGAGATGATGGAAGGCCAGGCAGATGAGAAATCTGATGTGGCTGTTAAGAGTTCAAATATTTTTTGTTCAAGCAAAAATATTATGTGTCTTGTAGATGAGAGGAGAAGATGGGAAACATAAGTATACTATTTGTCACAGAATCCCACTGCTTTAATTCTGACTTGCATTTGAAATTTCTTTTTTTTTTTTTAAAGATTTTATTTATTTATTTGACAGAGAGAGAGAGAGAGATCACAAGTAGGCAGAGAGGCAGGCAGAGAGAAAGCGGGAAGCAGGCTCCCCGCCCAGCAGAGAGCCCGATGCAGGGCTCTTTCTACTTTCAGAGTAGTTGCCTAAAGGCAGCTATTTTTTTTTTCCAGATTTGAGATAATTTGAGATACCTAAGATCTTACATTTATAAAACAATATACAAAAATGTAATAACCATATTACCCCCAAAAGCTCCTGTTATTTTAAAAGAAATTACCTGATATATTGTAGGAAATTCATTCTGATTCAACCCAGCTCATGATAGTACTCTAAAAAACCAGGTCAGGGGAACTTTTGGGAGGTCATAAATCTCAGAGGCAGAGAGACTATAAAATACGTCTAGTTAAGAAATTTCAAATGCGGGGCTCCTGGGTGGCTCAGTGGGTTAAAGCCTCTGCCATCAGCCCAGGTCATGGTCTCGGGGTACTGGGATCGAGCCCTGCATCGGGCTCTCTGCTGGGCGGGGAGCCTGCTTCCCGCTTTCTCTCTGCCTGCCTCTCTGCCTACTTGTGATCTCTCTCTCTCTCTCTGTCAAATAAATAAATAAAATCTTTAAAAAAAAAAAGAAATTTCAAATGCAAGTCAGAATTAAAGCAGTGGGAATCTGTGCCAAATAGTATACTTATGTTTCCCATAAGTGCATGAATTTATCACACTTTCTACTGATAGATGGGGAAAGTAAAAAGATCATATGTTGAAATAAAATGTTCCTTGTCAACATGTTAGGGTGATGAGGGTTAGTGCCTAAAAAAGGAAAGAGAGAAAAGGAGGAATGGGAGAGAACTTTGGAGAATGAGGAAAGGAGAGAGGGAGGAAGAAGAGGATGGGAAAGGAGAAAGTGAAGAAAATGAACCATTTTATGAGGGCTTACTATTCTTAGACATGTGATTCATGCTTCATATATGTCATTTGATCTGATCTTTAAAGTAATTTTCTTGATAAATATTATTATCCCATTTATATAGATAAAGAAACTGAGACCCATGAAAAATTAAACTGAAGCCGGGATTCAAATTCATTTTGACTGTTAAGCTCATTCATTTTCCATGCTCTCATAATTCATCCTTTGGAAATCATAAAGATTAATCTTCTTGCATTTAAATGACTAATCATTGTTCAGTGAAGTGGATTTAAGTCCTAGAGATGCTCATTTTCCATTCAAAGCTTAAATCTCCAAAGGGACCTCGGTGTTTTGGCTCCAAACCACGTAGAGTGTGCTTTAACTGTGGAATCCACAATGTGGGAATCAGGGCAGGCAATTCAAGGAGCCTTTGGCATCCATCAAATTGTTAGAATGTACTGATGGAGAAATCCTTCTTTGATGGCTGCTGTTTCCTGAGTCAGTTTTAAGATACAGAATACTGTTGCTTCTGAGAGGGAAGAATGTCATTGTGGAGAAATACTCTCCTTTATAATTAACCTCCAAATTCCTGGACCAGATATAACTAGCTTCGCACCCCAGGATTTCATTGTCTCTTACATTGCTTTCTCTTTGATTTTGTTCCCTATGCCCACTTGTATTCCCTCATAAACTCTACTCTCAGTTACCAACCAGACTCTTCCTGTCCCACATCCTTTATTGAAGGTCATTTTGATTCCTGCTCTGTCTCTTGCATCTTTCCATTGTGGATTCCACCTTGGCTACTCATCTGAATTTGCCTCTTGCCCCATTTTTACCTCATGCCCCATGTTTTCTGGTTTGAGCCACACTGCCCATTCCCTCCCCAACAACAACAACAACAAAAAACAAAAAACAAAAACAAAAAACCTTCTTGGAAGCAAGGTCTAGTATTTTATGTCAGTTCTTTCTTTCTGCATTCCTGCTAAGTTTCTGGGGTCCTCACTAAAGTTAGGATAGCGTGGACAATATATATCTAATGACAGTGCTGGAATATATTAATTTAACCATTATCTTGCATACTCTTGCCCCCTTTTTCTTCTGCTAACTTGACCTTCATCCTCAAGAGAACCCCCAATGTCACCCACTATGTTTCCTTAATACATTGACTTATTGGTTGCCATATATGACTATTTCATCCCTTCATCTTCATTTCTTGCCTCCAATCATCAGTATTTCATTTCCTCTTTCCAATCTTAACTGCTGGCTTTTCTTCCTCCACAGAAAATAGAAGAAATCACATGGAAAAATTCCACATCCTTCCTACACCAACCCTAGAAACTTACTGGTAAGTTGCCTTTCTCTCATCACTGTGGATGAAATATACACTATCCTATCTAAAGTCAACCCCTTCACTTGGACACTGGATCCCAACATTTTATGCCAATTCCAATACATTAATTCACCCAATTTCCTCTCTGCTGCATCATCAATTTCCCCTTCTAACTGGATCTTTCCCAACATCATACCAATATGCTAAAAAATCCTTAATATATGACTTTCTTGCTTCTGTCCCATTTTGCAATCCCCTTTCCAGTAAAACTTTTTGAAAATGTTGTCTATGTTTGCTGTCTCTATTCCTCTCTTCTAATATTTTTCTGAACCCATGCCAGTTAGGCTTTTAATTCACTGAAACAGCTCTTTTCAGGGTCCCCAATGACTTATTCGTTGCCAAGTACAATGGTCACTTCTCTGTTCTCCTCTAATATTTAATGGAGTTAAACATTTCCTCATTCTCACTTCCTTTATGTGGCTTCTGGAATCAATCAATCCCTCTCTCTGTCTCCTCCCATTCCCCCCATCTCTCTCTCTCTCTTTGTCTCTCCCTTCATCTCCCCACTCTTCTTCCTTATTAGCTATTCCCTCACAATTTCCTTTCCTGGTTCCTACTCATCTCTCCTAACTCTACATTGTAGGGCTCCATCACTCAGTACTTAGACAATGTCCATCACCCCTTAGGCGATCTCAGATTCATGGCTTTCAACATGTTGTCAATTTCAAATTTATACCTCTACCTCAGATGTTTGGTGTCTTCAGATCATACACCCAATTGTTTACTACACATTTCCATTTAAATGTCTAATAGGCATTAGCTTAACATATCTAAACCAAATGCTAATTTCCCATATCCCTACTCCAGCCTCCCAGTCCTGCAAACTCCCCCACAACAGTAAATGGCAATTTCATTTTTTCATTGCTCAGGACAAAACGTTACCATTTCTTTTCTCTTCTACAGTATTCAATATATTAATTAATCCTACTTCATGCACATTCAAAATATATCTACATTCTCACCACTTCTAATCAATTCTACCATTATCACCATTGTCCAAGCCACTGTAATCTTATTTGTTTTATAGTAATAAGCTGTTAACTAGTTTTTTTATTTCCACACCTGTTACAGTATTCAGTCTAATGACTATACAGAAGCTAGAATGACATTTTCAGAAATGTAAGATCAAGTCTTGTTAATTACTGATCAACCATCCCATGACTTCCCAACTCAGAGTAACAACCAGAGTATTACAGTGGTTACAGAGCGCTCCTTCCTCTACCCAACATTTCAACCTTGTCTCTACCACTTCTCCCTCACTGTTTACTCTGCTCCAGCCATACCAGCTTTGTTTTTACTCCAGTAAAAAGCAGTGTCATGAGTTCTGCTCAGAGTTTCTTCCATCTGGAATGCTCTTCTGCTGACACTTTCATGGCTCCTTTTTTTTTTTTTTTTACTTTCTTCAGGTCACTACACTTGTGTAGCCTCCATCAGAAAAGCCTCCTTGACCAGTGTTAAGAAGCATCCACCTCACAAGTGTCCCCTTCAGTCCCGGCTTTATCACACTGTTCTTTCTTCATGTGTTTTGTTTATTTTTTGTTATTAGCTATCTTCTTTCTCTAGACTGTAAACTCCATGAGGACAAGAAGATTGCCCTGTTGTTTTAGATGTCCCTCATGCCTAGAATAATATCCATCTTAGAGTAAATTTCAATAAATATTGTTGCATGAAGAAATGAACATCACAATAAGATTAATCTTATTGGTCTGTTTGGTAAGGAGGTACTTTCTTAGAATGAACAATATGCTGTAAATATTAAAATCCTTAAGCAAAAGAAAAAAGATCCATCTAAGATGTCTGGGTAACTGGCTTAGGTTGTTACAAAATAAAACCTTGTGTTTTTGTTGTTGCTTATATTTTGTTTTTTGTTTTTCCTTTTTATCTGAGTCAACAGAAATACAATGAGTTTAGCTTCTGTTACTCAGTTCTGTGAGGAATACTGTCATCTCTCCAGACACAGCTAGAGTTTTTCATGTTCTGCCACTACCTACTACTGTGAGCCAGGGCTTGTCTTTGGAGCCAGAATAGTCTATTAAAGCAAGCAGGTATCATATGTAGGTTCACCAAAGGGAAGATGGCATGGGCAAAATTAAATAGGTAGGTAGTCGAGGAAAGCAAGTCTCACAAGGATGGGGGTATTAAGTAATGGTATTCTGGCCATGGATGGTACACAGAGAATGCAACTTAGGAATCAGTTTATTAGGAGTTTTTCCAGTGTTAATGAGAGGAACCCAACTAAAAATAGCTTTCTCACAAAAGGGAATGTATTGGTTCATGTATCAAAAAGTCTGAGGGGCGCCTGGGTGGCTCAGTGGGTTAAGCCTCTGCCTTCGGCTCAGGTCATGATCTCAGGGTCCTAGGATGGAGCCCGGGATCGAGCCCCGCATTGGGCTCTCTGCTCGGCGGGGAGCCTGCTTCCTCCTCTTTCTCTCTGCTTGCTTCTCTGCCTACTTGTGACCTCTCTCTGTGTGTCAAATAAATAAACAAAATCTAAAAAAAAAAAAGTCTGAAAGCACTGAAGTTTCAGTCACAGCTAGACACAGGGGTGTAAATGAAGATATTTGTACTCTGCCTTGCTCTTCATCTCCTGAACAGACTCGTGTTTCATGGTAGATCAGTTGGCTTGACATAAACCCACTTTATATCCCCATCTACCTCTGAGCCTATCAATCCCAATGGGATAGTTTTCTTCTGATAGAAGAAGAAACATTCCAGGGAAGTCTTTGCATGGATGGGCTCATGCCTTGTATTTGTTCCTGAGCCTATCAGAATGTCCAAGATAATGGAGGAACTTCACCAAGCATGGATCATATTACCTTCCCCATGATTCATCGGGACTCACCAGACTCATAAGACCACATAAAATGGGTTCCACAGGGACGCCTGGGTGGCTCAGTTGGTTAAGCAACTGCCTTTGGCTCGGGTCATGATCCCAGCGTCTTGGGATCGGGTCCCGCATCGGGCTCCTTGCTCCACAGGGAGCCTGCTCCTCTCTCTGCCTCTGCCTGCCTCTCTGCCTGCTTGTGTTCTCTCTCTGTTAAATGAATAAATAAAATCTTTAAAAAAAAATGGGTTCCACAAAGGAAAGATGAATCCATTACAGAATAAGGAGGGAAAGCCATATTGATAAAAACAATATACAATGACTACATACATAGGCAATAAAAATTTAGTAATCAGTCGGTATTTGATGTGAGGGAAGCTTTTGTTATGTTAGGAAAGAAAAATGAATTATTTATTCATGTTAGGAATACCCAGAGATGATAAAGATATTAGTGAAGAATGGACAGTATGCCACTGTAATATTTATTTTTCCCTAGACTATGTACCAGTAAAAAGCAATAATTGAATAACATCAGACTAAAAGATAAAAGATGAATTCTCAAAAAAACAGATGAATTCTCTATCACCTTTTTTTCACCAACATGGAATATTAATTTAAAACTAGCTAAACTTAAGATGTCAGAGAAATGTCGTAATTATGGATTTTCAGTATAGTTAGTGAAAATATAAAGTATTTCATAGCTTAAAAATGAAAATAAAATACAGACCCTCTCAGTTATTAATAATGATTTACCATTTACTTGTGGCACAATTTTTAAATTATTATTGTAGAACTATCTTCTATATTTCCTGTATGATTCATTATAGTCTATATTTCCTTTGACTCTATTTTTACATATTGCCTCTTAGAGTTAATTAAGGGATACTTCTCTCCCAGTGTAGGAGACAAAGACATCTGTAGTAGGAGAAGAGAGAGATCAGGTTTGGGGTTATTCACTGGTCATGTATGCTTCCCTTTGAACTATTGTTTCTATCTAACAGGGAGTGAAAACACATATTGGATGCAGCCTTAATTAGATATGGTTCAGTTCTGGAAGCCAAAATGAATTTCACTAAATAATGAGGAGCTACTGAAAATAGACATTAATGATAAAGTATTACTGACCACAAATATTTACACTTTGTGAATCATTTTGCTTATGTCTTATTCTTTTAAGAATTTAATGTCCCTAAATTCTGTAGCCTTCTGTGTCACTCCTCTCCTTAAAACCCAAATAGTAGGGGTTTGCATTTCTCTCTCTTGGTTGATTATTAGGCAATAGTGTCTTTTATTAAGTCTCCTTCCTCAAATATTTCTTGTTCTGCAAATGTTTCCTGTCTGTCACTTGGCATCTTCCATTCAGGCTGCTTCTCTTAGTTTCTATAGAGATCACTGCTTGCCAGGCCAATATTATTCCTCCAGGACCCTGGAACTCTCTTAAGTGTGAGAGCATGTCCATCCAATAATTTCTTAAAGTTTATTGCTTGACAAAGTTTTACTTAAAGGCCTGAGAATAGAAAAAGTTACAATGTAGACTGGGGAAAGGAGGCATGGAAATCCCACCATTTCCCTTTATTCCAGATAGTAGACACAATTGTTGATAGAATCCAGGTGCCATACTCCTCTTCCAGAGATCTGCCATCACTGTCCTGGGCCCCAGACTTGCCACTCAGTTGCATGGATCAATTTCTCTTCCACAATCATGTTCCTTTCCATTAGGACTTTCTTACTCAGAGTCTGCACACATAAACTCAAATGATATTATGCAGAGCATTTAGTACTTCGATGCACAAAAGTTCCTTTCTAGAATAGGATCAACTTGACAGTTTCACGTCTAAAAGTCCTCGTTAAAGAGTCTCCCAGTTCACACTAAGTCACATATGCTATCTTCATGAAGGGATCTATTATGCTTCTGTATCAAAGCAACATGCAAAGTAGTAGTTTGTCCTGAAAACACTATTTAAGAGGAGAAGTCAATAAATATACTTTAAGATGATGAATTGCATTTTGGAAATGAAAATATAAAAATTAAGCCTCTCTCAGGATGCAGGAGCGTGGAATGCACTCTCTCATTTTCATGAATACACTTTTGTTCTCTCTAAGAATGATCCTGACTTTCAAATATGCAAATGTATCACTGTGAATTTAAGGAGCAAATGACTGCCACAATTGAATCTCCAATCCTTTCTATGGGCCATTTCTAAAATTGCCATGAATTGGAAGTCTGTGGAGCAGAAAATGAATTACCAGAGTCTATGTTTTCAAGAGGTCTATTTTGCAATAGTTCCACATTGATATAATTATGAAAATATGTGACAATAATGCTTCCTCTTCTGAGGGCTGAAGTAGTCACACTAAATTGAAAGAACAGTATAGTCAATATGCAATGTCAGAAGATGGCGCTACTCTCCAAGAGAGGGGGGATTCTTTTACCTGCCCCCCCTCACCCCCCAAAACATGGTTTCTGTAATTTCGGGCTGACCCGAATACAACAAGCAACAGATGGCAAGACAACGGATGTGTGCATGAAACTGTGAGATTGAAAAATCTGAACGTCTAACCAGAATGGTAGTTTGACAAAGAAATATAATCATTTACTTTTTTTATTCAATGCACATTTTTGAGTACTGCCATTGTAATATTCTGAATCATAGAGGATATCGACAAGAAATCGTGCCTGCAGAAGCTAAGTTTATCAACATCGTGCACATGCACATACCTATGCATGCACACAGGACTGTTAAATATACTAACATGTGATACATACAATAAGGAAAGGCAGAAAATGATTAGGCAGTTCAGAACACAGCCACTCTGGGCAGAGAATATAGACAGAATTAGGAATAGCCAGGGAAACAGTTTGGAAAAACAGCACATGCAAGTGCAAGGTGGAAAACGAGGCTGGTAAGATACGTTGAACTGAACTTGGAGGCCTCTGAATAACACACGGCTGTGCTTATACATTATTTCAGGATAATGAGGTTCTACCAAAGGCTTTTGAGCCAGGGAGTGAGCAATCAGATCTGTGCTTTGGAAGTCAATCTGTTCGGTAGTGTGGAGAAGGTAAGGTTGGGACAGGGGAAGGTGATGAAAAGTCTTGGAGGGAAATTGACATGCTAACAGCTGGCTCTTGAAATTTGTCATACAGCTATTATTAATGCATTTTGCATGAGGAAAAATAGTTTGACCTTTAAGAGTCTGTATGTAATGTTTATCCGGGCTTATATAAGTTATTAAGGTAAAACTATTCCAGATGTTTTGCAATGTTTACTAAATGAAAGTTTCCTGCTGGTATTTGCAAATATATCGCAATAATGTGATAACAGCTTAGAAGTGAGAGAAAAAGCAATCCGCCCTTTACCTCTCTTGGGTCACACATATGCTTAGTGGCTACAGGAGGCTGCCTCTAGAGCATCCCTCGGAAAGCACAGAGCCAACCACGTTTGGGCGGTGGTAAAGAATGAAGAAGACATTTATACAGTTTCTTGGGAACATATTTGGTATTATTTCTTTTCTCTCCAAACAGTTTCCATGTTGAACAGTTTAACTGATCTTGCCTTTGGAGAACTAAGAGAGTGTCTGGAAGATGGGATTGAAAAAATTGCCTTCAGAAAATTCTTGTAAAAAACAACAATAATGTTAAAGCTGAGGAGGGTTTTTTTTTAAGATTTTATTTACTTATTTGACAGAAAGAGAGAGAGATCACAAGCAGACAGAGAGGCAGGCAGAGAAAGAGGGGGAAACAGGCTCCCCGCTGAGCAGAGAGCCCAACACGGGGCTCCATCCCAGGACCCTGAGATCATGACCTGAGCCAAAGGCAGAGGCTTAAAAAAAAAAAAAAAAAAAAAAAAGGCAGAGGCTTTAACCCACTGAGCCACCCAGGCGTCCCTGAGGAAGTATTTTTTATACTATGTCTAGTAAAATATGTTGTTAGCATTAATGCTAACAGGAGTAGAAAAAAAGTTCATCATTCTCCAGCAATGATTCTTCCTTATCCATTCCCCCATTCATCGAATGGAAATTGATGAGTACCAAGAACGCATTAGTGTGCTACGGTCTAGGGAGGTTGTCAAGGACTCCAGCTTAGGGCACAATTGGCAATACAACAGGTAAGGGGACATGGGGACACGAAAGACCATGGTGTGTTCAGGAATAGAGAGTGCCAGAGAATGAGACTGATTAGAAGGCAGAGACCAAACCATGATAGCTTTGCATAAATCATTAAAAAAGTCTGGAATTTACCCTGAACAAGTGTGATTCTTTTTGATGGCCATTTCATATACTCAAAACCTCAAATGTATAAACAACATAGTTACAAACAAAATCTGTTTTGGTTGGCGGTCCTTTTGATCTTCCTCTCAATTTGTGGATGACTTACTCAGTATTGACACAATAAAAAAAGACAGCGCTAGCGCTAGAGAGACCTGCTCCGCCAGCCTTCCGGGTGGCTGGTTTCAGTCCTAAATGGGAAGTTGGACAAATTGAAGTTCTTTACAGTGGAGGATGTCTTTTGGTCAGAGCGGCAACATCTGAGCGTGAAGTGTAAATTGTAAAATACGCAGTGGAAGAAGAGCTAAGAATGCTTCCTTAATTTGCTTCCGTAGAAGAGTTTAACTCCTGTGAAGTACTTACAATAGTATTTGGCCCACAGCACTCAGTAAACAGTAGTTACAAATATTAATAATACAAATTAAGGGGTGCCTGGGTGGCTCGGTGGGTTAAAGCCTCTGCCTTCGGCTCAGGTCATGATCTCAGGGTCCTGGGTTGGAGCCCCATGTTGGGCTTTCTGCTCAGCAGGGAGCCTGCTTCCCCCTCTCCCTCTGTCTGCCTCTCTGCCTACTTGTGATCTCTTTCTCTCTGTCAAATGGATAAATAAAATCTTTTTTTTTTAATTTTTTTTTTTTAAAGATTTTATTTATTTATTTATTTATTAGGAAAGAGAGAGAGTGAGAGAGAGAAGGTCAGAGTGAGAAGCGGACTCCCCATGGAGCTGGGAGCCCGATGTGGGACTCGATCCCGGGACTCCGTGATCATGACCTGAGCCGAAGGCAGTCGCTCAACCAACTGCGCCACCCAGGGGCCCGATAAATAAAATCTTTAAAAAATAATAATATGAATTCATTTCTTAAAGGAAAATTAGAGTAGGAAGAAACAAAGAAGATGATAAACATGGAATAGTATTTGGAATGCTTGTTAATACGGCTGGAAGGTACCCCGGCTGATAGGTTCACCACCAACACTTACGTCATGGGCACATCCTCCGTGCCAGCCCCTGAGCAGGCTGTGAGGATACAGCAGGGAGCAAAGCAGATAAAAAGGGCAGCTTTGGGGAGGTTATACTCTGGGTGTTTGGCTTCAGCTTTGGAGTCTGGAGATAGGGTTCTGTGATCAAATTCCCAATCTGTGCGTACCGCAGTGGCCCCTCTCACTTCCTCCTGCAAGTCTGTTGAAGAAGATTCTGCTGGGAGTCAACATAATGACTAGAAGGGACGGCAACCACCGAATGGCTCTCACCTGAGTGCAGCACTCATTACTCTAGGGGCTGCTGCTTCTGGATCTCCGGTCTCAGCACTCGACCCATCCCGTAACGCTGCAGACTTCTCCCTGTGCCGAGTGGTGTTACTTTTAGGGTATGTGATTCCTTTCGTTTGAAGATATTGTTCCTGCTGCATGGTGGGTCCCAGTATAGCTGAGTTCAATTTTGAACTGAATGCTAATCAATTACCCAATCAATTATGACTTAGAAGCTTTGGAAGTGGGTTTTTCGAAGCAGCCTGACCCAATCTGTCCTTGCCAAACTGATACTTCCCTAGAAAGAAAAAAAATCTGTTTTTCCTTTTGTTTAGAGTGTATACTAAAAGTGAGAGGAGATGATATTAAGACAATGAAGAGTTTCTCAGTCTAAACATATCTTTATTATTGTTTAAACCATATTTTTCCTATGTAAAACTGAAACTTAACTTGGAAAACTTCTAAAAATTTCACACATACATCTGTGAAAGTTGCTAAATTGATCCTATTTAGCAATGATTCTTTTACCGGTGGTCTGTATTGGTGTCAAAACCTTGCTGTAACACTGTTGTCTCTACAGAGACATTCCGTATAAACTTCAACAGTCTAAGCACCTAAAAGAACTCTTTTGGTGTCTTTTTATCTTTTTACCCACAGGAATGTGGGTTCAATTATATTATTGATTCTGAAGTTCTTCTTCTTTTTTTTTTTCCTTTTTCCAGAGAGAGAGGGAGTGGGAGCAGAGTGGGGGTGGGGGGCAGAAGGAGAGAGAATCTTAAGCAGACTCCCAGCATTCAGTGCAGCGGAGCCCCACAGGGCTCCATGAGGGAATCGAACACACAATCCTGAGATCCTGGCCCTGAGGTCAAGACCCTGAGATCATGATCTGAGCCAAAATCAAGAGTCAAACACAGACAATTGAGCCACCTAGGCTCCCCTTTCTGATGTAGTTCTTAAAGCAGCAGGAGGTATACTCGGGCTTTTGAGATTGAAGCGTGGTGTTTGAAATGGTGACAATAGATTCAAATAACTCTTATATGTATGCAAGTGTACACACACACACACACACACACACACACACACACACACACACACGCACTGTCTTCTGCTAATAATTAGGCTGAAGTAGGACTTCCAGTAAAAGAACAGGGAATTCAGGAACGATTGGTTTGTGATAATTTAGAATGAAAAGTGTTATTTACTTAGAAAATGGCTTCACTAAGTGTAAATTAACCTAAATTATGTTCTTTTTAGGGAGTTTGTATAAATAGATTGCTAAGTCCCTGGAATTATATATATTACTGTGTACTACTTTCATCAAAATTTTTTTAACAAAACGTCTCAAGTTATTGTTGATGGATATCCCTAGAGCAATGTACATTGGATGACAATACAGATAGGAAAATTTTAAAAATAGAGGAACATTTGTTTCCAAATGCATTCTAGTAAGATATACCTTAAGGGATCTTCTTCTATTTAACACTGTATCAAGAACATAGTGACACAAGCTATCTTGCCAAATCTGTTAATTAAACAAAACTGGAAGAGAAAGGTAATACAATCAAGATTATAATACAATTAAGATTCCGGGGAATTGTCCAAGAACTCAGCAATCCAAAAGACTGCAGCTAACAGTTACAATTAAGGAAGATTAAAGTTTGGCATTTGAATAAAACAGTTTTTAATTAAAAAAAATAAAATATAAGGTGGGAGGTACATGTTTCATAGACGTTTATGTGAAAAAAAAGTCAGGGAGTTTTAATAAGCTAGTGATATAAATATGACTCAAAAATACTGCATAGGTCAAGAAAGGCAATATAATTTTTATCTTCCGTGGTCAGGATACATTAGTATAGAGGGTCCCCAACTTAAGATGTTTCCACTTACAGTTATTTAAATTTCTGATGATGTGAAAGTAATAAGCATTCAGTAAGAACTGTACTTGGAATTTTGAATTTGGATTTTTTTCTGGGCTACTGATAAACAGTACTCTCTCATAAAAACTACTCTCTCATGATTTGGCCAGTGGCAGTAGGCCACAGCTCCCAGTCAGTGGTGTTTATATGTGTGTATGCGCGTGTCATGAGGGGAAACAACTGATACAACCACTCTGTACCCATACTATTGTTCTGGTTTTTCACTTTCAGTACAGTATTCAAAAAATCATGCGAGATATTCAAAACTTTATTATAGGATAGAGTTTGTGTTATATGATTTTGTCCAACTGTTTGTTAATATAAGCATTCCTTTTTTTAAATATTTTATTTATTTATGACACAGATAGCGAGAGAGGGAACACAAGCACAGGGGAGCTGGAGAGGGAGAAGCAGGCTCCTCGCTGAGCAGGGAGCCCGATGCCGGGCTAGATCCCAGGACCCTGGGATCATGACCCCAGCCGAAGGCAGACACCCAATGACTGAGCCGCCAGGCGCCTCCCTAATGTAAGTGTTCTAAGAACTTTTAGGGTAGGCTAGGCTAAGATACGATATTTGATATTCGGTAGGTTAGGTGTCTTAAATGCATTTTCAACTTACAATCTTTTCAACTTAATGGTGGGTTTGTTGGGATATAACCCCATCATAATTTGAGGAAGATTTGTACTTAATGTAATGTTTTAATGGAAATATCTGCAAACAATAGTATCTCCAAAGGAATGAAAGTGATCCAGTAAAAAGAACGGAAACCATCCAATGTGAGGAAGCACTGAAAGATCGGGGAATTTTGTTTATTTTTTATTTTTAAAGATTTTATTTATTTCTTTGACAGAGAGAGAGACAGCGAGAGAGGGAACACAAGCAGGGGGAGTGGGAGAAGGAGAAGCAGGCTTCCCACCGAACAGGAAGCCCGATGTGTAGCTCAACTGGAAATTAGATGACCACGTGTTCAAAGCTGTAAAAGAAAGTATTCCTATACTGGACAGAGGTTTGCATCTTGAACTAGTTGGACTCTTAGAGACATTCCAGATATATTTAAAATTTCTAAAATTGTTCAACTAATATTTTAATTTCCATATTTTGATATATAGTTCCCTGGAATAATCTCCTTTAGTTAAAAATATTTATTTATTTTTCATTGGAGGATAAATAACTTTTAAAGTCCATTTAAAACTTAAAAAAATTGGGCGCCTGGGTGGCTCAGTTGGTTAGGCAACTGCCTTCGGCCCAGGTCATGATCCTGGAGTCCTGGGATCGAGTCCCACATCAGGCTCCCAGCCCCACGGGGAGTCTGCTTCTCCCTCTAACCTTCTCCCCTCTCATGCTCTCTCTCACTGTCTCTATCTCAAATAAATAAATAAAATCTTTTAAAAAAAAACCTTAAAATTAAGCCTGCAGAAAATGTAAATAGAAAATGGAGACCGGTACTCTTTGCAACTCTTTCAATGACAGCAAAGTGATTTTTTTTCTTTCTCAGCTTGCAATGGACAAGCAAGCTTACATCAAAATTATGGAAAGATAAGTTATTTCCAAATAAACCCACTAGTTTTTCTTTAACCAACACCCTGAACATGCCTTAATTTCAGTTACAGGCACGTAAAAGTTTCTAATCTCTGCTCGGAAATATTCTATTTTTTTCTTTTCTTTTTTCTTTTTGGAACCTACTTTTCTCTTTCTTATTCTTAGGGAATCAAATTTACTATCAGAATTGCAGCCCTAATTTCTCCGATAGGCCTGTTTCCTGGGAAGATAGCCACACCCTATGTATGCCTGGCCACATGCACCTCTTCTTTGTGTTCACTGAGAGGTAGGCTGGAGCAAGAAAACTTAAGGTCTTTCAAGCCATGGGGAAAAAAAATTAGTTTTTCGTCCTGAGAGCTGGAAAGCTATTAGAGTTTTTGAGAATAGGGATGGCATGATCTATTTACACTGTAAAAGTATCATTCTGTCCTCTGCTGAGCAGGGACATGATGGCAGAGGGCCAAGAAGAGGCAGGCAGCCAGAGACAGTTATCAAGCCAGAACTGACTAGCTCTGGCTGAAGTAGTACTTAGGAGTAGGGGTGGTAAGAAATGCTAGAATTTAAGATATGCTGTATTGTAATATGTCTCATAAGGCATTTAACTGGCAAGAGAGCATCTTTTGCTACACAAAAATTGGAATTTGATCTTTGAAATTATTATTTTATGGCCTCTCTGATTTGGTAATTACTAACATAAGGGGAAACTTAAGAGGGCACAGTATTGTACTTGCAAGCTTTTCTGCAATAAGGCTGAGAACAGTTGTTAGTCATCAGTTTAGCTTTTCTTTCTTTTTCTGAGGAAAAAAAGAAAATAGTCTCCTTAACACTAAAGAAGTTACAGAGGCAGATAGTTATAAAGGCGTGGTTTTTACATGCATTCATGTATGGGTTTTTGTCCTTATTTTTCCTTGATCGTACACATAAAGAATCATCTGCATTAGCCATCTTGTTGGATAAATGACATGAGAGACTCATGAATTTTCTGAAAATGTAAGCACTTTAGCCTATAAATCGGAAAGCATTAATAAAACAGGATGGCTCTCTACCATAAGTCTCTAGATATTATACATAATTACTTGGCAGCAAGTCAGTATACCACTCCTCTTAGGTTGTGGTAAATTTGGCAGTTTTGAATTCCCCTAATATAATAAGTATATGGTATATAATTTTTCGGTTTAAATTCCTCATTATAGTTAAGAATTAATGTTCTCAACAGAAAAGCAATACCTCAATTCTTCAAGTACCCGTTTTGTCCAAATATCTCAACCTTTTATTCAGGGTGTTTGGTTGGATCAATGAGGGGGGAGGTGATTAAAGTAGCATTTTTCCTGTCTTGAAACCAGTGGCTACACAGAAACTTGATGTCTACCTGGAGAAATGCCTATGTACTAATAATTTGACAGATACTTTTTTTTTAACCTTTTTGAGAGGGAAGTGAATATTTGTCTTGAGTTTTCATGGTTTGGGAAATAACGCAAAATTTATGTAACTGGGATGTTTAGAATAAAATGGGAAATTACTTGGCTACCAATGGGAATAATTATAAATAAGAGTTTGTAAGTGTGTTCTTACTTACTAGAATGAATGCACAAAGGTTTTCTTTTTTGTTTGTTTGGTTTTTGGTTTTTGGATTTTTTTTTTTTTTTTTTAGTATACGCTGCAAGATTTCACTTGGCACGGCTCCTAGAATGTAAGGGAAATTTAGAAGCAGCCAGAGTTGCCCTCCTTTTCACTTTTGTTGAGATTGATGCCTGAGGCTGGATAGAATACAAATTCGTGCTATTCCATCTTGTAAGTGGGAACATCCTGTTTACTTAGGCACGATGCACATATTATTGTGTTGATTTGATTCTTTGCATAAATGATGAGAGCAGGAAAGTCAGTACAACAAAAGAGGAAGGAGAAAGCAATTGTTGACTTGCTGAACTCCAGCACTGCTGAACTTGAGTAAGCTGTAGGGAAGCAACATGAAGTAATTCAGAGGATGGCAGAATCCGGATGCAAATATCTGGATTTGAATCACAACACGGATGCTCATTAGATTTATGGCCTTGGGTGAGCTATTTGCTCTCTCAGAGTTTCAGTGTCCTCATTCATGAAAATGAATATAATGATGCCCATCTTAAAGATTTGTCATGAAATATTGCCTCAGAAAGAATGAGCACATAGGAGTTGCTCCAAAAAAACTAGTTGAATCAGAGACCTCCTTGTTCTTTTATTCCAAGTTGTCTGGCTTTGCTAAATTTTATCATTTTTGAAGGTTTGGCTTAACTATTCAGCAATAGGCTTCAAAGTAATTCTGAGACAAAATAAAAGGAAGTATATGGAATGAGCAGTAGATTTATTTTTCTCTATCTTCTTTTCCTAGAGGGCTCTCCTAAAGATTTGGACAGTGTATATCTTGTTTTATTCCTTTGGTGATGGCCTATACATTGAAAATTGTCAACTGATTTTATTTAATGATCAATTTTTTTAAATATATTTTTTATTTTTCTAAAGATTTTATTTATTCATTTAACAGAGAGAGAACACAAGCAGGCAGAGAGGCAGGCAGAAGCAGAGAGAGAGGAGCAGGCTCCCTGCCGAGCAAGGAGCCCAATGCAGGACTTGATCCCAGGACGCTGGGATCATGACCTGAGCCGAAGGCAGCTGCTCAACCAACTGAGCCACCCAGGCATCCCCTTAATGATCAATTTTTAAAGCTGTTGACTTCTGCTACTTTTGATCCTATTACCTGATGTCTGTTTTAGATATCTTTGTGGTTCATTCTTGGATATTTTATAATGGGTTTTTTTTCCCAGCTTTAAAAAATTTATTACTCAGATGTATTTTTGAAGAGCCTCAACTGTCTACTGTCTTTTAAAAATAAGTGGAATACTGTGACTACAAGCAAATAAAAATAATTATAAAATTGAAGATGTCTTTTCAAATTATAGTCATACTTCGATACTTACAATTTCTAGGGTTTCTATTATTCTGTCCATAAGGTGATGGTGGAGGAGGTCATCAAGAGGATGCGACCACTTGTTGACACCCAACCTGGACTCGGGCAATCAGAAGCTCCTCACCCCCTTTCCTGTCCTTGGAAAGTACATTTTGCTCACCATTCCCAGAGTAGGGTCAGTTTCCAGTAAAAGAGCACTTCAAACTCTTCCATTTTGACCTCAAATTTTCTAATTGATTATGTTCTTTCCAGCTATCTCTTAACTCAAGCAAGGGACCCTGTGAGCAAAACATCCCTTGATGGGAACCAAAATGACCCCTCAAGCAATGAAGACTGCCCTTAGCCCACAAGACCCCATGACTCTAGGAAAATGATCAACTTGACCTTCACTTCCCATCAGCATGTGACCACCTACTTTTGTCCTACATTTTCTTTATATAAACCTGAAGTATTTTTGGCACTTTGGAGACAGTCTTTGAGACATTAGTCCACTGTCTTCCCAGTGTTGGCCTCATTGAGATAAACTCCTTTCTTGTGTCATCCCAGTCTCTCTGCCTTTGGATTTTGTCAGTGGCACGTAGCCAAAAGCATTCTGTTTGAGACCCCCAGAGCCAGATGCAGAGAAAACTGAATAGCTACAAGCAAAAAAATGAAACTAGACTATATCTTATACCATACACAGAAATTAACTAAAAGACTGGAATGACCTGAAGCCATGAAACTCCTAGAAGAAAACATAAGTGATAAATATTTTGACTTCAATCTCAGCAATGATTTTTTGGACCTAACTACAAAACCAAAGGCAATAAAAGCAAAAATAAACAAATGAGACTACATCAAACTAAAAAGCTTTTGCTAAGCAAAGGACACCATCAACAAAATGAAAAGGCAACCTACTGAATGGGAGAAAATATTTGTAAATCATGTATCGAATAAAAGGTTAATACCCAAAATATATAAAGGATACATACAACTCAATAGCAAAAAAACAAACAATCAAAAAATGGGTAGGGGCACCTGGGCGGCTCAGTGGGTTAAAGCCTCTGCCTTCGGCTCAGGTCATGATCTCAGGGTCCTGGGAGCCCACATCCGGCTCTCTGCTCAGCGGGGAGGCTGCTTCCCCCTCTCTCTCTGCCTGTCTCTCTGTCTACTTGTGATCTCTCTCTCTCTGTCAAATAAATAAATAAAATCTTTTTTAAAAAATGGGTAGAAGACCTGAACAGATATTTTTCCAAAGAAGATGTACTGTTGGCCAACAGGCACAGGAAAAGATGCTCAACATCCCTAATCATCAGAGGAATGGAAATCAAAACCACAATAAGATAACACCTCATACTTATTAGAATGGTTATTACCCCCCCAAAAAAAAAGCAAAAAAAAAAAAAAAAGAAAGAAAGGGGAAGAGAAGCATTGGGAAGGATGGGGGGGAATGGGAACCTTCGTGCATTATTGGTGGGGATGTAAATTGGTGTAACCACTGTGGAAAACAATATGGAGTTTCCTAAAAAAATTAAAAATAATATGATCCAGTGATTCTAGTACTAGATATTTATCTGAAGAAACAAACCTCTAATTTGAAAAGATATATGCACTTCCATGTATTATTTACAATAGCCAAAATATGGAAACAATGTAAGTAGCTACCAATAAATGAGTGGATTAAGAAAATATGGTATATATGTCTATAAAATGGAATACTAGTCAGCCTTAAATAAAGAATAAAATCTTGCTATTTTTAATAACATGGATGGATTTTGCTGGAATTATGCTAATAAGTCAGAAAAAGAAAGACAAGTACTGTTTAATTTCACTTACATGTGGAATCAAAAAAACAAGCAAACAAAACAAAGTAAAACTCATATATACAAAGAACAGAACAGAGATTGCTAGCAGAAAAGAAGTTTGGGGATGAGTGAAATGGGTTAAGAGGTACAAATTTCCAATTATAAAATAAATAATTCATAGTGATACTATGTACAGCATGGTGACTGTAGTCAGTAATAGTGTAGTACATACTTGATAGTTGCCAAAAGAGTAAATTCTAAAAGTTTTCATCACAAGAAAAAAAAAATTGTAATTTTGTAAGGTGACAGATGGTAACTAGACTTATTGTGGTGATCATTTAGCTGTGTATATAAATATAGAGTCATTATATTATACACCAGAAACTACTATAATGCTATATGCCAGTTATACCTCAATAAAACCAACACCAAAACAAACAGAAATAATTGATAGTTATAAATAATATATTTACTAAAATGCCTGTAAGATTTGATCTGATTTCTTTTTCTTTTTTAATAGATTGTGGATATATAGTCAAGGTATTCTGTTTAAAAGTTAACTTGGAGGGGGGAGGTGCCTGGGTGGCTCAGTGGGCTAAAGCCTCTGTCTTCGGCTCAGGTCATGATCCCAGGGTCCTGGGACCAAGCCTCACATCGGGCTCTCTGCTCATCAGGGAGCCTGCTTCCCTCTCTCTCTCTCTCTCTCTCTCTCTCTGCCTGCCTCTCTGCTTATTTGTGATCTCTCTCTGTCAAATAAATAAACAAATAAAACCTTTTTTTAAAAAAAGTTACTTGGGTTAGGTCTCCCTTTACCACTTTAGTATGATTATGTAATTCATTTGGGTTCATTTGTTTTTGAGTGCATAAAGTGTTAGTTTTTTCCTTTCATTTTAGTATTTTAATATGGAGAGCATTAATGTGTTTCTAAAATCAAACTACAGAAAAATGTAAACCAGACATGTATCACTCTCAGCAGCATACCTTTTTCTGGCCCCTGCTCCCCTGTACCCTTGCCAGTAACCAGTTGCATTGTTTTCTAGCAACTTTCTCGTTTCCTTTTGCAAAAGTAAGCACGCACACATAACACACACACAGTGTATCATATACTGATATGCACTGTGCTTTTTTATGAATATATTCTAAAAACCACCCCATATCTATTTATAGAAGTCTTCCTCATTCTTTTTATAACCCTGTAGTCTGCCACTATGTGGGTGTAGTTTAATAGACCAAGGCTTCTACTTAGGCATTTTAGGTAATTTGCAATATTTTGTCATTACAAATAATGCACAACATATATTTTCATATTGTCCCAAACATACCTTCCTAGAGGTGGGATTTCTGGTACAGAATGTAAATGCATATACAATTTTGTTAGATATTGCCAAATTCTCCAGAAGGGTTGTGCAATTTTGCATTCCCACCGCAGTGTATGAGTGCTTGTTTCCTCACAGCCTTCCCAGCATAGTGCATTATTAAGCTTTTGAATTTGTATCAATCTATAGTGAGAAAATGGTAACTTAGTGAGGTTCTGACTTAAATATCCTTTATTATAAATAACACTGAGTGCCATTTCATGTGTTTAAGGATCACATGCTCTTTGTGAATTTTTTCATGTGAATGAATGTGCATATATTCATGTCTTTTGCCACTTTTTCTATAGAATTTTGAATTTTTTTCTTTTTTTTAAAGATTTTTTATTTATTTATTTGATACAGAGAGAGAGATCACAAGTAGGCAGAGAGGCAGGCAGAGAGAGAGAGGAGGAAGCAGGCTCCCCGCTAAGGAGAGAGCCCAATGCGGGGCTCAATCCCAGGACCCTGAGATCATGACCTGAGCCAAAGGCAGAGGCTTTAACCCACTGAGCCACCCAGGTGCCCCTTTTTTCTTTATTTAAATAAAAAAAAATACTTCTTTATATACTAGGTATAGTATCCCTTTGTCTGTTGATATATGTTGCAAACAAATTTCTATTGTTGTTTTGTGTTTTTTTGAATTTGATATTTCACTATATCTTTTATAGAAATTATTCTATTGTTTACCAGACAATTTTAACAAATTTTATTTTTCTAATGAATTATTAATTATTGATTTTATCTGTTTTTCATTTTTTATGCAGGTGTGCCAAATTTATTTCTAATTATCTTATATTACATGCATAATATGATATAGTTTTCTCCCTCTGTTTCCATAGTTATTTCTTCCATGTATTTCTTCTCCCTTTTTAAAAAATATTCATTTAGCTAGCATTTTGTCTATTTTTTTACCCTTTTTAAGATTAAAATGTTGATTTAGTTAAGTAATTAATTAAAGATTTTATTTATTTATTTAAGAGAGATTGAGAGAGTGAGAAAGCAGAGAACACAAGCCAGGGGTGGAACAGAGGAAGAGAGAGAAGAGACTCCTCAGGAGCAGGGAGCTGGACACAGGACTCTGACCCAGGACCCTAGGATCATGATTTGAGCTGAAGGCAGGCGCTTAAACAACTGAGCCACCCAGGTGCCTTAAAATTTTGATTTAATTTAGTGGATTATTTTCTTTTACCTACCGATCTAATCTCTGTGTTTATCTCTGTTATTTTCTTTTTTTTTAAAAGATTTTATTTATTTATTTATTGGGAAAGAGAGAGAGTGAGAGAGAGCATGAGAAGGGAGAGGGTCAGAGTGAGAAGCGGACTCCCCATGGAGCTGGGAGCCCGATGTGGGACTCGATCTCGGGACTCCGGGATCATGACCTGAGCCGAAGGCAGTTGCTCAACCAACTGAGCCACCTAGGCGCCCCAATCTCTGTTATTTTCTTCATTGTGCTTATTTTGGCTTACTTTTTTTTTTTTAATTTTTTAAGTTGGGAATTTATTTAATTTTTATCCACCTCTCTATTGCTATGGAGTGAGAAGCAACAAACTTTTCTTGTAAAGGGCTTATAAATAGTATAAATTTTAGGTTTTGTGAGCCATATAATTTCTGTCACAGCTCTCCAACTCTGCAGTTGCAGTGCAAAAGCAGCCCTAAGACATACATAAATAAATAAGCTGGACTGGTTTTGCAGGTCCAACAAAACAGGCATTGAGCAGGGTGTGCGCCAGAGACTAGTTTTCTGACCCCTGATATAGATGTTTAAAGTTGAAATTTCCCCAATCATTACTTTAATTATACCCCACAGATTCTACTATCGTTTTATTTACCTTTCTTTTTTCAGAGGTTTTGTGACTTATGATTGTATTTCTTCTTCCACTTTATTTTAATTTCCACGTGAAATTTCTTTTAATTATCAGTTGTTTTAAACTGTGATCAGAGTGTTGTAGTTGTTTCTAATATTGAAATTATTGGTGCTTTCTTTGTGACCTAATATATGATTAATTTTGGGGGAATATTCTACGTGCATTCAAGAATAAAACATATTCTCCATATTGCTGTATAATGTTTGATGTATCCCTCCACATTGTATATTTTTGATCATGTTATTTAGATTTTCTCTAACCCAGATTTTTAAATTTTATTTCTCTTCAGCTGAAAACAATGTTTCAAAATCTCCTATTTTCAATGTTACTATTTTGTCTTGTATCTCTTGTGGTTTGTTTCCAATAGTTATAGTATTATTTGGTGCATAGAAATACCTTTTATTTCCGCCTTGTAAATTGTGGCTTCTAGCATTTTAAAATGCCCTTTTTGTTTTCATTTAATGTATCTTGGCTTGAATTTTACTTTGATATCAAAAACACAAGCCCTGCTTCCTTATTATTCCCATTTGCCTAGTATGTCTTTGCCCTTGCTTTTATGTTTCAAACTTTTAAGTTACTTTTTTAAGTGTGTCTCTTGTACACAGCAGAGCTGGGTTTGCTCTAGGAGCCAATTTGAAAACCTTTTCCTTTGGTACATAAGTGAAGCCTGTTCATATTTATTGTTATGACTGACATGCTGCTTTTGTAAGTTATTTTATAATTACTGTGTCTAGTGTATTATATTTACTGTACCTCTTTCTGTATTTAGCTCTTTCTGTATTTATTAAGACTTCTTTCCCTTATTTAACATTTCTTTTGTTATTGAGGGAGTTTTGTCTTATGTTTTATTCATGTATACATATTCACGTATATATTTTATAGTGCCTTTAATCACCATATTTCTCCCTTAATGTTTCATTCTGCCATTTGTGAAATGTAAATGGCATTCTTTGCTTCACATCTATTACATTTACAACAGCCAATGCTCTTATTCCATTTCTCCCATTTTCTCCTTCCATTAGTTGCATTATTTTTTTGACAAAATATATGATGTTTACATCCTATTTCCCCTGACATATCGAAACCTACACCTAACCCTGTATTAGTTCTACAATTAAGGATATGAAATGTTCATCTTCTGTCCTTTCGTAGAAGTTCCCTGTTGTCTTTTGTTTTCCACTGAGCTCATATTAGAGTAGAAGCTTTACGAAGAGCTCCTGGTTAGAGTGTATCTTGAGTTGCTCCTCATTCAAAGTTGTTCATTTTAGTAGGCTTGATACTTGTTGGATATAAAATCAGTGGCTCAGACTTTTCTTAGATTTTTTGAAATGCTGCTACACTCTGGCCTTGCTCTTGAAAAGTCTGGTACCAGTATAATTTTTTTTATTTTTATAATTTAATGTTTTTGTCCAGGCATCCTGATGATTTTGTTTTATCTTTAAAGACTAATAATTTTACTAAGAGTTTGAGAATTTATTGTTCTGGGTCAGCTTTCCAGGGTACACAAGGGGCCTTTTCAGTATGTAAATTTAGCTGTGTTTTGAAACCTTTGTTAGATCACAGTTTTAAATATTACTGCTATTAGATTGTTTTGCTTTTCTTTGGAAACTCTAGTTATATGCACGCTGGGCCTTCCAGGCTTGCCTTCTGTTTCATTTACCATCTCTTCAATCATTTTTATTTCTTTATCTCATTTCATTTTCTTGATTGTTTTTCTTCTTTTCTTCAGTGGCCTCATTAAATTTTCCCTTCGATATATTATCCTTTGAGCATTTGTAATTTATTCTTTTTTTTTTTTTTTTAGAAATAGTTTATATCTCTGTTAAGTTTCTTCTTTAGCTAATTCAACTCTTGTTACTCTCTATGAGAGTTTTGTTGTTGTTATTTTGGGGACCATTTCTATCCTTAATTTTTACATTATTTATTTATTTATTTATGTTAAAGAATTTTATTTATTTATTTGAGAGAGAGACAAGCAGATGGGAGAGGGAGAAGCAGATTCCCAGCTGAGCAGAGAGCCGGATGTGGGGCTCTATCCCAGGATCCTTGGATCATGACCTGAACCAAAGGCAAGACACTTAACTGATTGAGGCACCCAGGCATTCCTGATTCTTACTTAAGAAAAAATACCTTTAAATTCTCATTCGAGGATTTAAAATTCTGATGCAAGTGCCGTGTTGCAGTTCTCTCCAGTTCTGTGTGTGTGTGTGTGTGTGTGTGTGTTTGAGGAGAATTTTCTCAACTGAAATCTTTGATTCACAGTTTGTGTTTTCTTCTTTCAATAGCTATGTATAAAATTTGACTTCTTTCTATTCCTGAACATCTGATGGACAAGATTCCTTGTTTGAGTGACCTCTTTCTGTTTGTCAAACTATAGTCTAATTAATGGATACTATTGTTTCTTTTGGTAGATTGTTTCTTTTGGTAGAGCTGGTCAAGTTGTTTTAGTTCTGCCTTTGTGTCTTTAAGATTGTTACTTCTCTCCCCCACCTTTTTACTCTTTTTTTTTTTTGTCTTTACTACCACATCTTCCCAAAAGGCACTGGTTTTCTCTATTTCCCTTTCCTCCCCAGCAATAATTCCCTAAGGCTACCATTTTCGCATTTTTGAGTATCTCCCAGATGCTTGGTGCTGTGAATTTCCAGATTCAGACCACTATTTGGATTTTGGTGCTGAATTGTTTTTTTTCTTCAGGTGCTTTTCCTGTATCTCATATGTGTACTATTTCCCAAGGAATCTTTTAGCCTCCCGCTGCTTACAGTTCAGACACAACGCAGGCAGGCAGCAGCAGTGAGAACTATGGAATTGGGTATTTATTTTTTTACTTACAAGTAATTTGAATTTGATATTTTCTCTCTTCTAGCAATGCTGAAGATTTGGGTCACATGTGGCTTTATTTGCCTTCCTTGTTGCTCTTATGTTTTGGGTGGTAAGGGTTGAAGAGATTTACATTCATGCAATCATTATATCCTCTATACATGAAATTTTACCTATACAGGTGTTTTGAAATTGAAACTATATTAAAAAATACATGGCAAAGTCTCCATTTGTACTGTCCTAGCAAGACAAGTCTCTCAGTCTGCAGGTTTATATTCTGAAAATTTCCATTTCTTTGTAGTGTAGCAATATCATTTTATTCTCCCAGGGATGTGTTTTTCTCTGAAAAAGTACTTTTTGAGAAGTGTTTTTCATTTCTTTTATATATATATAATATATGTTATAATATATTATAAATAATATAGAATTAATATATAAATTATAATATAATATAATATATATTATATAATTTATAACAGAAATAAATTAGAGTTAGTATGTCTGGATTCAACCTTGTGATCATGCTGCCTTATCTGGTATATTTATGGTTTAATTGAGTAGCTTTCCAGCTCTTCCTTTCTTCCCTTTGGTGCAAAGCTTATGTTTCCTCCAAGTTTAGGGAAATTTAGTCTATGAAGGGGGAGTGAAAGTTTGGGGGACACAAACAGAAATTATGAGGCAATTTCAGTTATTTGAAGGAATTAGGAAATGACCACCAATAGTAAATAAAACACCGAGTTATTTGATATAAAATGTCAGAAAGCTTTTCTTAGATGTATTGTGGCAATGGGGTGCTAACTCTCTGGAGCCCACCGACTGCCCAAGTCACAAAACCAAGCAGCCTGCTCTGGAGAGTCCAGATGGACAACCCTACAGGATAGCCCGTCCAGAGGGAATTGTCAGTCTGGACTGTGCGAGTGCTCACCAGCGTTGTTCACTGATCCATGCCATAGGTATGGAGGAGGAGGAGGATAAGGAGGAGGAGAAAGGAGGGGAAGGGGAGGAGAAGGAGAAAAGAAGGGGAAGGGGAGGAGGGAGAGGAGGAGGAAAACTCACGTGCCATAATTGTTATTTAGTTTTTCTAAAATATTTGTTGAAATGTTTGTTGAGCAGTATCATGTGCCATGTGCTGTTCTAGCACTGGGGAGATAGTAGTTAATAAGACAGCCCAGGTCCTTGTCCTCATGAAGCCTACATTCTGTAGAGAGAAAAAAAAAGATATACAGACAAACATCTAAATGCCAAATATTATGTCTCACAGTGCAGTGCTCTGAAGTAAAAACAACAGTGTGATATGATAGAGAATCTGAGTTGGGGGATGTAGGTTAGGAGTGTTGTCACAGGAGTCTTCTGTGAGAGGTGACACTTAAAATTAGACTTGAAAACCCACAGAAAGCCAATCATATGAAGAATCAGGAGAAGAGTTTTAGAAAAAAGGAACAACAAAGACTTTGCTTTAAGATTGTTACTTAAGGGATACTTAATGATCAGGAATCATGTCTGCGTTTTGTTACTAGAGAAGTTTCTCTGAATGTGGAGTCCCTGAAACCATGAGGAAGAGGTCAGGTGTTCTCTGCTCAGTGTGAAGCTGGCTATAGGTGTTGCTTCCACAACTGTCTATTGCCGTTGAAGATTGTTCTTCTCCTCCTTTCAGGGAGTAAGAGGACGCAGTCTGAGTGGAAGGGGGAAAAAAAAGGAAAAAGGATTAACAGACTGAGTTTGGCACATTTGAAGAACAGAATAAGGCCAGAGAGTCTGGAATAAAGAGTTGAGTGGCTTGAGATGAGGTCAGAGAGGTGGGGAGGAGATAGACTGTAATGGAAAAGTTGGACATTCAAATCATAATGCAATCTCTTTATAAAGAATTTGATGCATGAGTGATCTAAACTGATTCTTGTTCTTAAATGATTGATTTAAGAGTGGGTGATTTAACAAACAGCTAGGAATGATGGGGCGCCTGGGTGGCTCAGTGGGTTAAAGCCTCTGCCTTTGGCTCGGGTCATGATTTCGGGGTCCTGAGATCGAGCCCCACGTCGGGCTCTCTGCTCTGTGAGGAGCCTGCTTCCCCCCCTCTCTCTGCCTGCCTCTCTGCCTACTTGTGATCTCTCTCTCTGTCAAACAGATAAATAAAATCTTAAAAAAACAAAAAACAAATAGCTAGGAATGAAAAGAAGGAGACGAATGATCAGGTTACTGCACTAGACTTAGAAAAAGGGAATCGTAGCTTTGATCATTGTGGCAGCACTGTGATACATTAGAATATGATCTGGAGGATGGATAATAATGATTAATAGATTAAATCAGTGAGTGAGGGAAAGGGAAGAATGGAGGATGACATCTACATTTTGGAATTGAGCATCTAATTGAATGTTGGGAAAGTAATCCAAACAAATTGGCACTTATTATTGCAAGAATTGTTGCTGATACATTGTAGCACGATCACAAAAAGAGGAAGGAGGAATGAAAAAAGCTAAACAGGAGACTGGTAGGAAGTTTCTATTTTCTTTTGTTGCACCTGATTGAATTTATGGTTTGATTGCAGAGTGTTGTTGGGGTTCAGCTGATGGCCCGAGAGCCGGTGCTCCTACTGTAGCTTGCCCAGTCGTGTCATCACCAAGTCTTCTGTGAGAGGTAACGTGGAAGATTAGACTTGAAAAATCTTAGGAGTATAATTATAAAAGACCCAGGAGAAGAGCCTTTTAGAAAAAAGGAACAACACTGACTTTGGCATTCAATGTTCAGAATTAAGGCCAATTATGGCTAGAGCATATGGAGCAAAGAGTTGAGTGGTTTGAGATAAGATCGGAGAGGTAGGTAGGAGCCAGATCACTTATAATGGAAAGTGTAATGCAAGGCCATTAGAGAATTTTATTTATTTTATTTTAAGATTTATTTATTTATTTGAGGTGGGGGAGGGGCAGAGGGAGAGAGAGAGAGAGAGAGAGAATTTCAAGCAAACTCCATGCTGAGCATGGAGCCCCACTCAGGGCTCCACACAGAACTTGATCCCAGAACCCTGAGATCTTGACATGAGCCGAAATCAAGAATCAGACACTTAATCGACTGAGTCAACCAGGTGCCCCTATTAGAGAATTTTAAATGGGGGGAAGACTTAAATAGGAGGAGATTCAGATTTTTTTCAGAGTGAGAGACCATCCCAGAATGGAATAATCCTTGTGTCAACAGCTTTGTATTTCCTATCAATCTTGTTGACCTTTGCAAACATCTTCTCCAAAGAATTGTGCAACACACGAGAAACTCCAGACTTTCCTATCATTTTCAAGCCTACAGTCCAAATGAACCACTGTAGTCTCTTTTTCCTTTTGTAACTGACCTGACCCATGTCCTATTTCTTTGCATTCATATGGGAAATTCGCTACTCAACAAAAGAATTCTTGATAGTATAAGAAATACCCACTTAAGCTAGAGCAACTAATAAAATTGTAACAGCAATAACAACATAGAAAAAATTAAGGCATTCAGGTAAACTGAAAGGGTAGGGTAAGCAGTTTCTAGTCATGTATACATGATTGACACATATTTGAAAATATATGTATCAACTTTCTTCAGGTAGAAAACCAGCTGGAGAGGAATCCAGGCTTTGAGCCAATTTTATTACAATGTCAAATGGTACAGATTTTTTAAAAAAATGAATGATTATGTCCATATAAAGGTAAAAATAAATTTTCTTTTAAATACTGCTTCTAATCCGATAATTGGGTGGCAGTATCAGGCTCACATTACTGTAAGTAGGTAATGCTTTCTTCTTAAACTTCTTTGTGCATTCCTTATGTACTGAGATATTTGTGCTGCATGTTCCTCTGAATACTGAATACTGAAAGGAAGGGCAATGAGACTAATGGAATGGCATTTCTGACCTCCTTTGCTTCAGAAACAAGCAAGATTTCAGAGTCCCCAAATTTGAATTTTATATATCTCTACTTCTTCTGGTGGATTTATAATTTTCCATGCTTTTATCAGCAAGTTTTCATATTTCTCATAACCTTCAAGTTAATACCTCATTAAGGTAAAAAGTGATAGATATTCTGTCCATAGTAACTGTTTAACATGATCCTCAAAAATCTGTGTTTTCCATTTCAAGTATGAGTAAACTAAAAAAGTCGTGTAATTTTTAACTCTTGTGAATGAAACTGTATCTATACTATTCCTTACCCTCTTTCTAGTTAAATTTATTTGTTTTTAAAGATCTAAATCATATGTCACCTTCTCTGAACACTTCTTTTTTTTTTTTAAAGATTTTTAATTTATTTATTAGAGAGAGAGAGACTGAGAATGAGAGGGGAGAAGGTCAGAGGGAGAAGCAGACTTCCCGCAGAGCCGGGAGCCCAATATGGGACTCGATCCCGGGACTCCTGGATAATGACCTGAGCCGAAGGCAGTCGCCCAACCAACTGAGCCACCCAGGTGCCCCTGAACACTTCTAAGATAACATGTAATAAGAAGGAGAGGGCAGTAACAGATTTTTTACTTCTCACCAGAATTCCCAACCAACAAAATATAATCCTTGTCTTCAAGGAACTTTTTACTTGTAACAAAGAAAGATATACCGAGGGACACCTGGGTGGCTCAGATGGTTAAGCATCTGCCTTCGTCTCAGGTCAGGATCCCAGGCGCCTTGGATCGAGCTCCACATCAGGCTCCCTGCTCAGGGCAGAGCCTGCTGCTCCCTCTCCCTCTGCCATTTATTCCCTCTGCTTATGCTCTCTGGCTCGGTCTCTCTCTCTGTCAAATAAATAAATTAAATCTTTTTTTAAAAAGAGAAAGATATACCAAAAGATGCATACAATAAAATGTAATAGTTGAATAATAAATTTGTATAAAATATGGTACAGAAGTAGTAGTGACTATCTGGGTATGGGTGTGAGAGGACGGTTTGAGTGTCACAAAATAAATACCAGCTAACACTGTTTTAGAGGATAAACAAGAGTTTACCCTGTTGAATACAGTCTGGGTAAGGCAGAGGGGTGAATAGATCCTAGGTTTAGAGACCAACAAGTGTGAAGACAGAGTCAAGCAAAAGGCATAGTATTATGAGTACTCTGTTGTCTGGGTTCCTAATTCTTCAATCGTTTTCTTTTTCACAGTCAACAAATATTTATTGAGTACTTATTTTGCCCCATGGACTATTTGTTCTATCAAATGAGCATACAGAAATGAACAAAAGAGAGTCGATTTAAGCCACAGTGGAACTCAAATTCCAAAGGAAAGAGAGGGTAGTCGTATTCTACAAGATAGTCAGTAAACCAAATGAGTGCAGAAAGAATGTATTGCATTGTAGTTGATAAAAAGCACTATGGAGAAATAAGGAGGAAGAAAAGGAAATGAGAGTTCTGCATTGGAAAGATACCAGTTTTAAGTAAGATGATCAGGAGTGGGCTGATTGAGAAGGTAACGTTTTAGTAAAAATCTGAATAAAGTATTCATACAGGAATTGAGGGAGTATATTTCACGAAGGGAGAGCAGCAAGAATAAAAGCCCTATGATTGAGTGTGCTTTATTTGGGGAATAGTGAAGAGGCCAATGTAGTTTCCAATCTGTTTTTCATTCTCTTTAGATGCTTATGCTTTAATCATAACCGTATCTCAGTCTTCGAGCATGCCTTGTTATTTTACATTATATCTTTCACACTTTGTTCTAAGAATGTTGTCTTAAGTTCTAAATACTGATAATTCTTCCTGTAAGAATATACCTAAACATCCTCTCTATTTCCTTTTCCTCTCCCAGATATATTAAGGTTCTTTTTTTATAATGTTCCTTTGTAACTTGTACCAAGGTGATTATCTCAGTTTTGGACATTTTGAGATTGATATGATTTTGAATCATCCAAGTACAGAAATGGACTTATGAGTCTTCAGTACAATGTAGACACAAGGTTGGAGATGGAGATTTATAAAAAAAAAAAAACTTAAGAAGTTGGAACCAAAAGAGGTCATAATATCATACAGGAGAAAATGTAAAATGATAAGAGAATTAGGAATCAGCACAGGGACACCTGGGTGGCTCAGTTGGTTGAGCGGCTGCCTTTGGCTTAGGTCATGATCCCGGCGTCTTGGGATTGAGTTCCGCATCGGGCTCCTTGCTCCACGGGGAGCCTGCTCCTCTCTCTGCCTCTGCCTGCCTCTCTGCCTGCTTGTGTTCTCACTCTGTTAAACGAATAAATAAAATCTTAAAAAAAAAAAAAAGAATCAGCACAATTATACATAAAACTAACATTGAGAGAGAGGGGGAGAGAGATTCAGAGAAAGAGAATTTGGGGAAGGAGCTTTAGAGTTCTTACAGAACTAGAAAGAAACCCAGGAGAGAATTGAAAAGTGATAAGGTTGTGTGAGGGCCACAGTGGAAAATTTTCAGTTCTCAGGGTCTTGTACTGTAATCAGAGGGAAATTCAGGATAAGAGCAATTTTCTGTGAGGGAGATTTGAACTACATTTACAATAAGGCTAAGTCTAGAAAAATGGATGCTGAAAATATAGGAGATATAAACAGTAATTGCTGAAGAGGAGACAGGAGCAGAATGGTTAAAAAATCCAATATATTTGGTTGTGGTTAAAACAAGTCAGCTTTTATTGGAACATCCATGAAAATTCAGAGAAAATTTATAGTTACAAAAGATAAGTAAATTAATAATATCAAACAATAATTTACCAATTTCTGGGTAGATTTCTTTCCAACTATTATGTCTTCTAGTTTTTTTTTATATAAAGTACATAATGAGCATGTATGATTTATTATATTGTGTTGAGTTACACAGGAAACAGATTCTAGGATGAAGTTTTGTGTGTTGATTTCCAATTTCCTTGGGAAAATATCCATTGTAGACAAATTTTCCTTTTTGCCCTTAAACACAACTATAATAGCAGTATTAAAATCCTTGTCTCCTATCATATCTGCCTTTACTCTTAAGTATGAATTTCATTTTTTGCTTTTGTTTTTGTTTTTATTTTGAGAGGCAGGCAGTAGTAGGGGGAGGCAGGTATGTATAGTAATTTCAGATTATATCCTGGACATTGTAATGATACATTATAGCAATTATGGATTCTGTTGTGTCTTTTTGAAAAGTTTGAATATGTTTCATTTGTTCATTTAGAAGGTGGTTAACTTGGATGTACTCAAAGTCCAAATTCTGTCTCCCCTGTGGCTGGCAGCAGTTGAAATCTCTGTTAAATTCTTATACTAGTTTCCTGTGGCTGCTGTAACAGATTGTTACCACAACAAAACAACTAAATTTATCCTCTCACTTAAATCAACAAAATGTCTTAAAACAATAAAAAATATTCTCTCACAGTTCTAAAGTCTGGAATGGCCAAATCAGCATCACTGGGCCATAATCAAGGTGGCCCAGCATGGCCACCCTCCCTCCAATGGCCCTAGGGAGAATCCATTCCTTGCTTCCTCCAGATTCTGGTAGCTGCAGGGGTTCCTTGGCATATGGCTGCATCACTCTAATTTTCAAGGCCCGCATCCTCAAATCTCTCCCTGCTCTGTCTTCGCATCACCATCTGCTCTGTGTATAGTAAAAGCTCTCTCTGCCTGCCTCTTATGAGGATACATGTGATCTCATTTAGGACCTAGCTAGATAATCCAGGATAATCTCCCAATCTCAAAATCCATAATCACTTCTGCAGAGACTTTGCCATGTAAGGAAACATTCACAGGTTCCAGACAGTAAGGGGCCATTATCCTATTACAATTCTTTTTTTTTTTTAAGATTTTATTTGTTTATTTGTCAGAGAGAGAGAAGGAAGTCACAAGCAGGGGGAGTGGCAGGCAGAGAGAGAAGCAGGGCCCCTGCTGAGTAGGGAGCCGATGTGGGGCTTGATCCCAGAACCCTGGGATCAGGACCTGAGCCAAAGGCAGCCGTCTAACTGACTGAGCCACCCGGGCGCCCCTCCTATTACAATTCTTTTAACTGTATCTATACTGCTTTGAGTCCTGCTTGGAGTCTGTCCTGTGTATATACAGTTTAGGAGTCTGTTTAAATTTTCGGTAGTTTATACTCTGAACTGACAATTCTCCCTTTCTGGATGTCTCTTTCCTGGGACAGTCCTGTCTCATTTTCTTTCTTTTGTCATCTATAACTCTGTTTTCTGCTTCTTCAAGCCAGAAAGATTCTTTTTTATTTTTCCAAATTTATTAATCCTCTTGGGACCCTATGAGGACCTTTCCTTAAGACCAAAGCTGTGTAAAATGGGAAACTCACGCTTTGTAATTTCATTTTTTCATGAAGAGATGCCTCTTCAGCTTCTGCCTTCTTTGGGTTATTATCTAATGTGCTCAAATAGTTTTTGTTTTTTTTTTTTTTTTCCCAGAGCTTATAGGAGGGTGGATGGTTCAATAATAGCTACTTCTTTATTACTGGAAGCTGAATTTCCATATTTTTTTTTAAGAGTGCAGGGGGCATTTACTAAAAATGCAAATTTTGCATTGTAAACAAAGCCTCAACATACTTCCAAAAGTGAAAATCTTTTTAGAGTATTTTTCTGAGAAAAATAAAAGTAAAATTTTGAAACAACAAAAAAAGTAGAAAACCCCTAAGTGACTATAAATTAAATGATGTACTTCTAAATTCTTTGGATTGAAAAAGAAAAGCAAAGATTAGAAAATTGTTAAACTGAATGATAATAAAGATAACATATTCAAACTTGTCAGATACACAAAAGCTCTGCTTAGAGAAAAATATTACACCCTTAAAGGCAATATTTAAAAAAGATGAAATCCTGAAACATCAATGACATTGATTTCCACTTCACGAATAGAGAAAAAGAGGGGCACCTGGGTGGCTCAGTGGGTTAAGCCTCTACCTTTGGCTCAGGTCATGATCCCAGGGTCCTGGGATCAAGCCCTCCATTGGGCTCTCCGCTCAGCAGGGAGCCTGCTTCCCCTCCCCCTCTCTCTGCCTGCTTGTGATCTCTCTCTCTCTGTCAAATAAATAAATAAAATCTTTAAAAAAAAAAAAAGAATAGAGAAAAAGAACAAATCCAAACTAAGTAAAGTAAGAGGAAGGAAATAATGGAATTAAGAGAAGAAATCAATAAAATAGAATACACACACATATTACAGAAAAATTAAAAAGCCCAAATTGATATTTGAAATTATTAAAAATTTTTCTTTTTTTTGAAGATTTTTATTTATTTATTTGACACAGAGAAAGAGATCACAAGTAGGCAGAGAGGCAAGCAGAGGGAGAGAGGGAAAGAGGCTTCCCTGCTGAGCAGAGAGCCTGATGCAGGGCTCAATCCCAAGATCCCAAGACCCTGAGATCATGACCTGAGCAGAAGACAGAGGCTTAATCCACTGAGCCACCCAGGCGCCTGATTAATAAAATTTCTAAACACTGGAAAACTAATAAGGGGAAAGCCCCACAATTTATCAATATTGAAAATGATAATTGGATCATAAATACAGATCTAACATATTAAACATACAAAAGGAGATTTTATGAATAACTTTAGGCCAATAAACTTGAAAATTTGGGTGAAGTGGAAAATTCTTTCCTCTGTACCACACTCTTTGCTTCTTTTGGTTGATTTGGGCAGTAGGATGTATATTTGGGTAGATGGCCTTCTATAAAGATGCTCGTACTATATTATTAGCAAATAGCTGTGTGTCATTCTGCCCCTCATTTTATGGCATAGGGAATTGAGGATTATAATGCTATTCCTAGTCTCTCCACTATTTACTAGATCAGAGTAGAACAAGGTCTTCTAATTTCTCATCCCATGTGCACTCCAGATGTGAAGGTATTCATCATTTCAAGGATGTATTCAGAAAATGAAATTTTCAGTGTTTAGAGGTGGCTGTTAGGAGAGGGAAAGGACATGTTAATTAAGGTTGACAATGGAGTTCACTAATGATAACTGACTGCCTACTCTCCATGAATAACAGAGACCAACCTACAATTTAACAATTGAATTGAGCTTTGTCCTTGCCCCTGAGTTTCACAAGTTGAAAGAATTTGGAGGACATATTGGCTGACTAAGGAGTAATGTGCCTTTTTGTTATATCACACATTGATTTCTGTTATGCAAATGGAATGACATTAAGGAGAAATAGTGGATTCTACTGTGAAACAATGTAATCTGTGTGAAGATATCCTTGCAATATCAGTAATATCAGCGCCTTTTCTATCAATCTGCCCTTTTGGTACAGAGCCGGCACTGACAAAACAAAAGGAATTCTAATCTTACTCTTAATCTCCAAAAACATTGCAGTAGCCCTGGGTGAATAGCAAACTGCTGTTGTCGCCTGTATTTCCAGTATTTACTATTTGAAAACTATCTTTCCTGCCTCTTCTTGCAGTCACACGTGTGTGTGTGTGTGTGTGTGTGTGTACATCCCTTTGCAATCATTCCCTATTGGCTATGTAAAAGCTAGGTCAGTGGGCTGATGTGATCTTCTTTGAGATGCTGCATATTAGGTTTAGCATAACTCTCTTTCGTACTAGTGGGCGGAGCCTCTGTTGTCTTTCTGCTCTGTTGAGTTTTCGTTTGAAATTTTGATTGGAAAGGCCCCTTTTTTCTTATTCTCCCCTTTCTCTGCTACCAGAGGCTATGCTAGCAACTGTTTTGGGAAGCTTCAGAGTGAGGAAATGGTAGGTGGAGCAGAGGAGAAAGAAAGAATACATACTGTGGCCAGCTGTGCTGCTGCTGGAGTTTCCTTTCCTCTCACAAGATTTAATCACTGGTTGGAGGAGATTGGACTGATTCAAGAAAGAGGGCCAATGCAGGGTGGAAGAAGGAGGGGATGGATGGCAGGAGAATTCAATAATAGGGCCAAGGGAAGTTTAGCAATGTAATAATACCCAATAAATTGGGCCGTGGAACTGTGCGAGTGATTAGGGAATTAGAGCCAGCCAGAGAACCAGGCAAAATTTTCCTACTGTTTCGTTTAGAGATTTGCAAACAGGTTCTATACGAGGCTGTCAGACAGCGAGGATCCAGACTAATGTTTTTGCAGTTCTCCTCTTTCTGACTTTAGGGACAGTATGTGCCAGAGGCAATCTGCCTAGCTAACCACCCATGTTCATCAGCTTTCTTTATACCTAAGCCCCAGCCCCAATTACTCTGATGCCAGTCTTATGAGGCAGACCCCCAACTTATAAGCAAACTTATCTCAGCTACTAATTACATTCTGCTTACTTTCCAGTTAAAGTGGCATGCCCACCTATATTTTCATAGATGCTCGAAAATGAGTACACTGTTGGGTCAGTCTTGAAAATTTCAAAAGGCTGGATGGATCAGGGAGGAAAAGGGGCAAGAACTCTGCTGGAGGACATACCCAGGTTATTGTTCATTGTGGTGAAAAAATAATGAAGGAGTAGCCCTGAGATCTGGGTTCCAGACTCGCCTTGGCTTCCAAGTAGGTACATGATCTTGAGCAAATTATAATAATTGAGTCTATTCTTCACAGGATAATGGTGAAATCTGAGAGTTTCTAGAGTTCTTTAAATTGTCACATTTTATAAACCATATATTCACCTTTAAGTACAGAATGCCTCTTATACACCAACCATTATATACATAACTGTTTTTTAATTACCTTTCATTTCAAAGGAATACATTTCCTTGACTATTTCAATTTCTTCGATTGTGAAATGGAGCTAATAATGACTCTCCTGCTTACTTAAGAAAAAAAAGGAGGATTTTATCTGAAAGTGATCTGAAAAATGTAAAATGTACCGTAGCAGATTCTTTTGATATATTCATATATATAAGAATATATGTATTCTGGGAACAGACGTGCAGGTTTTGCTCTATGAGATAATAACCAATAACCTGGAGATAGTCTGTTTTTTCTGTAAATATATGAGGTGCCTGATGCCCAGGTAGAAATTATAATTATCGTAATACTCCTTCCAAATTGTGTATGTATGTGCACACACAGTCACACATGCGGAGCTATAATTATATCAGTAAATATGCAAAGTAACATTGTCTGTTTGAAAAATAAATATGCTCCGTGAGAGCTTGCCGACCTTATTCATCATTATATTTATAATAGCAATATTTGTTGAAAAAAGGAATGAATTAAGGAATGAAAGAATGAGGATAGCAGGGATTTCTTTAGTATTCTTTTCACTTCCAATTTCAACTTTTGTGCCAACCTCAATTTCAGTTTCTTTCCTTGATACTTCACCTTCTCACTGCTTAAATCTAGGGGAGGGTCTGCTAGAGTTCATTGTTACTTAATTTAAGTTTAGGAATCAAAAGAATGTTAACATTGAAATACATATTCCTTACTATATTTTACTACCTGCATTGCTTCCTGAGTCCCTCTTTAACACATTTTGTGTATTACTCTTTTTTTTGTTGTTGTTGTGTATTACTCTTGTTTAGTTCCCTAGCACCTAACACAGGCTATGGCCCAGAGTAAATGCTCAGTAAATGCACTAAGTAATGCATGATTTGTCCAGTTCAGGACAACAATTGGTGTGGGTCCCTGGAGTGGAGATGCAAAACTAACGGCACCTCATGTAGAAACATTACTGGTTTTGAAACTTGCCATAACATTTTTAGTTATTGCCATTCAGTGGTAAGTGAATTTCCAGCATAAAAGCCCTATGTATTGTTCTCTATAAGTTATCTTTAGGGTCCCTTCCCACTTCCATATATATTAATTTGAATCATCTAGTTTTATTTATTTATTTATTATTATTTTTTTAAGATTTTATTTATTTATTTGAGAGACAGAGAAAATGAGAGAGAGCATGAGAGGAGAGAAGGTTAGAGGAAGAAGCAGACTCCCCGGGGAGCTGGGAGCCCAATGTGGGACTCGATCCCGGAACTCAAGGATCATGACCTGAGCCGAAGGCAGTTGCTCAACCAACTGAGCCACCCAGGAGCCCGAATCATCTAGTTTTATAAAGAGAACATTTTATTAAGAGTCTGGCCAATAGTCATGACAACCATAAGCACTAAGAACCTACATTTATTTAACATTTAATAACAATGCCATCCTCTCCAACAGTCGTCCAGTGAGCTGTGTCATGCTCAGCACTGGTTAAGATGACTACTTAACTTAGGTGGATGAAGAACTTGGCTATTTGCAGAAACGAGGCAGCCTGCAAGTGAGAAGATTGTTTCTTTATATGGTACTAAAATAAGATACTTCCCTTCCTCCAATTCTACTGGTAATCTTTCTATCTTTTCCCCCCATTTGAGAAGTGTCTTGAATCCCACAGCTTCCTGATTCAACCTGGACAAATGGCAGAGATGAAAGATGGGAACAAAGTTGTTTTACCCTTGGCTCCCTTCACCTAAAAAGCAGGCTTGAGATCACCTAGGGATCACCTTGACTTATACTTCCTGTGCAGCCTCAGGGTCTGAGCACAAAACAAAGAGGGACTAATATCGATAGAAAAGAAACCGAGTATCTGGTAGTCTGGTGGTGATTATTTAAAGACTACCACCAAATGAACTGCCCAAGGCAAGTCCATTATGCAGTTTGGCCTTATTTTCCTTCCTTTACTCTTCCTGGTGAGGTTATTATTGCAAAGCTTTCCCATTTAAACCACAGTTCCTACAAGGGGGTATTTTGGAGTGTCTCTGCAGCACCGAGTAAACAGTTCAACCTTTACTCCACAGGAAAACCGTCATATTACATTTAGGTAAAAATGGAACCTTGAAACAAGCAAAACCCTCATGTCTTTTTTTATATCTTGTGAGTTTTTTCACTTAAGTATATGCGTTTTGTAATTTCAATAATTGTGTATTGAAGTTCGTGCTTCTCTAGCAAAGCACTGATTCTGATATTTTCTCCAGTCCAATCTCCCAGAGCAGATGGTCCCTTCAGGGAAGCTCTGGAAAGTGCTGGGTGTCTGGTTATGCCTGGCCCTTCCCTCCCTCTTGGGGTCTCAGATGACAAGTCATCAAACCAGTGTCCCCCCTCTTAGGGGTCCTTGATCCAGTGGCAGCAGGGTTTGGTGCCAGGGACTGCAGAGACCCTTTGAGGTTAGGTTTAGCAGCAACCTCAGTCCGCAACGAGCTCTGGTCTGGGGTGAGAGTGGCATTCCGCCTATCCAATGAGAGACGCGAATTTCTCTCCGGTGCCCGCCCCCCTTTCCCCGCGGCCCCAATGACCGCTCTAAAAGGCCCGGCTTCTGCTGTCAAGTAGCAAGGCAGGGCTCCGCGGAGGCTAGGAGGGGCGCCGGGTGCGGAGATGAGCTCCCAGGTGTTTGCAGCGGAAGTGGGAAACCTGTAGGTTATGGTCCAGCTGTGCCGCGCCGAGGGGAGCAGGAGCAGAGAACAGGTAGGAGGCAGGACTTTTCCTTCTTTGCAGATAGAAAAAAAAGCACGTATATTTTCATGCTACTGTTGCCTCCCTTCCCCTTCCCCCAGCCCCGCCCCGTCCTCGTCACCCCCAAATCTGATGTGGTTGCCGCAGCTCTCGTCGTGAAGTGCGGCTGGAAGGGCTGGGATAGAGGTCGTCTGGGTGCTGGGAAGGAGGGGTGCGGGAGCCCCGGTGACGGGCAGGGCAGGGCGGCAGTGCCCTAGGAGAGGGGACCGAGCCTCCATCTGTGTCTCGTCAACTTTCCTCTCAGAGGCTTCGGCCGCCACGGCCAGTGACGCGCCCAAGCAATGCGACGTCCACCCGCAGGGGAGAGTATGGGGGAGCAGACATGTCAGCAGCCGGGGAACCCGCAGGTCTTCCTAAACCGAGAACAGCTTCTGCTCCTCCCGCACCTACTCATTTACCCTGGTACCTTGCGTCTTGACTAGCAAGAGCATCCCTGCAAAAACTGGGAGTGACTGGGCAGAGAGGAGGAAGGCACTTGTTTGTTTCCTGGCTTTTCTGTTAAGAACTGGCTCCTTTCGGGGGTAGGGGGTAGGGAAGAAATCCCGCAACTCTAAGGGCATTTACCGAATAATTATGTCTCCACTGAGAAGACCTGGGCCCTTCGCCCTTATCTGCTGCAGACGCAGGAGGGGAGAGGCAGGGAAGGCTTCGCGTCTCCTCTGCTAGCCTGGTGTTGTCTATGGGGAACCACCTTTTCGTCTAGTTTCTAAAAAATGGGTTTATCCTCGGGGATTCCCAGAGAGTCAAGTAATTGTGCCCGGATGGGCTCCAGGCGGCTGCAAGGCAGCCTCCCTGGGTGACCGCATCAGGGTAGTAGGTGTTGGCCCAATGCCGTTTCCTGCCGGAGTCAGATTGCTGGAAGCAGTAGGCAGAAGAATTGCAGAGAAATTAGAGGCTGCATCTCTCTAGGGAACCGAAGACACCCTGCTTTGAAAATTATTGAAAAATTGGGGTGATGGGGAAAAAAGAAAGGAGAAGGCTGCAACCTTTTTTCATTTGTTCAAGCCAAATCCAGCATGGGCATTTGTATGTGTGCTGGTGTGTGCACATCTCCAAGGTGGAGCTATATATAGCTCCTGCACACCCAGCCCTGTTTGCCTGCTGCTGAGCGGGCTGCCTGGGCCTTCTGAAGCAATCTGGAAGCACTGAGTGGGAGGGGCAAAAGGGAATCGAATTCTCCATTGGGGGAAAAGCCGGAGAAGATATGTTCAGGCTGAGGAAACCCTGCATGGAATAATGTCTCTGTAACGCACATGAATATCAGTATTTCTGGATATTATTTTGAGTATATTCTTAGAGTGTTGTTTGATCTTCATCCATTTCCCTGAATTTTTCAGCTTTACAATGTACGTATGAACCTTCCTAGCCTGAAATGCAACACACATAGCAAACAAATGCATATCATATTGGGAATATTTTATTAAAGTCATCAGAGCATAATGGTTTGTGTATGCCCTACCTTCGTTGGTGGGTTGTACATTTATTTGGGTGGTAACTTATAGCTAGTAGCATTTGGAGATCTGGGGGGAAAAGATCTACCCACCTTGCAAGATGTAAAACTAAGAGACCTTTAGAACCTTTGAAGGTAGTTTTAATCTATTTCTTAGTACAAATTTTACTTGTGGATCTGATATTTAAATATGTGCTGCTTTTTCATACCATATCTATTTACATTACATGGACTTTCTTTTATAGATATATGTGCATTTATTTTTCCCATTGCCTGAAATTATTTAGCCCAGATGGTAACTTTTTCATTTTCTTAGATGAAAAAACTAAGATTTAGAGGGTACAAAAAATATGGCTAAACCCTTCTAAAAGTCCACTTTTTCAACCCTAATAGTTCAACAACCTACTATGAATTATATTGCATAGCAGTTTCCCCTCAAATAGAGTCCTTCAGTTTCCTGTGATTTTTGGTATTGATGACAAAATTTGGTCAATGTTATACCAGCAACAATGCAGGCCAAGGTTATTCAGTTTTTCAGATGCTCAGTCTTATTTATTATATATATAATATATATATATATATATCAAATGTATCATCTAAATTAGGCAAAGAAGCACTTTGCAGAAAAAGACCATGACCTATATTTTGTGTCCTCCACCACACTGAAACACAGTTCTAAGTAGGCTTTAAGATTCTGTTATCTTCTCCAAGATAACTTCTCCAAGAGGAGTAATAGAAGTGTAATGAGGTGTTTCTGTGTCCTTCCACAGAATGATTCAATTTTCCAATAGGGTGTATGGCTACGTACAGGTTATTCTATATATTCTCTTTTCTGTGCCCCTCTTATCTAGCACCAACTAGAGGCCAAGTTGATAGACCATTTATACTTTTCTATACAAAACACGCCATGTTTTATCTTTATTAAAAAAAACAACAATGTCTATCCACTTCCCATCACCACCTGTTTCTATATATAAATTGGTCATGGTTTACATCATAACAAAGAACGCATTCTAAGTCATCAGTAAGTTCTTCTTTAAATCCAGTGGTTGTTTTTTTTAATTGATGTATTATTATTCATTTTTCTTTCCCTTTGAACTACCATTTTCCATATTCTCCATCGCTTCCTTGAGATGTTACTTTTTGATACTGCAATGATCTGATGTTATAATTTTTCTCTTACTTTTTCTAAACTTCTTTTCTTTGCCTCCCTCTTATCTCCTCTTCCTGCTTCAGGTTTTCAAGTGAATTCCTCCAATTTATGCAATTTATTCTACTGGAAATAAAATTCTCCTTCTGCATTTCTTTCCTATTCTCTCCTCCATTAGCCATTTTAATGCTATCTAACCTGATGGCTAAGAGCACAGGCTTTGGAAGGAAGCCTATTTGTGTTAATATCTATATCTATATATCATTATTATATATATATATACTATATACTAAGGGACCTTTATAAAATGTGTCTTCTAAATTATATATGTATATACACTATATATAGTATACAGTGTATATATATAATATATATTATATACATATTATACACACATATATATGTATATATTATATACATACATACATATGCATATATATACATATACATATATATACACATATACATATATGTGTGTATATACATACATGTATGTATATATATGTATATATGTATACATATATATTATATACACTATATATAATTATATATATATACACTATAATATCTATATATCATTATTCAGATAAGTGAATGTCAGTAAGTCAACTGGGGGTTATAGTAGCACTTGCCTCAGAGCTTTTTGTGGGGTTTTTTTTTAAGTATTAAACAAAATAGTCCATGTAACATATTTAAAATAGGGCTTGTTATAAGTAATAGCTATTAATAGTAGGTAGTAAAAACTAACTCCCCTCCCCAATACTGGCTCTTAGCAAAGGATACCACAGTTGTCCAGGCTTCTGGTTTGTGATTATTTTTTTTTCCAGACTTCCCTACTCTATCTCCAAGTGCCCACCATCTATTCAGTAATTAAATTATCCATTTTGATTCTGATCTCTAATTTGTATCATATGTTTTCCCCAATACAAGTATAGATGTCATTGCATGTCTTGGATTAGTACAGTAGACAGTTTATCAAATCTCCCAATATATGTCTTTCTGCTTTAATCTTAGATACCACATATTACTGATATAATACATTTTAATTTTCTTTATTGGTTATGCTCTTCTTTGAAACATTTACTGTGATTTAATTCATATCTTCATATCCACAGTGCTAATTTTGGAGCACGAACATTTGGGTTCAAATCCTGAGAATAGAAGTTACTAGTTATATGACTGGAAATGTAGCAGGAGGAAGATGGGTCATAATTTCATGATGGTTGTATGAATGACCTATTATATAAAGTGGCATTCAAAAGTATACTTATTTAATATTACATTTATTTTTTTATTTTTTAAAGCTTTTATTTATTTATTTGACAGAGAGAGAGAGGGAAGCAGGCTCCCTGTTGAGCAGAGAGCCCAATGCAGGGCTCAATCCCAGGACCCTGAGATCATGACCTGAGCCGAAGGCAGAGGTTTTAACCACTGAGCCACCCAGGCGCCCTAATACTACATTTAAATAACATTTTTATAATTATAAGGAAATACAGGCTCTTTTGAGAAAAGGTGAAAGTGAAAGAAAATTCCACCAGGCAGAGTAATCCACTCTCAACCTTCCAATTTTATTTCTATGAAGATACATAGGTATTTTAAACATGCAAATTTGGAATTTGAATGAATATTCATCTTTATATTTGACTTTTTTCCCCCACTTACCATCATACCACAAATATTAATTTATTTCATTTAATATTATTACTGACCATGTATTTTTTATGGCTGCCACCTATTCTCTCATATAGATAGTCTTTAGTTTCCTGTTTCTCACACTTATGGAAATGAACATGATTATACATTAATCTTTGCTTTTCTGACCATTTCCTTATAATAACTTCATAGATGTTCCTGGGTCATACATTTAAATATTTTCAGACTCCCAATGCTTGTTGCCAAATTGCTCTAGCAAAAAGTTTATGCACAAATTAATACTCAGTATAAACCGATTGGGCAAGAGTTTCAATATTTGGTATTGTGATTTAAAAAATTGATTATTTTGATAATAGAAATTGTGTATCTGGTTATTTCTCTCAATTGTGTTTCTATGAGTTTTTGATGATTTTGAAAAATGTTTTCATGTTTACTGGATCTTTGTATTTCTTAATTAGTGGATTTCATTTGACTCTTTATTGAGTTACGGTTTTTTTTTTTTTTTTTAAGATTTTACCTATTTATTTGACACAAAGAGAGAGATCACAAGTAGGCAGAGAGGCAGGCAGAGAGAGAGGGGGAAGCAGGCTCCCTGCTGAGCAGAGAGCTGGATGTGGGGCTCCATCCCGGGACCCCGAGATCACGACCTGAGCCAAAGGTAGTGGCTTTAACCCACTGAGCCACCCAGGCGCCCCTGGTTTCTTTTCTCTCTCAAAGAGAGAGATCATAAGTAGTCAGAGAGGCAGGCAGAGAGAGCGGGGGAAGCAAGCTCCCTGCTTGAGGGGGTCAATCCCTGGACCCTGAGATCAAATGACCTGAGTCAAAGGCAGAGGCTTTAACCCACTGAGCCACCCAGGTGCCCCCTGAGTTATGGTTTCTTAACTTGCTTAATAGAAAAATCAACTGTATACTGTGAAAATTTTCTTCACTTTTTTTTTGTCTTTTATCTTTTCTCTTTTATTGGACATACTGAAATTTGTAACCTTGCTGTAGCTTAACCTATAAGTCTATTTATAGTAGTATTTTTCATTGCTTTAATGCTCAGAAAACTTTCTTCTACCTGACAAAGAATTGAATATAAAAACACACCTTTGAGGGTGCAATTGCTGAACTTATTTTGTTCTTTGAAGTGGGATTTGGCTTATGTATATCATGTATATATCACTGTGTGAAATGGCTCCTGGGGACGTATAAAATAGCCTCTCAGTCTATTAGGATCCCATTATTATTTATGGGGCTTTCCCATGAAGTGAATAGTATCTTAATTCTTTCCGAGCTACTATTGTCCATTTCAGAAGTGCCACAGGGCAAAACATACTATGGAAGATATTAATGACCAGGTTACTCAGCCAGAGCAACGCACATTGTTTTTACAATTATCTGAATGACTCCAGCACTAAATCTGCTTTTGCTGGGATTATCCAGATGGTCCTTAATTCAATGGGTAATTGTTCGCCCCTTTACTTGATTTTGATGATGTGGACCTGACTGTTGTTGCTTTTCCTACAGTTTTATTTCTTACTAGTCTCTAATACTGAGGGTTAGCCATATTCATTTCTTTTACCAGAGGCAACTGCCTTGGTCCTTAAAGAACACACTCGTTAAGAGTTACGCAGAGCTTTGCAGGAAACTCAGCTCACCCGTTACAAACCCTGTGATATTTGGCAAGTTACCTAATCTCTTTAAGTCTTTGTTTCCCATGTAGGAAATGAGGATGTTCAGAGTTGAGGGTCCTTACATCAGTTGCCCTCTCTTAAGTCTTCTCAAGCACATTCTCCACACATTAATCAAAGTTCTCTCTCTAAAACCAAACTCATCTAGTGTCTCCTCTACTAAAAATAAGATGCCTGGAGTCCTTTGCATTTTCACCTATAGTTCTGTATTAAATGGTCCATGATTAATTCTCTGAATTCATTTTTTTTTTAAAGATTTTATTTATTTATTTGACAGAGAGGAGAGAGATCACAAGTAGGCAGAGGCAGGCAGAGAGAGAGGGGGAAGCAGGCTCCCTGCTGAGCAGAGAGCCTGATGCGGGGCTTGATCCCAGGACCCTGAGACCATGACCTGAGCCGAAGGCAGAGGATTTAACCCACTGAGCCACACAGGCGCCCCTCTGAATTCATTTTTTATTGTTCTAGTCTCATATTTCCAGTATCCCACAATGCCAGTCATACAGAATTGTTTGCATTTTTGCTAATGCATCATGTTTTCTCTCCTTTCCCCCCAAACTTCACTTCCCCTCCATATTCTCTTCTCTGCCATAAATGACTTTTCTCCTTTCTGTAGTGTAACTGAGTTTACCTAATGTCTTCAAGGCTCGGGTGAACTGCCACCTTCTCTTAGGACTTCCCTGAACTTGAAGGCTGAGTCCTTATTTAGTGCTTCCATAATAATACGAATATACCCCATCCATAGGACTTACTATACAAAATTGTAACTGATTGTTTACTTGTCTATTACCCTCACTGTAAACCCATCAGGGTAGAGACCTTTTTCGTCTTATGTCCAATGAAGGCTCTGACATATTTTGATAATTAATAATTATTTTTGGAAGAAATGAATAAAGGAAGGTTAAAATTAAACTTGTTTTTCAGATTTCAAGGAATAAAGGATTTATATCTCTACCTTGGAAACAAACAAATAAAAACTAGAAGCCATGTCAATTTTCAGTTTATTTTTTAAGAATTAGCTTCCTGGTTCTATCGATTTATATGCAATGCACAGAAAAGAGTCCTTTAATAAGCAATTGTAATGAAAATTTATGCCTACAACATTGAATAATTCCCAAATGCTAAACCATTAGGCAACTCCCTTTTAAATATTTCTACATTTTAGTGGTACCTGGGTGGCTCAGTGGGTTAAAGCCTTTGGCTCAGGTCATGATCTCAGGGTCCTGGGATCGAGCCCCGCATCGGGCTCTCTACTTGGCAGGAAGCCTGCTTCCCTCTCTCTCTCTGCCTGCCTCTCTGCCTACTTGTAATCTCTCTCTCTCTCTGTCAAATAAATAAATAAAATCTTTAAAAAAATAAATATTTCTACCTTTTAGAAAGAATAATAAATATATAGTTACATGGTAATGTACATATATACATTTAGCTGTGTTGGAATTAATATTGACAAAATTCATCTCCCTTTTCTTCATTTAATAAGAGGTCTTCCATTAGTTTGATCACCAGAAGCTTACAAAACATGGTTACATGCACAACTGTGTTTGATTCTTTGCAAAATTCTAAAAGTTAGATGGAAGGCATGATTATCCTTCCTACACCTACAGATAAGGAAATAAGCTCAGAGAAAAAAGTAGTTTGCCTAAAATCATATTAGTGGCAAATCTGGACAAGAAGTAAGGTAATCTTACTTATAGTTGCATGTTTGTATTTGCTTAGCCAAAACATCCCAGTGAGGCATGTCACCCACCATTCTGTCCAGGTCAAGGTCACTGGTCTTGCTAATCTACTGAGACTCCTGAACAATCCAGTAAAAATTCATTGCACTAATACCTATATGTAATTTTTACTTTGGTTTCTAATAAGCTAAGATGAAACCCACTGGTAGTAATATAGTGTTAAACATATTTTAAAATCTTGTGTTTATTGGGTTATTTACACTGTATGTATGTCTGAATACATATTATACCTACAACTTTTTTTACTTCAGAGTGTATTCTTTTAAATCTCTGGCATTAAGTACAATACTCTTTCATGTTTTCTTTACTAGAATTATTGAAGTAACTTTCCAATATATTATTATTTTTTTAAGATTTTATTTATTTATTTGACAGAGAGAGAGATCACAAGTAGGCAGAGAAGCAGGCAGAGAGAGAGGGGGAAACAGGCTCCCTGCTGAGCAGAGAGCCCGATGTGGGGCTCGATCCCAGGACCCTGAGACCATGACCTGAGCCGAAGGCAGAGGATTTAACCCACTGAGCCACCCAGGCACCCCCCAATATATTCTTAATTAAGTGAACAATATTTACCTTTCCAGCTTGGTTTAGTATGTTGTCTATACAGTCTTAAGAGTATCTAATGAGTCAAATATTTTTTCAGAAATAATGTAAAAAAAGGCACTTATGAAAAATAGATGGATACCTACCTATAGCACTGATCTGGCCTAGTTTGAATATTAAAAATTCTGAGCTATAAGACTAATTTTTTTCTATTCGACTTCTGTAAACAGTATGTTATCTACGATCTCACCTCAATTATTGACAACAACCCTTTATTGAGCAATCACTCTGTATTGGGCATTGTTTTAAATGTGCTTGATGTGATATCTCATAATTTTTTTTAAGGTTTTTATTTATTTATTTGACAGAGGCAGAGAGATCACAGGTAGGCAGAGAGGCAGGCAGAGAGAGAGAGGGAAGCAGGCTCCCCGCTGAGCAGAGAGCCCCATGCGGGGCTTGATCCCAGGACCCTGAGATCATGACCTGAGCCGAAGGCTAAAGGCTTTAACCCACTGAGCCACCCAGGCGCCCCGGTATCTCATAATTTAACCAAATCCAGTAAGTGGATTTTATTATTTTTTACTGTTTTACAGGTGAGAAAAAGTAGAGATATTAAAAAGCTAATGATTACAGAAACTAGAATTTACGTGCAGGTTATCTAACTCCTAAACCTAAATTATTAGCCTTAATTCCTTTCCATTACATCCAGTTTTAGTTTTCTGTGAGTCACATTTTAAATTTTCTTTTTTTTGGTGACTAGTATCTATCCCAAATAAACTTGGTATCCACACAAGAGATTAAAGCATTTTAAATTTATACATGTTTTATTTATGGATGTCATTATAAACAAAGTGCTCTTCTACTATAGTGATTTACATGGGGCAGTTTCCCAAACATGAAGTAAACAATTGCAGTGTGCTATTTAAAAATTCATTATTTTAACTTAGAACGAGCATCAGAAGTTTTTTTTTTTTTTAAAGATTTTATTTATTTATTTGAGAGACAGAGAAAGTGAGAGAGAACACGAGAGGAGAGAAGGCCAGAGGAAAAAGCAGACTCCCAGTGGAGCTGGGAGCCCGATGTGGGACTCGATGCCGGAACTCAAGGATCATGACCTGAGCCGAAGGCAGTTGTTCAACCAACTAAGCCATCCAGGCGCCCGCATCAGAAGTTTTTATGCCTTTCTGCCCTAATTTTGCTTTCTGACACCACAAACCATAAGACATCTAATCTTACAGTATTTAATTGTCATGGTTACTGAAAGTACAGATATGGTATCTGTAATAGACAAGATGGCCTGCTAAAATATTATAAGCAACATTTATAATATTCCAGTTTGGGATTCAACTTGTTTAATATAACAGAATTTTATATCAGATGAAAATTCCCATTCCATAATATTTTATACATTAAATATAATACCGTATTTTAATTGAAATTTTTAAAAGATTTTATTTATTTATTGGAGAGAGAAATCAAGAGACAGAGCAAGAATGAAGGGAGAGTGGCACAGGGAGAGGGAGAAGCAGACTCCCCATTGAGTAGGGAGCCTGATGTGGGACTGGGTCCCAGGACCCCGGGATCATGACCTGAGCTGAAGGCAGACATTTAACTGGCTAAGCTACCCTGGAACCCCTTAATTAAAATTCTTTGAAAATACCTACTGATTGGTTGACTGTATTTTTCTTTTTGTTTGCATATCTTTAGAGATCATAACGACTCTTTTGGTACTAGAACATTACTGAGTTTTTCCAAAAGAAGTTATTTTTGAATTTTGATTTATGCATAAGTTGAATGGGGATGAAAGTAAGGCATCTGCTTTCAGTAAAACATTGTACTGCTTTTATTTTTTATCTTTTTAATTAAAAAGTAACAGAAATACAGAAAAGTGCATAAAAAAGTGGCAGTTCAGTGAGCTTTAACAAAGTACTTATACCCATGAAATCAACACTCAGTTCAGGAGAAAGAACTTGTTTGTACCTAAGAACTCCTCTTTCAGCCCCCCTCCCAGTCACTAAGGTAGCCACTATTCTGACTTTATGACCATTAAATAGTTTTGCCTGTTTTTGAAATTAATATAAATGGAATCAGATATTATGCATTTTTTTTTGCATGTGATTTATTTTGCTCAACCTTTTGGGTAGAAATATCTATGTTCTTGCATATAGTAATTCATTTTTATTCCTCTTTAGAATTTCATACGAATTTTCCAAAATGTATATATCTGTTTTACTTGTTGGACATCTGGATAGTTTCCAGTTTTGTGTTGTTACCAATAGTTCTATGAACATTTGTCATTGTCTGTGTCTTTTGTAGTATATGTATGTGTATGCATTTTTGCCAAGATTGAGCTAAGATTAAAATTGCTGAGTCATAAGTCATAAGCCAATGCTTAGTAGGTATTGTTTGCTGTTTGCAAGTGGTTGAGACAATTTCCAGTCCAGCCTGTAGTGTATGAGATTTCAAGTTCCTGCTTAGCTTTGCCAATTCTTGGTATTAATAGTGTTTTTAACTTAAACTATCTAGTAGAGATGGATATCTAAGTATGGTTTTAATTTGTATTTTTTTGATTAATTAGAAGTTAAACACATTTTATATATGTTTTGGCCATTTGAATATGCAGTTTTGAAGTGTGATTCAGAAGCTTTGTCCATTTTGCTATTGAATTATCTTTTCCTTATTGATTCAGAGGAAGTTCCTTATATATTCTGAATTTGATCCTTAAAAAATATTTGCCAGTATCTTCTTCCACTCTATGACTTGCTTTGCCATTCTTTTAATGTTACTTTTTATCAACAGATGTTCTCAGCTTGTTTTTTTCCTAAAGATTTTATTTATTTATTTGACAGAGACACAGTGAGACCGGGAACACAAGCATGGGAAGTGAGAGAGGGAAAAGCAGGCTTCCTGCTGAGCTGGGAGCCTGATGCAGGGCTTGATCCCAGGACCCTGGGATCATGACCTGAGCCAGAGGCAGATGCTTAACAACTGAGCCACCCAGGTGTCCCTGTTCCCAGCTTTAATGTAGTCTAGAGTTAGTATTTTTTGGTCTTGTTTAATAAATCTTTCCTTACCACACGTTATGGAGATATTTTTTTTGTATTGTGTTCAAGACACTATACTGTTTTACATTTCATCTGGAATTGATTTTTGTGTATGGTTTGAGTTTTGCTTTCTTACTTTTATGGATATAAAATTCATCCAGAGACATTTATTGAAAAAGCTATCCTTTCCCCACTGTTTGGCAGTGCTATCTCTGTCTTAAATCAAGTGTTCGATGTATGGGCAGATTTGTTCTTGGACTTTCTATTCTATTCCACTGGGTTATTTGCCTACTATTATGCCCATAGACAGTCTTGATTACTGTGGATTTAAAATATGTTTTAATATTTGCTAGAGTAGCTCCTCCAGCTTGGTTATTCTTTAAGTTTGTCTTGACTTGTTAATGACTCTTTGCCTTGCTAGACATGTTTGAAATTCTGCTTGTTATTTCTACAAAATCCCTATTGGAATTTGATTAGGATGACATTTAATCTAGAAGTCAATATGAGTATAATTGACATGTTAAAAAAAATTGAGTCTTTTCATTTATGATCATGGCCTAAATATATATCGCTTTTTCTAGATCTTTTAAAATTTCTTTAAATGATGCTTAATGCTTTCAGTGTGAAAATCTTGCACATCTTTTATTTATTCCAAGTATTTGATATTTTTTATGCTATCATAAGCACTGTAACTTCTAAATTTCATTTTCTAACTCTTTGTTAATAATAAAAAGTATATAGTCAATTTTATATGTTGATCTTTTATAGACTTATAAAGCTCACTTACCAATATTAATTTTTCTGTTGATTCCTTTTAATTTTCTTTTGTTTTTTTCTTAAAGATTTTATTTATTTGACAGAGGGAGACACAGCGAGAGAGGGAACGCAAGGGGAGTGGGAGAGGGAGAAGCAGGCTTCCTGCTGAGCAGGGAGCCCAATTCGGGGCTTGATCCCAGGACTCCGGGATCATGACCGGGATCATGACCTGAGCGGAAGGCAGATGCCTAACGACTGAGTCACCCAGGCGCCCCACCTTTTAATTTTCTGGATACTCAGTTGTATCTAGAGACTAATGAGCTTATTTCTTCTTATCCATACTTTATAACTTAATAAAATTTTACCTTTTTGTGTTGGCTAGCATCTCTAGTGCATTGTTGAGTAAATGCTGATAACTGATATTTTTGTCTCATTCTTTGGTCTCATAAGAGTATTTCTCCATACTTCACTATTTCATAGATAAGTTTTTTTTTAAAGAATCTTATTTATTTATTTGACAGACAGTGAGAGAGGGAACACAAGCAGAGAGAAGCAGACTTCCCTCCGAGCAGGGAGCCTTATGTGGGGCTTGATCCTGGGACTTTGGGATCATGACATGAGCCAAAGGCAGACGCTTAATGAATGAGCCACCCAGGCACCCCATCATAGATAACTTTTTTCAGGTTAAGGAAATGCCCTCCTATTTCTGTTTGTTTCAATTTTTTAAAAAAAAGTTAATTTTAAATTTATTTAGATGACCATATGATTTTCCTCTTATACTAGATTAATGCAATAAATAATATGGATTGATTCTCAGATGTTAAACCAGGATTTTGGAATACATTTAATCTTCTCATGATCTGCTTATTACTCATTGTGTATATTACTGGATTGGGCTTGGTAATGTTTTATTTAGGATTTTTTTAGCTATTTTTCAACTTTTATAGTTTTATTTGGTCACATTTTGATGTTAAGTTTATGTTGGTTAAACTCCTGAAATGAATTGGAATAGATTGCCTCTTTTTATTTTGATAAGAGTCTGGATGGTTATGTTAATTTCTTTCTTAAATATTTTATAGAATCCACTGGTAAAGCCATTTGGTCCTATAATTTTTTTTTTTGGTGGCACAATTTTAAGTGAAATAATCATCTTATGAGTTATGCATTTATTTTTCTTAATTATTACTCTTTTTCTGTTGAGTTCTTTTTTCTAGGAATTATCCATCTAAATTTTCAAATTATTAAATAATATTTTAAAGATAATCTCATACTATTCTTAATAGCTATAAAAATTTTAATAACTTTTCATTTACTTAAACAGAGCTATTACTGACATTTTATATATGTTTTAAAGTATTTTTATGCATAGACTATAGTTTTGTTAGTTTTCTTTATTTATCTTTAAAATGTTATTTATTTATTTATTTTTAAAGATTTATTTATTTATTTATTTGACAGAGAAAGAGAGAGAGAGAGAGATCACAAGTAGGCAGAGAGGCAGGCAGAGAGAGAGGGGGAAGCAGGCTCCCTGCTGAGCAGAGAGCCCGATGCGGGGCTCGATCCCAAGACCCTGAGATCATTGACCTGAGCCAAGGCAGAGGCTTTAACCCACTGAGCCACCCAGGTGCCCCATATTTATTTATTTTAAAGATTATTTGTTTATTTGAGAGAGAGAGTGAGTGAGGGAGAGAGAACACAGGGTTGGGGAAGAGCAGAGGAAGGGAGAAGCAGACTCCCCGCTGAGCAGGGAGCCTGAGGTGGGACTGGATCCTGGGACTCTAAGATCATGACCTGAGCCAAAGGCATATGCTTAACCAACTGAGCCACCCAGGTGGCCCCCAATCGGCATAGATTTAAATCAATGTTCTGGCACTTAGTAGATATGTATCCTTGGGAAACCTACTCAAGGTTTCTGTAACTCTCTGTGTCTTCATTTTCTAAAGCGGAGAAAATAGATATGAAAGTAAATTTGCTGTGTTTTCTGTCCGATTGTTTTCTAGGCTTTTTTTAGGTGATTGTCTCAGGCAGGTGCCTCTTCTCTTTCACTTAACTATTTATGACCCTCTCGAAGTTGCTTATTCTTTAAGGAAAACAAAAACATCAGTTTTCAGATGTGGCAAATGATCTGTTTCTCATGAATAATCTACGAAGTAGGTCCTGAAAGAAATAATGTGAATCATACTTTTTTTTCATAGTTTGTTATACATTGTATTTGTAAAGTGAGGGAGGGAAGAAGGGAGGTTGGAGAGAGACAAAGAAAGACAGAGAGAGTGCATACAAGAATGGTCAGAAATACCCACTATGAGGTAGGCGTTGCAATGGGGCCTGGAAATAGAGTAGTAATAAAAAAGTCAGACTTCTCCCTGTCTTCAGAGGCTTCTAAGCTAAGTGGGGAAAACAGATAAAAAGATAACCCCAAACTGTGATGAGTGCTTTAATACAAGGAGAATCAATGTGTTAGGTGAATGTCTATGTCAGGGACATTTGGCAGAGCATGACTGATTCAAAGAACTGAAGGAAATCCAATATATGATAGAGTATAAACTATAAAGTAGTGAAATATATGGCTGAAGAGGAGAAAAAAGTAGATCAAGAAAGTTTTTTTTAAAGAAAATTCTTTGTATTTTAGCCTGGGAGCAATGGTTCCAAGCAAGGCAGTAATTTAATATCTTAAAATGTTTTTTGAGGATTTAATGAATTAAAAGAAAGGTATTAGTTATTAGAGGACTTTGTAATTTCAAAAATGTTAAGGAAAGTTACTCTAGATTTGAAGTAGCATATCAATTCTTAATATGAAATCTTGCTCCAAAATTGGCGGGCCTATAGTCTCTAAATTATCTCTTTTAATAAGTTGTAATAATAATTTCATTTATAATAATTTATAATAATAATTTCATTTTTTACTTCATCTTATTATTAGAATGTTATAAAAACACTCTGAGTAATTAAGGAAAAAGTTAAATAAAGGTGGAGTTGTATGTTTTCATCTTAATTTTTTTTTTTTTTTTAAAGATTTATTTATTTATTTATTTATTTATGAGAGAGAGAGAGAGAGAGAGAGAGACTGAGAATGAGAGGGAAGAAGGTCAGAGGGAGAAGCAGACTTCCCGCAGAGCCGGGAGTCCGATATGGGACTCGATCCCGGGGCTCCGGGATCATGACCTGAGCCGAAGGCAGTCGCTTAACCAACTGAGCCACCCAGGCGCCCTTCATCTTAATTTTTTGTAGCCTCTTTGAGAGCTAAATTTCTACTAAGAGATACCTGTCTTTTTAAGAGTCACAGACATCCACAGGTGTACAGAACTTTGGCTTTCATCCCCAGCCATGACTGAGAATACCAGAAAGCCACCATGCAGATACATACAGTTTCTGGTCTGCACACAATCGTACTTGTTATAAGGGATATGAAATAGTCGTTTATAACATGACTAAATCACTAAGGAAAGATGTAGTTGTAATGAGATTTTTAGAGATATTTGAAACAGGGGGTTTTTATAAAACGCTTCCCATGTCTGATCTCACTAGAGTACAAATTTTTTCCTTATTTATTTTTACTGTGGTTAAATGGCTAGTTGTAAGGAGGAAAAGTTGCCATTAGTGCTGACCTAAATGATTTTATTAGAGTAAAATGTGCTTGAAGAATGACTCCTTGGCATGTGAAAAGCTTATACTTGTAATAAAAATTCTTATATTTTCTGATACCCTGCTAAAATTATATACTGAGAAATCACAACCAATAAGTGATGTTTAGTGATTGTACATAACTTCTTATTTGTTTCTTTATTCTCTGTCCTCTTTTAATGCTGCTCTTGTTCAGGTAAGTGTTATCCTGGGATATATTGGCAATACTGGTCACTTTTTGAATGTCCCAAAGTTCTCTAATGTACTTTTCAAAGCCAGTTATTGCAAATAACTTGATTCATTAGAGAATTAAAAATTTTTTTTTAAAAGATTTTATTTATTTATTAGGAAAGAGAGAGAGTGAGAGAGAGCATGAGAAGGGAGAAGGTCAGAGTGAGAAGCGGACTCCCCATGGAGCTGGGAGCCCGATGTGGGACTCGATCCCGGGACTCCGGGATCATGACCTGAGCCGAAGGCAGTTGCTTAACCAACTGCGCCACCCAGGCGCCCGAGAATTAAAATTTAAAGAAGCCTTTCCCCAAGAGGCTTTTGTTCCATCCAGAGAACACTTTTCTTCACAATTGCTTGCAACATTCTTTGATTTGATACTACTACTTGAATCTTAATTTATTATTTCTGCTTCATTATTTTCATGGCCCTTCTGTTGAGCTGGCATATGTTTTTCTGTTCACTTATCCTAAACTGGCTTATGTTTGAGATGGGGTAAGTGCTGTGGGTGATGGATAGTAATGGAGAATTATTTCATTTATACCAGATCATACTTTTCTTTAACATTTCTTCATAATGGACCTCAGACAGAATTCTGAGTAGAAGCAACATCTATTTTTTTAAAGTATCTTTGGTACTGTGACGGGATAGGTGGTTTTTCTTGTGTCTCCGTTTGTATCTAGCAAGCTTCCGCTCCTCTTTCAGATTATTCTGTGCCTCCTCATTCAGGAGACTTCTCCTCGTCTAACTTCCCACAGTTAGATCAGCATCTTTCTTGTTTATGTCTCTAATGTACCCTTACAGACTTTAGCCACAGGCGCCACATGATCCATACTTGTATCCATGTCTGCCTTTTTTACTAAATTGTACATGTCTTCTTGGGTTTTGTTTTGTTTTGTTTTGTTTTGCATTTACAGTGCCTAGAACAGTGCCTCACGTTTAAGGTTACTCATCAGGCCATATATGTCTTTTTTATTTTAGTAAACAAAATATTTTAGAAACATTATAATTTTTTAAAAGATTTTATTTATTTATTTGACAGAGAGAGTGAGTGAGCACAAGCAGGGGGAGCTGCAGAGGGAGAGGGAGAAGCAGGCTCCCTACTGAGCAAGTAGCCCCATGCGGGGCTCAATCCCAGGACCCTGGGATCATGACCTGAGCTGAAAGCAGATGCTTAACTCACCGAGCCACCCAGGCATCCCTGGAAGTCTGTACTTCTAACAGCATCTCTCATGCTCCTCAGACTACATTTGAGAAGTAAAAATTTCCGTCGACCTAGATGTCTAGATGGAGCCAATGCTCATATCCCAAAAATGCATACATATGAACACACACACACACACACACACCCCCGCACCAGCCTAGACTAAGCCTAAAAGGATTGCTTTTAAATACCTTATGGATTAAGGATCCTATTATTTCTTTTTATCATTTTGTTCACAGCTTTTCTCCTTTTCCTCTTTCTTTTCTATTATCTGTTTTGGTTGCTATCAAAAGGGGGCTTATCATGAGCATCATTATCATGAACGTCACTACTCTGTCAGGCCTTCTTTTTCTTCATGTTAAATACTAACCTATTTCAGTGCATAAAATAATCTCTGGGTCTTCTGTTGTGTTGGGTCGTACTTTATTTATTTTTTGGATAATCAATCATGGGTGACTGATTTGTCTCCCAAAGTGTTTTCTTGGAGGAGAAAGAAAAAGAAATATAAAGAGGGAATGATATTTTGGAGTCTTTAGTTTCCTGGGTGACCTTTGGATGGATAGTTTTTGGATTGCTAAGAATATTAAAATAAGATTTTTGTAGCTTGCCAAATTCTCAAGGTGGTTGGGAACCATGAATAATTTATTTACAAACTCGGAGCAAAGATCCATTGCTCTAATTCTTATATAAATATTAATAAAATCAATGCATTATTTTATAATAACTTTCCCAGTGGCTTTTTATTCCTGAGTACCTTTCTCCAGTGTAAATTATATTATGTAGTAGAATTTTGAGTCTAATTTAAAGTTTATGTTTTTCTTCCATTTCTTTGGTTTTATATTTGATTTTTTAAAAAAGATTTATCCAGGGGCGCCTGGGTGGCTTGGTGGGTTAAAGCCTCTGCCTTTGGCTCAGGTCGTGATCTCAGGGTCCTGGGATCCAGCCCTGCATCAAGCTCTTTGCTCAGTGGGGAGCCTGCTTCCTCCTCTCTCTCTGCCTGACTCTCTGCCTACAATTATCTCTCTCTCTCTGTCAAATAAATAAATAAAATCTTAAAAAAAAATTTATCCATTTATTTGACAGAGAGAGAGAGAGAGAAAGCAAAAGAGCACAGGCAGAGGGGGAGTGGCAGAGGGAGAGCAAGAAGCAAACTCCCCGCTGAGGAGGGAACCCAATGCAGGATTCAATCCTAGGACCCTGGGATCATGACCCAAGCCAAAGGCAGACACTTAAGCAACTGAACCACCCAGGTGCCCCTGGTTTTATTTTTGAGAAATAATGGCGTATTACTTTTGGTTATGCTTTTATTTTAGAAGTCAGAATTATATCACTAAAATTTTCTATTCACATTTTCCATTAATTATTGGTTTCTGATAATATACTAGAGAATTTCCACTGAAAATTGTCTGATTTAAGGTGGTAGATATGGCTATGACTGCTTATCAATAAAACATTTCTTAAAAACTAACCAAGAAACAATGCTACAAATGTTACCACAAATCATGTTGATTCATACTCCCTTTTTTTTTGAAAAGAACACTGAAGAACAAAGGATTTCTTTTAGGTTTTTGCTAATATGTAGGGAGACAATTTTGCTGGACTCAGAAACCATTTTATTTATCTTTTTAGGTTTCTTAGTGTAATTCACACATAACCTAGTTATTTCTGTTTTTGAATTTTAAATCCAGCTTTCCTCCACAACTCTTCTGGAACATATTCTGGAAGATGACACTAATACATATGTTACTAAAAATATCAGTGTAAAGTGGAATGCCTTACACTTAACCAACTGAGCCACCCAGGCATCCCGAAAAACGAAAGTTTCTTAACAATAAATCCAAACTACCAAAAGATCTTAACAAAAAGGAAAATTCAACAGTGTAATTTCTGCTAAAGGGTCAAGTAGCTAATATTTGAAAGGTACCCATAGGATTTAGGAATGAAGAGGTATTTGGGAAACCTTGTAAATTGCAGTTTTACTGAAATTCTGGTATAAGAAACAGGTTTCAGAAGTTAGAGAATAAATTGAAGGTAAAGAATAGTAAAGTGAACACAGATGAAAGTTCACAGAAATTTAGCTGTGGGAGAGAAAAGGGAAAAATGACTGTAGTAGATTGTGGGAGGCAGGAGTTCAAGGAAGGAGTCTTTTTTTTTTTAATTTTTAATTTTTTTTCCCCAAATATGTTTATTTTTTCAGTGTTACAAGATTAATCGTTCATGCACCACACCTGGTGCTCCATGCAATACATGCCCTCCTCAATACCCACCAATACGCTCGCCCAACCCCCCACTCCCCTCCAAAACCCTCAGTTTGTTGCTCAGAGTCCGCAGTCTCTCATGGTTCATCGCCCCTTCCTATTCCCCCCATTCATCCTTTCCTTCCTTCTCACAATGCCCTCCATGTTTTTGTGAGACTTATCTTAAGTGAGACCATAGGATAATTGACTCTCTCCACTTGACTTATTTCACTCCGCATAATCTCATCCAGTCCCATCCATGTTGATACAAAAGTTGGGTATTCATCCTTTCTGATGGAGGCATAATATTCCATTGTATATATGGACCATATCTTCTTTATCCATTCATCTGTTGAAGGACATTTTGGTTCTTTCCACAGTTTGGTGATTGTGGCCATTGCTGCTATGAACATTGGGGTACATGTGACCCTTCTTTGTACTGCATCTGCTTCTTTGGGGTAAATACCCAGTAGTGCAATTGCGGGGTCATAGGATAGCTTTATTTTTAATTTCTTGAGGAATCTCCACACTGTTTTCCAAAGTGGCTGCACCAACTTGCATTCCCACCAACAGTGGAAGAGGGTTCCCCTTTCTCCACATCCTCTCCAACATTTGTTGTTTCCTGTCTTGTTGATTTTGGCCATTCTAACTGGTGTAAGGTGGTATCTCAGTGTGGTTTTAATTTGAATTTGAATTTTTCATGTGTCTGTTAGCCATTTGTATGTCTTCTTTGGAGAAGTGTCTGTTCATGTCTTCTGCCTCTTTTTTGATGTGATTATCTGTTTTTTGGGGTGTTGAGTTTGAGGAATTCTTTATAGATCTTAGATATCAGACCTTTGTCTGTAGTGTCATTTGTGAACATCTCCCATTCTGTGGGTTGCCTGTTTGTTTTGTTGACTGTTAAGGAAGGATTCTGTTTAATTTTGTCTGCATCATTTCTAAGATGAAAGAGAAGTAGGCATGCTTAAATGCTGACACCAGGAAGCCAGTAGAGAGGTCAAGGTTGATGATCCAAGAAAGAGGTAATAATGGATATAATGATGACCCTAAAAAGATGGGAAGATGTAATCCAGAACGTAAGAAATAAAAAACATGTAGGCAGAAATTGGCTTTCCTGTTACATTACAATGAATTAAAAAATGAAAAGAGAACGTTACTGTAGCTTAGGTTATATATTTAGAAACTGCAGACTAGTAATTCTAAAATAAGAAAGAGAAAAAATGAAAATAAAAATGTAGCTAGGAAAGTTAGTAGAAAAACATAACTGAAAAGTTCGAACATATGGAAAAATTAGGGAGTTGAGGAGGAAAGATTGGAATTTCGAAAGCATATAAGGATGAGAGCAAATTTTTTCTTGTGTTGTGGAAAATTGAGAGCCAGAATATAAGTAGAGGTATTGGAATTAGGAAAGAGAAAAGAGGTTTAAAAGAAGGGTTACCAAGGCACCTGGGCGGCTCAGTTGATTAAGCGTCTGTCTTTGGCTCAGGTCATGATTCCAGGGTCCTGCGACTGCACCCCTACATCAGGCTCCCTGCTCAGTGGGAGCCTGCTTTTCCTATTCCCCCTGCTTGTGCTCTCTCTCCCAATCTCTCTGACAAATAAGTAAATCTTTAAAAAAATTTTCTTTTTCATTTTTTCCCATTCCCACTGTTGATACAGCATATGGCTACAATTGATGTTGGCTCAATGGTGTGACTTGCTCTGTGCAGTGGAATAGCAGTGGGTGTGAACTAAGCAGACCTTATGCATCTGCAGTTCTTACACCCTGGGGTCTGCTGTGAGAAGCACAGATGCTGAGAACCTGCTCGTCCTAGGTGAATGTGGAAATGCGTGAGCAGACATGAAGTTAATGCAAAGCTTGGAGCCAAGCACAGTCACCCTGAAGCCTAAAGCATCTGGCTCAGTCAAGTTGGGGAGCAACGTGAGCAAGAAAAAAACATCTTGTTATAATTTTGGAGTGTTTGTTTTGCAGCATTATTGGGCAATAGCTGATTGATGTATCTCAGTTCCTTGGGATTTCATGAAACCATCATCTGGTTTTTCTTTTAAGCCTCAGAAACCTTTGTAACCTTTATAGTCTTTTCTTTCTTTACCTTGCTTTTAAGCCTCAGAGTTCCTGCCCTAAACCCATTTAGGTTTCTGCCCTAAACCCATTACCTCAATTTAAATACACTTACTATGAGGTATTATACCCAGTGATGGTTTTGATTGCTATCTATATGCTGATAACTTCTAAATCATTAACTTCAATTTGATCTATATATTAGGCAGATTTTGTCAAAAATGCATTGGCTATCTCCACTTTGTGGTTTCATAAGCACGGTGAATTCCATTTCCTGAACACTGCTTCTCTCCACAATCTATTTCATACTCAACCACAGGGAAGAAACAACTTAAAACAGTTCATAGTATTATTGGCACCATTTCAAAAATTAGAATGGGGGTTATAATTTATTGCATTTTTTGCTTTATGCCTTTAAATGAATTACCTGTCCAAAAAAAAAAAAAGAATTACCTGTCTTAATTGTCAAAATATCTCTGTGCATTATGTATTATTATCCCTCCTTTGCAGTTGAGAGACATAAAAGTCAAGTAACCTGTGATCAGTGGCCAGTAAGGGGCCAAACTAGATCAAGTACTAATCTGCATGACCCTAATGCCCACATACTACGGACATACCAAAACCACTAATGCAGAAATAGCCTGTTTGAATATTCTCCACTGACTGGAAGGGCTCTTTAGAAAAGTATGTACCACATGAATTTAAATAAGTATCAGCTAAAAAGCATGAATAAATAAATAAATAAATAAATAAATAAATAAATAGTATGTCAGAAAAGAATTATTGACTGCTTACTTAAATTCCAAATTTAAGGACCAAACTCTCCAAAGATCTTTTCAAGGTGACATGTCTATATGTATGACCTATCCAAGAATAACAGTTATTGTTCCCTAAAAAGAAACTTCCTTGCTGTTCTCTAATAAACCACCCAGATCATTGCTTCTGTGTCTTTGTTAATGCTATTTGTTATAAATAGTGCTACCTTGTCTCTACATTTATTCATTTGAAGCTTAAGCCTTCAGTAAAAGATTCCCAGATTATTTCCAATGACACTGGTCATTTTCTTAAGTTCCTATAATATTTTTTCTCCAATCTGATTGACTAACATTCATTGCGAATTACCTACAAGGCATTGATCTTAATCATATGGAAGTTTTCACAGTATATATGAATAGTACCTACCTCATAGGGATTCTCAACTTAGTTGGAATTGTGCAAGTAAAATATTACTAAAATGCAATTCTTCTATATTACTTTAATAGCTTCATATTCCAATCTTTTAAGCTGTCTCTTGAACACAAAGACTGGTCAGCCTATTTTGTGTTCATTTCAGCATCAAGTACGTTTCATTGAAGAGTTGTTAAATGAACTGAATCTTTTATTTTTAACCCCATATCCTTGCTTTTTCTTATACTGCTTTCTCACAAATATCATTGAAGTGACATAACATCTAGAGACCTATTTCTCTCAAATCATGAGTTCATATAATTCATGGAAGTCATTATAGGAATTGATTTATTTAGCATAAATTTAAATAAACTTGAAGTTAACCAAAATCAAATCTGCAATCTCAAGAAGCTTGTTTGTCAAATTCTTCATCATACTTGTTTATATGGTAGTAAATTAAAGTATGTGGAACAAAAAGTAGAATTGATTTACTCAGTGATTTCTATTTCCTTATGCTAATAACCTCTTGATTATGCGATATATTTTCATAGACAGGTTTTTTAATTTATGAAACGGCATGACACATGTAAATTGTTTAACACAGTTTCCCACAAAAGAAGCATTTGATAATAGAAGTGGTGGGAAAGTCATGCTGTAAATATTATGTTTTTAAGGTCCTATCATGTTAAGAAAAGTGCAGGCAGAAGAGAAGAAAGTTAGTATTCAGGGAGAGTACTGAGGAATTATGAGTTTTCTTGGATTTTCTACATAGTAGGTCTTCTGTAATTATAAGGATAATTAAAAGTTGACTTAAGCATCTTGTCTGAAAATCTCCACCAATAGACACATTAATGATTTTCAGAATTTCAAGAACTAGATGTTCATTTGAAGCAATAATAAACCCAGGAAGTTCATGCAATTTGGGTAACTCATGAAAGTGGAGATTTCCCGGAGCGGTAGTATGGGAAATTTCTGAAATTAATAGGTTAGGGAGTAGCAATTGTAAAATCTCCCTCAAAGCATCCCATATTACTGAATTGTATCTCCTTCACATCTCCATTTCAGACATGATTAAAATGTTGATCATTGGGTATGTTCTATGGCAAATGCTGTGAAATGTGTAAGCCTGATGATTCACAGACATGTATCCTGGGGTAAATAATACATTATATGTTAATAAAACCAGAGCTTAAAATTTAAAAAAAAAATGTTGATCATTAATGAAGTTATATCGTCCATTTTTGTAGATAGTGAAAAGATACAGTAGCATATTAAATTGCTAATCCTTTATCATTGAGATGCTATCTTCTCTTGTATAGTCTCAGAAATAAATATTGCTGGACATTATTATATATTCTTTGCTTTAAGAAATGACACTTTGAGGGATGCCTGGGTGGCTCAGTTGGTTAAGGAGCTGCCTTCGGCTCAGGTCATGATCCCAGCATTCTGGGATCGAGTCCCACATCGGGCTCCTTGCTTGGCAGGGAGCCTGCTCCTATCTCTGCCTCTGCCTGCCTCTCTGCCTGCTTGTGTTCTCTCTCTGTTAAAATAAATAAATAAAATCTTAAAAAAAACACACACACACAAAAAAACTAAAATTAAAAAAAGAAAAGAAATGACACTTTGAATTAGATTTCCTGCAGACTTCATTTATTCAATTCCGAACCTTATAAGATGTAGTAGTTGTCAACAACTATATATAATATAAATTCTTTTATGAACACATATGTAGGCATTCATCATAGAGCAACCAAAATGCAAGATTTTATTTCAGTGAGCTAAAGGTGAGTATATCATGTTAACTCTGTAGCTTGCTAAACTTTAGGACTTCATACTATCCAGCTCCTGGTGATTCTGATTTCTTCAGGACCTGCTGGAACAGAATATGACTGATATTAAGCGCTCTGCTCTATATGCAATCCACTCACTAAAAAATGGACTACAAATGTTTAGTTTCTTACAAAAAGATAAATATTGATCCCTTTAGACCAGAACCTCACCAAATTCTCCTGGTCATTCCACAGCTGAATGAACTAATTCCCTCTGGATGAAAATTATTTTGTAAGCATTTTTTTTTTATGTGGAAAAAAGGATGAAGAAAAGAGTGAGATGAAAATACATAACATGATAAATTATGAGCTGAATTTTATTTGCTTTAGACATCCTCTAAGTCTGTGATTCTCAAGCAATTATGCATCAAATATCACCAGGATAGCTTGTTAAAACAGATGCTCTCCGAGATTCTGATTCAGTAGTCTGGAGTGGGTTTGGATAATTTGCATTTTCACAAACTCTCAGGTTGCCTTTCTGAGAACCACCCTTTGAGTAGTACTGTTCTTTTTTTTTTTTTTTTTAAGATTTTATTTATTTAGTTGACAGAGAGAGACACACACAGAGAGAGGGAACGCATGGAGGGGGAGTGGGAGAGGGAGAAGCAGGCTTCCTGCGGAGCGAGGACCCTGATGCGGGGCTTGATCCCATGACTCTGGGATCATGATCTGAGCCCAAGGCAGACGCTTAAGGACTGAGTCACCCAGGAGCCCCAGTAGTACTGTTCTAATTAACTTTGGTACCAATCCTTCTTTGTTAACTGATGACATTTTTTTTTTGGCTAACTGGTAATACTTATTTCAGAAAATAATAGCCATACCAATGGTATTAGCTAATGGAAGAAAACGGCAAAGCAGCTTAATTTATTGTATAAGACGATGCTGCATTAGCAGGATTCTTTCCCCTTGATTTAACATTACTAACACATTTTTTCTTTACTATCAAAAAATTACACAAGTAATCTTCCAGGGCCTGAATTTATGACTTGTGTTAAAGAAAAAATTGACATTCCTGTTGCTTTTAAGAAATAAATCTGTTAGGGTCTCAAGTTTTTATTACAGTCAAGTATGGGGAGAAGCAGTGGGATACCCCTGATGCTTTCTCATTAGCAAGTAATTTCAAGCTTTTTTTAGTCTACCAGTTAAAGAATATGGGTCTGAATGTAATTTGCCATGACAAGTAACTGGGAAATGTGCCCATGAGATTGAGGATTAAATTCCACAGATATTTCTAATACTTTGAAAGTCAAGATGATAAAACTATCTTACAACCTATACTAGATATTAAAATCATCTGGGTAGGGCACCTGGGTGGCTCAGTTGGTTGAGCGACTGCCTTCAGCTCGGGTCATGATCCCGGAGTCCCGGGATCAAGTCCCATATCGGACTCCTGGCTCTGCGGGAAGTCTGCTTCTCCCTCTGACCTTCTTCCCTCTCATTCTCAGTCTTTCTCTCTCCAATAAATGAATAAAATCTTAAAAAAAAAAAAATCACCTGGGTAGCTGTAGCAATACTGATGCCTGGGCCCTGCCATTCACATATTCAGATTTAATTGTTTAGTTCCTGTCTTGACATAGTGAAATGGATAGAGGAAAATGATTAAGGAGGGAAGTGCAGACAAAAAGCCAACTACTATTTCTTGGAACCTACTTGCCAGATGTTAGGCATTACATAAACTATTTTATCAATATTGCCCCTACACTTCATATAAACTCAAAAGATAACTATTAAGTAAAAACTTTTTTTTTAAATCTAAGGAAAGAGATTTAAATATAGGAATAAAATAAGTTTGCTATGACAAGAGGTTATTTACTAAGTAGGGAGCTGGCCATTAGAACCTAGGTTGCAGTGGCCCCAGTGGCCATCCTTTTCCATTTCTTTGTAGAGATACTAGATGCCTCTTTCTTTCTTTTTTTTTTTTTTTTAAAGATTTTATTTATTTATTTATTTATTAGGAAAGAGAGAGAGAGAGAGAGCATGTGAAGGGAGAAGGTCAGAGTGAGAAGCGGACTCCCTATGGAGCTGGGAGCCCGATGTGGGACTAGATCCCGGGACTCCCGGATCATGACCTGAGCCGAATGCAGTCGCTCAACCAACTGCGCCACCCAGGGGCCCCAAGATGCCTCTTTCTTCTTCTTTCTCTTTGTCTGTAGTTCTACTACTACTACTGCTACTACTACTACAAATCTAAATAGCTTGAAATAAGAAACAAACTGTAACAAATGTTGAAAGGTTAGAGTGTAATGTGTTGAGCAATGTTTCCTTTAGAATACAGGCTCAATATACATGATGAGTAAAAGCTTTGTCTATAGGAACTAGCTATTAAATATCGGCAAATACAACTGTCTGGATATAGGAACTCTGGCTCTATTTCCCAAGCATGTCTGGAATTCGTAGGGTTACCCCACAGTGAAATGGGCATCAGAAGATAGGTAGATAGCCTAAATTCAGAATCTGGCAACAATTATTAGTGTAATCATATTTGAAAGTCAGCTGGATCTCTTCACATGGTTGTAGGGACAATAAAATTAATAGAGGATATTCAGTAGGCTAAAATAATAGTAAGTTCATTAGATTAAACTAAAATGAATATTGAAGTATTTTTCATGTAAAGAGCTTAGAACGATGTCATATAGTATGTAACCATACTCTTCATATTATATTCATACTATTCTTTTATATATTGGCTTTCCAACTTAAAACAAATTCCTGCTTTAAGTTCTGGAGTAAACTCTAAGTTTCATCTAGTAAGGTAAATTAATATTCAAAATGAGAGAATTTTTGCTTTTCAACTGGCTATCAACATTAGCAAATATAAAATCATCTTCAAATATACTTCATTTCTCTTGTATCAACTCAGTTCTACTCTTTCCTTGAAGGAGTCCTGTAGCTCCATGAGGAAAATGGTTTCACTTTCACAGCTCTATATGAAAACATGGTTTTATTTTTCTTGCTTTGGTTTATATTGAAGCCAGCATTATAGTCACCATTGTACACAATCACTCCTTTAAGCGTGGTGCCTAGTAGGTTGGAGGAATCTCTTAGTATTTCTCAAGCAGAATGGGGGCCTCTTATAAAGGAATTGTGTCTATGAATTCTTGTAAAATTAGGTTTATCATACTTAGGTCTGAAATTACTCATTCTTTAATCAGCTTTAAAGCTACTAAGTAAACTGGGGATTTCTTTGACAATAGGTTATATACCTTGTCTTTCAAGAAGAAACTTTCTAAATTTTTCATTGACTGACTTATAAATACAGTAGATTGCTTGAATTTTTTTCTCTGCTTTTTATGTCTTTATGTTAAATCAGGAATCTACAGTGTGTTTCCTTTATTCCACCTGATGCATATCTCTATTTAAAGCAATGTGCATTTTCATTTGAAACCAAGAACATACTGGATAGTTTTAAAGATATTCTTGAGGATTATGAAAGTTTTTTAGTGCCTTCTCTAATGAGTAACCCAGGAAGCGTCCAGTCAACACTAAGAGTTGGCTTCAGTGGATTCAATCCTGTCTGTAGTGCCCACGAGTCTGCTTCTCTTCCAGTGGGCAAAAAGAGGCCTCCAGGACAATGGCTGAAGCCCTCTAAGTGCTCAACATGCTAAAGCAGTGAAATTGAATGGATTACTTATGTGGCTCTATAGGGCAGAGAGTATCCTCTTTTTACAGATGAAGAAACTGAGGCCAAGTGAGATTATATATTTAGAGTTATAAGTCATAGGCTAGGACTTGAACTCATACCTGATAGATTTTGTAGGTATCCTTTAAGTTTTCCCGTGCTCTACCATTTATCTTTAACAGACTGTTTTATACATTTCTGGGTCCTGGCTGTCCATTGATGAAAATTTAGGATTTCTTTTCATCAAAGCCTATTCCAAAGGTGCCCCTTAGGTAGACAGCTTCATTGAGTTTTATTTCCTTTCACCTTAGCCGATGTGAAGTGTTAAATCTTTTAAAGGAAGTTATTTGAGATCTCTACTGTCTGATTATCTGTATATTATTAAAGTTCAACCCTTCTTAAACATTGGACAATTAAACTAATTATATAGTTATTTGTGCCTTGAGGACAGAAGTGTTACTCATTCAGTTGGAAATAACATGCTCAAGATGGAAAAGTTAAGAGTTGCTGATTCACCTTATGGAATAATGTACATTTATGCATTTTTTCATAGTAGAGCACCTAAATCAGTAATATGTGAACACAATGGAAAGAGGAAGTAATAGTCACTTTGATTTAAAATTGAGGATAGTTATATTTTCAGAATATAGTATTTAGTATTTAGGGAAGCTTTGCACATAGACCTTTTTAGTTATCATGAAATTTTTTTTACCTCAAGAATTTGCTATGAAATTTCTAAGCTATTTTATAAGCAGCTTCTAAATAGCAGTCCTTCTTAACCTGACCATCTGGAATGTAGAATAGAGTAACTAAATATAACAGCTGAAAGAAAGGAAGTGTAGTGGCTTTTATTGAAAAAAAGCAATAAACCTTGAATCAGGACCAGAACCTTGACTATATTTCATGTGAAATTGTGGAAATCACTTTATCTCATTGTGCTTATGTGGTCAATAAAATAAATCATTCTTATTTGCTTAATGTATTCTTGCATGGTTGAGAGGAAGTACATAATATGCTTGCTACATAACTGCAAGGGCTCTTAGACAACAAAGTAAGTGTTAATATTAAGTATTTACCTTGTGTCAATACCATGCTAAAGTTAAAAGAGTAGAATATTGTTAAATGATCTACCCTGTTGGCCTAGTACTTTAACACTCAACAATGTGGCTTTTTTTAAATTAACCTGTTTATGAATTTATTCTATATAATTTTCATTCAAATTTGTCACTAAAGTATGTCAGAGTAAGAAAGGTAAGTTTAGGGGTGCTTTGGATGGCTCAATTGGTTAACCTTCAGATTCGTAGTTTTGGCTCAGGTCACGATCTCAGGGTCATGTGGTCTCCACACTCAGTAAAGGGTCTACTTGAGATTCTCTCCCTTTTTCCCTCCTTCCCATACTGTCCCCTCCCTCTCCTTTTCCCCTTTCCCGGCTCCCATGGTGCATGAGTGCTCTCTCTCTCTCTAAAATAAATAAACAAAATCTTTACAAAAAAGGTAAGTTTAGAAGATCTTGTTCATTTGCAATTATTTGGTCCTTTAAATTCTAGCTTTTTTCATTGGCTTTTGAAGTTTTAGTTCAGAGAATGCTTTTTTAATTGTTAAATGCTATAGATAGATCTCTAAGTAATAGTTAAAGGGTGTGTGTGTGTGTGTGTGTGTACACAGGTAAGTAGAGAAGTATAAAAAATGATTAGAACACATAGTCAAAGAGCATTTAGTTTTTGCAGCTGTTTATTTTGTTTTTGAAAATTGAATTTTTTGAAATGCAAAGGTAATATGATTGCCAGATAATTGAATCCTGTTTTCAATCTCTGAAAAATTAACTATAACCAAAATATTTCTTTTGTGTAATTCAACACTTTTCCTAGCTATGGTTGTATAAAATAGAAAGTGAGGAAAATACAATTTTTACCCTTTGAAAACAGTTGACTTATTAGTTGATCCTCTCTCTCCTTTTTCCAAACCTAAATATCACAGTTCATAAAAATGTCCTCATTTATCAGAGTTATCTTTCAGACCATGATGCTCATGTAAAGGATGCAATATTTTGTATCTCAGTCCTCCTTTATAGCAATCCCAAGTGCTTACATTGTCAACCTTCCTATCATCACCTCTGCCAAAAAAGTCAATAAAATAAGCTAGATGGATGACTGCCATAAACACACACAGGACCAACTCCTATTTTTTCTTTCATGTTGGATCTTTTATCTAAGTTTTAAAATTCTCTGCTATATTAAGGACTCTAAAAAAGTTATGTCAGGCTGCCTGGGTGGCTCAGTAGGTTAAGCCTCTCTGCCTTTAGCTCAGGTCATGATCTTTAGGGTCTTGGGATAGAGCACGCCATAGGGCTTGCTCAGCAGGGAGCCTATTTCTCCCTCTTCCTCTGCCTGCTGCTCCCCCTGCTTGTGCTCTCTCCCTCTTTCTCTGTCAAATAAATAAATAAAATCTTTAAAAATATAAAAAATAAAAAAATTATCTCATTTTTATTGCAGAATAATACCCATTTGACTTTGATACTCAATCTCAGAACTTAATATGTTCGTTTTTGTCATTTACTATCAAAAGGTGCTGTTTGGTAAATTGGAGCATATCACATGAATCTGAGCTATAGAGGACGACAGACCTGTCCATTAACTAAGAAGTTGATGGAGCGACCCATTGTGTACCACGGCTACATGGGTACTATGAGTACCCATCTTGGACCACAATATACGGGTCAACATTTCCTTTCTTATAATTCTGGAGTTTAAGAAAGCTCTAAACATGCAGTCTTTGTGACTCATTGGTGACAAAAACCTCATCTTGACCTGATTTGGTAGCAAAACATTCTGAACTGATTTGAGTCCATGCATTTTTTTTCTGGTGTAAATAGTCACAATTTTTCCTGAAGAAATGTTGATATTTTGCATTACACATTGCTACTCTAGATAGGAATATGCCCTTCCAAAATTCCAAAAATTCCAAAATATATCTCAATCCAAAACATATTTAATGCCATAGGTTTTGGGAAAGGAACTATAAGTCTCTATTAGATACTGTCCTTGCCCTCCAAGAGCTTGTAGTTTTTGAGATGTGTGGTGGGAAACACTGCCCTCAAACAATCAACAAATAGTTACTGAAAATCTACTTGTTGGTAGATACTCATACACATACATGTATATGTGTATACATATAATATAGTTTATAATACATAACTATAATTTATATAATGTTAACTTTGCATTATAGGAGAAAAGTAGTGTTGGTTTACAATAAGTCTAGTGATATAAAAGGTTTCAGAGAATAGTAGGACTTTACTCTTTTCTTATCCATTTTTAAATTTGTTTTTTTTTAAAAAAGATTTATTTACTTACTTGACAGAGAGAGAGATCACAAGTAGGCAGAGAGGCAGGCAGAGAGAGGGAGGGAAGCAGGCTTCCAGCTGAGCAGAGCCTGATGCGGGGCTCGATCCCAGATCCCCGAGATCATGACCTGAGCCGAAGGCAGAGGCTTTAACCCACTGAGCCACCCAGGTGCCCCTGAATTTGTTTTTTAATAAAAGAAACCATACTCAACAAGGAAACCTCTGTACACCGAAAGGAAAAGCAGAAAGGCAGTAAAACTTTGATGCATGAAAACCCTCCAGCCAAATTTGTGTTTCTCTTTCCATGTAATAGAAAGCTGTTTTGAGGATAAATCAGTTTAACAAGTTTTGAGCAAAGAACCAAATAGAATTTAGTTGACTTTTACTTCTGCCCTTACTAGATATGACTTTAGGTAACTTACTTAAAATCTTTAAACCTGCTCTACTATCTGTAAAATATTAATAAAATTAGTAAAAGTAGGTATCCTACTGGGTTGCCAGAGGATTGCATTAGGCAGTGCAGGTATTGGAAGATGCCTGGAACATAGGAAGCACATGGTCGATGCTGCTTATTATGAAGTTGTTCTCATCCAGGTCCAGTGGATGAAGATAATCTTAGCTACATAATTAATTAATTAATTCTTAGCTATTCAAGACAGTTATTGTCATTGCGTATTAGATTTCCTTTCGTTAGATTAAATTGTTCCATCCTCTTTTAAGGTTTCATATCTAATAACCGAAGCAATTATCAGGTGAAGAAGCCATCTTCAGAATCTTTAGGTCTTTATGTTTAGTATTGGAGGCCTCTTGGCTGACTCAAATGAGACCTTCAGATACAACTTGGAGAATTTTTCTAGGAAGCGAAGGATATAGTAACTGCGAAGTGTCTTATGAAACATTTGATATGTTTTTTATGGGATTACTCCTGGTGACTCCTAGTTTATGGGTATTAAGGAGGGCACGGATTTCATGGAGCACTGGGTGTTATATGCAAACAATGAAGCATGGAACACTGCATCAAGAACTAATGATATAATGTATGGTGACTAACATAATAAAAAATTTAAAAATTAAAAAAAGGAAGAGGAGCACCTGAGTGGCTCAGTGGGTTAAAGTCTCTGCCTTTGGCTCAGGTCATGATCTTAGGGTCCTGGGATCGAGCCCCGCATCGGGCTCTCTGCTCGGCAGGGAGCCTGCTTCCCCCTCTCTCTCTGCCTGCCTCTCTGCCTTCTTGTGATCTCTCTCTCTGTGTCAAATAAATAAATAAAATCTTAAAAAATAAATAAATAAATAAATAAAGGAAGAGAAAAAAAGAAAAAAAATAATAGCTAAATCATTCAATATAAGGTGATCATATCCTCTGTCCTATAAGATCTTATGAAATAAACAACTGGGGGAAATAAACTGGGAGGATGACAGTGGATGAAATTCACAACTAGACACTCTGATAATATTTCTGATAGCTATAGTGAAGTCATACTAGAATGAAGGAACTACTAATATGACCAAGAATCTCTGTATGAAAAAGACTCATCTGAAAAGGGAGTGGAAGAGACAATAGTAGGGCCACATTATGATTTTCATAAATCTCAGGCACTTCTACTTTTGTGGGCCCCTTCCTCCATAAAAAATAATTACAAATAATGTTTTACATCTGTCTTCATAAAAAGATTAATATAATCCCTGCTAGATATATTATTATATAGTCACTATTACTATATTTATTCTTATTTTATTTAAAGCAAACTAAAAACATATTTGTGAACACCTGAAAGTATGTGCCTATTGTGCCTAGTGCTTAAAATTGACCTTCAATGCCAGTAGAATTTCACCGATTCTTCCTCTTAAAAAGCAAGTTTGAAGAGATGTTAGCGTATTTAGGGGAGGAAGAGAGGACAATCAATGCAATACCTGGATTCCTAGAAGTGCATTTTACAGGTATACAATGGAAGCATGGCCTGGCCAACTACTGGCTCCTCCAACAAAGAAAAAAACAAAAACAAAAACAAAAAAACTCCTCTTCAACATTGACTGACAAACCATATCCTGACTTTTCTCACCACCAACCATTTCAGGCTACTGGAACTCCTCTTAGCAAAATGAAAGTAAAATAACTGAAAGCTACTCTCTTCTTTCATTTGTACTTAGATTTGGAAGTAGATTCACAAGTTTTTTGGCAGAACCCTTCTCCATGCTTAATATGGAAAAAGCACAATCTGTCCTCTGTTAGCAGAAGCAAACAAAAGAATACGTACTTTGATTCAAGACAATGACATTTGAAAAATAGGGTAGAGTACATTCTTATGCATTGGTTAGTACAATATGATAGAAAATTTTAGAATATGTTAGGTTGATATAAAAAAATCAACTTTTGACTTTGATCAAATAAATAAATTCGACTTTTGTAATTAAGATGAGAGGATGATCTTAACAAAAAAAATTGCTTGGAGTGAAAAACACAATTGCCAAATTAAGACCCAAATGAAAATAGCGACCACTGATGGGAGTGCACTGAATCAGTGATTCTCCTGAAACTCACAAAAAGTATGAAGAAACCCAAATAACAAAATATAAGTGACATGTAACCAAGCTAGCCTTAAAGTTCCCCTCAGCTTGGCTAAGGGACAGGCTTGTTCCTGACTGTAGGTCCCAAGTATCCCTTTTCTTGAAGGATTTACTTTAGAAAACTTGTGATTGCAATTTTTTTCTCTGCCCCTGTGAAATGTATGTAAATCATTCTTCAGCCTCCTGCCAATTTTAAAATCCAGGAATGTCTTTCTCAAGGACCTGGGAGCCATCCTTTGAAATGTAATCATCAAGAAAGGTAACACTCCCACCACCTAGTTTCTGTGGGAGGACGGAAACTTAAATATGCAGCAATTAGCATATACAGATGGCCTAATCACACTGATCATCCCTGCTAATGTCCTTCAGTACGTTTCCAGTAGCACAACCCTTAAAACTTCCGCCATATTTTTTCAATGAAAAATTCTTTCAATTTCAAAGTTCAGTATCTTTCCCCTATTGTATTTGTTTTGAATAAGGTCTTCCTTGCTTGTTTAAATTTGCCCAGTGCAATTTCACTTTTTCTAATCAAGACGAGATCTTTGAGATTCAAAAGTGTTTAATAGACATTCAATAATAATAGTTAAAAAAAAAAAAAGACCAGAGCAAACATTTATGACAATGGAAGAAAATTTCATGAGTTCAAAGAAATCTTGAGTCCACAAATTAAAATGGCTAAAAAAAAAGTACAGGAATAACTAATGAAAAGAAATAAACAGATATGGTAAGATATCTTCCATTTCAAGGGTAATAAAAATTGTTATGACAACACTAAGGGGGAGTAAGATGGCAAACAACCTCTGAATTAGAACATCCATATCCCTGTACTGATAAATGTATACAATGAAATACTCTGCAGCTATCCAAAGAAGGGAAATCTTGCCATTTGCAACGATGTGGATGGAACTAGAGGGTATTATGCTAAGCAAAATAAGTCAATCAGAGAAAGACAATTACCATATGATCTCTCTGATATGAAGAATTTGAGAGGAAGGGGAGAGGGGTCATGGAGGATTGGGGGAGAGAAATGAAACAAGATGGGATGGGGAAGGAGAGAAACCATAAGAGACTCCTAAACTCACAAAACAAACTAAGGGTGGCTGGGAGGTAGGAGGGGGTAGGGTTATGGACATTGGTGAGGATATGTGCTATGGTAAGTGCTGTGAAATGTGCAAGCCAGATGATTCACAGACATGTACCCTGGGGCAAAAAATACATTATATGTTAGTTAAAAAAATGTTTATCTTCAAAACCACTAGATAAACAATAAAGAAAAATACGTCAAAATAAACACACAAACAAATCCTAACAATATAAAGGAAAATAAGGAAGCACTTAAAAGAAAATCTGCGACATATCTTAGTTAATGTGAATGGCTAACAATACCTCTACAAAGACAAAGTTTCAAAATAAGAAAGAAAAGAAAACAAAGGCTCTAAGATGGGGACAAAAATACAATTCTAATATATGCTACTTAGAAAAGAAGTTTTAAAGTCATACACAATGATATAAAGGTTTAAACTATATTGAAAAATATGTCATGAAAATGTAACAATTGAAAAGTGAAATGACAATACTGATAGTCAACAGAATTCAAAGCAAAGAGTATAAAATGAGTACAGAGATTAATTGTATTGATAACAAGAAAATTGATGTCACAGATAAGACAGATGTCTACGTGAATGAATCAGAAAACACATGCAGTTTTTTTTTTTAAGATGTTCTTTATTTATATACCAGAGAGAGAGAACACAATCGGGAGAGCAGCAGGCAGAGGGAGAAGCAGGCTCCCTGCTAAGCAAGGAGCCCTATGTGGGACTTGATCCCAAGTCTTGAGATCATGACATGAGTCTAAGGCAAACCCTTGACTGACTGAGCCATGCAGGCATCCTGACATGCAATTTAAAACAAAACAAAACTGGCATAAGTACAAGGGAAGTCAAATCACAAGTAAGTATGAACATACTAGATTTAAGTGATATAACTAATAAGATTAATTTATATACTGAACTTGGGGGCGCCTGGGTGGCTCAGTCGGTTGGGCGACTGCCTTCGGCTCAGGTCATGATCCCGGAGTCCCGGGATCGAGTCCCATGTCGGACTCCCGGCTCTGCGGGAGGTCTGCTTCTCCCTCTGACCTTCTCTCCTCTCATTCTCAGTCTCTCTCTCTAAAAAAAAAAAAAAAAAAAAAAATCTTATATACTGAACTTGGTAAATTAGAGGAAAAAAACCTTTTTTTCCTTTCAAATATCCATGCATCTAAACAAAATCCTTCTTATATTAAGTCATAGAGAAATTATCTAAAATGATTTAAAAATTAAAGACAAGAAGTCTGTCTCTCTAAAAAAATAAATAAAAATTAGGGGTGACTAGATGGTTCAGTTAGTTAAGTGTCCAGCTCTTGATTTTGGCTCAGGTCATGATCTCAGGGTCATGAGATCAAAATTAAGATTTCCTCTCTCTCCTTCTCTCTCTCTCTCTCACCCTCTGACTCTCCCCTCAACTTGCACACACATGTGTGTGTGCCTGTGTGCACACTTAAGCTCTCTTAAAATTAATTAACTAATTAAAAATTACAAGAAGCAAAAGCTATATATGCCATATCCTTTATTCATAGTATAATAAAACAAGGTATTCTTTTAAAAATGACATTAAAATACCCATTGAATCAGATAGAATTTTCTGGATGAAAATGATTACTCAGTAGAGTGTAAGGTAGAAAAATCTATAAGGAAGTGAGGGAATCAGAATAGAATGGGGGTGAGAAGGATTGAAATCTAGCCTCAGTCACTCCCAGTAGACTGTGAACTGTGACTCCATGGAAGTATCCCACCTTCAGGCAAGAGAAGCCAGGCTTTTGTACTGCCTTATTCCTAAATAGCTCTTCTTAGTCCAGCACAGTATTTCAGAGGAAGAGTATAGCTATGAGTTTATCATAGCTGGAGGACATGTGGACTGACCAGTAAAGGAGATCTGAGGTGGGGAGACAGACAGTATCTACTATAGCCACACTTTCAGTTAAGATGAATTTGGGCTTCAAGAAAGGAAAAAAGTCTGATGAAAGTTTGCTTAAATAAAGCAAAGGCTTTATTTTTCTCATGAAACAATAAGTCTAGAAGTAGAGAGCTTAGATCTATGCATCAACTCCAGGATTTCCTTAGCTATCTCTGCTCTTTTCTCCTTCCCACTACCATATCCTAAGTGTGTGGTTTCTCCTCATGTTTGTGATGGCTGCTAAATCTCTGGGCATATGACCACATTCCAGGCAGGAACAAGGAGAAAAGCAGAGGACTAAAGGGACAAGCCAATCAGTATAGCAAGCTCTATAAGAAAAACAAAACAAAACAAAACAAAACAAAACTAAACTCGTAGGGCTTTTCCGGTAGTACTACTAAGAGACTTCTGTTAATCTCCCATGGGTGATAATTAGGCCATACTTTTACCCCTAACTGCAAGGACTTTTTGAGAATTTTAGCCGTTCATCTTCCACAGGAAAAGAGGTCACATGCGAAGGGGGATTTGAATTTACTCTAAACACACAATATTTTCCAATCCAAATATTTTACCTTTGAGATAAGTGACTTAATTAACTTAGGAAAACAGTGATTCAATTCTACAATACTTGGAAAAGAAATAACAGAGAAAAAAGTACATATAAAATTATACATATTTTATAATAGGCCTAAACTGCACTCAGAAGGATATTCTTTTACATAGTAAGGACTGAAAATAAGCGAACTAAGCATTACACTAAGCAAAGTTTAGAAAAATAGTAAGAAATGAACTTAAGGAAAATAAAAAATCACCAAAAGCAAAAACTGACCTTTAAAAATTAGGCCAAAAAGGGGAAAATCCCATTGCTAACTTAATCCAGTATTTATTCTTTGACAAGGTGAGTAAAACAGAGCAAACCCTGACAACATTTAACTGAAAACAAAGGAGAAAGTCATTATATTATGTTAGGAATGGTGGAGGGGATATAAAAATATATTTAGGGTTTTTTTCCCCTGAAGACTGAAGATGATAGTATGACAATTCTATGTTAAGAAAAAGCAAAAACGTGGATGAAGTAAATGGATTTCTTTAATTAAAAAGAAGACCAAAATTTATTCAATAGATAATAGAAGGCCATGGGGGAAAATGGATAAAATAGTCATTTCATTTCAAAATAACATAAATCAAATGGAAATGGAACCAACAATTGAGCAAAATATACAATTGAGCACAATTTTTCTTTTTTAAAGTAGCTTCCACGGCCAGCGTGGAGCCCAATGCGGAGCTTGAACTCATGACTCTGAGGTGTAGACCTGAGCTGAGATCAAAGTTGGATGCTTAAACGACTGAGCTGCCCAGGCACCCCTCTCAGCATGATTTAAAAATTAATTGTAAGATTAAAAACAAAGTTTTACCTTAGATATTTTGCTTACAGGGGATTTTTCTTGAAGGGAGAATGAGAGGTATATACAAAGAGTTCTATGACTGGGTATGCAATTTAACACTATTTATTAGTATTACTTATAGAAAAATATGGAAAATTAAGTATGCAACTATCGAGCACTGTAGTTCATATACACAGTGAAATATATTAGGTTGAATTGTATAACAGTGTTGCAGTGAACCATTTTAAGTCTACAAAACATTGACTTCATATGTTCCAATACACAAACACAAACAAACCCCGATATTTTAACTGAGACTATCTCTAAGTGAAGAGATTATTAATGATTTTGATTGTCTAATTCTAATAAATGAACAGAATGAGTACATACTGTTGGGGTCCGTGATCAAAGGAACGAGACTGATACAAAGCGAAGGTCGAGCAAACCTTTATTTCTCGCCAAGCATCGAGAATCACACTGGCCGGTGTATCTATGCAGAGAGCGACCCTGCCTAGTCTTACAGGCTAACCTTTTATAGCACAAAAACTGTAAACTGACTGTGAGCTTATCCTTATTGGTCAGAAGCAGTGGGGTTAAGGGAGGTTACATATGTGTTCTTTACTGATTGGATGTTGCCACCTGGCCTGACTCTAGAAGCAGTGGGTTACATATGTGTTCTTTAGTGATTGGACGTCTCCATCTGGCCTGACTCGCCCTTGTTCTTCTGGGGGACTGTCATCAGGAACCAGCAGACCACATTCCACCGGTGTCCTGAACTTATCTTTCTAAGTAAGTTCCTCTAGGCTGACTTTGTTCCTTTAAGGCAAGGTCAGCTTGTGTTCACAACAAAATGGCTGCTTAGACAAGATGGAATCACTTAGGCTAAGCAGGTCCTAACACATCCCATGCATGTATTGCTTTGTAATATTCCACCAAACTATGCATTTTTATGGAATAGGCATTTGGTTTTGGTAATCATGATATTCCTGTTGCAGAAAAAACTCTACAAATATTTGTTTAACCAATGATTGAAAAAAAAATTTATACTATAAAAAAGAAAAATTTAAATTATAAATGAAGGGAACTAGGGAAATTGCTAATTAAACTATTTGCCTCACCATGTGAAAGGGTTAAAGAAATGTTAAGCTTATCGTGTTCAATTGAGGCAATTATTTTTCCTTAATGTGTTCAGTATGTGTAGTTTCTGATAAGATTGCATTATGAGATGTTATATCAACTTTATGGTTATTGTTGAAAATATCCAATTAAATTTTATAAATATAACTTGATATGGGAAGTAATGAAAACATCAATGATAAATGGAGATGTATAATCTCAAGAGAAAAATTTCTTCCCCAAAGTTCAGAATAAAATGATAATATAGCATTTTAAAAAATTTTTAAAGATTTTATTTATTTATTTGACACAGAGAGAGCAAGTGAGAGAGACGAGAGAGACAGAGAGAGAGCAAGCACAAGCAAGGGGAATGGCAGGCAGGGGAGAAGCAAGCTCCCCACCGAACAAGAACTCTGATGTGGAGGCTCTATCCCTGAACTCTGAGATCATGATCTGAGCCGAAGTCAGCCGAGCCGAAGTCAGCCGCTTAACTGATTGAGACGCCCACCATGTGCCCCTTAACATAGTATTTTTTAGTGACATATGAAATGGCATCAAATACACTTTACTGATTCATTATCCAAATTCTCAAATTTCAAAAAGGAAGTTCTGAAAGATCTCGCAGTTTTGTAGACCAGGCTTATGGTCTACCAAGAAAACTCCAGTTCAGCATTGTAGTTCTTTTCTTCTCTAATATAAAGGGGCACACAAGGAAATCACTGACTGATGGTCTTCATTGCAAACCAAGATTGAAATCCACATTTGCTCAGAAATCCCATTAGTGCCTCTATTGAGGAAAAGGCAAAAAAAAAAAAAAAAAAAAAAAGCACTGAAATGTTAATGATTTGCCCACAATTTTTTTTTTTATTCAAATGTTTGGATAAGCTAGCAAGAGTTAATTCCATAAGAATCCTTCCTTTTAAATGATTTTACTAATGTAAATTTCCTAATTCCATAGCATTTGATAGTTCTCTTAAATATCAAAATGCCGATTTGGGCCTACATGATGTTAATAAATGAAGCAGATATATTGTATCATTCTCTGCCCTTACTCATAGAATTGATGTGTATTTTCATTAGATAGAGTATTTTTACTAGGAATTTATTCTCCGAGTTATGGATGTGCTAACCTGCAGAGAGATTGGGAACAAGTCTTTAGACTCTTTATAAAAGAGAGGTAGCTCCTGGGTATGAACTTGGGCTTTGAGAGGAGACAGGTAGACCAGCATGGATATTTATTTATGAATATTGTAAGTAGGTGAATTTGGTCATAATATTTTGTGGCTGAGATCATACTTAATTTGCGATTTTTGATCTACAAAATAATAGTGTTCTTGAAATTCAATGTTGCCTGGTAACAAAGAGCTTATAAACTCAAAAGAGGCTCCATTTATTTTCCGGTATTGTTTTCTCTTGGTCATAAAAAAATAGCTTAAAAAGGAAAGCTAAAATATACCTTCAAAACTTGGATGCCTTATATGCCATCAAACTTAGATTTTCCCCCCCAGAAATTGAAATATATTTAGTAGCAAAATTTGGCAGCAAAACACAAAGTTTGTATTTTCCGATCGTGCTATCATTTTCAAAAGTGTTCAGGTAAGGAGATCTTTTTCCCCCACTGAGAGGAAGAAGTCCAAGAGATTTTATCACTCTGAGACAAAGAAGTTCGATAAGTTTAAAAAGCAGCTTGAATGACGTAGGTTGACAGTGAGGAGGTAGGAATAAAATACTATTATCCCTAATAGTATTTGTTCAGTATTGAACTAGGAAGAGATTGAAGAATATTTTCATTTTGATCACAAAGTATACAATAAATTTTAAATATTTTATATTTAATAAAGACACATTTTTTCCTTTGTCCTGGCTTTTTGCATCCGCTCTTCGTACCACACAGTTCCATTTAATTTGGAAAGTTTGTACCTGAAAAACAGCACAATCTCTCATTTGATCTGTTTGTCAAGAGTACTGATGACTGATTTGATTGCAGCTCAAACAATCAGAGGAGTGTTCATTTCATGATCAAGTGGCTTGAAAACACTTCTTTAAAATGAATGCTTCTTGCGCATCTGGGTGTCTCAGTTGGTTAAGCTGCTGCCTTCAGCTCAGGTCATGATCTCAGGGGTCCTGGGAAAGAGCCCCACATTGGGCTCCCTGTTCAGCAAAAAACCTGCTTTTCCCTCTTCCTCTGCTGCTCCCCCTGCTTATGCTCTCTCTCTCGTCAAATAAATAAATAAAACCTAAATAAATAAATAAATAAACATACAAATAAATAAAATGAATGCTTCTTTTTATATTTGGTGATTCTTTCCTTGCACACCAGGATCCCTCTTGCCTGGGCTTTTCCTGCAGCCCTCCTCTTGACATTTCCATTAAACTGTAAAAAATTAGTGTTGACTGATTAACATCCCACTTTAAGAGTTCTGCTAAAAGCCATATTCATGAATCAAAGTCGATGTGTACCACTAGTAATTAACTTGACAAAATTCAGCTTTCCTGGCTAATCATCTTCTGGCTGCTTTACGTAATGGCTGTCAATTCAGATCTACAGAACAATTGGAGTCCACTAAAAGGGAGGGGGACGCATCAGAACTAGTGATTAGGCCATGTTCTCTTGCTGAGAACATATTCTAATTAGAATTCTGATGTATAATGAGGAAACAAACATTCAAAAATGTTGACTTGAGATCCCCAGATTCATAATTGTATAAAAGCAGTCTAAATAAGATCAAATGGAAGGTAGGGGTTAAATAATGAGATTCAATGGAATAAATATCCTAGGGTTTACCATATGAAAGTTATTACAAAGCAGTAGATCACCTGTAGCACGGCAAAGCATTGTGGTTAAGCATGCTGCCTCTGCAGTGAGACATGTTCAAATACCAGCTTTTTCTAGTTTGTGTGATTTTGGAAGAACTAAACTTCATTATGCCCATATTTTCTCATTAAGGAAATAGAAAAACATAATTTTACAAACTGCGTATGTTTAAGGGTTAAAGCACGTAATAACCTTAACCCATCGCCTGGCATTTAGTAGATGCTACATAATTATCACATTGTAATTCTATTGTCAATTATGATCTATCACTATAGGAAAAATTTAAGCACACATAGGAAAAATTCAAGCACACAAATTATTATCATATAATAAGCATGTCAAGAAATATACAAATGAATTGCCCTAAGGTTTCAGAAATGAATGAACATCTGGATTGGGAGAACTTGAAGGAAGAGGAGAAACTGATTTTGAAAATATTCTTCATAAAGACAGTATGTATAATTTATCAACTAAGGTGAGGATATCTATTTCAGTTAAAGAGTCTGAGCAAGATCATGCAGCAGGGAAAGAATGAAGTATAATTGAGGAGTAGGAAAGCAATCATTTTACAGATCATAAACTTACGTAGTAAAAGATTATACTGCAAGGAAAGGCTGGATATTGTAGATTGACTATATTGAAATCATCAAGAGATTGTTCAGAGTTTCAAGGGATACTTCGTTCACTTTTGCAGCTAACATATTCCACATCAGGAGTCCAACAGAACCCAGACTCAACCTTCCTATAAAATCGGAATTAACTTTTAGTTAGTAATTAAAGCCATTTAAAAACTTTTAGAGATTAAAACCAGTAGCTTTTGTGGAAGTCAATTTAGTACTGTATGGTTAAGAAGTAGCAAGAATCCTAAAAATATATTACAACATGCTTAAAAATGTACATTTTATTTATTTATTGCTTATTTTAAAACATTTTATTTATTTGAGAGAGAGCGAGCATGGGAGGGGGAGAGGGTCAGAGGGAGAAGCAGACTCCCTGCTGAGCAGGGACCTTGATGCAGGACTCAATTCTAGTACTCTAGGATCATGACCTGAGCCGAAGGCAATTGCTTAACCAATTGAGCCACCAAGGTGCCCCTGTACATTAGTTTCATATAAAGACAATAAAATTAAGTAGAATCTTTTAAATATTGCTAAAATCTATTTTTGTTTAGCTAAGACTATAGGTTTTGCTCCCAAACAGAAATCACCTGTGGAGCTTATCAACTTATACAGCTTCTAGACTGACCCTTGAAGATTCTGATTCCATTAGTTTAGAATTCTGGTTAGGCATCAATAATTGTCAAAGGCACAAGGAAATTCCTATTGTAAGAAGGAGGAGAAAAGACATTTCTTTTCCTTTCTCTACTCTTAGAATCACTGAAACAAAAATAGCAAAAAAATATATGAACCATGTTTTTGACAAAACTAGGAATATCTGTACTGTTGAACTACAGTTTAAGATGAAGCATTAGCAAATGGAATAAATATCCATCCAGGATAGGAAAATACTGGCAGAGGACATATGCAGTTACATTGTATCAGACATAGCTAGCTAAACACAAACATTGTTGAGATTCTTGAATGTGTGAAAGAGAAAAGGCAACAATCCTTGGTTTGAGCCAATGGAAACATGTTGGAACTATTTACATTAAGTTTTGAAGACATGCAAAACAATGCTGTGAAATGTTTAAGGTCACATAATGTATAGCAGTCGAGTTTTGAAATGTTTAAGAATGATTAAAAAATTTTGGGGTATTTCTATATGTCAAGAAGTAAGGTTGTGAGATTTAGCAAATAAAATTGCGTTCATATTGCCTATTGCATGAGATATATTAAAAATTGAGTCATTGTCTAAAATTCAAGTTCAGCCAGGAATCCTGAATTTTATATGGCATCTGCACTCCAGAGGGGATCTAGGAAGGTAAACAGAGACCCCAATCACATCTGTAATGTTTGATTTCTTTAAGGAAAAATCTGAAGCAAATATAGTCAAATGCTGAAATTTGCAGAGGTTGATGTTTAGTACAGGCGTATCCACCTCGTAATCCTATTTGCTATTGTAAAAATAATTTTAAAGAAAACATAATGGATAAACAGAGCACATTGGTAGTAACACAAATGAAAAGCTATCTTTGAAAGAAACTTTTCAATAAATCTGAGATCAATATGAAGTAGACATACTACACTGTTGAGGGTTAGAAAAGAAGATATGCATAGACAGATGCAATATTTTATTATTGTATAAGAAGATTTATGATGTAAAGAAACCTGTGCTTTTCATGTGAATCAATAAATTTAATCAATTTCCCTAAAAAAAAACAAAAAACAAAAAACCTCAATGTAAAGTTTTGTGAACTAGACAATATAATGGATTCTAAAGTCCATAAGGATAAATAAATTTGCAAGAACTGCCAGATAAATCTGAGAATGATGGTTGATAAAGGGAATAACCCAATCTTGTAATAAAATACATTATAAATAAGTATAATTATGATATTACATTTGAGCTGTTGTTGTGTCCTGTCTGAACACATTAGACGGCCATACAAGTAAAATTGTGACTGTCGCTGCATAATATGGATTTACCTACAATCTATTTTTGAGTCTTTATCAGCATGTTCATCTTTTTTTTTCTTTTTGCCCTAGTTCAGTTCTCCATCATCTTTCATCTGGAAATTGTAATAGCTCTTTAATTGCTCTTCATGCTTGCAGTATTTTTCAAGTCTTTGCTTCTACCTCAGTCAAAATGATCTATGGCAAATGCACATAATGTGTTAGCTTCCTTACATAAAATAGTTTGATGCCTCTTCGCTGCCCACTAGGCAAATGTTAATCACATTAGCAAGGAATGAAGGACACTCTAGGGCTCAGCCCTGCCTCCCTTTTCAGCACTCTCTTTAGCACTCAAATAACTCTGAAAGCTTCTCCCCATCTCCTCCTGCACACCATGCCATTTTTCACTGCCTGGAATTTCCTTTCAACTTATTTCACCTGGCCAATTTTTATTCAACCTAAAAAATTTAATTCAGCTACTGTATCTGCCCTTCCTGGTGGGATGGACAAAGTGTACCACCTCTGGATATCTCTCTGTAAGTGTGAAATTTATAGCTCACAAGTGAATCTCGTAAGTAAATCTTGCAATTTTTAAATTACATGCCAGGCTTTCCCATCATTTAGTGTGCTCCTGGGGTCAAAATTTCATTTATTTATTTATTTTTAAAGATTTTATTTATTTATTAGAGAGAGAGAGAGACGGAGAATGAGAGGGGAGAGGTCAGAGGGAGAAGCAGACTTCCCGCAGAGCCGGGAGTCCGATATGGGACTCGATCCTGAGACTCCGGGATCATGACCTGAGCCGAAGGCAGTCTCTTAACCAACTGAGCCACCCAGGCGCCCTCATTTATCTTTTTGCACTTAGTTCCCAGTATGTTGTAGACATAATCAATGGTTAATAAATATTGAAGTGACTTGTTGAATGTCAATTGAAGTCCTTTCAGTAAAATATCACACATGTTCAGACAGATATCTCACACAAACAAGCAGGCAAACAAATCTACTAAAATTCCTAGAATATTTCTAAATTTCAGCAATATTTCTCATTTCATGGGCTATATCCTTATATCTATTTGTTTACTTCACTTTAAATCAGCTTCAACAATTTTTACTTCAGTTAAACTTATAAATTAAATAAATAAATCATAATCCACATTTTTTAATTTTCTAAATGTGGTTCAAAGAAAGCCCCTAATGAAAGCCCCTCTTTTTTATGGCCCTTCCTTCTTTCTCCCTATATATGCTCTATAATGTATCATATACTTTACCACAAAAGGATATAACAATGATTAACTAAAACAAAGAATCTGATTAGAAATAGTCTAGCCATTTAGCTTTAATTAAAGGCTATTGAGCAATCCCCTCAATGAGAGTCTGAATTTGATTCCTTTACTGCATTTAAATTTCACTTCAAATGACATATATTGATCACCTATTTGTACCAAGTATTATAAATATCAACTGACTGTTTGAAACAACAGTGCATTTGCATATTATTTTTATTTTACAGATGAGGAAATGTGGCATTGAGTGGTGAAGTAAATTTTTTCAATGTAATGACGTCAACTCTCAGAGAAGCAAAGAAGTAGTCTAATTGATTTTACTTCAGACTTATTTTCCTTGATTACAGCTATGATCTTGTTTTTATTTATCTTTTGTGTTAGATATTTATAAATAACTATTTTTAGATTAATTGAATTTTAATGGAAAACCTGAAAATCGTAGCATTGAATTTGTAATTTATTATCATTACTAATTAAACATGTTTGAACTTGTTACTTTTTTTTTTTTTAAAGATTTTATGTATTTCTTTGACAGAGAGAGAGATCACAGGTAGGCAGAGAGGCAGGCAAAGAGAGGAGGAAGCAGGATCCCTGCTGAGCAGAGAGCCCCAATATGGGGCTCAATTCCAGGACCCTGAGATCATGACCTGAGCAGAAGGCAGAGGCTTTAACCCACTGAGCCACCCAGGTGTCCCTGAACTTGTTACTTTTTAAATTTACTTTGAAAATGAATTTCTTTTCTTGTTTTCCCATTTACTCAAAAGGGAAAAAAAATCTAGATTTCTAACCTTTTCAAGTGTTTTATGTATACTCTCAAAAAATGAAGGAAAACAAAACAAAAAAAAATGAAGGAAAACTACTAATACTTATAATAATAAGGCTTTCTTTCAAGTTAGACAAACTGGCCCAATAGTATCACATTACAGTGAGAGTTTGGCTTAAAATGTTTAAAATATAACTGGTGTAACCTAGCCACAACTGGAGGGAGCCAATAATGTTCTCCTACTGTTTGAAGATAAAGAGAATTTCAGGGAAGTTTCATTTATCCTGCTCTTTCACTGTGCAGCAAGGTGACTGCCAAGTTGAGTTTTACAATAGCTTAAATGGGCTAAAGCTGAAAGCATTTAGTAGAGTGGTATTTCACCATAATAGCTCCATTGGTCAATAGCTGAACCAAGAGTTTACACAAAGAAGGAAAAGGAAAATATTTTGTCTTTGTTGTAGAGAACTCTATCCAAATCAACCTGCATTTGATTATTTAATACTTCAGAAATGATAAAATTTTCAAAGGAGTAAAGTTTTTTTTTTTTTTTTTATTCCTTTGCTGCTTTTAAACTCTTCCGTCATTTCTATATCTCATCCTCTTTCATGTTCTTTGCCTTTTATCCCTAGAGGTCTTTCAGGCTCTTGTATTAGTTCTCTTATAAGCCTCTTTGATCTTGAAGGCTATCTAAAAAGAATTACCATTCCCATGAATATCTGCTTTGTATTATGGTCTTCTGATAATTTTCTGCATCCACCATTTATTGAATGTCTACTACGAGCCAGGCACTGAGTTAAGTATTATCATGTGGTAGATATGCAACTACTATAACTGGATGAGAAAATGATATGATCTCTGACTCTTTAGGAGATTATAATTTAGGAAGGAAGATAGATTAGCCAATAACTAAATTCTTTTAACTGACAGTTGAGAAAGTGTCGGCTATGTGAATACAGTGTTATGGAAATCTGGTGAGCAGAATAAAGTCATTCTGTAATCTGGTGATAGAGAAGAGGCTCCATAGAAGAAGAAAGCTTTTTGTCTGCTTTTAAGGTGTTTTGGGGGGAGAAGGGATTGGGACATTTTTCTGAGCAGTTGCACAAAATAATGGGGTTGAGAAAGGACCCAGCATGTTCTGAGTTTCCTTCTGTTCAGTTGGCAGGAACACGTGGTGTGGGGTAGAGAGTGTCAGGAGGTAAGTTTCGACAATTACACTTGCTGTAGACTTTCAAGACCTTTCTTTGAGATACTAATAAGTTTGAATTGTACGTGGGCAATGATGGGCAAAACGATATTTGAAAAACAATAATTAGAAGTGGCATAGAGATAGGAGATTGTCGCAATCCTGAAAGATGCCAGCTCTGCCCCTCACAAGGATGCTATCACGTTACTTCCCCTTTGTGCATAAATTTTGTCTGTAAAATAGTGTTAATGTAGACGGTTGGTGTAAAGGTTAAATAAGGTAATATGGACTAAGTTTTTGGAATCTGTGTTTGGAAAAGAATTAAAAGAACACCAGAGATGAATGCATAGGTGAAGTGAGACGTGAGAAGATGTGTCACATTCAGGAGACTTCTAGAGTGGAAGAGCTGGTAATTGGTGACTTGTTATTCATGATGGGAGAGGTAGAGAAAGAAGGGAAGTTAGCTGTTAAGATTTCCAACTCGAAAAACAGGTATGGTAACATGAAACCCTGTACAGGAGGCCAGAAGTGATAAAAGAAACTCCTGTTAATACTTTCATACAAAATCCTTTCAAGAAAATGTATATTCAGTCCCTGTTAAAAAAAACACAGGCAGGAACTTAGAATAGAGGTACTACGTGGGAGAGAGAAACTTGAGGGTTAGTGGACTAAAAGTGGTTGTTAAAGCTGTTGAGGCTGAGGGGCGCCTGGGTGGCTAAGTTGGTTAAGCCACTGCCTTTGCTCAGGTCATGATCCCAAAGTCCTGGGATCAAGTTCCATACTGGGCTTCCCCTGCTCTTTGGGGAATGTGCTTCTCCCTCTCCCTCTGCCTGCCACTCCCCCTGCTTGTGCCCTCTCTCTCTCTCCACCCCCTCTGTCAAATAAATAAAATCTGAAAAAAAAAAAAAAGCTGTTGAGGGTGAATGTAGGAAGAAGTAGAAAGAACCTCTGGGATTCCCTGGTTTTAAGAATTGACAGAGAAGAAATTTCTAATGATAGATTCATAGATTTACAGGGAAGGGAGGTGTTTGGGTGCAGAGACTCTTACATGGAGGCATAACACATGTATTAGTGGGATGTATTTGAAAAATAAAATCTCTTTCTTAGAGGACTTTAGAGAGAATATCTTCTTCCAGTCACAACCATGGTTATCATTTTATTTTTTTAAAGATTTTATTTATTTATTTGACAGAGAGAGAGAGAGATCACAAGTAGGCAGAGAGGCAGGCAGAGAGAGAGGGGGAAGCAGACTCCCTGCTGAGCAAAGAGCCTGATGCGGGGCTCAATCCCAGGATCCTGAGATCAGGACCGGGGCCGATGCAGAGGCTTAACTCACTGAGCCAACCAAGCTCCCCTGGTTATCATTTTATATCTGTTTTTGACCTTTATTTCTTAAACAAATACTTCTTTACATATTTGTGATTGGAATATAACAGTTTGCAAACTGCTTCATTCACTTGACATTTAATGTGATCCATTTCGCCACATAATCATAATCTTATGTTTAACAGCTTATAAAATAGTCCACGTTGAGTTGTACCATATTGATTTATGGTATAATTTATCTCCTATCAGGAGATACACATTTATTTATTTATTTTGTTCAGGCAAATATCTTAAGACCTAAACTTTTTTTTACATTTCCCATTTTTTCTTAGGTAGTGCTATGTATGAGACTGAACACTGATCACAAAATACCCATTCAACAGATAGATTATTTATTTTTATAATGAACTACATATTTAATTTTTCAACAATTATTATTCACATAACTAATTATTGTTGACATCTTCAGTTCCCTCATTATTATAGTCATTTTCAATCAAGATATGGGCATTGGCATCAAATGCTTCACTTTTTAAAAAGATAAAGTGTTGGCCAGTCTAATACCAAATGATATTTAATTTTACAACATTTTGAAATGTTGTAAGTGAACTGTTTCAAATAGCCTTGGATATTCCAAAATTTTTTAAAGAAATTAATTCTTTATTCATTATTAATTAAGAACAAACTCTATGAGTTATATATGTGAATATAAGCTAAATGTTTTGCATAATTGAGGAAATTAACTGAATGATATAAGTTAATATGAAAACCCATTCTGTCTCTATTATTTAATTTCCAATTGAAAAAATTCATAATTCCTTTTTTCTCAATTGGTATATCTTTTACAAGTGAAATCACATACTGTATTTTTATCTCATTTTTTAAAAACTGGTTGACAGTTATACTAATATTATAATATTCTCGGACCAGAATACTGAAGATTTTTAAACTGTTCTGTTTATTTGCTTAAAAATAGTCAGTGAATGATAACTGTGCCAGGCATTTTGCTTACCTACCCTTGTCTGCTTTTTTAAACTTTTCACTGTAAACTTCATCATTGAGGGTTGAGTAGGGGGATGGAAAAAAGAAATAGCTTAGCAAAATAGTTTGCTGTTAGATTTCAAAAATATTTTGGTGGGAATTATTATGTTCCCTTTGAAGTTTTAAGTCTATTGGTGTTTTTTTTTGGTTTACGCTACCCATCTATATTATCATAAGGAGAGATTTGTCTGGGAATGCTAAGAAAAAAAGCTTAGAAATCATTGCCCTGATTTTAGAAATGTACACTTGATGGACCAAAAAGCCCCTTGTGGGCTTTGTGGGACCTGGAATTAAGGAATTCAATTTATTTAGGATTTACAGATCCTTGTGGTTTAGTTTGATTTTCTAAAGAGCTAAAATTCTGTGCAAAATAATTTTGCAATTGATTTTGGCAATAAAATCCCTGCATAAAGCAGTTTTTCATAGCACACTGAATAAGAAACCAGGTATTTTATAAAATGGGTAGAAAGATACTTTTATTTATGTTCTGTTTTCCGTATCACTTTGGAAATTCTACTTTGCATGTAATACTTAGCATACATTTTACTTTAAACCGTCATTCTGCTTGATTAAAAAAAAAATATTTGAGCTCGTATCATACTGAAGCCACTCTACTGAATTCAAGAACATTAGAGCATTCAGACAAATCTCTTCCTTAAGGAGTTTATATTCTGGTTAAGGAAACAGATTATATGCTTTTTAATAGGAGGATTAATTTAGTAATTGAACAAATGTTTATCGAGCATTTCCAATATAGTGAATTAGGGATACAGCTGTAAAGAAGATTATCTCTGCTCTATGGAGTTTACATTCCATTTGAAGAGTTGGGAAGATGGTAACATCAGAAATTAATAAATAAGTAGAGACAATGGTAAATTCTAAGAAGACAACAAAGCAAAGGAAAGGATAGAGTGATCATGTGTGAGTGTGTACGTGTGTGTTTATGTGTCTGGGCACGTGCACGTGCATATGTTTTGGTGAGTCTTTTAGAAAAGGTAGTCATAGAAAGTCTTTTCAGAGAAGTAAGCCATACAAAGATGTGTGAGAAGAATTACATAGATGAAAGGGATAAAAGTGTAGGGTTCTGGGAGCTTAGTGAGCAAGGGCAGAGTGATAAATCCCAGAGCAGAAATGAGGAGGCAAAGCAGGCAGCTACAGAGGGATGCCTGATGCTTTGTCTTTTCTTCTAAGTATAAGAGCCCAGTAGAAGTTTTCAGCAGGGCTGTGACCTGATATGACTTCTTATTTTAAAATATCAGTTTGGCTGCTACATGGAGAATGTATTTTGGAAGGCAGAAGAAAAAAATAGCCCAGTTAGGAGGTTATTGCTGTAAAATGATAGCATAAATAACAATACAAAAATTATAAGAAAAATAAGTCATAATGAAAGTTAATGGACTTCACTGTATTTTTTTAAAGTAATTAATTATTTTTTTATTAACATATAATGTATTATTTGCTTCAGGGGTACAGGTCTGTGAGTCATCAGGCTTACACATTTCACAGCACGCACCATAGCACGTACCCTCCCCAATGCCCATCACCCAGCCACCCTATCCCTTCCCCGCACCCCCAGCAACCCTCAGTTTGTTTCATAAGATTAAGAATCTCTTATGATTGTCTCCCTCCCAATCCCATCTTGTTTCATTTTTTCCCTCCCTACCCCCCACGGCCCCCCATCCTGACTTTCAAATTCCTTATATCAGAAAGATCATATGATAATTGTCTTTCTCGGATTGACTCATTTCGCTTAGCGTAATACCCTCTAGTTCCATCCACATCATTGCAAATGGCAAAATTCTGTTTCTTTTCATGGCTGCATAGTATTCCATTGTATATATATATACACCACATCTTCTTTATCCATTCATCTGTTCATGGACATCTAGGTTCTTTCCAAAGTTTGGCTATTGTGGACATTGCTGCTATAAACATTCAGGTGCATGTGACCCTTCAGATCACTACATTTGTATCTTTAGAGTAAATACCCAGTAGTGCGATTGCTGGGTCATAGGGTAGCTCTATTTTCAACTTTTTGAGGAGCCTCCATACTGTTTTCCATAGTGGTTGTACCAGCTTGCATTTCCACCAGCAGTGCAGGAGGGATTGCTGTTAAAGAATTATTCCTTACTAGGAAGCTGTAATATAGAGAAGGGTGAGACCATTGCAGGCAGTGGAGACCTGTTTTAATAAAGGAGATTTGAACTGGCGTTGCTTCTTTCTAGGCAATGAGTGGTACTAGTTGAATGGATGGAGTATTCATGAAGGAGAATATTAGGCTATAAAGCTGTGTAGGCAAGACACCCAGATTGTGGATGTTATAAAATACAGACTCAGGAATTTGTATTTTGTTCTGTAGGCAGCAGGAGTCATTACAGATATTTGAGGAGGACAGTGGAATGTACAGTTTAGTAGTGGTTTGTAGTACCTTTTGAGGAGCTAATATTGGGTGCAAGAGGATCTACAGGGGAGTAAAGTGGAATATGAGGTGAGCACCTGGGCAGAGGCCAGGTTTAGTGTTAATTATTAGGTGAGAGACATTAGAAAGAAAGACTGCGTACTGAGGTGTTGAAGGAGAAGAAAGAATGAAAAGTAACTCCAAGGTTTACATAAAAGATATATATCTTTTAGACTTTTAGTCTCTGAAACAAACTGATGAGGTAGGTAATATTCTTACTTTACAGATGAAGATGCTGAAGTGCTCAGGGCATAGTAGCTTGCAAAATTCTCATGGCTAGTGTCAGATGGGATTTTAAACCCAGGTAAATTGTAGAACACTGTCCCCAAAGTGTTCTGAAATAATCTAAGGTTTCTAAAGATTGGTTGTGCATGCATATAGTATTCTATTCTTAAGATATTTATTTTCATATTGGAATAGTTGTTATACTTGAAAATTATTGTGCTTATTTTTAAATGCTGCTGTTGTTGTATTCAAGATATTTAAAAAACAGTACAAAATGAAAACTGTTTAAATAGAACTTTGGCATTTATTTTCACTATTTAATAACAAAAATAACATTAGTATATTGGTTTCTAATGTCTTGATTATTAGATGTTTTATTACAAATATTTCTTTACTGCTTCAGTCAACTATTTATTATCTACAAGTCTAATTGGAAACCACCATGCATAAGAAAAAAGAGCGGGATAAAGTCAGAGGAATCAATCTAAGAAGCAACTTAGCGGAAGAGAAAATGCTTTTCTAATAAACAATAATTTAAAATTATAGGTGCAACATGTAGTTTTAATCTATCTCTTCTTACCAAATTAAAATTGCTATATGTTAAGCTTGAGAACAGATAAAACACCTCTTAGGTTCTGATACTTGGTCTTATAGCATAGCATTCTTGACATTAATGAATTATTTCAATTCTTTCAGTTGTCACAAGAACGATTAACTTGGTGTTCTGATTTATTAGTGCTAACTAAAGAGGACCAATACTTTATTATTTCTCTGGATTCTATTCCATTTTGTAAGAACAGCTTAGGAACTAAGCTATATAATAGTTGTATAGAGTTGTCCTTTTTTAAAGATTTAAGGTACATTAACATAAATTAATATTTATTGACTTCACACAGTGGACCAGGTATTGTAGCAAAATAGATATACAGTACATTTAAAGTAGACAGCCTAGATCTCCATTGTCCACCTTTCAGTTTAACCCACCACAACTCAGTGATATTTTTATGGATAAAAATATTTCTTTTAATGCTCAGTCCTATACATGTGAAAATTTAGTGAGTGCAAATAGTAAAAACTGATTTTTAATGAGTGCTTAACATGTGCCGGACCTGATAGAAATACAAGTCCTTGCTGTCATCGAGCCTACATTTCACAAAAAGCAACTATATGTCAGGTAGTAACAGGTACTATGAAGAGCTTCAGTCAAACTCACTAAGGGGGAGAAGAGGTGTGGGGAAGAAGGAACATGGAGGTCTGGAATGTTGTGGACTAGATGTTCCCTCTTTTATATATTTGGTTGGGGAAGTCTTGAGACTCTCGTGAAGGAAGGAGTGCTATACTGTGTCAAATACTCCTACTAGTTTCCTTGAAAGAGAATTGAGGATTGGCTGTTAATTTGGCGGTGCAGCAGTCACTGGGACCTTGACAAGAGCTATAGCATGGATCCGAGAGAATATAAACCTAATTGAACTAGATCAAGAGGATGGGTGGAGAAGAAGGTGAGATAGTATTTACACCTCTTTTGAGCCTTGCTGTAAATGAAAGCAGAGAAATAAATTAGTGGTTAGATACAGATGTGGATCAAAAGAGTTTGTTGTCATTTTTTAAGATGGAAAAAAATTTTAAATCTCTTTTGTATGATATTGGGAATCTTTTGGTAGAAAGAAACAATCAGGGAGGCAGGTGGGGTGGGGACAGATTTGGGAGTATTGTCTTTGAGTAGCTAAAAAGGTAAGGATAGGTTGCAAGAACATAAGGAGGGATTAGCTGTAGGTAGTAGTAGGACAGTTTACGCTTATTAACAGAAGAAAATATGTGGTTTAGGGACACAGATGAACGTAAATTGGTGGATGTGGTATTGGCAATATTTAGGATTTCTCTTTTGGTTGCATCGCTCTTTTCAAAGAGACAGAAAGCATAGACATCAGCTGAGAACCGGAAAAAAAGAAATACACTAGTGAGGGAATGGAGGTGCGAAAACTCAAGAAAACTCAGTTTAGTGAAAGAGGATTATAAAGAAAAAAATGTCTGTTTTGCAGATGTTATGTTTGAGGTCCTGTGGGTCATTCAAGAAGACAGGATGTGCAGTCTTTTTGCTCGGTCAGGAGATGAGGTTCACAAACAGTTTTGGATATTAATGGCACAGTTACGGTAATTTAAACCATGATGTAAAAGATACGGCCAGGGACAACTAGCAAAGTGAGGAGAGGAGGCCAAGGTCATAATTAAAGAATTTTATTATTTATTTAGGTAAGGGAAGAAATGCCAGCAAAGGAGAAAAAAAACAGAAAGAGACAGAGAAAACTAAGATTAAATAGCAATAATAGTGATTAGAATAACATTTATAACAAAGAGTGTTCAGTTTGTAAATGAGTTTGAATAAGATGAAAACTAAAAAGATACCATTACATTTTGATTGTTAAGAGGTTATTGATTACTTCCCATTCGTTTATGAAGAGTGTCGGGTTCGAAGCTATAATACAGTGAACTGAAGTTTTAAGATATTTGACCATGATAGCAAAAGGACACCTCACGAGAGGTTAGTAGCTTTAAAGTGAGGTAGACCAAGGGAATTTGTATATTTTAATAAAAGTTTACTAAGTATTTCCTTTAGCCCAGACACTATTCCAGGTAGCCTTAAACAAAGTAGACATTGAGAACAAAATTGACAAAATCTCAATCCTCAATATCTTATATTCTAGTTTAAGTTGTTTCTTTAGGCTGTTTCTTTTAACCTAGGAAGACTTGAACATTTAAGTTTTGTTATCTGGAGAAAGTTAAAAGGAGAGGGGAAAATAAAAGGTGTGGTTCTTGGGTGGGGCAGAGCTAAGGGAAGAGTATGGTATCACTTGATACCAGAGGAAACCATGATAAAATATCAAACAGGCCTCCTTAATTTTCAGTTTATGGCGGACAAGGATTTTGTACAAAACGCTGTGGTTCAATGAAAACAATATAGTAGGTTTCAAAGACTGTGGTTCTGTACACACATCTTGACCAGCTGTATCAGCAAAGGAAAGAGTCTGGAGAAGCTGTAGCTTTCTCATGCATAAATTAGAGGTATTTCTTCTATGGCAAGATGTTCCATTGATCAAATGAGATTATTTATTCTCTAAAGAACCTTATAAATTAAAGATCTTTTGATAAGAAAATGATAATCAATACAGCACATCTGCAAAAACTTGTGATCTATATTTTGTGGTTCTTAAAATCCAATTATCTTATAATTGTTAGTTTGGAGTGAAACTACATCTTTTTATTTCACATTTCTAGTTTGTATTTATAAAAATATACTTATATTTATAAAATCCCTGATTGTTTTTTATGAGCAAGTTAACAAAATATAGAATATATAATTTCCTTTGACCACTGTGCACTAACACAGGAACAAAGACTTTAGTATTCCCTATGTGATCACATGTTTATAATAGATGAGCCTTGGCTTACAATGACTGCTTTGTTTGAGGTTTATTAGCCCATGCCTTAGTGCAATTGAACTTGTCCTAAATTCACTGTTTCAGAGCTACAACGTGTGTAGCACATTCATTGTCCTATGAATGATACTCGCTTACTTGAGTCCAGACAATAACCTTAGGACTTCTCAGGTTCTTTTCCTTATGAAGTCTAGAAGCTTCTGTTAAAATATTGAAATATGTAAAACAATTAAAGTATTTCAAATGGCGGACCCTTTATGTGATACAATTTAGAAAAATATCTGATTATGTTATCTGTATGGGATCAGACTTGTCTCTCATCCTACATCTAGCTGCTAGCATTAATGACTGAGATCTGAGTATAGATTTCAATTTGTGGTTATTTTATTTAATTCCAAATAAGGCAATTTTATGATACATTAAATAGTTTATAATTCTAATCTCTGTTGCCAGGTGTTCCCAATGATTTTAAAGACTATTAATATTTTAAAATGATATCACAAAAGTTAAAGACAAAATTTGAAGTGTATAACATTTTAAATTCTATAATACGATCTGATTTATAAAAACAATAATACTCAATTGGTTAAGCAGCTGCCTTCAGCTCAGATCATGATCCCAGGGTCTTGAGATCAAGTCCAGCATCTGGCTTCTTGCAGGGCAGGGAGCCTGCTTCTGCCTCTGCCTGCTCTGCCTGTTTGTGATTTCTCTCTCTCTCTCTCTGACAAATAAATAAATAAAATCTTAAAAAAAAATGTAGGTACTGACTTCCTTAATGATTTCCTGGTATCTCTTCTGGCTGTAGGGTGGCTCAGAGGAATCCATTTTGTTAACACCACCAATTAGTTACTTCACATCCAGTGTGTAAGCCAGAAGGGCATGCTCACAGGTCTGCCCATTCTTAGGGATATCTGCTTCAAAGTCACCAACACCAGCAGCAACAATCAGTACAGCAAGGTCAACCTGAGATATGCCTGTAATCATGTTTTTGATAAAGTCTCCATGTCCTGGGGCGTCAATGATGGTCACATAATACTTGCTGGTCTTGAGTTTCCACAGGGAGATTTGAAGGGAGATACCACGATACCACGTTCACATTTCCTTTCAGTTTATCCCAGACCAAGGCATACGTGAGTGAGCCCTTTCCCATCTCAGCCTCCTTCTCAATTTTTTCAGTAGTTCTTTTATTGATCCTACCACATTGTTTATCGGATGACCAGTCGTGGTAGACTTGCCCGAATCTACATGTCCAATGATGTCGATATTGATATGAATCTATTCCTTTCCCGTTTTCGTTCTGGTTTAGTGGTGGTTGTCTTGACAGCTGGGTTGTTGTGGCAAACCCGTTGGGAAAAAGTCAATCCATTTTTTTTATAATTAAAACTGAAGTTCAGAAATCTTCTCTGACTGCCCAAGCTACATGCTTGAAATATAGACTATGGAATCTCCTCATCACTGTATCATTTCCCTCGGTGGTTTTCATAATTAAGTATCTGCAAATATGGTGATGGTGGTGGTGGTGGTGGTGAAGACCCTACAATAAGCTAATTTTTCCTGTATAAGGGGCGGCAAACCATGTGACTGTCCTAAGGCTCCAGTGATTCCGACCCATTCCCACTAAAAAAAGTGAAGAGAAGAGAACTTTATCCAAACTTGCTGCTTTGCTTTTCATCATCTTCATCTTTAATATTTGTTGCTTCTTTAACTTTCTGAGTATACTGCTATTAAAAAAGGTAGAAAACACTGAAGAAAATTGCAGTTACCCATAGCTCCATAACTCAGAATATCTACTCCTAATACTTTGCTATCTTATCATTTTTGGTATATTATTTATAATAAATATGACAACAAATATTTTAGAAAAATGAAACCATTTACTTTACACTGTTTTATAGGATATAGCAGTGTGCCTGGAACAATGTCAGATATCCTTAGACATTCTTCAAGATTATGATTTTTAATTGCCCTATCACTTTCTAACATAAGGATATATTATAATTTATTTAATCTCCCACTGTTGGGAATCTATATTATTTTTAATTTTTTGCTGTTATACAATAACCACATTTTTTAGACTTTTGCTTTATATTGCTAAGTTACCTTCAGGAAGTTATCAACTGGTGATATCCCAATTAGTATGAGAATACTTACTTTCTTTCATGTTTCACAATACTGGATACACTACATTTATAGATAGGTAGAAATATAGGTATATAGACATATATATGTTATGCATATATATGTATGTATATAGACATATGATAAAGTATAAGGCATACATTTAAATATAAGCAATACTATCTCATCTTTTATTTTATATCATTAAATATTTGTAAAGTTAAATATTTCTCCTATGTTACTAGCTCTCTACATTTTCTTTTGAATTTCTTAACCATGTACAATTTTCACCACATAAATTTTCACCACATAAATTTCATAATATGTTCTAATACTTTTTTTAAAATTTTATTTATTTATTTGACAGAAAGAGAGAGAGATCACAAGTAGGCAGAGAGGCAGGCAGAGAGAGAGGTGGAAGCAGGCTCCCTGCTGAGCAGAGAGCCCCATGTGGGTTTCGATCCCAGGACCCTGAGATCATGACCTGAGCTGAAGGCAGAGGCTTTAACTCACTGAGCCACCCAGGTGCCCCTGTTCTAATACTTTCAATATAACCACAGCTTCATCAGTTCTGTAAATTTAAAAAATTGTTGGGTTAGTCTTACCATTTATTCTTCCAGAAAAAAAATATTTTCTATTTCTTTTTTTTTTTAAAGATTTTATTTATTTGTCAAAGAGAGAGAGAGAGAGAGAGAACACAAGCAGGCAGACAGGCAGGCAGAGGCAGAGAGAGAAGCAGGCTACCCGCCGAGCAAGGAGCCCGATGTGGAACTCGATCCCAGGACGCTGGGATCATGACCTGAGCTGAAGGCAGCTGCTTAACCGACCAAGCCACCCAGTCGTCCCTATTTTCTCTTTCTTATTTGCTTACTCTTCTAAAGAAATTTATCTGGGAACAGAGAAGTCACAGCAAGTTTGTATGTTGACAGAAATGAGCAATGGGTGTAGAAAGAAACTGTTGATACAAGAGAATGAGGGAAGATTTACCAAAGTGATGCCAGCAGGCGAGAGGGATGGAATCTGATGTACAAGTGGAGGTTGTGGTTTTGTAGAATAACACTTTCACGGTGTTTATTCAGTAAGGATGGAATGGGGGAGGAAATATTCACAGTTTAAGGAGAGAAGAATCTAGGACAGTGGGAGAGTGAATGGTCTGTTTTAACAGCCCTTTTCAGGATAGTGTTCATGAATGTAAGGCAAAACCATTCAGTATTATTGTATAGTAAGGACGAGTTGGGGATGAATGACAAGAACCAGGTGGTAAATCCATGGATTGTAGGTACTTTGGGAATAGGAAAATCATTGCAATCAGGGTACTCAGAGTGAGTGAACTGGGAAGAAAGAAGGTTTAGTCATCAGGGAGTGTGGTGCTAGAAACTGAGATTATGGAGGGATTTTCTTATTGATATGACCAGAGGAGCTGAGGTAGTATTGATGACAAGATCACCAAATGAGAAGTAGTCTAAGCATCTAGAGGCCAGAGTGTTGAAGGAGTGATGCATATAGATACTGAAACCACCCCAAATTGAGATGAGATTAGTGTTGGAGGTTTTGACAATAAGCAAAGATTTCTGAGAAGTGGGTAGGTGACTGTAATAAGAAGAGGTACTCTATGGTGCAATCTAATGTGAGATTCAAAACTGAGGGTTGATATAGAGAGCCAGTGCACTAGATGTTCCCTAGGCCTACAATATTTTCCACCAGACCCCCCAATAATTTGTTCCTTCTCATTAATTGGGTGTCTGTCACTGCCTTCAAGAGGCTTTGTCCCATCATCCAATCTAAAATACTCCCTAAGGCATGGCTCTACTTTGCATTTAACTTGTTTTATATTTAAAGAGTATTTGTAACTAACAATATGTCTTGTTTATTTACTTGTTTTTATACACTGGTTCTCTTATAGAATATAAGTATTTTGAAAACAGTGATTTTGGATATCTTGTTTGTGGCTGATTTCCCAGATTTATGATTGCTGACACATAGTAGGCAGCCAATAACTCATTGTTGAATGAATAAATGGATATTTATAAGATTAATTATTCTCTCCCACTTTCCTGTGACTTCTTCCAAAATCCAAATACACTTTTTAAAGATTTTATTTATTTATTTATTAGGAGAGAGAGCATGAGAAGGGAGAAGGTCAGAGTGAGAAGCGGACTCCCCATGGCGCTGGGAGCCCGATGTGGGACTCGATCCCGGGACTCGGGGATCATGACCTGAGCTGAAGGCAGTCGCTCAACCAACTGCGCCACCCAGGGGCCCCCAAATACACTTTTTAAAGGAATTTTCCAACTCAGAGCATCCATTCTTCTTATAAGAATTGCTTTTCACAACCTTCACCTCAAAAATAGTGAATTAGGGGCACCTGGGTGGCTCAGTGGGTTAAAGCCTCTGTCTTTGGCTCAGGTCATGATCTCAGGGTCCTAGGATCTAGCCCCGCATCAGCAGGAAGCCTGCTTTCCCCTCTCTCTTTCCCTGCCTCTCTGCCTACTTGTGAACTCTCTCTGTCAAATAAATAAATAAAATCTTTTTAAAAAAATAGTGAATTAGTAACTCAGTAGGAAAAAGGTATAAAGTTGTTCTGTTTCCCTAATGCAGTTATTAAGTTAGGACTCAAAGATGCTGTCACTCATTACTTCAGAAAATTCTCACCAGTAAGATAATGAACTTGAAGCACAGTTATCTCCTGATTAGTTGGTTTCAACTATCACTATCCTGTTATGCTTAGCCAATAGCTTCTCACAAGTTAGTATCCCACAACTGTAAACTTGCATCCCCCCTCCATATGACTATACCCTTTGCTTAATTTTTTGAAAGCAGATTAAAGATAAGTTGAAAATCTTATTAGTCAACAAAAACTAAAAATAAAATGATTTAGCTGTGTTCAGTTGTTCTTTTTTTATATAAAACCAAATCTTTTTATTTTTGTGCTAACTACAAAGTACCAGAGATAAATGTATGTTCTTATAGTTTAGCAATAAGTAGAAATGTCATATAATTAGTTAACATGCTATTTAGTTTATATGTTGAAAACTAGATATAGTATGGTATAGTAGAATGAGCCTTTGGCGTTGTCAAGGATTAAGTAAGATAACAAATGTAAATTAATTTCCCCTTTTTTCTCTCTAACAGACCAGTTATGTGTTATTCATCTTCTTACACCGAATAAAACTATCCACCTTAATTTGATGCCCAAGGCAAGAAACTTTTTCCACATTGTAGATGGTTATTATGTAGCATGATTCTAATTGTTGCTGCTCTATTTTTATGAAGTACCATTCTGTAATCACACCGGTGATTTAATGTTTCTAATCATTTACATTTTTAAGCCTCTGGTACTATGAATATTTTACAGAGTAGTTGATTTACATTTGTATACTAAGAATATTTCAAGTTTAAAATGAAATGTTCCTTTGATGTTTTGAGAATTTTAAAGGCAACTTAGAAATCTACCATTTTAAATTCTACCATTTATTGAGCATTACCAAGTGAAAGGCCCTGTATCAGCCATCTTGGGCTGCCATAACAAAATACCATTAAAGTAGATAGTTTAAACAATAGGAATTTATTTGTCATGGTTCTGTGTGCTGGGAAGTCCAAGATCATGGTTGGGTTCTGGTGAGAACTCTTCCTACACTGCATATGGCCATTTTCTCATTGTGTCCTCACATGGCAGAGACAGAAGAGAGCAAACTCTCTAGTGTCTCTTAGGAGGGCATTAATTCTGTTATGAAAAGACTCTGCTCTTAGGACCTCATCTAAAACTAAATCCCTCCCAAAGGCCCCATCTTCAAATACAATCACTTTTGGAGTTAGGACTTACATTTGAATTTAGAAAGATATAGTTCAGCCCATAGCTGACTTTGAGCTAAGAAATACACACAGCTTTTTTTTTTTTGGTACAGAGTCTTTTTGAAATATAGTATCTTTTGAATTTTTTTCTTTGCTGCTGTCTTTCTTATGAGCTTGCTTGCCAGTAGCATCTAATTTGGAGAAAGTTTTTTTGTTTTGTTTTGTTTTTAAATGGATATAAATATCCATTTAATATCCACACAGCTTTTTTGAAGTAAAAATCAGACCATAATTGCAAGAGGTTCCATCACTTAGATTTTCTTTGGAACGTGGCCCTTTATAGCAGCTTCAAACTTGTGTTTTCTATAGATTATAAAGCATTTATGGACACTCTGCATTATAAAATTTTGCATCCAAATAGACTATGGGACAAGGTTTTTTTTTGTTTTATTTTGTGTGTATTATGAAAAGTTTCTTATATGTACAAAACTAGACTGAATTCCAATGAATTCTTAATGAACGCACTACCCACTTTCAACAGTTAGCAACACAAGGTGAATCTGTTTTTTTCTATAACTCACCCACTGTACATAACTTGTGTCTGGTCTGGAATCAGTCATTTTTTTACGAGTTCTAGGATTCCTTTAGTATTTCAAGTCTTTAATTTTGTTGCTAAGATATTTCTTATGGCTACTGGGTTGATTATTGGGTTTTTCATTTGTTTTGTTGAAAGAGTAGGAAACATGTTTTGTTTTGATTTTGAACAGACACATTACTAGTTCATACTGATTTTTATAATTAAAATTAGAGCTTTCAGAAATTTAGTTAATTCCTCCATCTTGCATCACTATCTCCTTTCTCCCTTGCCAAGAATCCTATATTGGGAAAATCAGGAATGATAAAATTATATTATCACAAAAATCACACATTTATTTCATCCAACATTATACATACCACAATGTGTGCAATAAAAACACTCACCAGTATTATTATTACTGATAGCAGGTGATTTTTTTTTAATTCCTTTTGGCCATAGACTAGCTCACTAGGAATCTGCAAATTACTATGTGTGCATATTTAATTTGTGTGTGTGTGTGTGGTAAGAACACAAAATTTATCTTCGTAATAAGTTTTTATATGCAGTATAAGATTGTTAACTACGGGGACAATGTTGTAACAGGTGCCTCTAGAACTTACTCATCTTGCATAATTGAGGCTTTATGCCTGTTGATTAGCAACTCCTCATTGGTTCCTCTCAGGGTAGGAATGCCACCAACTGGGTACACATTTGGGTTCATTGGTTTTGCTTCACATTTTAATTTTAGGATCTCTTTTTAAAAATTGGTTCTGTTGGGATGCCTGGGTGGCTCAGTTGGTTGAGCAGTTGCCTTTGGCTCGGGTCACGGTCCCGGCGTCTTGGGATCGAGTCCCGCATCGGGCTCCTTGCTCCGTGGGGAGCCTGCTCCTCTCTCTGCCTCTGCCTGCCTCTCTGCCTGCTTGTGTTCTCATTCTGTTAAATGAATAAATAAAAAAATCTTAAAAAAAAATTGATGCTGTTTTTAAAAAAAATTGGTTCTGTTTTATAATTACCTGAAATATTTACATAATTCAGTGACAAAAATACAAAACAAATTATATTTTTTAAAAAATTAGTTTGTTGGGGCCCCCGGAGTGACTCAGTCAGTTAAGTGTCTGCCTTCGGCTCAGGTCATGATCCCGGGGTCCTGGGATCAAGCCCCACATCAGGCTCCCTGATCAGCAGGGAGTCTGCTTCTCCCTCTGCCCTCAACCCTCTCATGTTCTCTTTCTGTCTCTCTCTCAAATAAATAAATAAAGTCTTAAAAAAAAATCTAGTTTGTAGTTTATGCCTTACACTTTATTCCATTCATCCAGTTATTTATTAAAAAATAGCTTGGGGTGCCTGGGTGGCTCAGGTGGTTGAGCGTCCAACTCCTGGTGTCAGCTCAGGTCATGATCTCATGGGTCCTGAGATTGAGCCAGGGCTCCATGCTCAGTAGGGAGTCTGCTTGAAGATTCTCTCCCCCCCGCCATTCCCCTAGCTTGCATGTGCATTTTCTCTGTCTCTTTCTCTCAAATAAATAAATAAATAAATCTTAAAAAAAAAATAGTTTATGCTTACATTGTATCTTAAAAATATATGTCTGTATATTTTAATAGATGAATGGTAGCCCATATATCTCTATATATCTGTAACTATATCTATATATATGCATATATATGTATATGCATTAAAAGGTGCTATTTAAATGATAGTCTGATTTTCTTTCTCTAATAAGTAACTTGGCTATTGTATATGGCTGCCTGAAAGGTTTTTTTTTTTTTTTTTAAGATTTTATTTATTTATTTGACAGAGAAAAAGATCACAAGTAGGCAGAGAGGCAGGCAGAGAGAGAGGGGGAAGCAGGCTCCCTGCTGAGCAGAGAGCCTGATGCGGGGCTTGATCCCAGGACCCTGAGATCATGACCTGAGCTGAAGGCAGAGACTTTAACCCACTGAGCCACCCAGGCACCCCTTTTATTTAATTTAAAGTCTGATAATTTTACTAGGATGTGTTTTGGTGTGGGATGGGTTATTTTCCAAGGTATATGACCTGTCCAAAATATAGTTTCAATTTTTTTTCCTTTATTCAGGAAATGTTTTTACATTGTAGCTTTTGATACTCATTTTGTGTTTTGTTTTTATTTTATAAGGATATAAATGAGCTCCAGTTCAAATTATTCGATTAATAGTCACTAATATAAGTTTTACCACATGGAGTCAGTTTTGGTTAATACAGTCAGAATGCTACTAGTTGTAATTAGAGGTATGTTACATAGCATTTCCTTTTTTGATCTCATAGTTCAAGGCTAGGGATGTGTTCCGTGACCTGGCTTCCCTGAATTCAGCTTTATGTAAACTGTAAGCTCCAGAATACTGAATTGTTTGTTTGGAAAAAATAATAACTCTTGTCAAATAAGTTTAGAAAAAGAACTGGATTAGTTAATTTAAGCAAGTTTATTGGAAATATGCATTATAATCTTCAGAGAAAATTACATGCAGCATTTTACAAATTTATTTGACAGCTAACCTTTCTGCAAATAAACACATTAAGATCTCTAAGTGAAATACAATTTGGAAGATATTGACTTAATACATTTACTATGAAACTATCAACAGATTTATCAAAATGCATTCAAATTTTTAATATTTCCCATTTGTATCAGTTCCTAGAAAAATATACTCTATATATTAGTGTAGTAACAGTTCCTTTTATTTATGCAGCACTTAATTTTCTTATAAAATAGTAGAGTCTATCTTTTTAAAGTATCTTTGACTTAGGGAATTATGACAAGTTTTGTTCTTTACCCAATACTCACTAGAGTACTTCTAATCTTTACTTTGCAGTTTTCTTCCCCCTGTAAAGTTTTAGTAAACTATTTCTAAATTATATGATTCAGTCATTTTTGATTACTGGCTCTCAGGTTGGCATTGGAAAAGTGACATTAGAGCATATTTTGTGGGTACCAGTTCTTCTTAATCAGACAGAAGTGGATGTCAGAGGGTGGGATATGTTGAGTTTGTTTTGGAAGGGGCTAAGGGATCCATGGGAAATATCCAGGTATCATGACCAGTAGATGATTGAGGGCTTTAAAACAGAGCTTGGGATTGGAAATAGATTTGAGAATCATATGTTAGTAGTAATGAAAATCCAGAGTGGGTAACATTTCTCAAGAAGAGTTAGTAGAATAAAGAGAAAGGAGAAATTGATCAAGATAAAAACAAAAAGTTTAAGAATTTTATATGCTTTATTCAAAATTCTTTTGTCATACAATATATATCTGTGTTTTATAAAGTTATTTTAAGGAAACCAAAGGTAACAATTCAAAAAACTATACATTTTTAATATACCCAGTAAGAGTATTTGAAAATTTCCAATTTACTCTGGTTATTACTAGTAGTCAAATACTACTATGATGTAAAATTTTTATTCTTCAATTAGTCCTTTATAATGGAATTATCTTATTTTTAATATCCATTATTTTTATGTTACCTAAAAACCACTTGGAAAGTTCTCAAATCAAGGTAATTTTCCATCCACTTTTCTGTTTTTTTTATTAGTGAAAATAACTTTTAAAATGTCTTTTTAAAATTAATTGACATTCCTAAGCTAATAAAAATTGAAAGGATCATTAATATTTCTTCAGCTTTTGAATTAATGTTTCTAAAAGGGGAAATTCTTTTTTTTCTCAATATCCATGATTATATATATATTTTTATCTTTTTTTAAATTAATGTATAATGTATTATTTGCCCCAGGCTACATGTCTGAATTGTCAGGCTTACACATTTCACAGCACTTACCTTAACACATACCCTCCCCAATGTCCATGACCCAGCCACCCTATCCCTACCCCACCTACCTCCCAGCCACCCTTAGTTTGTTTTGTGAGTTTAGGAGTCTCTTATGGTTTGTCTCCTTCCACATCCCATCTTGTTTCATTTCTCTTCCCCACCCTCTCACAACCCCCCATCCTGCCTCTCAAATTCTTCATGTCAGAGTGATCATGTGATGATTGTCTTTCTCTGACTGACTTATTTCGCTTAGCATAATACCCTCTAGTTCCATCCTCGTCGTTCCAAATGGCAAGATTTCGTTTCTCTTGAGGACTGCATAGTATTCCATTGTATATATATACACCACATCTTCTTTGTCCATTCATCTGTTGATGGACATCTAGGTCTTTTCCATAGTTTGGCTATTGTGGACATTGCTGCTATATACATTCGGGTGCACATGCCCCTTTAGATCACTACATTTGTATCTTTAGGGTAAATGCCCAATAGTGCGATTGCTGGGTGGTAGGGTAGCTCTATTTTCAACTTTTTGAGGACCCTCCATACTGTTTTCTATAGTGGTTTTACCAGCTTGCATTCCCACCAACAGTGTAAGAGGGTTCCCCTTTCTCCGCATCCTCGCCAACATCTGTCATTTCCTGACTTGCTAATTTTAGCGATTGTGACTGGTGTGAGGTGGTATCTCACTGTGGTTTTGATTTGTATTTCCCTGATGCTGAGTGATGTTGAACACTTTTTCAAGTGTCTGTTGGCCACTTGGATGTCCTCTTTGCAGAAATGTCTGTTCATATCTTCTGCTCGTTTCTTGATCGGATTATTTGTTCTTTGGGTGTTGAGTTTGAGAAGTACTTTATAGTTTTTGGATACTAGCCCTTTATCTGATATGTCATTTGTGAATATCTTCTCAAAAGAGAAAATTCTTAATGTAAGAAATGATTTCATTGCAATATGTCTATTAGCTTGTACTTCCATAGGCTGATAACAAGAATTTAAAAATCAATTTTATTTCTAGTAGAAGTGGAGATTGGTTTTACAATCCTAATTTATATTCTTATTATATTTTGTTATCTTTTAAATTCCTTCATGAATTTGTGTAATAGTTCATAACTTAGAGATTATTTATAGTTGTCATGTTAATTTTTACAATTCTAATCAAATTCAGTGTCATACAGCTAGTAAGGGTAGAGGCGGTCCCTGATCAGCTCCTCCTCCTCCTCTATATCCGGTGTTCTTTGACTGTACTTGAGCAATTTCAAAATGGTATCATATTTTGTACTCGTCCTACAAGTCCCTTGGGAGCACATTCTAAGTTAAGAAATTATATTGTTTATGGAAAATGGTTAGGGCATGACTAATTCCACATCCCATCGTACCCCTCACTTAAAAAAAAAACAAAAAACAACTAGGTCCAAGATTGTCCTATGAAACTGAAACAAAAGCTATATTTTTGGGGTCATAACAAAGAAAGGTTATTTTCATCTCTAACAGTTCCTGGCTGGTCACAGTGTTCCATGCCACAGAAAAGCCTGAATAATTTCTTTAAAGAAAGCACCAAAGCCAAGAATTAGCATTCTTTCTGGCTGAACTGCAATTGCACACAGGTTGGCCTTTTATTTTTGCAACAGTGTTTCATTAGGTCAGCAGAAAGTCTGGACTCTCTGTTCTAATGCAAAATGGTAAACTTAGACAAAGAAGGGGAGAGAGGGGAGCTTCAGCAAGAAATTACCTCTGTGGTACCTGTAATCTACACTTGTCAAATTTTAAATAATCAAAACCTTCATGCTTATTGCAATCAAAGTCTGCTTATTTTTATTTTATTGTACATAAGCACCTGTTTTTTTAATATATAATTACTCAAACTCTGGTGGTCTTCCCCAAAGCAGTATGCTGGGATGACCAGTGTGAGCCACTCCTCTAGAAGCAGCATCAGCAAAGGGTCTGAAAGCATATAGTTGTCTTCCAGTTGTGACTCATCATTACAAATTACACAGTTACACTATAGTCTTCTGTATGGAAGTATAAAGAATTTATTATTTTATCTGTGGATTCAAATTCTGTTTTAAAAACCTTAATAGGTCAAATAATTCCATCAAGGTGACATTAGTTGTAATAATATATTTATCTGAAGCACACGAACAATTTAATTATTACTAAGAAGAGAAGAATAACATTATATTAAATTGGACCTCCTTAAAATTCTTTTAGAAATAAGAACTGAATATAAAGTGCATCTCATGAGTGTCCATGGCCAACAAGTAAAATTTTAAGTATGGAAAAACAATTATAGATTTAGTGTTTAATGATATTTATACTGCACTTTATGAGTTGAAATGTAGTTACTCTACAATTAACTAATGCAAGACAAAACAAATGGCAAGTGTGAGAGCTTAATTAACTAGATATAGTAGGGGCACCTGGGTGGCTCAGTTGGTCAAGGAGTCCTGCATTGGGCTCCCTGCTCAGTGGGGCGTCTGCTTCTCTCTCTGACCTCTTCCCTCTCATTCTCCCTCTCTCTGTCTCAAATAAATAAATAAAATCATTAAAAAATAACCAGATATAATATATAATATCTTTTATTTATTTAAATTTTTCATATTTTGCTCACCAGAGATTTTTGCATTAACTTACATGTTTTAGAATATTCCATTAAAATATTACTTATCTTGATTACTGAATTTGGGTGTCGCACTTAAATTTTGCCTTTCTGCCAAGTGCCTTATTATTATCATCATGGGCCTCGCCCCGGACCATGTTTAGATACTTTTAGGGCAATAATAAATTGCACATTTGTGGAAATATACCTCTTTTTTGCCCATTTTCTTAAGAAGTTCTCTGTAATATCTCTTTGAGACAATATTATCAAGGCAATAAAAGAGAGAGAAGTGTATATTGGGGGGAGAAAATTCAAGGGCTTCAGGACTACAATTCTGGGAAGTGGGAAGAGTGTTCTTCTAGATTGATTTGCACTCTAGAGTGTTCTTCTAGATTGATTTGCACTCTGGCACACTCCTCTTTAGAGGTCATGAAACTGAGAGTATAATCCCATCAAGTTTGGCATAACCACCTTAGTTATGCCAAGCTTTGTATTTCAATAAATATTACCAAATCCTTCTTTTGAAGCAATCAGATTACTTGAGTACCCCAAAGGATGCCAATGTTACCTGGAGAGAGGGTACCTTATGTAACAAATCAGCAGTCCTCAAAATCCCTGTTATTCTGGAAAGGCAGTTTCACCAAGTTGGCCATCTGGAAAGCGAATAGCTCTCAGGACCAGTGTTTCATTCAGAAAATTTTCAGAGGAAATAATTAAGATCTCTTTACGCTTTTTCTAAAGAGCCATTTATGTGTGATATTATTTGGAACTGGAAAAAAAAGATTAGTGCTGGAAGAATTAAATTTATACTAAAAAAGTATATAAAAATGAAAAAAATTTCTATCTCAAAATTGTTTAAATATTGTCTTCAGATTTTATTAATTATAAGTGTAGTTTAGAGCTTTGGGCATTGAGACCATGAAAATAATGTTTAAAAGTTGTCTATATAGTTGATACTAATTTACATATTAAGATTCAAATTGGAATTTTCAAATTGGAATTTTAGAGGTTAGATGCTGCCATAAAGAATACAGAAGGCTTAAGAGATAACATATAATTAACAAAAATATAATCACAAGAATTTCTCAAATGTGTGCATTAAGGAGGATGCTCAGAGAATGCAAAAAAAGACCGAGACTGGCCTGGCTTGATTAATGCTTTTTCTATTACTTTTTCTAATCTGAAACACATAGTATATGCAAAATAATAAATGTGAAATATGGAGCAATTAAATTTTACTAGTGATAGTGAAATAAGCAGAGGCAGGTACTACAAAACTAATGATGTGGAAATATCCTTATTAGGACTGCAATTTTAATTAATTATTTTCCGATCCCATGAGTTGGATCTTACTTTGCTTATCAAGCTACAAACCTCAGTGCTTTTCCATTTGTCATTAAATTACTTTGTGCACATACTAGAGAAGACTTCTCCAAGGAAAACCTGGGAAAGAAATCCAATAGGGTGTCATGAAACCCATAGACATATATGTTATTCCAATAGGAAATCACATTAGGGATAAATCTCATTTTACTATATCTAAAAAAAAAAAACAACAAACCAAGAACAAAAAGTAGCACCTGTGAAAGTTTAACTTAGAATCACAGAACATATTAGAATTTAGGCTAAAACTACTTCTCATGAATTACAAACCAGATTTTTTTTTTCTACACCAGCCTGACTCTCTGTAGTCTTGAGTGGTCAATATGCACATTTTTCCCCACATTGGCTTGAGGATAATTTACTAAGCAGCTTAATTTTCAACTAAAGTCAATGTCTAGTGTTATTTCTTTTATAATGTTATTCTTGCAAATATTCTGCTAGAGATGAGAAACTATATATTTAAGAGGATATGTCCTAGTGTAGGTTGCTCAGAATTAGGAAACCTAAGAATTTTTAATCTGTGTTGTTGCAGAAAGTCCTCAGTTCAGGACAACTTAATGATAATATTAATAAATGAGAAAAATTTGTATTGCTATTTTTGTGAACACTTGAGCTACAGAGTTGACACACAGGATGGGCAACCCTGGGCTGTGGTTCCTTATAACATTATCAGGGAGGAGAACACCCAATTATAAAATCAAAGTTGGCTTGGGGCGAATGGTGGATTTGTAACATAGCTGACTGAAAATAAAACATAGAATCTGTTGTTGTTATTTGGTAACACCGATTACTTAATCATACCAATTGTATTAAAGATTTTTAGTTGTTGCAGAACAATTTAAATATTCCCTATCCCCTCCGTTTGCCCTCTGGCTGCTTATGCAGAGGAAAGGTATGAGTGTGGAAGGGGTGGTGGTGGTTGGTGGGGGGGAGTCTCCTTTAGAGAGTGACCTCTACAGTACCAGGAAAGCTCATGGTAGTAGTAGGAGAGAAAACAATGAAATTCCTTGGAAAATAAAGAAATGTTTCCTTTTTCATTCGAGGCTTTTCTCCTTTATCTTAGACTATGCAGTACACATTCTGTTGGTCTTGTCAACACTTTTGCAGTAATGCTGAAGGAGTAGATTGTTTTCTAAATAAGAAAATATGGGATATACACACAACAATTTAGAGGGAAACACATCACAAAAGCCAGAGGAAGATTACCACCTAAGTCTTAAAGGCCTCCTGAGTCCTTAACTTCCTCAGGAAATCATGTTTATACTTTAACACATTAAAGTAAATTTGCCTGAGAAGAAACCTGAATAGCCAGAAATTAGGATGTTAATTTTGGCTTTACCTCTAACTTTCCATGTAAGCATATTTCTCATATTTCTGTTTTATTTGCAAATTAATACAATGTAGATGTTATATAGAACTGTGAATTATTCAAGGGATTCTAACAGGGTTGTTTCAAATATCTGCCTTCAAATATCTGGATTTTAAAGAACTGAAGTGTTAATATAACTTCGTCATTGGATGTGTGAGGTTGAGAGGGACGGAGGGGCCAGATGGTGCTCAAGGTTTCTTGCTTGAGCAACAGGATGAAACTTAGTGCCAACAACTAAACCAGAAAACCTAAAAAGGGGGTTGGTTTGGGAAGAGGTAATGACATAGCAACGAAATCAGTTTCAGATTTGTTAAATTTTATATCTCTATGGACTGACAGTAAAACTGATCAGCAGGGAGTCGTAGTTACATCTGGAACTCAGAGAAGAGACTTGAACTAGAAATGTTGAGATTTGGGTTTATCAACCTAAAGTTGGCCATTAAAACCATGGAAGTGAGTAAAATTATCCATGGGAAATATGCATAAGAAGAAAATAAAACCCAAGACAGATTTCCGAGGAGTGTCTTCATTAAAGGATGGGCAAAGGAGCTCATGGAGGAAACCAAGAAGTGACAAAATATGGGGAGTATGGTGCGGCTTAATGAAGAAAGCTTTTCCAAAGAGAAAGAGGGATAAAAGGTAATAAGGCTGCATAAAGGCTAAGTAAGATCTGAACTAAAAATATATGTATTTTTTTTTAATTACTTGTCATTAGGCAATCGACCTTGATGAGAAAACTTTCAGGGCTGGGAGGGAAAAGGGAACCATCTGCAGTGTTAAGGAGTAGAGGGCGCTTGAGATCTTGGAGTCTGATAATGGGATGGGGTACTGAGGCAGGTTGAAGGAAAGTAATGTAAGACTGAAATAGAAAGCAAAGGTTCAAGCTCCTCCTTTCAAAAGCTAGAAACTTATATTATATCCTCCAGACTTCATCAAAATTGACTCCTATTATATGGAGTGACTTAAATGTAGGTTAGGGGCAGAGTCCTAAACATTATCTATGTGTTTTTGGTTTTTCTCTGTTATTCAAAGTTGTGGACAGGTTAGAGAAGAAGCATTGTAAGTCATTGTTCTCTCTCATTATTCTGCAATCAGATAAACCTCACATTTCCTGCTTCGGTAGTCCCTCCTTTCTTTGACTGTTTTCTTACTTTCCTTATGTTCTTCTGAGTCAAAGCAGGCCAGAATATTTTATCTTTCTTCCACCCAGGATATAAGGTTCTAAAAGTATTCCTTTTGTGGAATTTTGAATCACACAGTTTACTCAAGTTAATTATGTAGTTTATGAAAAACCTTACTGTGCCAAAATAGATATTTTTACGTCTTAAATGATTCCTCTTCCTTAAGAATATATATGTGTATATGTAATCTGAGTGATATTCAAAATATTTAACAACAAAACAGATCCTGTATCTATTCTTTTATCTGGATCTATGTCTATCCATTTGTATATATGTGTGTGTATCTATCTATCTATATATGTATGAGCACAAGCTATTGGAAATTGATCTTCTATAGGCAAATGTGCATTACACATTACCCTGTGTCAGTATGATCTCTTTTAAAGATTAATACAATGTAGCCACCATATCTTTTGACTCTGATATTAATGTTTATATAAAGTAACACCTTTAAAAAATTTAACTCCATGAAAATTATTACCTGAATTTAAGAAAACCAGATTCCAGACTTACCTGAAACAAACTTCTGATAAAAACACTATGTAAGGGCGCCTGGGTGGCTCAGTTGGTTGAGCGACTGCCTTCGGCTCAGGTCATGATCCCGGGAGTCCGGGGATCGAGTCCCATATCGGACTCCCGGCTCTGCGGGAAGTCTGCTTCTCCCTCTGACCTTCTCCCCTCTCATTCTCAGTCTCTCTCTCTCTAATAAAAAAAAAAAACAAAAAACAAAAAAAAAACACTGTAAACCTGCAGCCTATTTCCTTTTGGCAGTAACTGGCTTGGCACTTTCTATTGAAAAAAAAAATAGCAGAATGGTAAGTGTATTTAATTTTTACTTTTATTTTCATCCCTTGGAACAGTAGTGATTCAGATATTTTTCCATCCTCTCACATGCAGAAACGCTGTATTTGTTTAAAAGATAAGAATATATGTTAAACCTAGAAAATAATTTTATTATACATTTTATTGATTTTCAGAAAGTTAAGCTTGTGCTGGGATTTCACTTGAAAGCCTATTGTAGTAACCCGGGTATCAGCACAGGCCAGGTTGTCAGCAGAGGAGATGGTGACGGGTGGTCAGATTTCAGATTTGTTTTTGTAGGTAGAACCAGGGCCAGCTTCACAGGTGAGACATCAGTGCAATCATACAAAGTCCTTTTCTCAGAAAAGCCTGTGTTTGGTTTATGCTCTGCTGTTATCATCTTCAAATTATTTTTCCTGTCTTTATTGAGATACAATTCACGTATAACGTCGTGTAAATTTAAGGTGTCCCATGTAATAATTTGGTACACATATATATTTGTGATATAATGTCCACAATAAAGTTAACAACTCCATCACTTAAAAAAAAATGTGCTATTGTGCATACTGGGAAGCTACAGAGACTTTGAAAACCAAAACCGAAATGAAACTCTTTATTTTATTTTATTTTTTTATTTTTAATTTTTTTTAAAGACTCCATTTATTTATTTGACAGAGATCACAAGTAGGCAGAAAGGCAGGCAGAGAGAGAGGGGGAAGCAGGCTCCCCGCTAAGCAGAGAGCCCTATGTGGGGCTCGATCCCAGGACCTTGAGACCATGACCTGAGCCAAAGGCAGAGGCTTTAACCCACTGAGCCACCCAGATGCCCTGAGAAACTACTTTAACAAAAAAGTTTTTTCTGACCTCTGCTCTGTTGATGTTGCTGTTCTAAGTACTTTGTGGTGTTAGATACAGATCTCTGTTCTTAAGGCAAAAATTGTGCCCCAAAGATAGAGAACGATTACAATTTCAAACAAATTATCAGCAGATATTAGGTTACATGATTTATATTTTGTATGTAATTGTTAAGAAGCATGTATCCAGTATTGAATTCTGGGCTCCAGATATGGTCCTGATCAAATGCAATCTTCATAGCACTTATTTATTTATTTATTTATTTATTTATTTATTTATTTATTTATATTTATTTGAGGGAGAGAGAGAGAGATCACAAGCAGGCAGAGAGGCAGACAGAGAGAGAGGGGGAAGCAGGCTCCCCGCCGAGCAGAGAGCCTGATGCGGGGCTCGATCCCAGGACCCGAGATCACAACCCGAGCCGAAGGCAGAGGCCCTAACCCGCTGAGCCACCCAGGCGCCCCCATAGCACTTATTTTTATCAGCAGATTTCATATCTCCCTTCCCTAAAATTTAAGTTCAATAGGAACAAAGATGTATTTGACGTGTTCTTACTGGTTATCACTGTATTTGCAATACCCAGAAGTGGCTGGAACATAGAATGAGCTGAATAAACTTCTGTTAATGATTTTTATTATCCTTAACATAAATTCTTATTCTATAGTTATGATGAAATTTGATTGTGCATTCTCCTTTCACCTCTTTCTTTAGTTTTGACGCATATTCAATTTGATCAATTCAGATTTGCATATTTGTGTTGTTTTTTTCCTTGCTTGATTTTAAAACCATCACCTCCCCATCCTGTATGAATGTAATTGGAAACTAATAGTTGATACTACTTTACAGAAAGTAGCAAGAATCTCATGAGCAAAAACACAGAATTGCAAACCAGGAGGACTGTGATAAACCGCTTGACTGATGTAGGTCGGCTGAGTTGATCGGTGAAAAGAGGTGAATAGAAAACAACTTGGACATGGGGTAATTTCTTTCAAAACTAGATCTAAAAGTGAGGATTATTGATGGAAGCAGCATTACATTTGAAGGGGTTGCTTGAAAGTGTCCCAGGTAGTATGGGCTTTGTGTGGTTAGAGTGGCACTGTGAGAAGGCAGTAATGGTTATTGTGTCAGCAGAATTTCAAAGACCAGAATTCATTTTTGGATGATTAAGGGAAGAAATGGATCTGTCAGTAGTTTTATTCTCCCTGAGAAAATTTGCAATCTCACAGGACAGCATATACTTGAATAATGATTACAGAATATGCATTTGAGGTGGTAATAGTCTCCTTTCATGGAGGAAAAAAAAAAAAAACTAATGGTGATTGTCAACTCCTGGGAAACATTTAACAGAAACTAAAGGTGATAAAGTCAGTGCTTTGAAAAGTACTTTACCTCTTCCTACCCTGCTTAATTTCATGAATACTTATAGAAATCACACATTTCACTCCATCTCAACATATAATTTAGTTATTATTAAATTTTTGTGGTGATAGAAACATTTAAATTAGATTTATACTTTCCTAGTTTTAAGCTTTTCTTTTTAACCTTTCTTTAGCTTTTTAAAAAATCAACGTTTACTAAAATTTATGAGAAAGAGATTAGGGCAAAGTAAGTCTTACCTATTTCTTTCTAATATTTAATAAGGAAGTGGTTATTTTGCTTTGTCTACTATATGAAGGAGAAATTTGTTTTAATAACTTTATATATTGTATTTGAAAAAGAGCTAACATTCAAATGAAGGGTTCACTTTATTGTTTTTTTTTTTAAAGATTTTATTTATTTATTTGAGAGAGAGAGAGAATGAGAGAGAGGAAGAGGTCAGATGGAGAAGCAGACTCCCCGCTGAGGAGAGAGCCCAATGCGGGACTCGATCCAGGGACTCCAGGATCATGACCTGAGCCGAAGGCAGTTGCCCAACAACTGAGCCACCCAGGCACCCACTTTATTGTTTTTTATAGTAAATGTTACAATATTAAGTTATAATATTTTATATTATAATTATAATAATTTTAGGGTGGGTGGCTGAGTGGCTAAATGGGTTAAACCTCTGCCTTCAGCTCAGGTCATGATCTCAGGTTCCTGGGATCGAGCCCCACATCGGGCTCTCTGCCTGCCTCTCTGCCTACTTGTGATTGCTCTCTCTCTGTCAAATAAATAAATAAATATTTAAAAAAATAATTATAATAATTTCATAATATAATAACATATTTCTTCAGGTAGCTTTCCTTCTCTAGATCTTGGGGAAATTTTTAGATAGGAGGTATAATTACTTAGAAGCTTGGATGGTTTAGATTTAAGTCTACAATTCTTCTGTTACGTTTTTTAATATAAAATAAGTATATATCACATCTCTGTAATCTGATATCCTGATCAGGGGTAACATATGTAGGTATGTTATGAATGAATCACGGTTAATTTTTATTTTTGTACTCTTTACTTTTTACTTACTTCAAGAGCCTTTTCTCTCAATTTAGGTAAAGCATAAATATGCTGTAAGTCTGGAAATCATTCAGAAACCAAGTATGCAAATATCTAAATTCATGAATTTCACAAAAGACTACAGAAAGAGAGAGTTACATGGTGTTTGTTATTTGTAGGCATCAGCATGTTTTCATAACCTGAGATTGAGGTTAAATACAAAGAACTAACACAATGGCTACTTTAAATGGTATGAAATTGCCTTGGGAGGTATGACCAAAATGAAACAAGTGAGCAAATTTAAAAAAACCTTAGGGGTCAATATGAGGCAGAAATGTACTATAAGTAATATATTAGTATGTAGTTACCTTATAAGTCAATTATGGATCTAGATAGATTCTTAATGTTATAGAACAAAAGCTTACTTGACTCATAGAATTTGGCTTATTAATTATCTATTGTAAAGGCTACAAAAGCAGCTATTTAAGGCATTTGCCTCATTCTGCATGATGAGCTGTAATCTTATTTCAGCCCACTGAATGTTTCTCTATTATTTTGCTTTATATTTCTATTCTTATGATGAGATTCTGTGTTCTTACAACACTCTAAGACTAAGCATTCTTATGATTGTATCAATTATTGGACATGTGAGATTAAAGCCTCTGCAAATATACTACAAATCATTGAATTTACACTTAAAATGTGTCAGTATTATGGTATATAAACTGTAGCTCATAAAAGCTGCTTAAAAAAATAGATAGAACCAGGATAGACAGGATTTTACTTGCAGCTACTAGTTATTTGTGACTTAGGACTCTTGGGTCTTCTATAGCATGTAGTGGTGTCACTTATTTATTCCCCACTTACATTTCCCAGCTTCAAAAATTTCCAGTGAGCTTCCATTTTTTAAAACAAAAATGAAACAAAACAAATCTTTGTCCTTTCTTATCCTTTTCTGCTTTCTTCTAGATTTTAGTTTAAAAAAAAAAATAGTCTACACACTCTATTTCTCCATCTTTCTCCCCCACCCAATTCTAGCCTCTTCTTTTAATATTGGATTGAAACTGACTTTGCAGAATCCTCTAGTTCCTCTTGAATTTCCAGCTGAAGTGACTTCTGCACAGTTCTCATCTTCCTGGAACTCTGAAGTAGGAGAGATTCTTTTTTTTTAAAGACCTTATTTATTTATTTCACAGAGAGAGAGAGAGAGAGAGAGAACACAAGCAGGGAGAGGGAGGCAGAGGGAGAAGCAGGTTTCCTGCTGAGCACGGAGCCCCACTTGGGCTTTATCCCAGGACCTGAGACCACGACCTGAGCTGAAGGCAGACGTTTAACTACCTGAGCCACCCAGGCGCTCCAGAAGTAGGAGACATTCTCATGAAACTCTTCATTAACACGTGTTTTGTTTGTTTTTGGCTTCAGAGATGCTATTTTTAATTTGTCATATCCCTTCTCTGATCACACGTTTTCTATCTTTCTATTTTTTGGCTCATCGGGTAGATTCCACCATTCCCAGTCCTAGATTCTTCCTACCTATATGTTTCCTTGTTCTCTTGGCTTTAGCTCTTATACCTCCATGGAAATTACACCCAAATCTCCAACTCTAGCTTTGACCACTCTCTTAGCTTTGGGGACATATCTTCAGCTCCTTTTTAATTTCCCCATCATCTGCATCCTTTGAACCTTAAAAATAAGTCATCTTCCTTCTTCCTCCAGACACTATCTCCTAATCTTAATCAATAATATATTTATACATCTAGTCAATCATGATCTAATGTTCCGAGTATCTTTAATTCCTGTCTCCTTTTTCATTCTCTATATTTGTTTTCATGGTAATAAACTATTCTCAGGACTTAAAGGCAGGGAAATGGCTAATGTTATATACGCAGTGTAGGAACACAGAGTGCCCTCTTTGTAACGTTCCAGGTGGCCATCCTGGCACAGAATTCATTCAGTATAATGTAAAAGAACAAGGTCTTTAGAGTCAACCTAGGATTGGAGCTTTCATATATGGCACATATATTGTGAATTACAAAAAGTTGCTCCCAAAATATATATCCTTTCATTAAAAAAGAGTCATAATACTGATTTTGTAAGACAATACTGTCACCTGTGGAAAATTTCTACAATAAACATACAAATCTATACTATCTATGCCCTTATGTGTTCTAAGGGGTGCATAAAATTCACAACCATAAATAGTAGCTCTAAGTATATGATACAGTGTTCAAATCCTGGCCTTACAGTTTAGTATCTATATAACCTTGATAATATACTAAATCACCTTAAACTTCATATCTGTGACCTATAAAAGGTGACTTAGAACACTATCTCTTTCGGAGAATTTTTAGCAAGGGTAAGTATGGAAAAATTATATATAAATTAGAAACTTCATATTTACCTGCAGATGTTCTCAGTCTACTCCTTCAGAGGCACATGTAATTATAAGATGCCCGATTGTGAAATGCTTTACACTAAAAAGGAGATGAAAACACTGTTGGTTTTAACAGCTTGCTATGTCATTAAAAATTTTGTCTTTGAGAATATTTCATTTGAGGACATTCCAAAAGAACTAAAGCAATAGGTGTCCAATGACTAAAGGTCTAGCCTAGAACCTAATGTTTATACCTGAATGTTGCTGCTAGCTATTTGGACAAAACAATGAAAAGGCTTTTAATGCACTATAAGAAAATGTCTGGGCTTCATCATTTCCATGTTATGATCATATTTTATTATTCTCCTGTCTCAGGGTCAGCAAACTACAGGCCCCGGGCCATATTCAGTCCAGGTACAGTTTTTGTAAATAAAGTTTTATTGGGACACAGCCAAACACACTCATTTATGTATTGTCCAGGCTGCTTTCCCAATCTACCAACCGATGGTAGAATTGTGTAGTTGTTACAAACACCTTTTGGTCCACCAAGCATAAGATATTTGCTATCTGGCTCTTCATATATAAAGTTTTCTGACCCCTGCCTTTTCGACCTTTTTAAAATATTAATTCACTTGAACTCCCACTTTGCTCAGTTCAACACAAAACAAAACAAAGATTGTATTGATCTGGAGTATGATGAGGATTATTTTTTTCCCAAAATATCTTTTATCAACGAACAATGGAAAGCTAGTTGCAGTATGCTGCCTTAAACACATATAGTTCCTTAGGTTTTATTAAAAACAAAACAGGACAAATAAAAAAACCCTAAATCAGAACAAGCTTCATTTTCACCAGATTTTACTGGCATTACCTAGAAAATGTTTCCTATAAGAAATAAGCTTTTAAGAACTGATCTTTTCCCTTCTTTTGACATTAAAATGTGATAGTGGGGAAAATCCCATTTAACAGATAGAAGAACCATCCATTTGATGATATAGTGAGTGACTCAGTACCTTTTTGAAAACAAATTTGGTTTGGAACTTGGGAAATTCTATTTGTACCTATTTTCATTAAAGCAAGTGTTTGAAACCATGACTTTCATATGGGAAAATAATTCCTATTTTGCTCCCCAAATTCTTCATATCAGTGAGATCATATAATAATTGTCTTCCTCTGATTGACTTATTTTGCTTAGCATAATACCTTCTAGTTCCATCTACATCATTGCAAATGGCAAGATTTCGCTTTTCTTGATAGTTGCAGAGTATTTCATTGTATACGTTTATCAGTATAGGGATATGGATGGAAGAGATGCTCTGTACTCTTATTATACCAGGAGCTCTGCTTACCAAAACAAATAGCATATTCAAGTTACCAGAATTTGAAGTAGGGACACCTGGGTGGCTCAGTGGTTGAATGTCTGCCTTTGCCTTTGGCGCAGGTCATGATTCCAGGGTCCTGGGATCAAGTCCCACATCAGGTTCCTTGCTCAGTGGGAAGACTGCTTCTCCCTTTGCCTGCTGCTCCCCCTGCTTGTTCTCTCTCAAATAAATAAAACCTAAAGATTTTGGAAAGAACTGTCGCATGCACCTCACAGTTGGGAAAAGTGATAATAAATCAACTGAGTGATTAGGCTTTGAAGTTTAAGGCCATTAGGGATTTGGAGTGTTTGAGATGAAAATTCTGAAACGTCAGCCAAGAATTTATTTAGTTGTCAATTCTGTGGGAAACTACAGTATGATTCTAGGATAACCAACATATAAAGTAGAATTTGAGAAGATTTCGCATACTAATCTTTGTCTTATATTTTCATAGAGAGTGGTGGTTTGTTTTATTTTTTGAGAAAAAAAATGACCAATCCTCATTTTAAGGTTTATCTCAAAATTCCATGAATTGAAAGAGAAGGGCTTTAAGGAAAATAGGCACTCTATATTCAAGCTTCTTGTTTTGGTTAGAGGTTCAGGACTCATAGACTAGGAAGATGCGATCTACTTCCTGGAATGACTGATTGATCACACTAATGGGTAGACTTCTCTTTTCTATTTAACATTTTTTATGTAAATTCCAGTTAGTTAACATACAGTGTAATATCAGTTTCAGGTATACAATGTAGTGATTCAACACTTTGATAACCTGGTGCTTATCACACGTGTACTTCTTTATCCCCATCACCTATTTAACCCATCCCCCCATTGACCTTCCCTCTGGTAATCATCAGTTTGTTCTCTGTAGTTAATAGTCTGTTTCTTGGTTTGCCTCTTTGTTTCTTTTTTTTTTCCCTTTGCTCATTTGTTTTGTTCCTTTAATTTCATATATGAGTGAAATTTTCTATTTTAAAGAATTTTATGCCAGGATAATAAAAGTTGCTTTTCTTTATGAAGATGGTGTGCCTCATTAATGAATCAAGCTTTATCTTACACTAGAAAGCAGTCATATGCTCACTAGTAAGGTTACCTCTGTTAGTAAGAGCTGGCTCGTTCATAAACAACTAAAGGTACGAGCCAAATACATGAAAATAAGTCGGATATGAAACAAATTCAAGATTCTAAAAATGTAAGTGAACAGCAAAACAAATGGTAGCCTTGGGATATAAACAATGACTGTATCAGGCCTCTTAAGCCATCTGTACATGAGTAAAGTGTTGAGAACAGGTGAATTCACAACCATATCTGGGACAGAAGCCTCAGATGAGACAAAGGGAGGAAAAATTTCATTTAAGCAACCAGAAGACGCACTAAAATTACATTCCTGCACTTGGGTCTCCATCCCATTGTACATCTGTCTTGATCATTCAAAATAGAAAATTTAAATCTCAGGTCAGACTGAGCTATTGAACATGACCCTATTCCTATGTTGATTATGTGTCAGAGATCTTGGATAAACTCTCCTTTCCTTTCCTGAAGGTTCCACTGGAGACAAGTATATACCCCCATATATAGGAGTAACAAGGTAGTTTGAATCTTATTATTTTGTTAATTTATATGGGATAAGGGGAGGGTTGTCATTGTTATTCCTGCTTCCCATAAAATTTGTCACCAAAGTACTAGTACAAGAAAACCCAAAAGCAACATCAGTGGGTAAATATAGCAGCATAAAAAGTTATAAATTTAATTATCTCTGTGTACACTTTGTCTTCTCAGTTATACTCTATTATAATAAAAAATGGATATTTATTGATTTGCTTAATGCCAACTTACATTTTAGCTTCTGCATCTGATTTCATATTTTCTTAGGAGAAAAAAATATATTTCCCTTAGAGTAGTGGTATAAGTGATTAAAATAAATGAGTTTTGGAAATTGAATGCTCGCTTTTGTGTTCTCTTTCTACTCTTTTTCATTAATCATCTCATGAGATTAAATATTCTTTAGGGGGCACCTGGGTGGCTCAGTGGGTTAAAGCCTCTGCCTTAGGTTCAGGTCATGATCTTAGGGTCCTGGGATTGAGCCCCACATCGGGCTCTCTGCTCAGCAGGGAGCCTGCTTCCCCCTCTCTCTGCCTGCCTCTCTGCCTACTTGTAATCTCTCTCTCTCTGTCAAATAAATAAATAAAATCTTAAATGAATAAATAAATGAATAAATAAATATTCTTTAGAATACTACTTGGGTGCTATTTTGCCTTGTCACTTAAGAAATTATTAATCCTTGAAGTTCAATTTTGTGACAAAACATCTTAATGGATTTACTTTTCAAGCCTGCTGTAATTAACAAAATGTGTCTAATTCTTGAGGAAGAGGTTTATAATGATTCTGCATGAAAATATTGAACATAAAAATATGTCTGGAAAACATTTTTTCCCCTCTTTTTTCTCTCCAGCCCATCACATGTTTTTTTCCCTTATTTAAAAAAGACAAAAGAAGTTCTAAAATGCCAACTCTGCTATTTTAATTGACCAGAGGAAAGCCAATAGTACTGTCTTCCATCTTACTGAATCTGACCAATGTTCTCCAGTCCTCATCTGATTTGCGCTCTGTGGCACTGCACGCTCTTACTCAGTCTCCTTCCCTCCACAGATCCTTCTTGGCTTCTCTAACACCATACTCTATTGGACCTTCTTGGTTTCTTTGTCATCAGTCTCTCCTGCTGGTTCATTTTCCATAGCCCATTTCTTAAATGCCTACATTCTTCAGGGTTCTGTTGTTAATTAGTCTCTCTTCTTATTTTCCCACCCTGTTGTCTTCTGCAGTGTAGCCCAGACTTTAGCGGCCCAGGCTATGTGAACCAACTACTCAGGTTTCATCATGTGTTATTAGTTTTCTATTGCTGTGTAACAAATTACCACAAACTTATGGCTTAAGACAATACTCATTAGTAATTTACAGTTCTGTAGGTCAGAAGTCTGGGTGAATTTCATCTGGGTCCTCTGCTCAGGGTCTCAACAGGCTGAAATCAAGCTGTTAGCTAGGACTGAGGTCTCATCTGAGGCTTGAGGTCCTCTTCTAAGCTCACTGGTGTTGGCAGAATTTAGCTGATTGTCCATTTTCTTGATGGCTATTGGCCAAGGGCTATTCTCAGCTCTTAGAAGCTGCTCCCAATGCTCTACCATGTGGGCCTCTGCCTAGGCCTTCTCACACTTTCAGTCTTAATCTCTGATGTCAGGGAGGGCCCAATCTCCTTTGAAGGGGTCAACTGTTTAGGCCAGGTCCACAAGGATCTCCCTTTTGATTTTGATTAATTCAAAATCAGGTTTACAGGTTCTGCCCCACATAGAAGACGAAATTGTACAAGGTGTGAACACCAGAAGTTGGACATGTTGGACGCCATCTTAGAATTCTGCCTACCATACCCTAGTTCCACCATGCACTAGGTGTGTGAGTTTGGGCAAATTAGATAATTTCTTAATGCCTTGGTTTTCTCATCTTTAAAGTGAGATAATAAACAGATTACTCTTTATGGGATTATTGTAAGGATTAACTGGATTGCAACCTGTAAAATGCTTAGAATAGTGACTGATACATACAGTCTGTAAAAATTCAGTTATCATTATTAAGCTATTATTTTCCCATAGATATTGCATCCACTTCCATGGCGTCAATGTTACTGATATTCCTATGACTTCCAAATTTACATCTCAAGATCTCTATTCTGAGCATTAGATGGTTATAATTTCCTAAGTTATGTCTCTACTTGTGTATCTAAAAGCAATCTAAATATAATTTGTCTAAATCTGAACACATGATTTCACTTGCAAACCTGATCCTGTCTAGTAATTCTTATCATAGTAAATAGTACCCCTTCATAAATTTCCTTACACTTCCTAATTTCTTCTTCTTTTCCTACCACGCATTCATGAAAAAAAAAATTTTTTTTTTTGGAGTGTCTACTGTGTGCAAAGTATTGTGGGAGAGGATATAATGATCATTAAAACATGCAGTCTCTGCCCTCATGTAGCTTACAATCAAGTGAGAGAGACTGATTATAATCTATCTCCCAAAACTTATTAAAACAAGCCAATTGCATCAATTTCTTTTGCAAATAACCTAGTCAAACCACTATCCTTCTATCCTTCTTTCCTGAACTAGAGCAATAACCCTTCCTGTATTCTTCCTCCACTTTCTCTTTCCTCACCAGAGCTACCATCAAGGAGATCTAACTACGACACGGCTCCGCATAAACCTTGCAGTAACCCCCTGTAGTGTGTAAAATAAAAATTAACCTTCCTCTCACCTGCTATGGCCCTGACTATCCTCGCCAGCTTTACACACACCTACATAACTCTCCATGTCTGTGTTTTAATCTTAGAGCCTCCTGCTTCTCAGCAGTGCCATGCTCCTTCCAGTCTCAGCACCTTGCACCTACCAGTCCTTCTAAATGGAAATTCTCTCCTCTACCAGCTCTGTCTTACCCAATATTCTCAACTCAAATTTTATTCCTCTCCTTTATCCCCTCAGGCTAATCCAGGATCCCCATTGCACTCAAGTACTATATGCGCCGCCTTCATGACATTTAAAATGGTATATAGTTATGTATTGATTTGAGTCATTATCTGGTAAATATCTGCTGTCATTCTAGGAGAGGGATGTTTGATTCAAGAGCTAAAGGACTAGCTTCAGCTATATGAATAGGTAGATTTTACAACTGTTTTGTTTATGAGGAAACATGACATACATAGTCTATTTTAACTGGAAAGGCTATTCTCAGAATGTGCATTTGATGCACATTTGATGGTACAAGCTTTCTATGTAATTACTGCTGTATCAGTTTAGACCAAGCTTATCCTAACAGTGTTTAGGAGAGAACACATTTATGGCTGTGAGGGTTATTAAAGACCTGAACAAGAATGTGAAAAGTATTCTATAAACTATCAAACAACACATAATTTTTGTTGCTATTACTTTTATTAAAATAACCAAAATATTAATTTTGGTTTTTATTTAAAACCTGAGTTAGGTTGAATTTAATCCATTTGATTTTACCCAAATACTTGGTTTCCTCAATGAAGTGTTTAGATATACCCATTTTTTCCCTTAAATTTGCGTGTGTATGAGTATTAGTGTGTCGTCTACCAATACATATACATGTATATGGGATATACATGCACTCACATACATCACATATGGTGTAGGTGTATGTATGTTGGATATGGTGTATATATAGGCTTCTCTAAAATAAATTCCAGTCTAGTGTTCAGTATCATAAAATGGGACCAGTTCTGTTTTATTTAAAATGTTAATTTTTAGTTCAGTTCATTAATGGTGAATAAGAGGATATTTAGGCTGTGACCTGTCAATAGGCTTCGCAAACAAAAAAATTTAAGTCCCTTCAAGTTAAAAGTGTTTGCTGATTTTATAAATGTATTTTACAAATATGCTAAAACTACTGCAGTGGTCAAAGCAACAAACAAAAACTTGTAGAGGATTAAAATGCAATTAAGTTTTTGTAGAAAATGTTAAAAATCATATAAAGTAAAAACATCTTTATCTTCAAGCTAAATAACTGTAATCTCATAATTATTGATTTGTAGATATCCAACTTGGATCATTTCTGAAGCTCAATTCAGAATAATCTTTAAGGTAAGCTGTTTACTTGGAGTGTGTGTGTGTGTATGTTTCAAAGAATAAAAATAATGATATTGATAATTTTATTGGTTCCATTTTAACTTTCTGTAGTATTTCTCAATTTTAAAAAATATCAAAAAAAAAAAAAGAGAGAGAGAGAGAGAGAGAGGGAGGCAAACCATAAGAGACTCTTAACTATAGAGAGCAAACTGAAGTGCTCGCTTCGGCAGCACATATACTAGAGAGCAAACTGAGGTTGCTGGAGGGAAGGTGGGCACAGGAGGGACTAAATATCCACCATATTTATTATGGGTTCTTAAAGAGGGCACTTCTGATGAGTCTTGGGTGTTATATGTAAGTGACGAATCACTAAGATCTGCTCCTGAAGCCAATGTTACACCTATGTTAACTAACTAGAATTTAAGTAAAAAATTTAAAAATATATCAAGACATATGATAAATTCCTTAATGACTACTTTATAAATATCCTTTCTGCTAATACCCATGTGAGTAAATCACTATGGAAACATATAAAACAATTAGAGAAAAATTGATATCAAATAGTGTAGTACTCAATGTTGCTGAGTTAATAGATGCTGGAATGTGTTATCAAACATGAGCTGAGTAATGGGGATGTGTCATGGAATTAAAATAGTAATAATAACAGCAATAATAATGCTATTTACTTAGCATTATCATCTAGGCACTCTACTAAACTCTTTATGAAATGTTTATGTCATACAATCCTCACAAATTCTTGAAGCCAAAGTATTATAATAATATTATTATTAATCTCATTTTATAATGAGAAACCTGAGGCCTTTCTAGAGTTATGTGATAGTGAGTGGCATGGTTACGAGCTGAGGTCTATCCCACACCAAGTTTTGGTTTCCTCCCACTATATAAAGTGCCTAGAGAATGTAAGAGGTAGCACCATTTTGTGAATTTTGGATTGATAGGACAATGAGAAGGGAATTTTTTGCAGTATTAAGATCACTTAACAAAATTGTGAAAGATGATCTAGATACACACTGTGCTCAAGTGACAAGTTGGAATGAAGAGTATTTGAGGAAAATGTAATAAAAATTGGACAGCCAGAGCAGAGGGAGGTAATGCACCTATTTTGGTGGATAATACTTAGTCATTGTTCCCATTTCATCTCTATTGTCCTTTACCTAAAAATTACGAAACTGGATTTTTACTGTTGTAGTTGAGTACAACAATCCACAATCTGGTTAGAGTAACAAGTTAAAAAAAAAACAATTAGCAATAAAATGCTAGAATTAGGAGGGATCATTGAAAATTATGTACTCCTCTCAAGGCATGAAATGACAACCTAATCCTGATAGATGCAGTGGAAATAGAGAGGCATGCTATTACCAGAACACATGAAAGCAAACAAATATGACAGGTCTTTATGATAGATTAGATAAAAGGAATAAAGGGTAAGGAAGAGCACAGATGGTTTCAAGTTTATTCTTATAGCAAAAAAGAAAATTGCAAAACTGATGAAAGGAGAATATTGTTAGAGAACAGAGTGAGTTTGGTTTCACTTTTTTGTACCTGAAATATTGAGGCCCCAAATTCATATATCCTGTAGGACATAAAAAGTTGCATAAAGAAAAGAAGTGAAGATTGGGTTCCAATTTCATTAAATATATTTTTAAGAAGACTTTAGAGTGGATGAGAACTATGGAAGGATTAGTATAAAAATAGAAGCCATGGAGCTGATTTTTTAAAATTTTAAGGTTTTTTTTTTTTTAAAGATTTTATTTATTTGTTCATCAGGAAAGCGAGAGAGTGAGAGAGAGCATGAGAAGGGAGAGGGTCAGAGTGAGAAGCGGACTCCCCGTGGAGCTGGGAGCCCGATGCGGGACTCGATCTCGGTACTCCGGGATCATGACCTGAGCCGAAGGCAGTTGCCTAACAACTGAGCCACCCAGGCGCCCCAAATTTTAAGTTTTTAATTTTAATTCTAGTATAGTTAATATACAGCATTGTATTAGTTTCAGGTGTACAATATATAGTTCAAGAATTCTATATAGTACTCAGGACTAACCATGATAAATGTACTCTTAATCTCCAACACCTATTTCACCCATTCCCTGCCCCCCATAGCTGGTAACCATTGGTTTGTTCTCTACGGTTAAGAGTCTGTTTCTTTGGGGGTTTTTTCTCTTTTTCTCTTTTTTTCCATTGTTTGTTTGAATTGTTTCTTAAATTCTGCATATGAGTGAAATAATATGGCATTTGTCTTTTTCTAACATTTTTTGCTTAGCATTTACTCTGTAGTTCCATCCGTGTCCTTGCAAATGACAAGATTCCATTCATTTTTATGGCTGATTAATATATATATATATTGTATATATATGTGTATATATATATATACACACACACACACACGCACACACACACATATAAAACCTCTTTTTTATCCATTCATCTATTGATGGACACGGGCTGCTTCCATAATTTGGGTATTATAAATAATGCTGCTGTAAATATAGGGGTGCATGTATCCCTTTGAAATCATATTTTTGTGTTTTGGGGGTGAGCTATTACTGGATCATAGGGTAGTTCTATTTTTAGCTTTTTCAGGAACCTCCATACTGTTTTCCACAGGGTTTGCTCCTGTTTGTATTTCTACCAAAGTGAATGAGGGTTACTTTTTCTCCACATTCTTTCCAATAGTTGTAATTTCTTTTGTTTTTGATTTTAGCCATTCTGCCAGGTGTGAAGTGACATCTTATTGTAGTTTTGATTTGTATTTCCCTGATGATGAATGTTGTTGAACATATTTTCATGTGTCCGTTGGCCATCTATATGTCTTCTTTGGAGAAATGTCTGTTCATGTTTTCTGCCCAGTTTTATTTGAATTATTTGGGGGTTTTTTTTTGGTGTTTAGTTGTATAAGTTCTTTATATATTTTGGATACTAATACTTTGTCAGATATGTCATTTGCATATATCTTCTCCCATTTCATAAGTTGCCTCTTAGTTTGCTTATTATTTCCTTTGTTGGCAGAAGCTGTTTATTTTGATGTGGTTCTGAGAGCTCAGTTTTGCTTTTATTTTCCTTGCCTCTAGGAGACATCTAGAAAGAAGTTGCTATGGCTAATGTTAGAGAAATTACTTCCTGTGCTCTCTTCTAGGATTATTACGGATTTAGGTCTATAACTCATTTTGAACTTATTTTTATGTGTCATGTAAGAAAGTGGTCCAATTTCATTCTTTTGCATGTAGCTGTCCAGTTTTCTCAATACTACTTGTTTTTTTTTTTTAATTTTATTTATTTGTTTGACAAGTAGGCAGAGAGAGAGGGGGTAGCAGGCTCCCCATGGAGCAGAGAGCCCGATGCGGGGCTTGATCCCAGGACCCTGAGATCATGACCTGAGCCGAAGGCAGAGGCTTAACTCACTGAGCCACCCAGGTGCCCCCCAATACTACTTGTTGAAGAGACTGTCATTCTCCCATTGTATATGTTTTCCTCTTTTATCAAGAATTAATTGATGGTATAATTATGGGTTTATTTCTGGATTTTCTATTTTGTTCCGTTGATCTATGTGTCTGTTTTTCTGTCTGTTTTGCTTACTACAGATTTGTAATATGATTTAAAGTCTGGAATTGTGATACCTCCAGTTTTGTTTTTCTTTTTCAGAATTGCTTTGACTATTCAGGGTATTTTGTGGTTCTATACAAGTTTTAAAATTGTTTGTTCTAGTTTTATAAAAAATGCTTTTGGTATTTTGATAGCAATTGCATTAAATGTGTATGTTGCTTTGGGTATCATAAACATTTTAACAATATTTTCTCTTCCAATCCATAAGCATGAAATGTCTTTCCATTTCTTTGTGTCATCTTCAATTTCTTTCAGCAATGTTTCATGGTTTTCAGAGTAGAGATCCTTCACCTCTTTGGTTAAATTTATTTCTTGGTATTTTATTCTTTTTGCTGTAATTGTAAATGGGATTGTTTCCTTAATTTATCTCTCTGCTGCTTCATTATTAGTGTATAGACATGCAACAGATTTCTGTACATTGATTTTGTAGCCTGAGATTTTACTGAATTCATTCATTAGTTCTAGAATTTTTTGGTGGAGTCTTTAGTGTTTTGTAAATATATTATTGTGTTATCAGCAAATAGTGAAAGTTCTACTTCTCCCTTACCAATTTGGTTGCCTTTTAGGGGCTCATATTTTTTTTACTTTAAAAAAAAATTTTTTTTAGTGTTCCAGGATTCATTGTTTACGCACCACACCCAGTGCTCCATGCAACACGTGCCCTCCTCGATACCCACCACCAGGCTCACCTATTCCCCCATCCTCCTCCCTTTTAAAAATCTCAGTTTATTTCTCAGAGTCCACAGTCTCTTATGGTTTGTCTCCCCCTCTGGTTTTCCCCAATTCACTTTTCCTTTCCTTCTCCTAATGTCCTCCATGTTATTCTGTATGCTCCACAAGTAAGTGAAACCATATGATAATTGACTTTCTCTGCTTAACTTATTTCAGTCAGCATAATCTCCTGCAGTCCCGTCCATGCTGATACAAAAGTTGGGTATTCGTCCTTTCTAATGGATGTGTAATATTCCATTGTATATCTGGACCATATCTTCTTTATCCATTCAACTGTTGAAGGGCATCTTCGCTTTTCCACGGTTTGGCAATTGTGGCCATGACTGATCTGAACATTGGGGTACATATGACCCTTCTTTTCACTACCTCTCTATCTTTGGGATAAATACCCAGCAATGCAATTGCAGGGTCATAGGGTAGCTCTATTTTTTTTAAAGATTTTATTTATTTATTTATTTGACAGAGAGAGAGATTACAAGTAGGAAGAGAGGCAGGCAGAGAGAGAGGGGGAAGCAGGCTCCTTGCCGAGCAGAGAGCGTGATATGGGGCTCGATCCCAGGACCCTGAGATCATGATCTGAGCCGAAGACAGAGGCTTTAACCCACTGAGCTACCCAAGCACTCCGAGTAGCTCTACTTTTAATTTCTTGAGGAATCTCCACACTGTTTTCCAAAGTGGCTGCACCAACCTGCATTCCCACCAACAGTGGAAGAGGGTTCCCCTTTCTCCACAGCCTCTCCAACATTTGCTGTTTCCTGTCTTGTTAATTTTTGCCATTCTAACTTGTATAAGGTGGTATCTCAATGTGGTTTTGATTTGAATTTCCCTGATGGCTAATGATAATGAACATTTTTTCATGTGTCTGTTAGCCATTTGTATGTCTTCTTTGGAGAAGTGTCTATTCATGTCTTCTGTCCATTTTTTGACGTGATTATCTGTTTTTTGGGTGTTGAGTTTGAGGGGTTCTTTATAGATTTTAGATATCAGTCTTTTGTCTGTAGTGTCATTTGTGAACATCTTCTCCCATTCCATGGGCTGCCTCTTTGTTTTGACTTTTTCCTTTGCTGTGCAGAAGCTTTTTATCTTGATAAAGTCCCAAAAGTTTATTTTTGCTTTTGTTTCCTTTGCCTTTGGAAACATGTCCTGAAAGAAGTTGCTGTGGCCAATGTTGAAGAGGTTGAAGAACTGCCTATGTTCTTCTCTAGGATTTTATATAGATTCCTGCCTCACATTGAGGTATTTCATCCATTTAGAGTTTATCCTTGTGTATGGTGTAAGAGAATGGTTGAGTTTCATTCTTCTATACATAGCTGTCCAATTTTCCCAGCACCATTTATTGAAGAGACTGTCTTTTTTCCACTGGATATTATTTCCTGCTTTGTTGAAGATTATTTGACCATAACGTTGCAGGTCCATATCTGGACTCTTTTTTCTCTGTTCCACTGGTCTAGGTGTCTGTTTTTGTGCCAGTACCATGCTGTCTCGGTGATCACAGCTTTGTAATAAAGCTTGAAATCAGACAAGGTGATGTCCCCAGCTTTGTTTTTCTTTTTCAACATTTCCTTAGTGATTCAGGGTCTTTTCTGGTTCCATACAAATTTTAGGATTGTTTGTTTCAGCACTTTGAAAAATGCCGGTGGAATTTTGATTGGGATGGCATTGAAAGTATAGATTGCTCTGGGCAATATTTTAACAATAGAGGCTCATATTTTAAACACCATTTTCAGTTGAACATTTTAAAAATAGAATATAGTTACGTAAGCCTGAAAAATGTATGTGAGATGATGCAGCCTGTATAATAATAGTCTCTCTAAACTTCCCAAATTCTGTAAACTCTCAAAGTTTTTGTTTGGGATTTATTTCTTTGGCAATATAATCTCAATTTTTTTTCTTAAAGAAAGTAAATGCAAATTACTTAAAACTCACCTCTATAAAACATTTATTTTAAATGCTGAAAATATTGATTTTCTTTTACTGTCTATTCTCTTGTTAACAATGTTTCAGGTAAAATACAATTTAAAATCACTTTTTATTTCAGAATAAAAACTTCATTCATTGTGTTATAAAACATGTGAATTAGATGATAAACCAGTAGAGAAAAAAGGAAACTCTACCTGGGCTATCAGTTAATTCATTTGGAGTGATGTCCCACTAAGGCTGGCTTACAATACTATAATATTTTTTATGACACTATAACAGTTTTTTCTTAGAATTAGTTAAAAAAGGACAAGTTGAAATAATATGTACCACAGAATTATAAACTTCTTACATTTTACTAAACATTTTCACTCGTAGATTAAATTTTTCAGATATTTATTCGGTACCTAAATTCAGTGCTAAATTCTGAGCACATCATACTATTTTTAATAGATATAGTTTCTCTTTTCAAGAGGATCACAGTCTAGTTAAAAAAATGTGCAAGCAAGTTATTATAGCATAGTATAATTCCTTGCTATAGAAGCATAAGGTATAGGATTACCTCTTCTGATTTAGTGGATCAGGACTGCTCATAAATATCCATAAGAATGTAGATCTTTATAAACCTAAAAGAAGATATACTTTCTAAATTTAGATTTAAACTTAATCAGTTTTTTTAAAAAACATAAAGTTAGTAATTTGATTTTCAAAAGATGTGTTTTTTTTTTCCCTTCATTTTGAGTCTGGAGGAGGGTCTTTATACAATGTGCTATCAATCTATTTTTAGCAAGTAGGAATTCAAAATTTGAAACATATTGCCTCTGATTTGCTATTTATTTTTCTTGACATCAGTACCATCAAGAAGGTTACTTGTTGGGGTGCCTGGGCAGCTCATTTGGTTGGGTGTCTCCCTTCTGCTCAGGTCATGATCCCAGGGTTCTAAGATGGAGGCTCCCCCCCCCCCGCCATGGGGGTCCCCTAGTGGGTTCCCTGCCCTGTGAGGAGTCTACTTCTCCCTCTCTATCTGCCCTTCCTCCCTACTCTCTCTCTTTCTCTCTCAAGAAAATAAATAAAATCTTTAGGGAAAAAAAGAATTTTACCTGTTAAAGGTTTTAAGAAGTTGATTAGGAAAGCTATCACTTTGTTAACAGTTTTACTTAAGGTAATAAAACCTTTGTTATACAGGCAATGAAATGTATTATATCAGTTTATAAAAATAAATTTGGGTGGGTTTTAAAAAATATAGAGAGAGTTCATTTCCTGACAGTTGTTAAATGAAAAACTAAAAACATGACTACAAAATACTTCTTTTTAAATGCTTTTCTGAAATGGTAGGAAAATAAAGAGTCTAAAGAGGACAAAAACAAAACGAAGCAGCAACCCTGAGAAGTAACCAAGGCCAAAGCTGGGTACAGAAGGTGAAGCCTAGGGTTAGCCCAAGTTGGAATCTAATAGAAGGATGTCTCAGAAAACTGGGATCCTTAAGGACAACACTCTAAGAGTAAGGGTATACGAGAGAGAAACCGACCACTACGAATGTGTATCAAAAAGCATGCCTATCTAGACTTTGACACTGAGTGAAGTGACACAGATTTGCCCTTTGAATTCAGAACTTTTGGCCAGCTTTCACTGAGGTTTGGTTGTAGAATTCACCTGATCCAACACACTTCATCCAATAATTTAGAATGGTTCCAGATTCTTGTTGGTCGGAAGGAGCAAAAGAAAAAAGTTACTGTATGAATCTAAATTCAATGTTTTGAAGATAAATTAGTCAATTCAAAAATTACAAAGCATATAGATTAAAATGGACTTAAGAGAAGGCTGAAAAAATAACAGAAAATATAGTTTTACAAAGGTACATTATGCTGGAATGATCAGATTTGGACAAAAAAGAAGTATGTCTAATATTGTATTAATTTTCTATTGTTTCCATGGCAAATTACCACATACTTAGTGTCATAGAACAACAAGATTTATCACCCTACATTTCTATTGGTTAGTAATCTAGTACTAGTACAAGTGTCACCAGATACAGTGAAATTGTAGGCAAGATGCATTTAATTCTGGAGACTCTGGAGGAGAATTGGATCAGTCTCCTATTCATTTGTTTTCTTGGCAGAACTCAGTTTCTTGTGGTTGTAGGACTGAGCTCCTTGCTTTGTTGGTGGCTCTAAGTTGAGGATTTCTTCTAGTTTCCAGTTTCTACCACATGCCTTGGCATTGGTGCATTGGTTCCCTCCCCTCCACGCACCCAAAGCCAGCAATTGCAGGTTGAGACCTTCTCACATCATACCTCTCTGACTCCTTTTAGTTCAAGTCAGTAGTATCTCTGGTTGTAGAAAATTCTTAAGAACTCTGTGGGTCTTCCATGGATGTCACAGGATTCACTCCATCAGACAAGAAGCTCACCAACAGATCTTTTCAAGGAAGTTTCCTCACTATTTTTGGCTTCTGCTGAGATGGCTGAGGGGGTCTGTGATCACTTCCTTAATCTCTTCAAAGGGTCTTTTTTACTACCGAACACTCTGATCTTTTGATCTTTCTGAAGAATCTCAGAAAACTAATCTCTTAATTTTGAGTAAAAGTTAAATTCAAAATAACTTCTTAATTTTAGCATCTTTGTGATACAGGTAGGTTAAGAATTTCCAAAATCATCAAGTCCTGGTTTCTTTTTGTTTAACAGCTCCTTCATCAATTTATCTCTCTTCTCTCACATTTTACTCTAAGGAGAAAGAAAAAAATCAGTCTGTATCTTTAATATTTTGTTTGGAAATCTTTTCAGCTAAATAGATTCATTGCTTTTAAGCTCTGCTTTCCACATAATTGCATGGCACATTCCTGCTAAGTTTTCTGGCACTATAAAAAAAAAATCCCTTTTCCTCTGGTTTCCAATAACGTGTTCTTATTTCCTTCAGAGCCCTCTTGAACAATCTTTAACATCCATCCTCCTGTTAATAGTCTATTCAAAGAAATCTTGACTTCTTATCATGTTTCTCAGAATTCTTTCAGTCTATGCCTGCTGCCTGATAGCAAAATCAATTCCAATACGTAGATATTTGTTACAGCAACACCTCACTTCTGATACTGAAGTCTATAATAATTTTCTACTGTTGCTAATAAATTGCTATAAACTTAATGGTTTAAAATGACACAAATTTATTATTTTATAGTTCTATAGATTAGAACTCCAGTATAGTTCACATTGGACTAAAACTAAGAGTGGCAGATTATATTCCTTTCTGGACACTCTATAGTCAGTTTCCTGCTCATTCAAATGACTGACTGAGTTCAATTTCCTATGCTTGTAAGGACGGGGGTTCCCATTTTCTTCCTGACTATAAACTGAAATTTATTCTCAGCTCCTAGAGCCTGCTGCATTTTTTGGCTCATGGCCTCAAGCTTATCTTTCTAAAGCCAACAACAGTGGGTTGAGTCCATTTCATCTTACTGACCCATTCTTCTGCCTTTCTCTTCTCCTTTTAAGAGCTCATGTGATTAGGGGCGCCTGGTGTGGCTCAGTGGGTTAAAGCCTCTGCCTTTGGCTCAGGTCATGATCTCAGGGTCCGGGGATCAAGCCCTGCATTGGGCTCTCTGCTCAGCAGGGGGTCTGCTCAGCAGGGGGCCCGCTTCTCCCTCTCTCTGCCTTCCTCTCTGCCTGCCTGTGATCTCTCTCTCTCTGTCAAATAGATGAATAAAATCTTAAAAAAAAAAAAAAAAAGAGCTCATGTGATTAGATTGGGCCCATCCAGACAATGCAGGATAATCTCACCATCTCAAGTGAGCTTACCTTGATCACATCTTGGAAGTTCTATTTGCTGTGTTAAGTACCATACTCACAGGTTTGGAAGATTAGGTTATGAGCATCCTGTTGCGGGGTGGGTGAGGAGTATGGGTAACATTATTCTAACTACCAGAAGTATATTTAAAAAAAAAACTGTTTGAAAATATGAGCAAGGAACTAGAGAGTATAAAAATGAGAAGTTTTGGAAAAGAATCTAATAGAAATGAAACATATTATAATCAAAACTACAAATGTAAAGAACAGTTTAGTAGAATTAACCCAGGTTAAGAGAGAATTTGTGACTGATGAAATAGGCATCAAAGAGAGATACATCATAGGGGGAAAAAAAGGTAGAAATTACCAGAGAAAATATGGATCATGGAACAGATAATGAACAGAATGAGGATATAATATGTGTAATTGGTGTTCTAAATGGAGAAAATAGAAATAAGGAATATAAAATATTTGAAGAAGTAATTGCCGAGAATTTTCTAGAATTGTTGAAAATACCTAATTGTCATATCCTGGGAGACAAGGAAGCTGAAATAGGATAAATTGCAAGAAAATTACATCTAAGCACATAAATATGAAACTGCAGAATCCCAACAATAAAGAACTGGCAGGAGCTAGAAAAACAAGAGACTCTGCTCTGCTCAAGGAAAGGCAATTAGATTAATGGTTGACTTCTGAAGAGCTCAGATGGGAAGCCAGAAGTTTTTGGGATCTATCTGGAAGATTCCTGTTCTCTTTGAACAGCTTCTACCTGATTCTAGTCACTGCTCTCTTCCCATTATGTATTATTGTGAAGGCCTTATTTGTGTTTCTTCACTCAACTTTTAAATACAATGTAATGTTTCTAGTATCTATCTAATATCTCTTTATGCTCAAGTATGAGCATAAATAAATGTATAACATATTTGACTATCTTATTTATTCAGCAGATAATCATTATCAGTTCACTGTGTTGTTCACTATACCCCAGATTGTATTCCAGGCATTGGGGATATTAAAAAAAAAAATCTATCCTTCTGTCATAAATAGTATCTATTTATGTCAATCTTTCATCAGTTAGAAGTTGTAAGTGTAGTCATACCTTTAATCTTATTTGTAAGATGACTTCTCTCATTTGTTTGTCACTTAAAAACCTTTATATCTCTGTAACTTGTATCTTATATGATTTTTTCAACAATTCGTTGGGCTCTCCTAAATGCTACAGTTTATATAGGACCTGGCAGCTATCATCAATTAAAAGTAATTTGTTTAGCACCAAATTTGTGCTCACTGTTCCGTTTGGCACTTTCCAAACACTGGGAAAAGTGTTATAGCCCTAGTGTATCTTTCAGTGTCATTAAAGCCTATTCATTATAGTAAGTCTTGGCAGACTCTCGTTGTTATTTCTGTTACACATTGAATTATTTTGGATGTTTAATAAGTTGAGTTCCTCATCAATTATATTAGAATGAATTATAGAATACATATTAAAAGCTATTGCTTTATTTTTCAAGCATGACCAATGTAAGAAAATTTCATGACTTTTTATTCCATTTCATCAGAACAAGAATTCCTTATTCAATAAAAGGGAATCTAAGACAGCACAGGGGATTTAGTGCCTGAGATTCAGTGAAGAATAAAATAAAATGACTGTAACTTTTCGTAATGAAAACATAAGCTGTATTTTCTTTCAGAGTTGCACAGTAATATTTATCTGGAGTTAAAGAAAACATTTTATTAATTATTAGTGAATAATAATTTATTAGGTCTTACTAGATGTATAGTTTTATCTGGAAAATACATAATTTTCTTCTGACATCTGACATCTCTTTTGTAGAGATAGAATATTAGTGTCAAACAGAATTGGTTTGAATCCTAGCTTTGCAATACTAGCTATGATTCCTCAGACAAGGTATAAATCTTCTCTGAGCCTTTATCTCACCATAAAAAAATAAAAACAACTAGAATTCAAATGCATTCATATTTCTTTTATTTTTTTTTAACATCACTTTGAATTAGCATGTCTGTATTAGCAGGAAACCAGTGTTTCCATCTCAAAGTCTTCTCTATGTCCGCTTTCATTGCCCAAGATTCCCAGAGGACTATTCCTTCAGATCTGAGCTGCCCTGTTTCCTAAATCTCAAGCAGACAGAAGGAGGTCCATCTGTTGCTTTCTGTCATTACACATGCAGCTACTATGGAAAACTGGTTCTCCAGCACATTCCAACTGATGATTTTGCACTGCTACTGGGATGTCTTGATTAAAATAAATCCCTGCACACTTGTGGGCTTTGTAATTCCATCTGTCATCTAGAAGAAGCTCAGCCATTGTTCCTGCAATGTTCACTGTCATACTATGGCCAGGATAGGAGAAAAGTTACCAGCCTCAGCCTTTACTCAGGACTCTCTAAACCATGGTTCTGAGCCTGGGTTATGGCATGCTCTCCCTTACCATGGTGATCCCTTTGAGGCTCCTGGTATCCTCTCCTGCCAACAACCTCAGTCAAGAACAGAAATCGTTCAAAGAAGTTCCGGTAACCTTAAGTCACCAAAGGATCATTCTCTGACCCCAAATAACCTCTTAGAAAATCTACTCAGCCTGTCATAAAAGGTGCAATTGTTATCTTTCCCTTGGGAAATAGGTACCTACTAGGTTACTATAGATAAATAAAATGACTCTTTAAAAAGAAGGTATGTGCTATGGTGAGTGCTGTGAATTGTGTGAGATTGATGAATCATAGACCTGTACCCCTGAAGCAAATAATACATTATATGTTAATAAGAAAAAACAAAAGATAAAAAGAAGTTCTTTCTAGATGACTTTTTAGGTACAGTAGAGAAGCTTCTTTTCCTTTTAGGTTCTGCCTCATCAGATACATCATGAGGATTAGTTAGTGACATATATGAACCACCTATCAGTGCCCACTACCTAATAGGCACTTAACACATTTTAATTTCTTCCTTTGTCCTGTATTCTTAATTTTTAGTCTAAACCTTTATTGTTATTTTCTTTTTCATATATATCCCAAGTGAGATTATAAAACCTATAAGGGCAGAGAGTATGTCTTTTGTATCTTTCAAACTTCCACAGATTATTCAGCATAATGCCCTATAGATAAATATCAGTTGCTATGTAATTACTGATTTAGTGATAATACTTTAAGATTGATTTTTCCCATATGTGGATAACATAATCTGCTTTTAAAATTTCCTGTTATGATTTTCTGCTATCATACTAATATTATTATTCTGAACAGAAGTTTGGCAAAGAAAGGAGATAAAATTTTGTATTATATATATATGTATGTATACATATATATATGTATTTGTATTTTGATTACTGAGTCACCTATCAGTCAATGACACCTAAATTGCTTAGAAATTTTCATGAACACTTGAAATGATGGGTTTCCTTCTCAGAAATGGTGATGCACGAATACATTTGTATGTATTGCAGTGAAAAGAACCTGAAGAAACTTAAATTTGAATTTTAGGTCTCCACTGACACCTGCAAGAGTATAGTCAAGGCATTTAATGGTCCTCATATGGCAAAAGGGATAACAATGAAAAGATTTTTATAGTAATTAGAGAAACTATGTCTATAATAAGAGTGCTTTAACTTAGAGAATTCACTTACCTTGAAAAAAATTGGAAAGTGGGAAATAACTCATAATACATCTTAGAAATAAACTTTATTAACATCTTTACATATTTTGAAGTCATATGTACATAATTTTTAACATCCTATTTTTTTCACTTCATCTTACATTGTGTTGAATTTTGAAACTTTCCATGTCACAAATTCTTCAAAAAATAATTTAAATGTTATACCTTATATAATTTGGCCATTTCTCATGGTTACAGAAGTTATTTTTCTAATGTTTTGTTTAAAAATGTTTATTGCCACATCTTTGTAATATTCCCATATTTGTGTATATTTTCCCAGACTATAAGCTATGAAAATTTATAAGATTCTTACTTTTTATATTTACACCCTTGATATTTTCTACTTGGACATTTCTAGATCCATCTAAACTTGAAATACCTCTACACACCCATGACTTGTATACAGCTCTTGTTTTGTAGAGGTTCACACTTGAGTGCTTCCCAGGGCTGTTATCAATAGCACATACTTTATCTATTGAGTGAGTCTAGTAGCTACAGGACCCACCCAGTACTCAGCTTAATTGTTCTCTCTGCTCTATGGTGCACATTAATCTCCTTTACCACAGTGTTATAATACATCCGTAGATTTCCTAACATTGAACCATCCTTTTACCCAAAAAAGCATTAATTTAAGTCATTTTGTAGCTTGATTTGCTAGGGTTTTATTTCTTATTTAGAGCCTATGACTCTATATGACATCTACATTTTTTCCTTTTTGTCTTTTGTTAGATTTGGTGTCAGAACTATAGTTTATATAATGGCAATGGTAGCTCAGTCATCTCCTACATAATGCAATGTAAACCTGGGAAAGTTCAAGTCAAATGTAACGAGAAACTGTCATAATATAATGTGATAATATAATAGTAGCTAATATTTTAGATGACAGAATCAGCATTCAAACTCATTACAATTATAACACTGGACTTGAACCAACAAGATAAAATATTTCAGAAATAAATACAAGATTTCCTCTTTTACACTTGGAAATATAATTCTGTAAATTGGGGTGGTAACAATCCGACTGGACGCCAGTTGTACGTTTGGGAAGTGTTACATGCACTACCACGGGTCATCAGCTGCTAAGGAAGCTGGCATCACACTGTGTTCATAAAGCAGAAAAGGAATGGCATTTTCCTCACCTTGTTTCTGAGGTTCTTCCACAGCTGGAAATACAGTTCATGAAAAGGCTTGTACAACGTGTATGATTTCTGCTGTTGAGGCCCACGTTTGGTTGGTGTCGGGCACTTGACATATCCAGCTGATGCCCTTTGCTGCCTCTAAGAGTAATACAGAAGAATCAGGGAGCCAGGGAGTCTCCCTAGCAGCTTTTTGAGGAAGACAGTCTTATAGAATAGGAGGCCACATTCCTTTCTTATGTCAAGTGAGCTGTTACCACCCTCACAGTATGATCCCTTCATTCTGCCAGGATCCCTAGTTAGAACTTCCAGTTGTGGTCTGTGGTCTACCAACCTAACCCCAAACTCACCATTCTCTCTGTGCATCTCTAATTCCCACAGAAAACTAGAGCGGACTTTGCCCTTTCCTCCCTATTTGTGCCTTTTGGCCCTCTCATAGCACTTCAGTCCCAGGCCCTGGCAGCACTGGAAATATCTGGGATTCTGCTGCTCAGTAACCTGCAAGCAGGAAAGCAGAGCCAGCATCTCACATTCAAAATCACTTGCAAATCTCCAGGGAGGGTATTCTGTCTGCCTCTCCTGCCCCTAAGACCACCCAACAGAGGGCGGGGGGGCGGGGACGACAGTATGAATCTCTTGTTTCACCATAAACTCTCCTCTCCAACTCTTTTTCTGAAGCTTCTTTTTAAATTTCGTCTGTTCAAAGATCCCAGAAAACCTGTTCTGCCTGTTTCCCAACTAACAATGCCCTAACTCAAATTTGAGGGAGGCTGCTTTGCAGCAAATAACGCCTGGGCCTTGATTCTCAGGGAGCCTTCCCTCAGAATCCTTGCCTTTTTCTTTTAGACAGAGCTGATGAGAGAGGCTTTCTACTAGTCAATGGCTGAGTTTAGGGAGGAACATTTTTCTCAAATTTTTATGTTGTATTATTACAACAATTTTTATTTCTTGTTGCCATTAGAACTAAGTTTCTACCCTTTTTAGGTGCCGTGCTGGATGAATTTAGAACTATTTGCACACATTGATGCATATGATATGTATGTAATTTTTCAACTGGTTTATTTTTACATTTTAACAATTGGAAAGGTGGTCACTTTTGAGATGGCATCAATTATCTTTCATTTTACCCAACCCGTGTCATTGTACTACCTCCAGAAATGGTTTATCACCTATGCAAGTGGTAAGTACAGGCAGTGTTATTGCTTACCTTTATCACCCCTCAATACATCCATATTCCCACTGTTTCACTTATTAATGCTCTTGTGACCAAATTTGGATCATTTTATCTAGTAAGCTGATTAAAATACAAATGGGCACTGTTTTTTGTTCTTGTTGTTGTTGTTGTTGTTTGTTTTTCATTTGAAACAGGGACATTGATTGAATTATCAGATTAGTTCAGGAATAAATTTGGTAGGAACTAAGAAACACAAGTAAATTATTTCCTTAAATATATAAACATAAACCCATATTTTATTACTCTAAAGTCTATAGCATTCATTTACACACATAATCATTTTTTATCTTCACAAATTGCTTGTGAAATAGGTAGCTTGTGTAAGCTCACAGAGCATTAGTAAAACTAATGCTACAAGGTAATACAGAAACCACTTTGTTAAGATATACAAGAATTGACTCTGATGGTACACTACATATCAGAAAACAACCTATCTACATCTTCCCACTGAACACTGGCAATAGTCAATGAGTCATTATGTGGGGGAGGGGAAGGGTTCTACTGACCTTAAAAATAGGGATAAAACTCCTGAACATGCAGCCTCATCAACTCTCAGATGTTGCCAGTCACTTGCTATGTGATCAGCACTGTTCGGAGTTTCATGGGTGATGCATAAGAACATAAAATGTGGTTCTGTTCATCAAAGATCTCATAATCCATGGAAGGGAATAGAATTAACCTAAAGAATTAATTAGAAAAACATTAACAGTTAGGGTGTAACAATAGGCTGACCTTGGGAATTAAGAGGATGGTGCCCTTAGAGAATGATTCCTCTCGAAAATAACATGTGAGATGAGTTTTTGAAAGAGGAGATAGAACTGGGCTCAGTTCTTAGCTCCTCCACTCACTCTTTATATTTTGGGGGGAATATTACTTAACCTATTTGAATTATGCATGGCTATCATGCTGGAACAAGGAGGCAATGTCTACTCACTTCAAAAGTTGTCAGGATTAAATAAGATGTTTTATACAAAATACTTAGAATACTTGTTGTAAAAGAAAAAACCACATTCAATCACTGTCATTTTTCTTTCTCTTCTTTTCTTTGAGAGCTAAATCTGGATATATAAAGGAAGGAAGTTGAAGTATTCAAGAAAGTAGAGAAGGAAAATAGTGTAAACCAAAACACAAAGTAGAAATGAACAGAATAAGTGCAGACAGCACTGGGGAAACAGATTTACCTATGGAACTATATTGATTTTGTCATTGTCATTTTTGAATTATCATATTTCTTAGCTTTGAGGGTTAGGGACCCCTTTTGTTTTGCTTTCTTTCAGTTGTAGTTGTTTGTTTTTATTCTCCATAAACTCTGGCAAAGTCTCTTGCATATTGACCCTTAGAGAATGTTATTCATTTATGTATGCATTAAGTAAATATTTATTCAGCACCTACCATGTGAATAAATTCAAGTTGTATAGATAACATGAAACTAGATCATGACGTATGTTGGACTTGGGCACCAAATTTTGATACTAAGGGAATGGAAAAGAATGCCTTTCTTTCTTTTCCCCTCTAAGGCATACATCATGCTCTGCGGTTCTTTAAACAACATGAACCACACTATCAACCCTTAATGCTTTTCAGTGGCCTCCTCTTCCTGGAATAACTCCTCCGTCCTCCATCTTATCCATTTGGAAAATATCTACTCTTGTCCTAATGCTCAGTGGAATGAAATCTTTCCTGACCTTCTTCTTCCCTACCTTCTCAGGTTGATTATGCCAGTTTCTCCTTTCTGCTCCCTCTGAACTCAATACTTATTCTTATCGTTGCGCCTATAATACTTTATTGCCTATGTTCACATCTCTCCTTATTAGGTTAGCAATTTAAATACTGAATGGGGGAGAGGGAGTGACGAACTTCATGTGGGTAAATTTAGATCATTTCTCTTATACATACCTAATAACTGTTCTGCAATTCAAGATTTTACCTAGATCTACGTAAAATGAGAAAAATATTCCGTATCTTGGCAAAAGCAAAGAATTTAGTTTAATATCTGTATCATTGCACAATGAAGAAACCGAGATAAATATGCTCTTTGAGCAGCACTTTTTGTGAGTATTTTTTAGCTTTGCCTGTGAGAGACAGCAACATTATTTTTGTATTGCTGAAGTGCTTTGAGAGCAATGCCCCGGTGACAGCATAAACAAAATACAAAGGCCAGTTTGTTTTTATATCTAAATGGGGGATTGTTGGTGAAGAGTTGTGCCAGCCAGTACAGAGTGGAATAGTGTTTTATTCCTCTCAAGATAGATGGATTGCTGAATTGCCTGAGTTCCTGCTGTTTTATACTCTGCCCCTTGAATTTGAAAATGAATAACTGCCTTTTTTTTCTTGAATGGAGAGTGAGAAAATATATAATTTGAATAAAATTGAACTCCTAATATTGTCATTAAAAATATGTCCACCTGGTATTTTATCCACATGATATATTCTCAAAAATGTTAAATATCATATTTGTTAAATGCTTCATTTTTTAGTAAATCATGACATTATTTAAACTGGGAATGCACAGCGTGCTAGTGTGTTACACTATTAAAATGTTGTTCCTTCAGGTGAAGTGAATTAAATTTTACGTCATTGATAAAAGCCATTATTTGAAAGTTTTTTTCTGAGAGATAATTTAGTAAATTCAACACTTATCTTTGGAGTACCATATGAAAAGTCTCTGTGGGGGATAATAATAAAAAAGATAGCATAGTCCCCATAATCAAGGAGCTCTTAACAAACAAAAATTATTTCATATATTAAGGATTATGACACAGAGGGATACAGGAAAATTACAATGACTATGATTGAGAACAGGGAGGAGAAAGTACTTCCCATGGAGATGAATAATTTGCTTCACAAAATGGTAGAACTTGAAAAATGAGTCTCACCAATGAAGAGGGAGGAAATTGAAGAGTTAAATGAGTTAGGTCATGGAAATCCCTAACTACCAAGAAAGAGTTTTTTTCCTATGGATAGAAAGGAGTTGTGATGGTTGTTTTTTATGTGTCAGTTGACTAAGCTATATTGCCCAGTTATCTAATCAAATACTAATCTATGTGTTGTTGACAAGGTATTTTATAGATGTGGTTAGCATCTAAAATCAGTTGACTTTAGGTAAAGCAGATTACCATCCATAATGTTGGAGATTTTATCCAATCAGCTGAAGGCCTTAAGAAAAAAACACTGAAGTTTCCCAGAGAAAAATTCTGCTTTAAGTCTGCAGCATCAACTCCTGCCAAGTTTCTAGCCTTCTGGCCTGTCCTAGGGGTTTCTTACTTGTGTGCTATACACCCTAATCATGTGAGCCAATTCCTTAAAATAAACCTCTTTAAATATATATACATGCACATATTCTATATATTATACATATGTATTTTATATGTTATACATATACTGTATGTTGTACATACATACATCTCATAGATATGTGTGTGTAGGGGGGTGTGTGTGTGTGTGTGTGTGTGTGTAGTTGGTGCTATTGTTTCTCTGGAGCACCTTGATTGAATCAGGAGTTATTAAAAATTTTAAACAAACCTGGGTTTATAACTTTTGTAGTACTCATTAAGTCTAGTAATTTTAAGCTTTTATGGAACACCAATTTATGCCAAGTTTTTGCTACATGCTATGGAGTAAAACAAAGCATAAAACATAATGCCAGTTTTAGTGATTTTCTGTGCTCTTGTGAGACATGCAATTGTGCTGGGTTTTTTTTTTCCCAAATTATTTCATTTAGCCGATCAATGCAACATTCCTCTGAGAGAGGTATTATTAGTGCGGCTATTATTATATTTCTAATTTGACAGATGAATAAACTGAAAGTTTAGCTATTAAATGTGAGGCCCAGGTCCCAACTCCGGGCTACAGCACATGAAACATTGCATATTTAGTCACTGAAATGCATATCTTCTAATGTAAAACAATATGACTATAGTCAATGATCAGTGAACAGAATAAAACTATGCTTTTAAATATTCATAAAAGATAACAGTTACGTTTGTTATAGAAAAACTCTTTAAACAGAGGGGTGTTCATGAGTTGTAGACGGAGGTTGATGGCTTAAACAGTGAAAGTAGAAAGGCAGCTTAGACCATGATGACCAGATTGTAGGAAAGTTAAAGCAGTCATGGCATTTTTGAAACCTGACAGGCAACTTCTACCAGATTTTAACAAACTCATCTCACACTATTACAGTAGTGCTATTCAAAGTATGATTCAGTAGCTTGCTAGAACATCTGCATGATCCAGTAGCTTGCTAGAAATGCAAATTTGGGGGCTTTATCCCAGATTTTTTATATCAGAATTTCACAGAGTGGGACCTGGGAGACTGTGTTTTAAAAGAACTTTCCAAGAGATCCATGTCATGTAAAGTTTGAAAAGAACTGCACTACTACAACAACAGGGACCAGCAAAGAAGAGTCTTGTGATGCCGAGGTGAGCTTCTCCAGGAAAGCAGAATGAAGAAATCAAGCTGGCCTTAATTAGAATTAATAATGGTTGATCAGTGTTTTGACCTGGGTTCAGATGCATGATGAGTATCTGAGACAAAAATAAATTCAGCAGGGAAAGAACTTAAGTAGGGACATGGAGAAGATGAAACTCTCATTCAAGTGAAGATGTGTTTGGACACAAAGTCAGGACAGGTGACATAGCATTAGTGAAAGAGGTCAGGATGATTAACATCAAGAATCAAAGCAGAATGAAAGATTAGGGCAGACTTGGTAAGGCAAGGAGGGGAAAATCCTGGAACAAAGGAACAGGTTATTTTAGAGAGAAACTAAAGATGTAAGAATCCATAGTCAAAGGTCTGTTGGAAGTAGGAAGACCAGATATTTTTGGCCAACCCTATAATATTTGCCAATCCTCCACCCTAAAGCATCAGGTCTGAATAGCTAATACAATTGATTAGTAGTTGATACAGTCACAAATTGTGCCACCGATTCATTCATTCATCATTTCAAAAATTATTTTTGGTATCCTCTATATGCCAAATATAGTGATAAATAAACAGAGATAAAATGTGAGACAAACGTTATCTCTGCCATCAGGAGAGTTAGGCATTAAATAAGCAATTATACAAGTAAGTAATTATGATCACTATACATGCTACCCAGAAAAAGTGCAGGTATTGTGAGAATGAATCACAAGATACCTAACCTAGCCTGAAAGGAGGAGGGTTAGGAGGATGATTTCCCAGAGGGACATTTCCCAGGGAAGTAAATTTTAAGGTACAATCTCAAAGATGAGATGACGTTGATGAAGAGCTGGGGGAAAAGCATTCTAGGCCAAGAGAGTAGTTTGTGCATGGTGTGTACATTAAGATAGAACAGGAAGATGACCAGGGTGATTGGAATGTAGTGAATGAGGGGAGAATAATATGAGACGAGAATAGTGATGATACAGAGCTGCCATGTCCTGTCGAGGATATAGAGTAGCATCCTAGTTGAAGTAGGAAAACCCTGGAGGATTTGAAACCAGTAAATAATAGAATGACAATTTCATTAAAAAAAATATATCCTTCTAGGGCATTTGATATGAATTATGTAAGGAAGTCTGTTTAGGAAGTTACTGTAATACATCAAGCAAGGGATCATGATGGTTTGGATTAGGTTAACGGCAGTGACGAGAGAAAGCAATAGATATATTCAGTATATATTTACCAAGTACAAACCAATAAGCTGGTGGCCATAGAGGAAGAAGAACATATAAAATATCACAGCTAGGTTTCTGGTGTACACAGAGACTGGTACCATCAACTAGAAGAGAGAAAATTGGAGGAAATAAATTTTGGGAGAAAAGTCATGAATTCCGTTGTAGATTGCCTGAGTTTGAGATGTCTGTTAGTTACCTAAGCATAAATTTAGAGTACATCAGTAGATTGATGGTCTGGAACTCAGAAAAGACATTTTGCCTGAAGATGTAAGTTTGGAATCATATGTGATAGGTCAAGTTATTAGAGGGTATAAAAACACCTTTTTTTGGCAGAAATTAACCTTGTGTTACTATGAATGATTTTTCTAGTGGGAGATAGTATTTTCTGACTCATTAAGACCTGACAAAACAACAGTACTCAGAAAATCTGGTTGAATTTACTGATCAATCAATAAACATTTAGTATAAACCCATTTTATGCAAGCCCTTAGAATATATGACCCAGCAGCATGAAGCATGGTGCTAGCTTTCAGGGAGTGTATGAAATAATGGTAACTAACAACTTTTAACTCTCACTATGTTAAGGCACTATGCCAGGTAAGGTTGTGGGTTTGTTTTTTGTTGTTGGTTTTTTTTTTCACGTTCTTGCATTTAATCAGTCCTCACAGTATTCTTATGATGGAAGTATTAACATTGTTAGTAATATTTTCACTTTACAAAGATATTGAGATTTTAGGAGGTTAAGTAATTTGGTTATGGACAAATAGTAAGTGTAAAACACAGTACTAAACACCAGGATGTAAGAAATGAAAACTTATTCTTTCATCTGTTAGATGCACAGCCTCTCTGTCTTAATAACTCATTGGGAGGGCAAGGAAGATGTAATTGGAAATATGAATACAAGTTAGGAGAAAAATACCCTTTTTTAAAACAAAAACCCTACTGTTAAGCATTATTTGTGAGATTATTATATTTAAAAAATTGCTAAGAACTTATTTACCAATTGAGATTTCCTGGTTTTGATGAAGAAGGAAAGTGACAGTTTAATTGTTGAAAGTACATAAATAGATCACACTCTGGAAACCAGAAGTTAGAAAAGTTAAAGACATCAGGGCTTTGCAACTTCTCTGGCAACCATCTCCGCACCAGATTTGAACACATTAATTAACTACTGGAAATTTAGGAGCCAGTTAGGAAAATTCTTGAAGTGCTGAAGAGAATCTCCCAGGAGAAAGCAAAGTGAAGATAATAGCTAAAGTTATTAGAATTAATAATAGTTAATCAGTGTTCTGTCTTAGACTGAACCTAAGTGGGAATATAAGACAACTGAGAATTCAAGTAGGTCAGGGTGTAGGTAGGGTTGTGGAGAGAATAAAACTTTCCCAATTAAGAATAAATGAGTTTGGACACAGAATCAGAGCAGATTGTCCAGCATGGGTAACAACAGGGCAGAGGCTACTGACCTGTACAGGTTTGACAAGCTAGGGAGGCAAAATCCTGGGACAGAGACAAGTAGTGTTTTTTGAGGGAAAGCTTAATACACAACTATTCTTAGCCAAAGGCCTGAAGTTGGAATTGAACCATTTATTCAAAGGCAGGCAGCTCAGTTCTATCTGGTCAACTCTATCACAGTGACTGATAATTCAAACCTAAAGAATCAGATCTTCTGATACAAGCACAGAGTGTGCCATTGATTCATTTGTCCATGCGTTCAGCAAATATCATCTATGTGCCAGTTACAGTGATGAACACTAGGCCTGTGATAAATGAAAGGCAAATGAGACAAATACGGTCTCTGCTGTAGTGAAAATTACCTTATAGTGGAAAGTTAGGGATTAAATGAATAATTATAATTTGGATCAGCTGTAAAGGAAAGTTACTGAGTATTTTGAGAATGAATCACAGAAAGAACTCTCTCAGTTTGCAAAGGGGTTAAATAAAAGATACAGCCTGAAAGATGAATCAATTAGCAAAACAAATATTTGGAAAAAAAGCATTCCTAACTTAAAGATGGGAAGAAACAGAGATGAGCAGTGTGGCTGGAACACAGGGAAGCTAGAGGATTAGTTTGGGGCTATAGGACATTATATGCAATGTTGAAGTTTTTTACTATTATCTTAATTGTAGTGGGAAAATACTGTACATTTTTATGCCAGTAAACAATATAATGGCATTTGCATTTTTAAAAGATTCTTTTAGGTATTCTCATATGGTGTTTTGTATGGAATAGCAGGCACAAGAGTGAATCTGGGGAGATCACCTATAAAGCTTTCAGTACTCTAAGCAAGAGATGATGATAGCTTGAACTTTGGTTATTGACAATAAAGACAGAAAAAAGTAGATAAATTCATTGTATAATTAGGAGGTATAGAAAAGAAAGTTATAGACATAGACTTTAGGTATGAGTACGTGGTGTAGGGTGGTGCCATTCACCAGGATAGGAGGGACTGGAGGAAAAAAATACTGAGAATTCAGTTATCTCAGAGTGATATAAACTAAGTGGGAGTATGAACTTGACATGTCTAGACTTCAGAAAAGAGATCTTACCTAGAGAAAAAGTTTGAATTCATGAACATATATATGATTCTTTCAAGTATGACAGATAATATCTTAGCTTCTGGCATGAACAGATGAATGGATAAGGGTACCATTACCTAGCATAGAAAGGTAAAAGGGAAAACCAAATTTAGGAAAAATAAGTTGAGTACATCTGTGAGCTGCCTGAGTTTGAGATGCTTGTGAGATACCCAAGTATAAACATTAAGCATATGCGGGCTGATGGATCTGGAGTTCAGAAGGAGTATCTTAGTTAGAGATACAAGTTTGAATTCATTACATGTGATTTGTTGACTTTTGAGAGTGGATGAGAGTAAATGAGCAAAAGAGATGAGAGGAGAGGGCAGGATGGGACAAGAGAGAGGAAGCTTTAAGGTTACAGATACTTAAGTGGAAATAAAGTAAGTGAGCTGATGAGAGAGAAATGCCAGAGAAGCAAGGAAGTAACCAGGAGACTATCCCAGAATTCAAATAAATAAATGTCCTGGCTATTAGAAATTGGAGAGAACAATGAAAAGTCAAGAAAGAGGAGGTGAAGTAGACATATACAGTTCACTGTCTTCTATAATTTTATATTTATTCTAACTTTTGGATAATTAGTTTTAGTTGTCGACATCCACTGATTTTTCAAGGTAGAAATCTTGGTATTCTAAACATTTCTTCTGCTATCCCCCTGTAGAATAAGTCAGAAAATCTTATCAGTTCTACTTCAGAACACTCTTTGATCTCTTCTTGCCTCTTTATGCTTATAATCAATGTCTCGTTTCAGATTCAGTTTACTTTCACCATTTGACTACAATATACATAAATGATTATTTATTTGAGTAACCTCTACTCCCTATGTGGGTCTTGAACTCAGGACCCCAAGATCAAGAGCCACATACTTTATTGACTAAGCCAACCAAACACCACTTCCCCATTTTTAAGTGACTAAAATATATATTTTAAAGCCTCATCTCCTCAGACATTGTCCATCCTAAAATATCCTTGTCCCTATATTATTGGATCTGTTTCTGTTGACTATTTACTCTCTTGATATGGGACACCGTTTCTTGTTCCTTTTTCTATCCTGCAGTATTTTTTTTATTGTACACTGTAGGTTGTGTAAATGGACAATAGAGTCTAAAGTAATAATATTTATCACTAGAATAAAGCATGCTCTTTCTTTTAGTCTGGACATCTGAATCAATGTAATTTATAGTATATCCAGATGGAGGCTTTATTGCCACTTTGGTTAAATCTAATTCACAACTAATTTCAGATGTTTTAAAGGGTAAGAAAAAGACTAACTTTATTAGCAATAAGATATGAGTATATAGGGCTCCAACAGAGCTCTGATGTTAGACATTTTCAAAGAGCTAGCTTAAGAAAACCTAAAGATGGTTCTAATCTGTCCAAAACCTGGTACTGCTCTCTTCTCAAGTTGAAGCATTCTGCTGTACCCAAATCAAAACCTATTGATTTTAAAGATTCTGAGGTAGTCCTATTAGTGTTCCAAATTTGGAGGGATTTGAAGATCCTAAGTAAGACTGGCTAGGAGTAGATCTCCCAACATCCTTCTCATATACTGGTAGAATCTCATTATCATTCTATGTTCCTATATTTTTTTCAAGTGGAATCTATAATACTTATTTTCTATCTTACTCTCTTAAACTACTGCATTATTCTTAAATTATTGTTATATATTTTCAGGTTGCCACCTTACTAACCTATTCAACTATAGCAAAAATGCACATCTGGGACTGGTTGTATATTTCTAATTGTTTTATCATTTAAAAATTCTTATACTATTTTTGTGGAAGAAGAAAGGACAATCAGATAGTTAAAAACATATTTATAGCTACTGCTACATAACATTTTTCTATGATTTGAGGAAGGGATGCTAACCTCAATATTTTTTTCTTAACTCTTTATTTACCTGGATGATATAACCGCCTTTGAAAATACCCTGACTTTTTTCCCAGTTCTTTTTTTTTAAGATTCTATTTATTTATTTGTTTGTTTGTTTGTTTGTTTGTTTATTTGAGAGAGAGAGAGAGACAGAGAGACAGAGAAGAGAACACAAGCAAGAATAGTGGCAGAAGGAGAGGCAGAAGCAGGCTCCCCGTTGAGCAGGGAACCCAGGAGGGCTTGATCCCAGGACCCTGGAATCATGACCCAAGTTGAAGGCAGATGCATAACCGACTGAGCCAACCAGGTGCTCCTTTCCCAGTTTTTAATAGGAAAAAAGTACAAATCTTTTAGGATAAATATTCTCAGACATTCCTTTAATGTCTGTTCAGTTGACCAAGAAAATTTGCTACAACTCAACTTTTGCTTGTCCGTACTGGTAACATTAGTTGAAACTTTGAGGGAATAGTGTTATAATCAAAATTGGAAAACTGTGTTGTTGGAGTTGGTTAAGGATAATTGCTTTTACAACTTTTTAGACATTGAAATCCAAACTAAGGTTTGCTGGTAAATGTTTAACAACTAGTTTTCTGGGGGAAAAGAAAAGGCCATGGTTTTTCACATTTGCTGATTTTGGTCCTGTAACTATTTTCACCATGGTTGCTTTCAAGCTAGCAACATTGTGTTATTGAATATGGAGTTAGAGGTGCTCAGTAGCACACTATTATGTAGCATTTCCACCATACACATAGAATAGGTGTAAACAATCTCTAAAGCACTGTTCATAGTAAAATGCATAAGAAGTGAAGTATTTTGAATATTTGTCTTTTTAAAATGTAATTTCTTTAAATGTAAATTCATATTATTTAATTATAAATAATAACTGTTTAATAATTGACTTGAGAAGTTCTTGAAAATTAAAATAGACTTTTAAATGCTGGTATGGTCTTAGACCACTGATTCTAAACCTTTTGGGAAAAGGACGGTTAAATTCCCAGTAATGAGCTGGCATTTGATACATAGCCCACATCAATGAATATTTGTGAAAGAAAGGGCTCAAGTCAACATCAGTTGGATCAGAAGAAAGCCAGGTATTTTTTGCATTCACACCTGCACACCCCAAACTCATTTTTCTCTCCCCTCCATTTCATAAACCTGTGTTCCTTTGTGTCACTAATTGGGATTATTTTCCAAACATAACTATTACTGGCATATATAATGGCCTCTGAGCCAAGAGTTTTGCACCTGATAGTTCTGCACTAAGAAGGCAGTCTAGACCATATGTTATCCTTATAAATGTGAATTTGTAGTCCCTACTTTAAATCACTTATCTATTTTTAATTTATTTTTATTTTTTTTCTATTTTTAATTTAAATCATCATGCATTTCAGTAAAGTGTCACTTTGTTCCCTAAGATTCCTACATACACTCCCTTTTATGAGTGTCCCTTTAATGTCATAGGACAAACATCTGTGATGAAATCTTATTCAGGAAATTACAGTTGCAAATTTAAAGATAAAACTCCTTATGAAATAGCAAAGTTGTTTGCCTTATATAACAACTCCTCAAAAACAAATATTTCACAAGAGAAGTTACTGGTACATTAATATCCTGCTTTGAGACCTAGCTTTTGGTAGAAAATAAAATGTGTTCTGAAGTATTCATCTCAAACGGAACTTATACAAAATTGCTTTATCAAATTTTACATGTTGAAACTATGGTCAAATAAGAATGAGAAGAGTGTGAATAGGAAACCCTTGTGCAAATTTATTTTTGAAATAGTTCTATATATGTGGAATTCTGCAACACCACAAGTTGGTTGTGTAAAAAAATCTAATTTATGTTGTTAGCAGTCAGAACAGTGGCTTTGGGTGGGCGATGGAGGATGGAGGGGAGAATACAGGGCCTCTAGGCCTCTAATAATATATTATTTGTTGATTAGAGTGCAGGTGGCATAGCCATGTCAGTTTGTGGAAATTCAGCAAGTTGTATAGTTACCTCTCTACACTAATGTGAAATATAGTATAATTCAATACAAGTTTTAAAATATTTGTGCACGTATGCACATCCCACTTGAATGCACACAATATATACTTGTGCCCTATAATCATGATGTGGTTATTTTAAAAATACATGTATTTAGAAGTTTTTAATTAAGTGCCTTTTTAGTTATAGGGAGGCTTAACTTATATAAAGTCCATAAAAGATGTTTGTACTTTTAAGGTATTATGCCATAAAATATTGTAATTAATGTATCATCTGTTTTGTTGTTGGCATCTATTCATTCATAAATTCATAAAATAAACCTTTGCTTCCCCATTAAACCTTATTGAAGAAGTGACTATTGGGTTGAATCATTCTTTTCAAAGGCTTAAAAATCCTAAAAGAGCTAAGAGGGTACAGACTTTTGTTCAATAAAAAAAATTGAGACACAGTGAGATAGGCCTAAATTATCTTGAAACTAGAAATGTATTTGGAGCAAACTATTTTGAAAATATTTAAATTTGTTACTAGAGAAGACAAGCAGGATATAATTTTTAAAGCTCTTCCCTAATGTGTAGCTAGAGACTGATTGGCATGTACCCAGAGCTATTCAGTGAATCTTATAGGGTAAAACTGGTTGCTAATATCTCTTGACTTGAAGTTAAATATCCTTTCCTTCAAGAGCATTTAGTCACTTAAAAAGAAAAACTGCCAGCAACACATGATGGGGATTAAGGAATGCACTTGTGATGAGCCCCTGGTGATGTATGGGCATATTGAGTCACTATACTGTACACCTGAAACTAATAATACACTGTATGTTAACTAATTGGAACTTAAATAAAAAATTTAAAAAGACTGGCTTCTTTTAAAATAACTAAAAGTAAATAGGTTTAGATAAGGATTTTAATAATTCCTTCATGGACTTAAAGGCTTTAAATTGTATTTTTCAGTTATACTGGTAACCATTAGTAGGATTCTTTCTTTTTTTTAAAGATTTTATTTATTTATTTGACAGAGAGAGATCACAAGTAGGCAGAGAGGCAGGCAGAGAGAGGAGGAAGCAGGCTTCCCACTGAGCAGAGAGCCCAAAGTGGGGCTCGATCCCAGGACCCTGAGATCATGACCTGAACTGAAGGCAGAGGCTTTAACCCACTGAACCATCCAGGTGCTCCAGGATTCTTAGTAATCTTTATTTTATATACATATTGAACTCAAATTGGGTCATTTTTATGACACCTGGGAAGTCATGGCAGTGTACTGATATCTGTAGCTAACTGAATATCGAGAGAATGGTGGGTATTTTAATGGAACTCAGGAATCTAATGTTACAGGGACAATGTATAAGTACCTCAAATTTTTGAGACATGTTAGGATACCTATTCCCTACAGCTTTTTCTTCCTCTTTGTTTCACTGAATTTATTTCTTGATGATGAAAGAGATGTTTTAATATATATACATATATGTATATAAATTTATATACATTATTATATATGTAATGTATATACATATATACATTATATATATACATTTATATATATATTAAAACATCTCTTTCATCATCAAGAAATAAATTCATATATGTATATATGAAATATATATGAATATATGAAATAAATTTATGTATGTATATATAAATATATATACATATATGTATATAAATATATATACATGTAAATATATGTTCTAATATATATTAGAAGTTTTCCATTTTGTAATCAATTTATAAATGATGTCAAGATAGCAAGTTAGCATAGGCTTTTCAGTTCATTTTGTTATCTACATCTCAGGGTTTCATCCTCCATCTACTTTTCCTTGCACACTTTCAACACTGAGTCACTTCTTTGACTTTCATATCTTAAATAATACTCATTACTCATCAAACACCCAAGTGTGTTACAGCTTCATTATCAAAATATCTTTTAGAAATTCTGTAAGTATCCATTTTTTTTTTTTTTACCAACCCTTCCCTGGCTGTGTGCAATATTATAATCTCAATTCACCATCTTCTTCTTTTTTTTTTTTTAACAAACTTTTTTTTAAGATTTTTTTTTTTTTTTTTTGACAGAGAGAGAGAAAGATCACAAGTAGGCAGAGAGGCAGGCAGAGAGAGGGGAAAGCAGGCTCCCCGCTGAGCAGAGAGCCCGATGCGGGGCTCGATCCCAGGACCCTGGGATCATGACTTGAGCCGAAGGCAGAGGCTTTAACCCACTGAGCCACCCAGGCACCCCACCATCTTCTTTTGAGATCAATAGTTCTTTCTTCCTTTGGATAGGAGTGACAGAAGGATACTGAGTTACCAAGTCCCGGAGTCTTCCATGATTCCTCCCAAGCTCTTCATACTACTTAGTCCTACTGACTCTAATGTTTAAATATCTCTAGAATATTTTCCATATGTCCACATCCCTATGTTTGCCTTGTTTAGGTACTCGTCACTTCTGGTGGATTACAAATGGTCTTCTATTAAACAGATTTTTTTCATCTGTTTACTCCTCCCAGTCTCTTTCAGCTACAAAATCTAGTCATATGATTCTCTTGGGGAAATTTTTTTTTAAAAAATTTTATTTATTTATTTAACAGAGAGAGAACACATGTAGGCAGAGAGGCAGGCAGAGGCAGAGAGAGGAGCAGGCTACCCGCCGAGCAAGGAGCCTGTTATGCGGGACTCGATCCCGGAACTCCGGGATCATGACCTGAGCGGAAGGCAGCCGCCCAACCAACTGAGCCACCCAGGCGTCCCTCTTGGGGAAATTTTTAAATATCTCTCTCTGTAGAATAGCTTCAAACTCATTAACAGTGTAAAAAATGTTCTATAGAATCAGAATTTGACAGAGTTTTTAAAAGAGCCTTATATAAATCAGATTTAATGTAATTTTCCTCTATGCCCTGACAAAATGTCTATTTATCCAAATTCTCATAAGACACAGAATTTAGTTTCTCAAGCATATTATGTGATATCCTGTCTCCCTACAAATGCACGTTATTCTCATTACTGAAAATGACTTATCCTTCAAGACTTTTCTTCAAGATTGAGCTTTGGGAAGAAATGAATTAATGTTTCTAAAGTCCTTACTGTGTCAAGAACTGTTAAGTGACATAAAGGCAATGTAATATTTGAATTTCCTAATAATTCTAAGGCAATCATATCATTCCCATTTTACAGGTCAGGAAATCAAGGCAGAATTTAAACTCTCATCTGAATAACTACAAAAACTATCCTGTAACCAATGTGCTCTAAATTATTTATTTAATTCTCACAGAAGCTAGACAAAGATATTTAATTTGATTTCTGTATTATACAGATGATATAAAGCTGATATTGATGGAGTGTGGATAACACATGCAAAGTCACAAAAATTCAGTGAAGCCTGAATTTATTTTCAAATTTGTCAATTAAAACCCATATTAGTTTATATATCAGCACCTCCATGAATCATTTCCTATATACACTATGGACAGTTGGTAATGCCATTATTTCTTCTTACTACGCCTCATCTAGTGGAGTGAAAGTAATAATTAATACTTATGTAGAAGTCATTGAGCATATAGGCATAGTGCCCTTTAGTAATTATCTCACTTGCATATCTTAACGTATATCAAAGTGATTATATTCATCACTCTGTATCTATGTGTTTACCTGTTTTCACTACTAAAGTATGACTATTTTGGAGGCAGCCACTGGTCTGTACATATTTGTTTTCCTAGCATCTAGCACAATTCCTTTCTTATAGAAGGTACATAATAAATATGTTTAATTAAATAAATGTGTTATGATTAGGGGATGATTATAGTGTTGGCAGGACAGAGCACAAAAAGAAGGGATGTCTTAAATCTCAGAGAAAAAAAGCAGTCTGCTCCTACATCCCTTGAGCTTAGAATAGAAACTTTGGTAGGCTGATTATTTTCCTAAGGCTACATGACATCGTTTTCTTTTTTTTTTTTTTTTTTGACATTATGTTTTCTTATAATGGATATAAATTATGCATTTTTCCAAATGGCAGTAGTCAGATAGTCTAGTTATATATCTTAATAGATATCACAAATTTAGCCGACTAAATATGCTTTGATTTATTTGCAAATTTTGATTCATTTTATTGACCCCATTGTACATTAGAGAGTTTACTTCATATTCTACATGCATTATAAATTCAAAATATTGGAAAAACCTCTTGATCTGCAAAGAGATCAATTCATCTAAAATCACCATCTCTGTTTTCCATCCATTTGAAAAGATCGGTTAAGTGTGTTTCTTAGGCACAGCCAGACTTCTGGAAAGTAGAAATTGGTGCTTATTGTAATCTTTGCCTTTGTTTTACCTAAGAGTATAATTGACTACTTTTCCCCCAGTTGTTCCCATTCAAGGCTTACTTGCAGCTCCCTCTCTGATGTTTTAGGGATTTATCACCCCTATAGCTTTTCTTATGTCATATTCTTTGCAGACTTTTGGTGTAGTTCTCTTCTAGATCCATGAGGTATTTTTGTGTGTTTCTCATGTTTCTCCCCACCTTTAAGACAATTGAATTGGAAAATTCACCAAGTAGATATAAAGTTGCTATCTTCATTTTAGACTTGGGTCTTAGATATTTGTATCAGAGAAAAGCTACTGACTTCTCACTCACTGCAGGACAGATGAATTAAGTTCTATCCACCTAGTTATGCATTATTCAATCATATCATTTCAGAGAGGTTAAATTTCTAATGTTTACATGTGTAATTAGTTTATGTCAACAATTTATATCTCCTAATGATTGTACTCTATATCCCCATACGTGATAAGTAACATTTTAATGCTTTCAAATTTTCTACTATTTTTAAGTGAGGCATTATCTTCATACAAAATTGCTACTGTAGATGATTAAACTGATAAAACTCATGGCAGGATATTAATCCTTAACTATAACTTCTGTAATTTTTTAAATGTTTGAGGTCTTTCAATCTTCTGTTTAAAGAATAAAGAATATTACTCAGATAAATATTATAAAATAAGGTCTGTGTAGTTCACTTGAAGTATATTAAGTTAGAGGCAATATATACAAATGTTCAAATAGAATCTTCCCAGGGTAGAACAAAATATTATGGAATATAAGATATATATAATATACATAGTAATTGGATGGTTAATTTCTCAGACTACTATTTAGAATATTTTAGCATCATCTTGATCAAGCAGGTGCAATTATCTTTTCTATGACCTAGCAGGCATGCTCTTACAAGCTTTGGAAAGAAAAAATATTTCTCTGAACATCCCTGAGCTCCATCCCTGTTGTCATTAGCACTCGTCTACTAATCTCACAGACTGATCTCACTTGCTGCTGGTTTATTGACTAGAAGTCACTGTAAGCATGCTTCCTCCAAGGCTGAATTGCTCCCTGTACAGTGTAACTGTTAGAAAGGAAACCTTGGTTATACTCTGACAGTTTTTCTTTAGTCTAGCCGCAAGCTGTGAACTTGGAGGTTTCACTTGGGTCTTACAAATAGCCGGGTGTGACAACACAGAACTATGACAACTGTGTGTGTGTGTGTAGGTGGTACCTATGTGGATATGAAAAGAGGCTTTGGAAAGACACGACATTAGGTTTCTAAATGATCTGAAATAATATCATATTTAGCCCTCTTTTGGTGGATAAATAAAGCTTAATTAATTTTCACCCTGAAGACACCTTGGGAAATAGACAAGAGTTCATATACATTTGCCATCTTCCATGGCTCTCCCACTTTTGTATTTTTTACAAAAATTATGACGTTTTAAAATGCTACCTGTGTTCTCCCTTGATGAATATTAGCATAATGAAATGCACATTTTGTTTTAAAGCCTACTTCTTTGAGGCAGTGAAAAAAGAGCAATAGAAACAAACCATGGTGTGTTCTTAGAAGCTTAAATTCTAAAACAAAGGATTCTCAGAACTACTGACACTCCCAGAAAAAAAGGTGCTTACCATCCAAAATACTTAACAGTGATGAACATATGTACCCACTATGATGCTTAAAAAAAATTCTCTTCCACATTATTCAAATGAAAAATTAATAATTTTTAAATTAAAGTCTTCTAAGAAAGGTTGTCTATATGAATATGGGTAAAAATCTCCTATGATTTGTAGCCATACATCTCTCTATTTACTTATTTATTTATTTAATTTTCAGTTTAGCCTGTTGATTTTTCAGAAATGGCAGGGAAAAAAATCCAACTCCGCATATCTTACTTATAATGTAAAATATTCAGTCTAAATCTTCAGAAGTATGTCTTTTGAATAAAAGAAGGCAGATACTACCGTGTTTCTGCCAGAGAGTCCAGTTTAAACATTCTGCAGTATGCAAATGTTATCTCGTCTATGTGAGTGTTTTACCCGCGTGGATGTTGCAGGATTGGAGCCTTCTGCCTGCGATTTAGGTTGTAATTTTATTTGTGGAAATACACCAATCGCAGAGCTTCAATTGTCTTAGCGATGAGGTGATCAATAGCCCATTACTGGATAGAACAGCGGCTACAGGAAGTGCATTGAAGATTTTAATGCATGAATTATGCATGCAGTGCTCATTCTTTAGTCTCCGAGCAGAATGACAGGGTTTGTGAAGTCGCCTCAGATAGTTTCTTGCATTAAGTGACTGCAGTGAAATGCTTAATATTTTCAGGCATAGAAGCGGCATTGACTCGGGCCAGCCGAATTTGGAAGATGTAAATCCCCCAGCTCCCAGCACAGAATGCTTTATTTGAAAGTATTGCTATGTAGGGAGCCAGCTTCACTGTCATCTAACCTGCTCTCCCCAGAAGGTTGGCTGAAGGATGGGAGCGGCTGTGCCTGCCTTCGAGGTCACAGCTTGAAGTCCTTTTAACTTGCTTTCTGCTGCAGGAGAGAGGCGTATTGTGGTATAACTATCGCCGCGTTTATTGAAATGGACAATTTGCAATAAACACTATACTCAGAACAACAGACAACTCAGCATATCAGGTAAGTGCAAGGTTTTTCTCTGGGTTAGGTCATTGTAAGTGAGAATGTGCTGAGTTAGGATAACGGTGATGCAGTATTAGTAATGTTGACTCAGACCTCAGTATTGCAATGCAGTGTTAGGGTTCTGAATTGTTTTGTTAATTGAAAGGTGACTTTATTTTATATTTTTGACAGTATTGTGCCATAAGGTATTTTATTTGCATGCCAAAGCTTTTCAACAATGTACCAGAGCTTAGACATATATGTGTCTTGGATAGGTAGAGGCTGCAAATTGGGGAGGGGCGACACTGAGCGTGAGCTGAATCAATAAAAAAATTATCTCTTTCTGGAGAAGTTTTAGCAGGGCTGTGGTATTCCTTTGGCTCAGATTATTTCCTTTATGTCAATATTTTCAAATTATGGTGAAAGATGTTGGTAGACACCCAAAATGTTCAGTCCTTCTCCCAGAAGTAGAGGATAGCACGGAGGTACTCAAATTCAAATACTGTGTTGCATACAAATTGAACAGATGGAATTGAAATAATTTGGAATACCATGTCCTTGAAGGAAGACCTTGTTGTCAGAAAATACTTTGAATTCTACCTGGAGTGTTTTGTTTTCTTTCCTCCTGTCCCATGTGCCTTACTATTAAAAAAGAATGGATAGATGGTATATTCTGAAATTTACACCAAAAAAAGTTTTATTTTTTCTTGATGTTTTAAAAATTAAGTTTATATAATTATAGAACCTACTATATAAAAGCCAAATAAAATTCACAAAAACTCTGAAAAATTGAAAAGTAGTAATAATAATATACTACTATATTTGCCAGTTTGTATGAATTAAAGCTGCTTGATTAAATATCATGGCAAATAATTAATAAATATGTAAATGATGTACAGTATGATACGAATTCCTCAACCTCTCTTTAAGGTGGGAAAATAGCATTAAAAAACATTTAATAAGGAACTCTAGATATAGTAAAATGTTTTAAAGATGATTTTAAACAGTAAATATATACTATTAATATATATACACTATTAGTATATATATACATATGCATATATGTACACATGTTTATACACACATATATACACTATAATATATAATTTGTAAAACATAATATGTGCAATATAACATGTATATGTATTTCCTCAAGTATGATGCTGTTTTTAAAAATGTTTGCTAAATAATCTATCAAGAACCAGTAATAGAATGCTAAGTAATAGAATGCTAAGTGAAATAGGCATCACTTATTAAAAAAAAGGAAAGAAATATAGAACGATGATAATAAGAGCTCAGGAAAACTACTTTTCAAACATTTCACAATGTATTTCAATTCTGCTGCAGTATTACTCTATCGAGTTTTCTTTCAGCTACCTAGTAGTATGGTGGCATAGAACTCACATTGTAGAACGTGTTTGAATTCTGCAAAACTGAGCTAGTTTAGGTACAAGAGGAAACTCACACATTGAGCTTTTCCTGAAGGAGGGGAAGATAGGAAGAAGAAGTAACTGCCTATACATTTTTGAGTTCTGATGCTGAGTCATGGTGTTCAGTTCTGCTCAAATACCTCCTGGCTGAGGTGGCCCAATAACAGCTGGTGAAATGGAAATGAAAGGAAAATGAGAAAGTGTGGAGGGGGCAGAAACTTGAAGATATTTATTGCCTAACAGCATACTAAATTCCGAGTCATGAGTATAATGGCAGCTCTACTTGTTGGAGCTCGCTGAAGTGACAGTAGAAGAGGAAAAGCCTCCCCCATGCTGGATGACAAAATCATAGCAGTAAAATTAATGGACTAACGTGGTAAGATTGTGTAAACAAAGGGGTCCACATAATACTGCTCTCTGTCATCGTTCTAGTCTCAAACTTAACCCTAGCCACTTCTCAATATCACTGAAAATACGTGATGGTTAAAGAATATTTCTAGGATCATGTGAGGGAAACCTGGAATGAGATGCTCTCAGTTCCCAATTCCCACAGTAGTTGTAATTAATTTTGATAGATTGTCTGTTGGGAAAAACTAACAAGAGATTAATGAGGGTATTTGAATATTAACCACAATATACGAGGTGAGACACCAAAATGAGGTTAGATAATGATTATTATGGCAAAGCATAATCATATTAGATGCAGTTTGGAGGGAGACTGAAGATCTGAACTGAAGATTCAGTTAGGAAGGAGACTGAATGTTATATCCAAAAAGGATATATAAAAGGAAAGAGGAAATGAGAAACCCATATAGCAGTGAAATATTAAATCAGGATTTTGAAAGAAAAATATACTTAATGAATAGTTGATACATATTATTAATGCCCCTTAAAATCAATTTATAAGAATTCTGAAATACTATATTCACTAATATATAAGGCTTAATAATTTAATTTAAAAATGAATTTTAAAGGTGACTTAATGGAGTGAGAAATCAGTTGAAGAATATTTTAAAGTGGTAAGCCATCAATTTTCTTTCTAGTATAAATATTTATACTAATGTTTACACCTATGTTATAATAAATCTAAGTAGAAACCTATCTATATCTAAAATTCTGTATATCTCTATATGTCCTGTATTCAGCATTAGCCACAAACTAGGATTATAAAAAAGTTATGAATCATTTATTGGAAAGCTAAGGAGTAAAAGCATTTGAAGAGAGATAATATGTCCATTTTCCAAACTTAAAACACACATACAAATTGATTAAATCTGAGTTTATATTTTTGTGACAAGGATGTCTCCCCTCTATTTTTATAAAGATTTATTTATTTGAGAGAGGGAGACAGAGAGAGAGGGTGCAGGGGGGAAGGGCAGTGAGAGAGAAAGAGAGAATCTCAAGCAGACCTGTTGAGCATGGAGCCCCACACTGGGCTCAGTCTCAGGACCCTAAGATCATGACCTGAGCCGAAACCAGGAGTTGGATACTTAACCAACTGAGCCACCCAAGCTCCATCCCTCCCCTGTATTTTTTAGTAAATAGTTCTGATGAGTTATAAGCTTTGTAAGATTCACAGAAAGATTTTCAAGTATGAATTTATAACAAAAAGTAATACCAAGAAATTACATCTTCTCTTTTCTGTTATTGGAAAAAATGATAAAATTAGTTCCTCCTTAAAATATATTCCCTAAGAAATTAGTTTTTGAAATATTTTCCTTTCAAAAGTGCTCCTGAAATTTGACTCTGAGGATGTGTCATTTTAACACAGCTTCATGTATGTTTCAGCAATCTCTTTCCTCTGATTATAAATATAAATTTCACTGTTTTTCATTGTTTTTAATCACTTTCATCTCCAGAAACAACTCAGTATAATGAAGAAACATTTATTTAAGGATCTTCCTGTATGCTCTTGCTAGGTATTCTGGCTTCTTAGATATGAAAAAAGATGAGGGGCAGTGCTTTCCATAGAGCAAATAATTCAAATGTAGGAGAAAAGTGTAATATAGCACCATCCAAAATATTTGGTAAAAAGTTTTACAGTCGTAGGACAAAGAACCATACTCAAAATTTTTAAATGTAGTCTAGGAGTCTAGGAGAAGAATATATATACATAAAGTCAAGGAAGCAAAATTTAATACTTTGTATTCTAGTGTCAGGACTGAAATAGAGGAATTGGATAGGTATAGTTGAGAATAAACAGGATGGGAGCAGGTAATTACGAATTTAGACTTGGTTTTATAGTCATCGGACACTCACATATGTTATTTAATCCCTTTGGAAGGAAATTTAACGCTCAAAAAGTTTCTGACCCTTGAATCAGATGAATGCTCAACATTTTTTAGTGATTGTTAGATATTAATTATTATAATAATCTTGCCTTTTAATCTGTATTCTCATGCTTTGCTTTGCTTTGCTGACCCTGGAGGGACTGCCCTACCCAAGTTTAGCCAATTACTAGACTTAGTGAACCAATTACCCTTGAGTTCACTTTTCAAATGCAAAGCAAGCAACCAGGAGCGCACACCTTAAACTTCCTTCTTTATCAGGGTTCTCAAGCTCTGGCCAATTACTTCTTGCCCTAATCACCCCAGGGACAAGTACCAGACAACTAGGGACAGCTCCAGTGCCCCCAGAGCTTCCTGAGGTAATTCAAACTAGCCAATCCTAAATCCACTTATTCTGCCTCCTTCCTGAGAAAACCACAATAAAGACTTTTGCTCATAGTTTTCTCCCTCCTTCTGCCTCCTGATTGGCCACAACCCCCAAGATTCCCTGTTTGCCCCCAGGCATGGTATGTCCCCTTCTCTTGGGATCTGTGAGTGTAACAACTGTCTTTTCAATGACAGACATCAGATTTATTGGCTTTACCATACCAAAATAATAATAAAACCTACATTAAAACAAACATGAGAATGTCTTAATATCTTTAACACCAATTAACATCAATGTAATGGTTAATAATATTCCCAGTATTTAAAATAAATCAGTCAAGTCTTTTTTTAAAAAAATCATTACTGTTTTATTAAACTGCTATATTCACATTTAGTGGCAAATCCTAAGTGAACCTCTTATAACATAAGCTTAACTCTTTTCTAAGTTATGGTTGATAGAGGGAGGGTATACCCTCCAGAAAGATGAATGGACAATTAGAAGTTTTCAGTCTAATGGCAAGCTACATAGATCTAAAGTTTATTCATTTTTTCTGAGTCTGTTTTAACTTGTAGCATATCTGCTTCATAAAAAAAAGCATCTACCTTATCCAGCAACTAAATCAATGTCAAGGAAAAATGCCACCTTATGCTCCTAAAATATCGAATTCTGAAAGTGCAATTATCAAATGCTAGTGTTGTTTATATAATGTCTTTAGTATCTAGTAAGCAACACACATCCTAATTAAGAAATATTTCTGCTACATTAAGCCTGCAAAATTGAGTTGAGTGGTCTTGAAAATGTGGTGTCCAAGAAAAGGTTGTTGCTAATCAGTAAATGCCAAACATTGAAACAATGAACCAAGCACAATTAACCACAAGACTAACAAAAATTGAGCCACACAGAGGTAGTGCTCTGAAGAATATATACCAAAATATAGTGTAGGTATCTTTTAGTGGTACACTGTATTGCTTCAAAACACCATTTCTGAAGGAAATTGAGACTAGTAAATGACTTTGAAGGGTAGAAGAATTAAAAAATTAAATACATGTTTGAACTTAATGGTTTTAACTTCCCCTTTCTACTCCAAGATTGTATATGTTATGAATGTAATCACAGTAGCTCTTTAAGATAGGAACTTTTGATGAAGAAATTCAAGTGGAAAATTGAAGATGATTTAGATGGAGAATAGGTTAGAAAAGACACTAGTCATGCTAGCAGATGGAAGGGCAGCAAGGTAGGTGGCTGAGAGGGAATCTGGAGGCAGAACTGTGCCAGAAAGAACATAGGAATTTAAACAGATGGAAGATGATATATTAGTTGGCAAGAAGAAAAGCTGGGTGACAAACAGGAGGAACTATTGAAGAACTGGGTGAGTAGGCAGCCAAGAGGTGAATTGGATGGACCAGTAATAAACAAAATAGGTCAGTACGAGGGCACCCAAGTTCCAGAACAAGAATAGTGGAAAACAACTGCAATTGTTCCCTTTATGTGAACCTGGGAAATGACTTTTATTATGATTTTTTAAAGTGCTTTGAAATTATGATCAACAGTGATGGTCTATGGAGGGAAAATTTTAGTAGAAAATTCAAAGGAGCTTACCACTGAGGACTCTTATTCTATAAAATTATTATGAACATAAAATTTATTTTTTATTTCCTAACTTTATATTCTCTATATTTGAATTCTGGCCCTGGTAAGCCAGAGGATTTGGCCGAAAAATAATACTGAGGGGTAATATAAGTAAAGAATAAGAACTTTAAACCCTAAAAGAGAATTTGTCAGTCCTTGGAAAATTTGAATATAATTGTATCTTTAGAAAAATTTCTTATATTGTATTACCTGTTAAAAGTGGTGATACCAGTGCCTTACTAAACATACAGATGATTGCAAGTCATCTAGTCTCTTTTCTGTCTTCAGACTTCTATCTCTAAATTACTATATTCTTAGATAATTATTTATGCTTACAAACATTAAGTAGAATTATTTAACATAGTTAAGTACTTTTACATGACAGTTGTCACTGTAAAAAATGTGCCAGGCACAGTAATGTTTGTATGAGGGTGTTGGCTTTATGGCCATTTTTTTAAAAAAAATTTTTATTTTAGAGAAAGCATGCATGCGCATGGTGGTGAATGTAGGGGAGAGGGTCAGAGGGAGAAAATCTTCAAGCAGACTCCCTACTAAGTTTGGAGCATGATCACATGACCCATAAGATCATGACCTGAGCTGAAACCAAGAGTCCCACACTCAACCAACTAAGCCACCCAGGCACCCCAGCTTTATGACTATTCTGATTGACCCTCAGATAGATACATGGGTTCTAAGCAGAAGAGATACTTCTATTTGTCACATATATAAACTCAGAGTTAATACCACTCTTTCTTTTGTTCTCCCATCTGAACTATAAACATATTTTTTTGATACATCAACCATATTTCTCAGGTCAATCCATTGCTATCTATTTTACTAGCCAAAGCCCTTATGCCAATATGCCTGAAACTTTGATCTTTATTGCCAGTATGATCACTTCTAAAATATCTGCATTCTGGGGTACCTGACTGGTTAAGTTGGTAGAGCATCGACTCTTGATCTCAGGGCCATGAGTTCAAGCCCCATGTTGGGTGTAGAGCTTACTTAAAAAAAATAAAATATCTGCATTCCAATTAATCCCACACAACTGAAGCAAGGGTGATTTATCATGGATTATCTGGACTGTTTGACTATTATTTTCAAGTGATGTCTATAGTTGCCATTTTAATCCTCTGAATTAAAATTTTGAGCACAAGGCTAGCAGCAATATCTTCCCAAGTTCTAAGTAATTCTCTTGAGTTGGGGAACCGTATTTGGCAGATTCTACACATATGCCACGATGCCAGACTTTGGGGATACAAGGATGAATAAAACATGAATCTTTCCATCAAAGAGTTTATATTCTAGTAGAATAAACAGATTTATATATACTAGATACTAGGGCACAATTTAATAGATGGAATGATGTTATATTCATGGATAAAAGCTATGTATACTACTCTACATAGTTGTGAATCTCTTGAGGTCACGGAACAAACTAATTTATTAATTTAGCAAATGTTTATTAAGCCCATTCTCTGTGCAGTGGCTATGCAAGAGGAAGTTTATTGCCTGTTGCCATGGACAAAACAGTCTATTTAAAAAGAGACTGGAGCAAACAGTTTATTGGACAAAGATAGTTCTTGAAAAGATGGAAACCAGGTATAATAAATGCATATAAATTGGGCTTTAGCCCAAAGTAGGGGAAAGTATCAAGAATAATTTCTTAGAGGTAGCAATCAAAGGATAGTCACAATGTTTTTTAAATAGTTGTATAATGGTTTATTCAATGTAGTTATAAAATAAATGGTATTCACCAGAAAATTTAGAGGCTCACACTACTAAAAGGTAGTTAATGAACACAGCTTGGAAGGATAAAGGAAGCAAGCTATGTGTTTAATGCTGAGATAATTGCTTTAATGCATATTCTTTTAATCCTTTTTAGAAGACTATGAGATTCTCACTTTAAAGATTAGAAAACGGAGATTGAGTTTATACTGTTATTAAAACTCTAGGTTCAGGGTTGGGAAATTAAAATCACTCTGCTATATCCTCATAAGTTTGCTTTTTTTTTTTTGGCATTTGGCAGGAACCTTCAAATATCAAAGCATGTTTATATTCAATGAGATTTTGGACTGCTATGTTCATAGGTTTGTTCATCTATCATTTATTTAAAATGCATATAGTGGAAATGGTACAAAGTTATAGGTTAATTTTTATTAAAATATTTGTAATTAGAAGAAAGTCAAGTATATTTTAAAAATTAACCATCCGTAAATTTCCTCTAAAAATAAAAGATCACTTTGCTCAAGTGTGGAAAATTTGACTGATGGATAAGGAACAAAATGACACCAGAGGAAATACATTTAACAAGATGCCCAATATATGGACCAGCTTAAATATCATTGAGTAGATTGATGAGTAATGAGTTTTCAATAAATTTATGTTAATGAGTTTATTATTGTTTCTTCCAAAATGTGAATTAGTGATACAAATAACATTATAGTGCTTTTCCCTGAGAGGGTACTTTTAGAAGTTTTTTTCCTTCTTAACGCCTTCAGGAGAAAATGTGGTATTAACCAGGTGAGTTTCCTACATATTACTGAATAATAGAATATCAGTTCTGTTTTATTTATCAGTGTATTGCCGGTATCTAGAACAATGCCATGAACAAAGTAGATGTTCAATAAATATGTGAAGAGTGAATGGTCACATGAATTAGTATCTATCATATTTTATTAATTTGAAGACATTATTTTTAAGTCACACCATTAAATTAATAGACTTTGGGGAGCACAATTATTATTTAAATATACATATCAAATGTAAAATGAATCCTGTAGTAGGATTTTTTTTATGACAAAAATCTATCTTGACCTAAAGTACACCTATATCTGGAGATCTGAATATCAAGTCAATGATGCTAGTTTCTTTATGAGTGTGGTCTTCAATCTCAATGATGACCAACTTTGCTATGCCGTAAGGAACATGCTTGGCTACCAAGATTTAGATATCTTTCTGCTTGTAGCACCCTCTTTGTTACCACCATGACCCATGAATATATTTTGTGAGAGTCTTCATAAGGATTATGTTGTAAATGGCAAGTTCAGGTGATTGGAATGAATATACAGTGTTTTTTGGGATTTTTGTTTTTTTTTCACGTTATTGATTAGAAAATTAATGTAAAGGATTTGGTGATTTAAAATGCGAGTAGATATTCTATCCAAAAATATTGTGAATATTTTAATAAAAGAAAAATCATGTGTTAGGTAGAAGTTATGTCAATAGCAGGAATGAAAATAATTCAACTATTTTAAATAATATTCAAAATGCTTTTAGACTACAAAATGCTTTTCAATGCACAATTATCATTTTGGTTTTGTACATATCCTCAGCATTTAGCACATTGCCTGATATATTGTAAATAGTTGGCAAATATTATCAATTTACTGATAATAAGGTCTTGTTGGCTTATGTAATCAATACATACTAATTATAATAAAATAGACCACAATGAGGTAGTAGCATTGTTAAGAAAGTATTAAAAAAGGGTGAATACATTGCATATTGTGACCTATTCATAGCTATATGACAAATTATATAAAACAATGAGTTTTGGAATAAACGGCCTGCAAGATAAGCAGAGATCTAGGCTATAAAGAATGTGTCTTATTGAGTCTGGAGTTGTCTCATGTTGTTAAGGATGATTTGAAATAGCACATTGTTTCTTTGGGACTTACTGAAGATGTTAAATAAAGAGAAAATTCATGAGGGGAGTAGAAATAAGCATAAATAATAATAAAGTTATTGAAAGACATGATTATTTGTGCCAGAATACTCAATTAGAAGAGAGAAAACATGACCAACTGTGTACATAGTTATATTTAGATGAGACCTTTGCAGGGGAGCATGAATGCCAAATATTGTTGACTTTTAAATAAATCATTTTGTAGGAAAAAAATTCTTTGGCACCATGACTGTTTTGAAGTTATGAAATATCATATATAAATATTATTTTCTGTGTTCTTTATTGCAGTAGAATGTGGTCCTCATGGAAATATTAATGCCTTTAAGTGAACCTCTCCTTTCATTTACATTGAACTTAAACTGATGTTTCATAAAGTAGTGAGAAAAATATTTTTGGTAATCCAAGAGAAAGATTGTTTAGAATTTGTCCATCTAGTCCCTCATCAAGAATAAAATGGAGTCTTAGAGTTGGAAGGGATTGTATAAAAACTGTGACTAATCTTTAATTTTTACATGTGGAACAGTTTCTGATGATTGAGGCTTATTATCTAAGGATCTACTATTTTGGCATACCTACATATAGAAAAAAGTTTCAATGCATACTTGTTAGAAATTGAATAATAATATAAAAATTGCAGTAATTTTTTCTTTTACATTTATTTATTTATTTGACAGAGAGAGAGAGAGAGAGAGAGATCACAAGTAGGCAGAGAAGCGGGGGGGCGGGGTCAGGGAGGGGTAAGCAGGCTCCCTGCTGAGCAGAAAGCCCCATGCCTGGCTCGATACCAGGACCCTGAGATCATGACCTGAGCCGAAGGCAGAGGCTTTAACCCACTGAGACACCCAGGCGCCCCCAGTAATTTTTTCTTAATTGTAAGATTCTTGATTCAGATTTAATGTTCTTCATATAATTAATTTCTTAGTTTAAGGGAAAATGTTCTTTAATGAACTCTTTTGCTTCTCTAAATTATCTGTTTTGAGAAATTCTTAAGAAAGGAAACTTCAGTGAAAGAAAATAATTCCTCTGTGATTCAAAACATGTAATAGGCTTAGTTTTTAACTACAGAAGTATGTTAGAAGACTCTCATGAGCATGGAATAGGAAATGGGTACTAATTTAGATATGCTTAGTGTCAATATAAACTTAGTTCTTCTTTAAAAGCGCTAGTCATGTGTCAATCAACGTGCCAAAAATAAATGCTTTGGTTATATTATTAAAAATAAAAATTTCAGTAGCTTGTAATTTAGGAAGAAACAGTAAATATGTTAAAGATGAAATGGAGGAGGTTGTATAAATCTCCATTATCTCATGGAAGACTGATTAGGATTAAAATAGTGTAGCAAAGTGTAGATATGCAATAGATACTACAGAAGAACTATGAAGATTATACTGCCTAGCAATTGGTAAAATAAAGATAATGAAGAACAGAAATTTGTTAATTGTCCAAAGATGTTATCACCTGTGTCACAACAAAATTACTCTCTTTTGTTGACATAATAAAGCACTATTAAAGGGAGAAATGGGTACACCTACATTTACTCATTTTATACTTTGTGCTAGGCTGTGTAAGTGTTTTGCATATTTATTTAAATGCTGTTGCTGGAGTAACAGTAAACATGTTTTATTGTCTTAATAAAACCCAGTATTTTAATTTTGTCTAGGAAATGATATTTTTGACATATTTGTGTCATGTATGTGATTACTTATTTAAAAATTATTTAGTATTTAGTCTTTATAAATCATTATGTAATTGCATATGAGACTGATTACAAAGAAATATAGCCTTCTGGGGCACCTGAGTGGCTCAGTGGGTTAAAGCCTCTGCCTTCGGCTCAGGTCATGATCTCAGGGTCGTGGAATCGAGCCCCGCATCGGGCTCTCTGCTCAGCGGGGAGCCTGCTTCCTCCTCTCTCTCTGCCTGCCTCTCTGCCTGCTTGTGATTTTCTCTCTCTGTGTCAAATAAATAAATAAAATCTTTAAAAAAAAAAAGAAATATAGCCTTCTATTTGTTTATTATTGGAGTGATTAAGTTTGATTAAGATTGGAGTGATTAAGTTTGAGCTATAAAGACAAATAACAAAAATGCATATGAGTAGAATGAAAATTAAATATTTCATGTAGGCAGTAAAATTTATTATATGCAGATTAAGTAAATTGGGGAAATAGAAATCATGTGATGACTTTAGAACCTGATCTAAGATGAATTCAGCATGAGGCACCTGAATGGCTCATTTGGTTAAGTGTCTGCCTTCAGCTCAGGCCATGATCCCGGGGTCTTGGGATGGAGTCCCTTGGTGGGCTCCCTGCTCAGTGGGCAGCCTGCTTCTCCCTCTCCCTCTGCTCCTCTTCTCCTCTCTCTCTCTCTCTATATATATATCTCAAATAAATAAATAAGATTAAAAAAAAACAATTTCAGCAAACAAACCAATGAAAAAGTTTCAGTTTATAGGTGATAGAAGAAATTACTTTAGCAATGGCGTTTCAGTAAAAGAGGAAAATGGTAAAATTACATGGACAATTGATATGAGAAGAAATAGAGCAAAATTTTGCCTTTTTTTTTTTTAAGGAAAAGAGGGTGTGAAATTGGGGAGTGGAATTGGAGGAGTAGGAGAGGGAGAGAGAACACTAAGCGGCTCCAGGCCCAGGGCAGAGACAGAGCTGGGGCTCTATCTCACAATCCCAAGATGGTGACCTGGAAATCAAGAGTCAGATGCTTAACCAACTGAGCCACCCAGGCGCCCTAGATCAAATCTATCTGTAATTGAAAAAAAAAGATGGCAGCATTGGTGAGACAGGCGGTCAGAGTATTAAGAACTCAAATGTTTCCATGAAGTCTCTGGTAGACCTAAGTATTCATTTCATTTTTTCCTATGCATCGTCACCCATAGAGCAGTTTTTCTTTTCCAATATCTGTAACAAAGTGACTCAAATTAGCCAGAGCTGCTTTTTTTACATGCATGTTTCAGAGAAAAAAAATTGAATTCCCTAATGGTTACTCCTTCTTTCAATTTGTGTCGCTTTCAAAAAACGTGTGGCCTATTTATGACAACTAAAAATGTGAGCCGAAAAGTATTACAATTTTATTCTTTTCAAAGATCTTTAGAGAAAAGCTGAGAAACAATGAATTGATGATGTGGATAGCAATTGGAAGTATATCCGACTAGTTATGAACAGGTATATGCTTAAATAAGGAGCGATAGTGTTAGTTCAGCAGGAAGGAGTGAGTTGTTCCTCTAGAACTTCTAAACTCTTATACATATAATGTCATAGGAACAGTAAGCTTTATGCCTATATATAACAGATTCTAAGTGCTGCAATTTGATATCAGAATTAATATAGAATTTATGAAGAATGCACCTAATATTCATTTAAGTGTTTCCTTTAAATTGCTTTATTTCTAGTGACATTTCTGTAAATTCAAAATTTCTCTTAGTGTTTAATGCTGGGAAATTATTTTAATTAAATTAAAAATTATTCTTATTTCATTTATTCAATATGAGTTATATAATTATTGCCCTTTATTTTACTTTGCATTGGCAGCTAGGCAACTTATAGCTAAATTTTCTATTCAATTAATAAGTAATGTGCCCTAGGCTAGGTTACTTGGTTCCCTTCATTCTGGAGTCTCATTCTTTTATCACTGTGTCGAAAACTTTATTGACTATGTTAGAAAAACATAATTAAGAAATTATGAAATTATAAATTAGAAAATTAGAAAAAATAAGAAAAACATTCTTTTTGGAAGTATTAATGTATATAATGAACAAGAAATGTGTGAATAATTTATGAGTTAGCATCTAGATCCTCACCTGTTTTGATGAGTCAAGAGATTCAAATGCTATTTTGTATTTATGATAAACACTAATCTGACCACATCCACTTCTCTTTAAAAGAGATGCAGATATAAATAAAATGAAGAAGCTTTTTTGAAAGATAGTTTTCAAAAGCTATCCCATTTATGATTTTTTCAAGGCCTCTCAAGAATGTGTGCCATATGTCTGGCATCTGGTACCTAGTCTTTATGTCTTCTCAATGATTAAACTCCTACTGAAGTTATACTTCATTGAATGATATATTATAGCCATGTAGTACAGATAGAACATAAACCATCAACTTTTTTTATTGAAAAGAAAAGGCATTAGGATTTTAAGGAGAAAAATTACTTCTTGCTCCATGAATTGCCTTCTCAGAAAAAATAATCCAATATTATGTAGAACTGTAATGTGATAGAATTTGTGATAGATTCATATTACTAAGCAATACATACTGAACTATCAAAGGAAAACATCCTTGCACAATTAGAAAGATCAATAAATATTAGTGGGGGTAGTGTCATCAAAGTACTGAACTAAGAACCAGAAAATCTTGAGATTTATCCCTTGAGATTTTAGACAAATGGGTTAATCCCTTTAAACTTCAGGTTAATAATCTTTAAAATGGGGATTAGTAATATCTGACCTCACCAATTCTCAAACTGCTTGTGAGGTACAAATAAAGCATTCATGGAACCGTTAATAACTTTTACTCCTCTAAAAAATGTGTAAAGGTATGAAGACTGAAAAAAGTTTAATATTAATTAATACCATACCAGCAATGAAACCATTGTACCTTCATTAAAAAAGTAAATTTTATATCATGTATACATAGAAACAGAAAGAATGAATGCATGTACAAGCGAAAGAAAGTCATTCATTCAAGGAAAGTAAAACATGAACAATGCAAAAACTGTATTAATGATTAACCTCCAAACAATCTTTGAACCATTTGCTGTAAAACTGACCCAAACAATTGTGCTCCAATTCAATCTATCCATCTGTCTTCTTGTTCCATAAATACCAATAATGAAACTTAGTTGGGAAACAGTGGAGAAACATGTGGAAAACAGAGTTAACCAGTGCTAGACATTATGCTAGAATCTCTGATTTTTTTCTCCTGGCATCTGAAGAATTTCTACTAGGGAGACTGAGTGTCCATGAAATATAGAATGCTAACAACCCCTTCTATGGTGCTTTTGTAATAATTGTTAATAACTAATAGTGATTTGTATTATTAAAATATTTTCAAATAATTTCTTAGCCATGTCACATGCAGCTAAAACAAAATAAACTCAAATTAGGAAAAGCTTCTTTATTTTTTTCCCCATGAGACATAGAATACTACCTTAATGGGAGATATATATGAATCCAGTAAAGAACTACTCAACTAATCAACTCTTCAGAGTATCATATTCATATGGTATATTTGTTAATGCTTATATCTTTAGCATTATAAGTACTGCTTATAGATTTCTATTTATTTAATTTATTTTTTATTGACATATAATGTATTATTTGCCCCAGGGTACATGTCTGTGAATCATCAGGCTTACACATTTCACAGCACTTACCATAGCACATACCCTCCCCAATGTCCATAACCCAGCCACCCTATCCCTAATCCCCCTAGCTCCTAGCCACCCTCAGTTTGTTTCATGAGTTTAGGAGTCTCTTATGGTTTGTCTCCTTCCTGATCCCATTGCATATATATACCACATCTTCTTTATCCATTCATTTGTTGGTGGACATCTAGGTTCTTTCCATAGTTTGGCTATTGTGGACATTGCTGCTATTGCATGCTATACATGCATTCAGGTGCATGTGCCCCTTTGGATCACTA
>CM052807.1:56122966-56136285 GCA_028533885.1 Nasua narica
GTATAGCTATGTCTATAATCTTTTTGAAGCTTTCACCCAGTTTATATTTTAACTTTTAAATTCATTAATAATTTTTAGTATAGGCAATTTAAAAATTCTCCTTTGCGTTTTCTTTTATTCAGAGATTGGTTATGTTTTTCCTTTTCCTGTAAGTTTTTCTTTAGTGGGTTTGATTTTTACATTTCAAACTTTAATTCATCTGAGTTTGTATTGACTGGGTTCAAGTCTCAGTTCCCCTATGTAATAACACCCTTATCTTGGGATAACTGCTTAATCTTTGTGCCTCAGTTATATCATCTCTAAAATGAACACGAAGAAAGAGTCTATAACACAGGGTAACTGTGAGGGGTAAACAACATAATATATCTAAAGCATATGGCTCATAGTAAATGACCAGGACATGTTACCTATTATTACCTGTTTATTCTTGGAAGAACATCACACTTTATGCATTTATTTTGGTAAAGATTCTATTTGTTTGTTTGTTTGTTTGACAGAGAGAGACACAGCGGGAGAGGGGACAGAAGCAGGAGGAGTGGTAGAGGGAGAAGCAGGCTTCCCTCTGAGCTGGGAGCCTGATGCGGGTGGATCCCAGGACCCTGGGATCATGAGCTGAGCCAAAGGCAGATGCCTAATGGCTGAGCCACCCAGGTGCCCCAAACATCACACTTTAATTTCTAGGGCTTTATTTTATGGTTTTCTATCAGCTAGGACTTTTCTCATTTTATTAACCTTGGGAAAGAATTTGGCACAGTATTTAAGCACATGAACTCTAGAGCTGAACTGTGTGGGTATAAATCCCAGCATCCAAACTAATTAACTATATGAGCTTGGGTAAATTGCTTTACATATTTGTTTTTAAATTTTTCTATCTGTGAAATTGAGATATTTATGTCATTTGGCTCAGAGGTTTACTGTGAGGATTAAATACATGTAAAGTAGTTAGTGATGTGTTGCTAGCATGAACTATTATTTGTTTCAAAATGTTCTTAATGTCCTTTTCATCCATTTTTATCCTCTAATGAAATTGAGACCTATTCTGTCAAGTTTAGAGAGATCCCATTTCTATTTTGATCGTAAGTATGATGCTTTGGAAAAATTAATAATATTGAGTCTTCTTACCAAGGAAAACCTGTATTTCTCTAATTTTTCAATGATGCTTTTAGATATATCAGTAAATAATTACAGTTTTTAAAAAATGTTTTCACACTATTCAGAGTACTACTAGATCAATTATCTAGTTTAATGTTTAATGTTGTACATAAAGGTTTTATTTTTCTTATTTTTATTACTTTATTTATTTTACTTTATTTATTTTATTTTATTATTAGTATTTATTACTAATATACAAGAAAACCATTGTTTGGTTTTTACTTATCTTCTATATAGCCACTTTGCTCTTAATTCTAGTATTTTATTTAAGTACTTTTTTCCCCCTATTCTTGTATATAATCACATAGTATGCAAATCATAGTTTTGCCTCCTCTTTCCTAATTGTTTAAAATCTGAGGGTTTTTTTTAAGATTTTATTTATTTATTTGACAGAGAGAGAGATCACAAGTAGGCAGAGAGGCAGGCAGAGCGAGAGGAGGAAGCAGGCTCCCTGCTGAGCAGAGAGCCCAATGTGGGGCTCGATCCCAGGACCCTGAGATCATGACCTGAGCCAAAGGCAGAGGCCCCAACCCACTGAGCCACCTAGGGGCCCCTTAAAATCTGAGTTTTTACTTCATTTTGTACTGTATTTACATAAGCTTCCAGAGTAATACTGAATTCATGTTTTTAACACATATTCAGTGGCTGTTTTCCATGTTCAGGTTCCATGGAAAGCACTTGATAAACACTTTATAAACTGGAACAGCACAGCCATGGGCACTGTCTATACAGAACTTTAAAACTAGTTCATGGTCTTCACATAGTATCTATCAAATGTTGTTTGTGGGTTTGCATTATTTGGAGAAGATGTTAAATAGCTTTCATTAGGTTATCAGATAGAGTTTATAGCCATAAAAGGTTGAGAATCATTAGTCCTAATTTATGATGATAAATTTAAGCCTTATTTATATTCTGATTAATTTTACTTCATAATGATTTAAATGTTCTTATTCTCTATTATAGACTGTTTATATTTGAAAGCAACTGTGATTGTATTATCAATTTCCTTAATGTATTCATATTTTAAAAATTATCCACATTCAGGCACCTGGGTGGCTCAGTGGGTTAAAGCCTCTGCCATGAGCTCAGGTCATGATCTCAGGGTCCTGGGATCGAGCCCCACATCAGGCTCTCTGCTCAGTGGGGAGCCTGCTTCCCCCTCTCTTTCTACTTGCCTCTCTGCCTACTTGTGATCTCTCTCTCTTTCTCTCTGTCAAATAAATAAATAAAATCTTAAAAAAATAAAAATTATCCACATTAAAAAAATCAGTTATTACTTTTCCATAGAAATATGTTAAAATAATCTACACATTATAAAAAAGACTCTTTATAGATAAATTAGTTTAAATTTTTAAAAACATTATTTTGAGTGCTAAAAGGCAATATTGAAGACACAATTCAAGTTACAAATTAGTCATCCATGGTTTCTAAGAAACATAGGAATAAATTGGGTTATGGTTTGCAGTTTTAACTTGTGATTATTTATTCTAGACTAAAGATTAGGTATTTAAAGAAATGTGCTTAAGTGAAAAATAAACAAATATGCATGTGGGTGTTTGTTTATTCGTTCTTTTGCCAGCAATTATTCTTTGCACATTTCTATTACTTTATTGCGAGGGAAGACAGCAGGTACAATATCTACAGGAGCACTTTATCAGTTCAGTATACAGAGTGAGAGTCTGGCCAGCTGGGTGGCTCTCCACAAACAAAACAAGGTTGAACAATGTGAGAGATGCCCACTCTTGTGGACAAAGAACAAGCTTCACTCCCCCAGCTGCCTCTCACTTTACCCCACAACAGCGTGCCAGGAGGTATACACCCTAGGACCAGCAGATTAGTTGCTTCATGGAGCCAGTCTTTGTAAATCCTTAAAAGTATTTTGAATGGAGCTATAAAAAGTTAAAGCATTGAAATTCCCTTCTCAAGTTATTAACTGTAAGGGTTCAATCTGCTGTCTTAGGGAATTTACTTTCCATCTGTTCACGTAATTTATTTACAAATAAACTAGGGAGATTCTTTAAAAGGTTGATGAGAAGTGGCTAGACTTCTAATTGGAATCACTGACCCTCCTTGAGTGGATTTTAGCCACAATGTGAAGAGGAAAAGACAAAGATAGTGGATGGCATGAGTGATTTAAAACAAAATGAAATTACCAAGACAGTTAAATATGACAGTACAATTAGAATGTGATTGAGGAAAGAGAACTAGGAAACAGGTATGTTCTTCCTTCTTTTTTCATTCTCTTCAGTTTATCCCTTCAAGTGTTGTACAATATTACATAATTATTATTTTTAGGTCAATGAAATAATTATACTCTCAAAGCATTTGTTAATTTATCCATTCAAGGGTTTAAAAATGTTCATTCAGCATTTCCTACGTAAAGGCATGTGGTAGCTTCTGGAGCTTTCCCTTTTGAAGCTTATAGACCAATGGGGACATCATGCATTGATTATTGTTTAATCATAAAGTGCAATACTTGCAAAAAAGGAAGGACACAGGGAACTATGAAAGTGCAATAGGAAAACCATATTTCACTTGTGGATTGAGAGATAGGTTCTCTAAGGAATGTTTAGGTTCCACTCTGAGAAATGTATGAGTCAGACATAGAAAAGCGTGTGATAGGCAAGCAGAAATGAGACAAAGCAGAACCTTGTGGCCCACATTAACACATTTATTATTGTTGTTGTTATTATTATTATTTTAAATTTAGTGAGCAATAAATAGAGAAGGACCATATCATATTCCTAATATTAGAAAGCACTATAACTTTAGTTTGGGAATATTAAAAAGATCTGGAGATGAATAGTGGTGATGATTACACAACAATGTGAGTATACCTAATGCCACTGAACTGTACACTTAAAAATGGTTAAAATGGTAAATATTATGATGTACATATTTTACTACAATAAAAAAGAAATATATTCAATCTCTCTGAAAATATGCCCTCACATAGATATTTATGTTAACCATCTCAGTGTGTTATGATGATATGAATAGAGGTAATTCATGTAAAGAACTTGAGAGATGCCCTGGCAGAGTTGAACTACTATATGTATATTCCAATGATGAGAAAAATGAAGATGACACTGTGCTGTGGATGTAGATGTTAGGATCCAAGTACCATCATGTATTATCATTGGCAAGTAGTGTAACTGCTTAACTTCATTTTCTTGATTTGTTAATTGAGATGAAAAGCAGTTACCTATAGGTTATTGTGAAGGTAAAAGATATGTAAAACATAACTGCTCAGTATCTGGAATGTAGCAGGTGTTCAGCAAATAAGTAATTTCTTTTACTGGAATACTACTCATGGGATATTAATCCTTAAAACTACAGAGAAATTATCAATAAAAGTCAAATATAAATGTATCCATTGTATCTAAATTCTAAGAGTAATAAAGATACTGGACTAATCCTGAAGTCATTTGTAAGGAGAGTGATTGCTAGATCATATGCTATAGGTATGTTTAATTTTGTAAGAAATTGTCAACCTGTCTTTGGAAGTAGTTCTACCATTTTTCATTTCCACTAGGATTGAGTAAGATTTCTAGTTGTTCCATACTCCTCATCAGCATTTGGTGTTGCTAGTGTTCTGAATTTGAGCCATTCTAATAGATGCATAGTGATATTTTTTTGTTTTGATTTGCAATTCCCTAATGACATGTGATGTTGAACATCTTTTCATATGCTTATTTGCCATCTATATATCTTTTTTGATGTGTCTATTCAGATTTTTTGCCTGCTTTTTATTTATTTTTATTTTTAATTTTTATTTTTATTTATTTTTATTTATTTTTTAAAGATTTTATTTATTTGAGATAGAGACTGAGAGAGAGCATGAGAGGGGAGAAGGTCAGAGGGAGAAGCAGACTCCCCGCGGAGCCGGGAGCCCGATGTGGGACTCGATCCCGGGACTCCAGGATCATGAACTGAGCCAAAGGCAGTCGCTCAACCAACTGAGCCACCCAGGCGCCCCTGCCCATTTTTTAAATTGGGTTGTTTTCTTGTTGAGTTTTAAGAATTCTTTGTATATTTTAGATACCTTGTTTATGAAATATATGTGTTTTGCAGATATTTTTTCTCATTCTGTGACTTGCTTTTTAATTCTCTTGATACTGTCTTTTGCAGAGCAGGAGCTTTTAATTTTAATAAACTGCATCTTATCAATTTTTTTCTCCATGGATTGTGCCTTTATGCCTTTGGTGTTGTATGTACACAGTATCACCTTGGTTTTCTCCTATGTTACTTTCTAGTTTTGTAGTTTTGCATTTTACATTTAGGTTTGTGATCCATTTTATAAAGTGTGAAGTCCGTGTCTAACATATTTTGCATGTGGATATCCAGTTGTTACAGCAACATTTGTTGAAAAGATGATCTTTGCTCCATTGTACTGCCTTTGTTCCTTTGTCAATGATCAGTTGACTATATTTAAGTGGGTCTATTTCTGGGCTCTCCATTCTGTTCTATTGATCTATTTTTCTTTTGCCAGTATCACATTATCTTGTTCACTGTAGCATTATAGTAAGTCTTGAAGTCAGGTAGTGTCAGTCCTCTGCCTTTGTTATTCTCCTTTAATATTTTGTTGGTGATTTAGGTTCTATTACATCTCCATCTAAACTTCAGAAATGGCTTGTCAACACACAAAATAACATAAGATAACTTGCTGGGATTTTAAGTGGAATTGAATTGAATCTATAGATTAAGCTGGGAAGCACTGGTATCTTGACAATGTTGAATCTTCTACCTTTTCAGCTTTGCATGCAAATTTGCTAAGGGTGTCTGGGTGGCTCAATCAGTTAAGTGTTTGCCTTCAGCTCAGGTCATGATCCCAGGGTCCTGGGATTGAGCCGCACATCGGGCTCCCTGCCAGCAGGAAGTCTGCTTCTCCCTCTCCCTCTCCCTCTCCCCCCACTCACACACACACTCCCTATCTCTCTCAAATAAATAAATGAACTCTTTTAAAAAGGAAAATTTGCTAAAATACTTGTTTAATGAAAGAATAAATTGAACTCTTACATACGGTAGCCTTATCTCAAGAGTTTGTCCTCTTTCTGCAGCTTAGTTCTAGTCAAATATCCAGTTGAGTGATAAAGTTAAAGATCTAACACTAAGAAGTTACCTCTTTGCATTAGGCCTGTCTGAAGATAAAGGATGGATAGATTAGACAGATGCAATTAGTAGAAGGTGGCAGAAAGGACATAACTACAGTGTACCTGAGCTTATATAGGTTAAAAAAAACTATGCCACTATGTACACCCTAAAGATGCTGTGATCAGCTTTATAAAATAATATAGGGTTACAGAAGGGAAGAGGGTGGGCGGATAGAGTAGCTGGTTGATGATTATTAAGGAAGGCATATGTGATGAACACTGAGTGTTATATGCAACTAATGAATTCTTGAACACTACATCAAAAATTAATGATGTACTATATGTTGGCTAACTGAACATAATAAAAAAATAAAATAAATAAAATAATATGTATGTTCTAGATGAGTCAGGGTAGTTTCTTATTCTCAGCAAAACATTAGGTACTGACTCCTATTAAAATAAAAATACTAATTACCGAAAATGAAATGGAATCCTTCCCAAAGAAGGAGATACACCAACAGGAAATGACAGAAGCATAATTAAACAATCATTACTATTTTAAAGAAAGACCTGAGGATGAGTACCTATAGTAATTCACAAACCTCCTGTGTGTACATTAGCAATAATACCTGATTTAGTTATTTTCCATTGATAAAAATACTGATCACTTTTTTTTTTCACTTTTTAGGGGTGTAACTTATTCCACAACTCTTAGTTACATAAGAAGCTCACTTTTATAAAGGCAAGAGATTTGCAACCTGAAATTTTTAACTTTTTAGTTGACCTGATTATGCAAACCTGACAGTTTGCCCACATCTTGTTATATAATGTATTTGAAAAGAAATATAAAAGGCAATACATGGTGTTTTTGTTTCTCTTGGAATGCTGAGAGTCAAGGATGTTTGATTTAGCAGAATAAAATCATTACAAATTCTTCTTCCCAAAAATTCCAGATACAGTAAACAAATGGAACTCAAAAGGAAAACTGGAAAGTGAATAAACAAAAACATGATGGGGTTGAAAGAAAAATGTATCTATTGATAGAAAAAATACTTATTAAAATACCAAAAATATTAAACAAGAATATCCTGGTTATTATTATTATTAAATATTTCAGATATAGTTCAAATATAAATAAAGAATGAATGGTCACTTAGATAACTCATCTTAAAATATTGCCTTTGCCTAAAGTTTACTGCTTAATTGCCTAACTTTTTTTTTTTCACTTTAACTGTGGAGATCTTTATATCATTTCTGTATAGTCATGTAAGGAGTTTAGTTTTCAAGCTAAATCAAAATTGCTTAAAATGTCAATTATGATTTAAGAGGATATTTGGGGATAGAAGTATGGACATCTTGAATTCAACCCTGATACTTTATTGAATAAGACCAAAAGTCTTTTAATAACCTTAATAAGTCTTATGCATTCAAAATTAGCTCACAAAAATAAGAGAGGATGAATTACTGCATTCTCAAACCTATGAGTTTCTAACATCTTTACTCTAAGAAACTGAAACTACAGTAGTGGTATTCCTTAATTCTTTGAAACACCAAGCAACATTTTTAAAAATCTTTTTTAATTCGGCACAAATTTTTGAGCAAAAGCCCAAAGTAGTTCTTCTAAACTCATGGAAATTTGAAGAAAGTAAATAATTCTGGCAATTGAGCAAAGGGCTGCAGGGCTCCTGCCAATAGGTACAGCTGTCGCCGCTTTCTTCCCTTATTTTCGGTTTTTAGTTAGTGAGAGGGCCATGATGGGGGAAAAATCATTTCAGGTTTATATTTCTTCTGTTTTTTTTTTTTTAAATTTCCCTTTCACTTTTGCATTGCATAAAAGAAACTGACTTAGAGGTCTACCTCTTAACCGGGCTTCACATGTTATCTCTATGCAGTGACTTTCAGATACCTATTCCCAGTCCTAATACCCTCCATATTCTGGTATCATTTATTCAGATGTTTACTTGGTAGCTCCACTTGGATGCATAATAGGAAACTGAAACCTATTACATATTGAAAACTAAATCTCTCGTCAACTTACTTTTTCACCCAAACCCTGCTTCTCCTTTGCCAGGTGGCAGTGTCCTCCAAATGGGCAATGGGAAATCCAAGAAGTGAAAACTCACCTCCTTCCTTTCCCTCACCTCCTATTTTCAAGCAGAATTTATTCCTCACAGGTCCAGAGTCCCCTTGGAACTAAGGACCATAGATCTTGGGTTTGCTGAATCTCTAAGGACCTAACACGGGTACATGATAGACCCTAAAATATTCTTAAAGAAATGAAATTGCCTATTTAACTGTTTCTACGTTTACTAACTAAATTATGGATTTTATATATATACAGTGCAAATTGTATTGGCAACTGCAGAGCATTAGAGAATCCATCAGATCTTGGAAGAGAAATGGTGTTGTATCATTCCTCCCATTTGTAGAAATGCATGGAATTATGCTGAAACCAGTGTTAACTGTTTAATAGCAAATCTTATGCTTAAAGGCTTATAAATGAAGGCAGTTACATAGCCATTCACAGGTGTGGTGCTTTTCTTTCAATTATCAGCTTTCTTCTACGACATATCTTCAGTGGGATTAAATACACACACCCCCACTCACATGCACACACATGTATTTATTGATCACACAGGGTGCAAAGTATTTAAGCCCCAATAGAAATATGACAATATGTCTAAGTCATGTTATTTTTCCTCAGTAACTTCTAATCTAGATTGGGTGAAGCAGAACTAATACAGGTGTCTTATGTACAATTCTTACAAATACATATTAGTATTCCCATTTGCCAATTGCTGATTTAACTTGCCAAATGAAATAGTCATATGAAAGAATTCTGACTGCATCTACACTCTTGTATTTTAATCTCTTTGCCTTTTGATAATATAAAAATCTAAAATGCTCTTACCATATGTCCAGACTTTTCAGGACAGTTTTATAATCAGATGTTCTACTATACTTATCCTCATAAGCCATCAAGACCTGTCAAAATACCAAATTTTGGCAAAGAAATCACTTCTCCAAGATAATTTTTTTCTCAACCACTGAAATTGTCTTCAGATACGTTTTCTAATAAAGTGTCCCTGTATTCAGTTGGAAGTGGCTTTGCATTTGAAAGATAAGCAAGAACATAATAATAAGGAATCTATGATTGAGTCAAACAAATCACTCCATGATTTTATTTATTTATTTTTAAAGATTTTATTTACTTATTTGACAGAGATAGAGAGAAGAAGAGAGGGAACACAAACAGGCAGAGCAGGCAGAGGGAGAAACAGGCTCCCTACCAAGCAGGGAGCTCGATGCAGGGCTCAATCCTAGGACCCTGGGTTCACAACCGGAGCCGAAGGCACTTAACCAACTGAACCACCTAGGGACCCCTCACTCAATGATCTTAGACAATGGAGAAAACCTCATATGAGATTACCAAAGGGTAGACTTTCCTATAAAGATAAATCTTGATCTAGGTCTTGAAATATAGAAGAGATGTGTTTTCGCCTCCATAAACTGAGGTTAATAATAATAACTACATGATTGGTTCATATGATTATTACTTAATACTTAAGCTTCTAGAACAGAGCATGGCTTGCAAGTTGAGAGATGATAGAGTATGTTTTTCTGTTAACCATTAAACTAAGGACTATTTAATCTTTTAATTTCTATAATATTTCTAATGATAATTATAGAATATATGATATGATTATAAAGTATAAAATATACTACAATATTATAATTATAATTTCTATAACCTAGTATAATATGTAGTATAACATAAAATGAATACTCAATAGACATTTGTTGAATGAATTATGAAATGATGGTGTATCATTGACAAATTTTGAGGCAGAGAGTACAAGAGTTAACATTTTTGAAGATCAAATTAAATTTTGTATTATTCACTGAGTCAGATATTTGGATGCGTGTTCATTAAAAATAATAAATTTATGGCACGGGTTACTCCTGGTAACAGGGATAGGGGATAGATCCAGTGAGATTGCTCTGATCCTTGCGCCTAACTAGACTTTAAGTTTCTGAAGTTTGAGAATTTGCTTCCGCTTCTATTACCAACTGGGGTTCATCTGGGCTCTTTCATATAATAAGTGCTCAATAAATACCTGTTTGCTAAGACTTACATGTGATACAAAGAAATAATTACTTATGAGAGAAGAAAGATATTAACAGAAACTATGGAATCTCTTTCCTTTAGATTTCAGTTTTTGCATCAGCCACATCTTTGTTCTGAAATTTTATATAAATGGAGGGATGTATCCACTCTTGTCTTATTGGAAACTTAATTAATATTTAGTACAAATTTGAGTAAAAATGGATAAACCTTTTTGTACAGCTCAAGACCCTGTTGTTATAAATCTGAAACCTCCACATAATGGCATCAAAATATAGGAATTAGGGAGCTTCTCCAATATCTCTTCTGTCAATGGAACCATGAAAAGTAGAATAAGAGTTCTAGAACACGAACAGAGTGCTCATCAACCAAAGCACTTAGGACTAAAGAGAATGATGACATTTTCTTGCAGAACAATTCACCAAGGGAAACTCACTAACTGCCTGTGGAAGGAACCAAAAGTTCAATAGTTGGCATTTGAGGTTCCACAATTTGATTACACTCTTCTTTCTACTTATCTTTTTCTAATGCTGCCTCCCATGAGTTCAGTCCCTGGCTATATTGAACTCTGCAGAGTTGTCTGAATTTAACCTTTACTTTCCTCCTTTATGCTTTTACTATCGTCATTTCCTTCTGTTTGCGTAGATCTGCCTATCAAATATCGACCAATGCTTTGCTTTTAGTAATTACTCCATAAATGTATTCAACAGACGTTAATTGAGTGCCTTCAGTGTGTAAGGCTTTGCATTAGGCAAATAGAGTATAGAAAAAAGAATGAGACAAACTGTTGTTGAGGCATTTAAATCTAGAAAGTCTCTCACTATATATATATCTTTGATTTACTATTATGTTTGCTACAATCACAAAATGTTGTGACTTGTTAGGTGCTTCATAAATATGTATGGGATGAATGAATAATTAAAAATTACCATCTAGCTACCTTTCTGACTACATTATTTTATAATCTTCAAAGAAAATGAAACAAAGTTCTTGGTCTTTGAATAGCACGCGATAAAAACTGATGTCTGATTTAATAGCACAAATAATATCGCATATTGTCTTACATGTGTTTCAGAAATAAATACTTGTTGAATTGTTTTTACTAGAATTGAAGTGCATTTAAAAAATAATTATCTTATATTCTTTCTAGCAATAGGGGCCTAAATTTTTTTGGTAGAAATCACTCATCAATTTAAGTACCGATACAATGACCTATAGCTAGTGACTCTTCTCTCTTATTTAAAAAAATAGAATGTCAGGGACACCTGGGTGGCGCAGTTGGTTGAGCAGCTGCCTTTGGCTCAGGTCATGATCCCAGCATCTTGGGATTGAGTCCTGCATCAGGCTCCTTGCTCCACGGGGAGTCTGCTCCTCTCTCTGTCTCTGCCTGCCTCTCTGCCTGCTTGTGTTTTCTCTCTATTAAATAAATAAAAAATTAAAAAAAAATAGAATGTCAAAGGTTATATCCTACTCTTTCCTTCTGTGTGGTATCTCTCTTAACCTGAACAGCAGCAAATAGGAGATAGAAGATCATCAGCCTTGTTCTTCAATCATGGGTGGGTCTCTTGTCAGAAGACAGTAGGAAATTTTATGTGCCTTTAGATTGGTGGTGTAGAATAAATACCTGCTCTTTTACATGCAAGACATACAGATACTGTGTAGCAAGAAGCAGCTGCTGACATCCTGAACCTTTGCAGCTGCATTAGGGAGAATGGCTTCAAGTGGAGCTTCAGAAAGCTGAGTGGCAGCAGCAGTGAATCGTTTTTATTAGACATGACTGTCTCTCTAAAGGAATAAAGTCTTACAAAGGAGGGATTACAGCCCAGGAAGTCTTTAAAACTCCCAGTGTAAATTGAGTGAGTGTTTCAACCCTGATGTTTCTTCCCAGGTTTTGTTCTTTTGTGAATGTCTGAGAGAGCAAAAGGCAAAGAAGTTTGAAAGTTCTGTCTTGCTGGCATAGGATTTTTTTTTTTTTCTACTGGCAAAGACTTATTATTAAATCCTGTTTTGGATTGTTAGATATGAATCACAGGGAAGGTATCATGGAACACATTTCTTTGTAGTAGTACAGCTCTCTCAGATCAGTTTGAACTGCCGTTGGGCAACAAGTGAAGTTAACAGTACATTCAGTCATGTCATTATAGTCCAACAGGTCTCCTTTAACAGTAGGAAAGCTTCCAGGTGTTAGCCAAAGTGATATATCAAAATGCCTTGTTCCTTATGACATGATAAGGTAAATCAGATGTAGACACACTGGATATTCAAGTCTCACCCAGAGCAAATGGCACAACTTTCAGAAGTAAGTTATTGAATGTTGCATACCTTCTGATTTTTAGAGTCTACTGGTTAAAGATGTGGCCCAGTGAATTAAGAACACATTTGATTGTTCTCTGTGAGTGTTGGAAATATTCTGACCTTCACTTAATATACTTACTACAATAGTTTTTGAACTTTAGTATGCCTACAATTTACTTGGGAAGCTTGATTAAAATGTAGATAGTTGGGTTATTTCCCCCAGAGACTCTAACTTTCTTGGGAGTTTCTCAGAAATCCATTTTCTTGACAAGTACATCCAAATGCTGTTAAGGTAGGTTGCCCCTAGCCTGTATTTTCGAAAGCACTAACCCATTAGCTGAGGTTACCTTGTTACCTTCAATACTCCTACTCACTATTTGGATCCATTCAGTTGCTTCCACTGAGCCTTTAGGCAAGTCTTTGACAACACAGGAATTACCAGTTCTGCTTCCCAGTATCCTTCCAAACTTGTATCAAAACTCACCTGTCGGGGCACCTAGGTGGCTCAGTGGTTTAAAGCCTCTGCCTTCCGCTTAGGTCATGATCTCTGGGTCTTGGGATCAAGCCCCGCATCGGGCTCTCTGCTCGGCGGGGAGCCAGCTTCCCCCTCTCTCTCTGCCTGCCTCTCTGCCTACTTGTGATCTCTCTCTTGT
>CM052807.1:56136385-56244055 GCA_028533885.1 Nasua narica
CCCTCCCTTGAGCTAATTAGCCCAGAGGGCCTATGGGTTGGGTTTGGGTTAGTCAATAGGAACGCGGAACCCCTGCCCGGGAAAGAATATAAACCCCGCCTTTTGCCCGCCAAACTTGTGCGCCAATTCTGGCCAGGGTGATAGGCTAGTTCAAACAGTTACTAAGCAACTTTCTGTGTGTTACAATCTCATTGGCCACAGGCCGCTCTAAAACTGTTGTGCTCATTGAAACTCGCTCTCTTTCTCTACACCACGCCGCTGTGTCGGTGAGTGTGAGAGGGAGCTCAAGCTAGCTTGAATAAAGGGCTCTTTTGCTTTTGCATCGGACTCGGCTCCCTGGTGGTATTTGGGGATCTCAAAATCTGGGCATAACATCTCTCTCTGTCCAATAAATAAAATCTTTAAAAAAAAGACTCACCTGTCATATTTCACCTTTTATTTGATATTCATCTGTTATTGTGAACAGCAATTCTTTGCCAAAAGTAGCACTATATTTAAAGTAGAATAAAATATGTATTTGCCCTTGACTAATTAACTGATTCTTATTAATACACTGATAGGAAAGAAATTGAGTAGAATCTCATAAATATGTTTGAGTTTTAAATCTTGCTTGATAAAACAGCTCCTCCCTTGTTCATTGACTGAATCAATAATTCTTGGAATTGCAAATACTTAAAAAAATCATATTGCCTGATTTGTTCATGATTACTATCTCCATTTTCCATTAGTATCTCAATTTTATAATTTCAAGCAAAATAATTGGGTAGAATTGACACCATGACATTTTCACGGAGGGTAGGGGGGGTAGTTTGGAATCAGCAGGGCCTTTCTGCATTTTCTCAAATTTCAAGAGATATCAAACCATATATACATACACTCCTAAAATGTGGGACAATATCTATGTAGGACTTTCTATTTACTACCTAAAAGCAATGATTTCCTGAAATTATCTGTGTGAATAAGCATGACTGCATCAGTTATAGTCGTGTATGACATCTTTGGCTTAAATTAGCCTGTGAAAAATAATGTGCTATAAATATCACAAGCAAGGTTCTACTATTTTTAAGTTGCTCTGCATATATTACATGGTTTTAAAAATAAATGACTAATTAGCTTAATCATAAATCCAATTATCTAAAAATGTGAGTATTCAGTTGTTCTATAAAATGCAGGCTGTGCTGTCAGCACTCACTTAATATTCATATCTTCAAAACGCCTTCAGAATTTTTTTTTTCTCAGTAGCCTCTCAGTCATATTTCACAATCTGGTGATGTTACATTTATTGAAATGTTTTCAAATGTATTGTATCGCTCCTCCTTTTCCATATATTTCACACAAAATCGAATGGGGTGGGCTGTTTCAGGGACTAAGATGGTTGCCATCTAAAGAATATTATGCTCTACTGGCTAGTGGGACAATGGATGACTGTTCTGAGTAAGGATGCTCTTTATGATCATTTTCAGAAAATGGGGTATTTTTCTTGAGTGTGTGCTCTTATTCTTTGGCTTTGAACAGCAAATTCTCCAGAAAGTTTTGCTAAGTACGTTTGATCATAGCAGTAAGCTGCTAAAATATTGTTAATGACTTTGCAGGAAAATTGTTGAAGATAATTATAATTTGATGATAGAGTCTAAAGAAGTCAGTGTGAGGCTGGAGAAGAACATCTAAAGTATGCAGTTATTCAGCTAGAGAGAGATGTGTCACCTATGTTTAAGTTAGATTCCATCTGAAAATTAATTGGAGATACAGAATATTGATAAGATGTTTAATGGACTTACCATTTAAATATATAATATCCCCTTGCTAAAGGGGTAGTGTCTTTTAAGTTCAAAAGCTAATTTTATTTCTGGAAAATTTAATGTATTCCACTTTAATATTTAGTTTTATTCTGTGCATATGTTGTAGGGTTTTTACTTACACACACACGCACACACACATAAATGCACACTTGTGTTCATAGCCATACATGTGTTAGTATTCACAATCCTGTGAAGAAGGAACTTAGGTTTCCATTATACATACTGGGTGACTGACTCCTCAGGAAGATTAAATGATCTATATTGCAGAGGCAGAATTTCAGAATGAGTCTGAGGATAAATTGCCCCCTGCTCTTATAATGTAGATTAGGAGATATTGGTGTCTTTTCACCTAGATTAATCTGTGTTCAATTCCAATAAGCTTCCTCTAACTGTTTTCTGGAAATGATACTTTATAGCAAATGTTTCTCAGAAATAATATGAGTGCCATAAGTAAATATTCTTTTTGACATGGCCTTCATGAATTGTGTTGAGGGTAGATCAGAATAGACTCCTAATGTCCTCTCAAGTGTCTTTTCTTTCTAAAATAGAGATGTGACCATTTGATTCTTTATTTTAGTATTTTATCAATATTTGTAAAATCTTGTTCACTGTCAATGTAAATGATTATATTATCATCAGTTGAATGAAATATCGGTTGCATTGGCCTTAATTATATAATCCTTTAATTATATAAGTACTGAATACTTCACAAATAATTGTTGTTGGTTAAACGCTTGCCAATGTATTGTTGAAACTTTTTTAAAAAACATGTGGCGGGCGCCTGGGTGGCTCAGTTGGTTGGGCAACTGCCTTCGGCTCAGGTCATGATCCCAGAGTCCCTAGATCGAGTCCCACATCGGGCTCCCAGCTCCATGGGGAGTCCGCTTCTCACTCTGACCTTCTCCCTTCTCATGCTCTCTCTCACTCTCTCTCTTTTCTAATAAATAAATAAATAAACAAACAAACAAATAAATAAATGAAATCTTTTAAAAAAAATAAACATGTGGATTAGACTATGCCAGAACTAAACCTAAGAGCTAGATGATGTCTGTCCAACAGAAAAATGAATATCTAGACATGGACCAAATTTCTCAAAGGAGAACACTAGCATTGTCTAAATTAGAAAGGGAGAGGTAAGGAACAAGACAAGTGTGGGAAGAAAGGAGGAAAAGCAAGGAAGGAATAGAATGTGCCACACTATGTTGTCTTATTGTAACGTGTTGTTTTAATGTATGACTAAGACATTTAATAGAGGATGCTGGAGAAAAGAAGTTGAATTCCCTTGGAAATTAAGGAAGTGCCAGTACATATCAGGGTTACAGCAGTCACTAGACACTTAGAGATCTGTGATGGTTTGGGGGATGCTGCCGCCAAGTAGAATACCCACAGGGCTCTCAAGGCCAGCAAGTTCCCGGAGCTGGTCAGCACAGTGCGGCCTCTGGGACAGGAATGCATCCTTGGTTCCTGCTTTTAAGCATTGTGTATTTTCAGCTACTGAGAAGAAAAAGGTCTGCTCCTGTAAGTGGCACGTCTTTGTCAGAGCTGTTCATTTTTTTCATTTGCTGCAGCACTTTCAGGCCTGTGGGGGCTGGGGAGTAAGTTGTGAATAAGGAATGGTACGTCCTCCAGAGTGAAGGAAGAAGAGCAGTTTCTTCTGCAGAAGTGGGCTTCAGCCTCTCTGCCTCTCTCCTCTGCAGCACTGCTTAGCAGATGTGATGAGTGAGTCACAAATGATGGGATAACTGGTGACACAATAGAACAAGTCTCTAGCAGAAAACAAATGTGTGGACAAGATGTGAAAGATGCTTTTATATTTGAACAGCAAGAAACCCATTACATGAAATAAATTACATGCTGTCAGGCTGATGACTCATTGTCCTATTGAAATAGGCAATATTTTGGAGTGAAGGAAAAGATAGCACGGTATGACACAGACAAGCTCAAAATAATGAAAACTTTTCCTTCTGACTCGAGTGTGAATATTCAGATTAGAAGACAGAGACACAGACAAGCTCAAAATAATGAAAACTTTTCCTTCTGACTCGAGTGTGAATATTCAGATTAGAAGACAGACTTCCAACAACACTCAGGGAAGTGCATATTAAAAATGTTTTGAAATATTGCTGGTTAGATGACTCTATTCTAGACTACGTTTATAAGCTGCAATAATCCCTAACAAAGAACAAAGCTCCAATAAGCGACATTCCTTGTAATTTATTTTCACCATCCTACCCTTATTTTGAGGAATTAAAGTTAAATTTTGGTTTGTTTATGGCAAGTGCTTTGGAATAGCTATGGAGTGGTCCGTTCCTTCCTTCATTTATTCAATAAATGTGTATCGAGAGACTTCTATGTACCAGGCATTATAAAACAACAATGAACATGAGACATGTCCCCTGACCTGATGAGCCTATGGCCTAGTAGAATAATAAATTAATATTTAGTAAATATTTTCATAGTAAATATTTCGCATGCACAATGTTATGCAACTCTTAGCGTAGTCCTATGAAATAGTCGTCTTTCCGTATTTTACACATGAAGAAAACTAGGGTCAGAGATTGAATAACTTCCCGTAAGTTGCAAGCTGAACAATGGATGAGAAAAGTTGAACTCACAATAACAGAGAGTAGAATGGAGGTTATCAGATGCTAGGGTGTGGGGAAAGGGGGAAGTAAAAAATAGAGAGGACTGTTGGTTGCCAGGGGCTTGGAGGAGGAAATCTAATGAGTTATTGTATAATAGGTACAAAGTTTCAATTTTGAAAGATGTAAAAACCTATGGTGATGGATGGTGGTAATGGTTGTTCAACAATATGAATTTACATAATACCAGTGAACTTTAAAATGGTTGGGGTAGTATAAGTCCTGCCATCAATGGGGAAACATTTCATGACAAGGACCCAGGGTGTTTGTATATGTGCTATTTGTGAAAACTTTGACAAAATGAAGATCCTTTTCAAAAAATCATGAAGTTCATTATTTAGTACATCAGCAATTTATCACTAATTGTAATAATATTTAAAAGAAAAACAACCACAATATCTTTGATTCTTCCTACCAGCCCCCCAGTTAAATTTGATCTTCAATTAAGTTAATTGATATGGAAATGTTTACAACTATGCCATTTGTAGAAAAAGAACTGTTAAGCTCAATTCTTAGAGTTAAAAACTAGAACACAGCAGTTGAGTGACTTCTCATGTTCCTACAATGTCAACCATGGAGGCAGCTGATAACCCTCTGATACCAAGTCTACGTGTTTCATAAAACATGGTGCTTACAAATATACTTAAATAAACTCAAACTTATTCTATAATCAAGAAACATAAAATCAAATCAAATCAATAATGTCGTTGACCCCGAATGATGAGCATTTACCTTTCCTTTTTTTTTTTCCCTATCCTATTTTTTTCTTTCCTTTTTTTTTTTTTCTTTCTCTTCTGTTTTTGATGCAGGTATTTATTATCCAGCTACCATAAAGCTAAAGCTTTTTTGGAAAATAAAAACGAACCTTTTACACATACAAGATGAAAATGTGGTTGCTGGTCAGTCACCTTGTGATACTATCTTTTACAACCTGTTTATCAGGTAAGACATATCCTTTGCATAGTCTCCATAAATTATGTCAATATAATGAAAATGTGTGTATTCACTTTATTAAATCTGGCACATGGAGTTAAAATTAATATTTTTGACATTTGTGTCAGATGTGTAAGTTAATATATATTAAATTTGACCCTATTTTTCTTTTTATTTTCAAGTAAAATTTCACAAGATTTAATCAGTCTTATGTAGTGGTAAGCTGGTAAATGTTTAAAATGTGGACCTCTGGGAGAAAAAAATAACCCTGCTGTGTAGCATTCGTCTGCTGCTGGGGAGTAAATATTCCCGGTATGGCCAACCCTGATAAATTAACATACTTTAATGGGCTGTTGGAAAAGATATACAAAGCTCACCATTATATAGTATTTTCACCATATATATAGTAAACTGAAATAACCTCAAGAGCATAAATAAAAGTAAAATGTAGTAAAATAGTAAGAAAGTAATGAGTTTTAAACATGTTACCTTTGTTTTTAACTAATTTATTTGTAAATTAATATGATTTAATTTATTTTACTGGTTGGTCAGTCTTGTGAAAAACAATTTTAAAATAATCTACAATGTGTTAAGGGCATTAAGAATAACAAAGCAGTTTTGGAAGTGCTATAGTTTTAGGATTAACACTATAACTCTATCTTTCAAAGACAAGTAAGGATTCAGAAATATTTCCTATAGATGCTTTATATTTTTATCTGAAAGCAGCATATTTTCTAATAATCAATTTTTCTAATACTTTTATCTCAATTACCTTAACTCAGTAGATGCTTGTTGAGTTGTTCATTAAGTTCAAGACATAGATGGATCTTATCCTTCATTTATCAATCCTTATTGATTGTTTCAATAATGAACCTCCTAGGCATCCTTTTGCATTTCTTGTTTATTATTAAGGAAATAAAAATGCTATTTTATTTTGGGGACAATTTTTTATTATTATGACTTCAGAATTCATAAAATAATTTTTATCAGTGCTTGAGAATTTTAATGACATTGCTATAACCACAGGAATTATGCACACAATTACATGCATATTTATATATTGACCCAAAATTTTAATGCAACTATAAGATGTAAAGACATGATATCAATAGTTGCAAACATGTGATGATACATCAACTATAATAGTAAAGGTCAACTAATGTCATTTCATTAACTAGTATCTCAGTTATTTGATTAATGTTTGAAACCACAACTTGAAAGCTGCTTTGGGGTTAAAATTGCTTTATATTTTATTTTTAGAATTTACATGGTACAGAAGATATGGTCATGGAGGTAAGTTGATGAAAGGGTAAGTTTTTAAAAATAGCTTTTCTCAAATGAAACATATTTCATCTCTAGCTTTAACCATTAAAGGCAAATGGTTAATGTTACATCACTTGGGGATTTTGTACGATGGTTTATCTGGGGTCATAAAACAACTTGTTTGATTGCCAGAATGAATTGAATGGATACATCACAAACATATATGCTATTAGAGGATTGTAGTAGATGGAAAATATTCCATGTGGCCTGTATTTTTTTCCTGCATGCTTGGTAACAATTCTGTGCTATTAAATTTTGAAGCAATATTTTAAATATTGTAAACACCTAAACTTACTTTTGAAAGCCTCTTGCTTTGCTGAAAAGATAGAACTGAAGTTAGTGACCTCAGAACCTTAAGATTCAGTTTAATTAGGACTCCAAAGATGTTGCAGAATTTATTTTTTATGATTTATTAAATATAACTGTCAATTCTGCTAGTTGAGATTCTACTTCAACCACTGAACATTTCTTGCCAGAAATAGAGGCAGCATGGGATATAGGAGAAAATAGAGTCTAGAGTAAGAACAGCTTGGATTTGCCTCTTCAACCTGGTGGTATTCACTAGCGATGTGATCTTGTACAAATTATTCACCTTCTATGAGCCTCGACTTCCCCTTATGTAAAAATTACAGGATCCTTGTGAGAACTAAAAAAAGAATGTGATGAGAGCTTCTAGCACAGTAATCTATGTAATAGGTGCTCAGTAAAAATCCTAAGACTAGAAACTTACAGGTAATAGGAGAATGCAAAATTGAAAAGAATCACTGAGCAACCAGTGCTACAACTTGCATGTCAAGTTAAAGATATTCATGCTAGCATGGATCAGAAGAACTTCCATTTGTTGGTTGCCATGAGGATTATGTCTTAGCATGAATTCTGCGAAAGCCACTTCTGTTTCCACCTTGTGAGTTATGGATCACTGCATATATACTATATAAAGATATGTTCTCTGATTTCAAGAAGCTTACCATATAATAGGAAATAAGTAAGTAGGCAACAAATTTATAAGAAAACATATATTGAGCATTTTAAAAGATTTATTTTGAGCAGTTAAGGAATAGTTAATGTTGGGGGTTGTAGATAAGGGAGTCCTGAAGTATTTCAAAAATTAGAAATGGAGTTAATTCTAAATAAAAGAAATGGGACAAATAAAAATACAGAGGAAACGAAATACGGACTGTATTAAGTCAATATGTCTCCAAGCATTTCAGAAAATGCTTGTTTTGCAGGATGTTAGTAGGAATTACATTAAAAAGGACTTTATTGTCAAATAGATTTATGAAAGGCTAGTTCATAAAAGTTTAATAGTTTATTATTAACTTTAAGTGATAAGTATTTATCTATTCATTTAATAAGTATAATACATGTATTACTTCCTTGAACTGCTGTAATAAAGTACCTCAAACCGGGTCGCTTATAACAACATAAATGTATTGTCTCATAGTTCTGGAAGCTAGAAATCTATACAGTAAGGTGTTAGGAAGGCTTGCTCCCTCTGTAACCTGTAGGAGAAGCCTTCTTCCTTGCCTCTCCCAGCTTTGAGTAACCTTGGACATTCCTTGGCTTATGGAAGCATGACTCCAACATCCACCTCCATCTTCATATGTATCTTTTTCTCCCATGTCTGCCTCTGTGTCTGAAAATACCTCTTTTTAAGGTTGCCAGTGATATTGGATTAGGACCCACCTAATGACATCATTTTAACTTGATTACTTCTATAAACATCCTATTTCCCAGTGTGGTCCTATTCTGATGTACCAAGGATTAGGACGTCAACATATCTTTTTGTGGGAGCACAACTCGAACAACAATACTACACTAAGAGAAAATTATCGTGAATCTCTGATGAGAGAAGAATTGTAAAATATCCAAATATTCCCAAACTTTTTTGACCACCTAGCTAATTGTTGCTAAGAAAAAAATAAAAATAAAAAACACATGTATGCTGACTGACATCAAGTTAAATTCTTAACTGTTAACTTCAAGTGAATAGCTGGTACTTACCAGCAAACATACTTCACTTCCCCAGTGAATTCATTTTCTCATTTTCCTAGATCATGTCATAGTTGCTCCCCTCCCTTTAAAACTCCAACAGCTTCTTGCCATTCTTACTTTGCTTCCTATTACACAGAGGTATTAGAGACAGCCTGAAGATAATTTCCACAAGTTCACATTACCATGTTTACTCTCCTCCTGCATCTATGCTCATACACTTTGTCTTCCGGCTTGTTTCATATGTGATGTCACCATACTAAACCCTATACTTGTACACTTGTCCTATCCCATGTGGTTTATTTAAGTTCATTGCTGTAGCAGTTGTCCCCTGGGTCTCCTCATCATCAGTTTCTTCCTCTACTGGATTATTGCTGTCAACATACAAACATTCTGTAGTAATTTCTCTCATTTAAAAGATCATTTCTCTGCAAACCCCATACCTTATAGCTAATATTCTACTTCTCTATTTCTTTTTATTAGTATTACTAAAAAAAAAATAGACTATGCTTTCTGTGTTCAATTCTCTGACCCATATTTTCCTTTGAACCTACTGCAGTCAGACTTTCACACCAATATTCAACCAAAATGCCTTGTCCATGTCACCAATGATGTACATATTATGAACCCAATGGTCAACTCTCAGGCTTTCTACTTGACCTATTGGAAACAGTGCTGCATTTGCCGATATTATGTGTAAACATAACACCTACAGGTGAAAGAGGTGTATTTTTTTCTTATATCTATTTATTCTTAAAAGCAAGAGACCTCTCAATAGACCTCTAAACACCTCAGTGTCCAGAGTTGGGTTGCGAATTTACCACCAAGCTTGTCATAGGAAGGAGTAATGTCATGGCATTAATGACAGCCAACCTGTGCTTTTGAGTCATGTGAGGGAGGATTTGATCCTTGAGCATATCTGACTTTTATCATCAGGGTGGAAGGGGAGGACTGGCACTGGTGAGTCAAGCAACAATGTCTACTACATCACTTAGGTGAGTTGAAATTGAGGTTTTGTTTTTTTTTTTCCACGTATGAATGGGAGAGTTCTATCCAATATATTATCTTGGATATATAATAGTTTTTAACTATTACTACATAATAATCATAATAAAAATAAATAAAATATATACATTAAAAAATACATAGATATTTTGAGTTTGAAAAATAAAGTACACAAAGGGTTATTTAAAAAAAAATCATCAAACCTAACTCCACTGTTTTATATATCTCTTAAAAATGTCTTCTCTTTTTGTCTTTGGATTGTATGAAATCAACATGTATCCTATTGAGATAAAAGAATGAATACAACCAAGTTCCGTAGAGTGAACATGTAACGTTCAGATATTTAATTAGTAACTAAATATGTGAGAGTAAATATTTATTTTAGGTGCTTTTCTCAGTTATGGTCTTTCTTACTTTAATAATAAGATATAGCCATCTCAGGACCAACTTCTACCTAGCCTTACCTAAAATGAAAATAAATATATCTTTAATTCCTTTGTAATTTAGTGACAAAAACAATAAGGGGAAGAGATAAAATAGCAGTATAATACTTATCCTATAGGAATTAGAGTATGAAATAATCTTTAATTTATATAATAGGATTATCATGACTCTAATATTTAAAGCAAATATCAAAGAAAATTAAAATTCTGAAGAGAGAGCAGATATGGAATTTCCTGTGTCATAGTACTTATACCCAGATTTTTGTGATATTTTTTCAGTTAGACTCCCTTTTGAGTAATTACTACTTACCATTATTCTCATTCATATAGCATTATTCTATCTCTAATTATGATGGAGATTTTATAGCATTCACTAGCTTATCATTATTTTGTGATACAGTCACTGTTATCAATTAAAATAGATTAGAGATTGCCTCAGTAGGTGAAGTGATAAAAGCAGGCCCACCAAAAAGAACCTGCCACATAGTGGGATATACCTGAAGTAGGTATGGCAAGATGAGTTAAAGAAAACACAATATTTGGAGGCTCTAGCCTTGGACCTTAGGGCAAGGAAGTGGCTGCTATCAAGAGATGATAGGCTCTTGGGCAGGTAAAGCCCTGCAAGGGTAAATTTAGTCAATCTTTCTGCTAACCTGACCCCAGTCTTTGTTCTAACAATTTGACTGCTACAAGTTCTTCAAACCGATTCCTTTGTATTTTAGTTACAGCAAATTACTGCAGTATTACATGTTACCCATGACCCTAAAGGATTAGGACACTCAAATATCCAAAGCCAAAGCTCTAAACATCCTTGTTCCCTTATTAGTAGGGAATGGTTGACAGTGAAGACAGGCGGAAAATGATTCTTTGAGACAATTTAAATAGTGTCTCACTTAGAGAATTTTTTGTGTTTCAAGAGACTTGTAACACTCACCATCCTATAATTATTGTAACATTGTAAATATTGTAAAAATCCCAGTGTTAGACTCTGTTCAAATTTTTTTTAAGATTTTATTTATTTATTTATTAGGAAAGAGAGAGAGTGAGAGAGAGAGCATGAGAAGGGAGAAGGTCAGAGTGAGAAGTGGACTCCCCATGGAGCTGGGAGCCCGATGTGGGACTGGATCTTGAGACTCCGGGATCATGACCTGAGCCGAAGGCAGTTGCTTAATCAACTGAGCCACCCAGGCGCCCTCTGTTCAAATTTTTTTACCATTGTTTTCTTTTCTAATAGTTTTTTTTTTCCTGAGACTCTTCTTATGCTTATGTAGAATTACGTTTTTATAACTAACAGATTGAGATGATATATTACAGAATGAGAAATAGAATTTGTTTCAAAATAGATTAAAAACGAATAAAAAAATCTCTCAAGTGCAAGTCATAATTATATTTTCAATTTTCAAAAATAAAATAGCAAGATTACAGTGGACCATCTCCACATAGTGAGAGGTGAAGTAATCCCATTTTAAATAAAACTGATTATGTTAATGATGGAACTGAGAATGGTACAGAAAAAAGCAGTAGTTTTTGCCTGTTTACTTTTGTAAGTTTGACAACAAATAAACCTATATGATTTCATTCTTTCCTATTACATTTCATGATCAAATTTAAGAAATGAACTTACTTCTCTAAAAGATTACCATTATGTAGTAGAAAACTGGTGAATTTGTATTAATAGCAGATCAAAAGAGTGATTTGAAATGCTGTCTTTAATTAGCTTGAGAAGCCATCTATAATTTTGTGTTCCTTTTTAGAAGAATCTACCCAGTAAGAAAAAGGGCATGTATTTAAAAAGTAATCTTAGTTTTCTGAAACATTATACCTAATTCTTCTTTTGTGTGCCCTGTAACCCCATAATACATTCAAAGCACCATAATTTATCATCTAATTACTTCCACAGCTGTAGAAAAAGCAGTAAGATGGACATATTTTCTTTTGGCTGAGAGTGTAATGTTTGCATTAACGAATCCTTTTCTGAGCCTTGTATTCTCCCAGAAGTTTATTTTCCCCTCACCCAAGTGCCCTAACTGAGAGAACAGAGTGGTGAGCTCAGATACTCTTCCAAGGGGGTTATGAGGATAACATTCAGAGGTTCACTGAGCAGATGCATCCAATTTAAAAGCCTCTTTTGAGTAATTTATCTTTCAAGGGCCCACATAAAATATATAGAGTAATTGCTAAACCAGCTAATGGAATACATTGTTTTGTTTAGGCCTGAACATTTTACAAAAGCATGAAATGTATTTTTGTAAAATAATACTAGAAGTACTACTGTGATGTGAAGTGTGTCCTATTCTGCTTTTTGACCTAAAGAGCCTGGGGATCTATCGTAAATGCAATGTTCTCTCAATGTGAAAAATAAATCTGATATTTTGGTGGAAATTAGCTTTGTATTTTTATCCCCCTGAATGTTTCACTGTCTGTTCCTATAAAGGCCAGATGGAAGTGGAGTATAAAGAAGTATATACATATAATTTATGAAGAGTACTTGTCACAAGAAACAAAAATAGCATGGGACACTAATATTATCCAGTTTGGCATATAAATTTTGACCCAATTCACCCACAAAGTCTTTACATATGCCCCTTGAGGTATTGCCTGGCAATAGATATAGTCTCATTATTATTATTATGTGACATTCCATTACTTTCAGTGGAAAATTTCATTGCTGATATCTTTTCTAGAAAAAATTAAACTTATTTTTAACGCATATGATTAAGATGAAGAAACTACTTAAAATACCCTCAGTCTTCTAAAAGCTGACCAACATTTGTCTTAAAAGCATATATCTTAATATCAAAAGACACACTATCAAATGAAATATTTAAGACTACACATTTAATTAAAATATGCAAATCTACCAATCTAATCTTGACCTTCATGTACGCATATGTCTTTGTTGAATTTGAAGGCACAATACAGTACCAGAAATGATGAAGCCAATTTGGTATGAACATAACTATGTAAGAGTGATAAAAGTAGTTGTTTCAAGAAAGCTAATGAAATTATAAATTGAGAATTTAGAGTTATTACAACTTCTCTGATGGCACTACCAGAAGGCGCTGTGGAAGCAGATGCTATACAATAATGTTAAATAGGTTTTTTTTTTTTTTAATTTAATTTTTTTTTCAATGTTCCCAAGATTCATTGTTTATGCACCACACCCAGTGCTCCAAGCAATACATGCCCTCCTCAATACCCACCACCAGGCTAACGCATCCCCTCAACCCCTTCCCCTCCAAAACCCTCAGTTCATTTCTCAGTTCACAGTCTCTCATGCTTTGTCGCCCCCTCTGATTTCCCCCAATTCACTTTTCCTTTCCTTCTCCTAATGTTCTCCATGTTAGAGGTTTTAATTAATGCAACCCTGCACCTGTTGAGATGAGGACAAATTTTGTGAAATAGTGTGGAATCACTAATATATCCCTATTACTAAATAAGACAGGGATTTAGTTAGTTGCAAGTCTCTCCAATTGGCTGCTTAGGGAATACAAGTTGGAGATAACCCAAAGGAAAACCCCTAAACATGAACACCTGAGATTCTATTGGCAGTGTCTTTCACAGAATATAATTTTTTTTATCTTAATAGAATCCAGCTTGTTTTTTTTTTCTTTAATGGATCATGCTTTTTGTGTTGTGTCTAAAACTCATCATCAGGCTTTTTATATAAATACAATGTACTCAGAAGATATTTATGAGCCTAAAAATTCTCTGAATAATATTTATTTTTACCCTCTAAATATCTAGTCTACTTAAATTTTTAAAAAATTGAAAAATTTCACACTAAAATTGTTATTGATCAGGGTTACAGTTGGAATAGAAGTCATCTTGTTTTCAAGAAGAGAATCTAAATATATTGATAAAATTGCACTTCTCTGCTTGTCTTTTTAATCATTTTCATGTGCATTGGGAAGAAATAACAGAATCTCCAGATTAGCAGGTGTTACTAAATTGTTCCAATCAGAAAAGCTGTGCAATTGGGAGAGACTCAAGGAAGAGCTTATAAAGTAGTTCAAATAGGAAGAAAAATGGTATATGATTTTTATCATAGATAAGTACAAGGTCATTTCTTTCAGTGATTGAAAAATCTAGAGCCAACATCCAGTGAAAGTCTCTAGTCGTCAGTGGTTTGGAATTCATTCTTCATTTCCCCTGGTGTGTGGCTATATCCTAAAAGGCCAGGAAATATTGGGCATCATCAGGAAAATTATTAGAAGTGAAGCAGAAAACATTATATGTATTTTTGGCTTTTACAGCTTCGAGAAGGATATGGAAGTAGACACTGCTCACAGCAGGACTTTCAAAATCATTAGCAGAGGGCTTCTGTGAACACCTCGCCTCTGTGATCTTATTTATGGTTGTCTTATGCCTGTGGGCCCTTGGGGCATGTGTGCCTATGCCTTTCTTTTTAAAATGTTGACTCCGCATAGAACAAATGGCTTGCATAAAACAACAGTTAGGGGAAGTGCATTGGTGAAACTAAATCTCAGTTTCTCTGGTTCCTTTGATTTTGATCCAGCAATTTGCTCTCTGAAAGAGGATGGTGATAGGGAATGAACTGAGATCTGTAAATTCTTGACTGGCAATTTCAGCAAATTCCAAACTAAAAATGAGGCATCTCACTTTGAAATATTTCAGGCAAGTTTAGAAAAATTAATGCTTCATACTAGGAGAAACTAATGTGAGGATTTTACCGATCTCGTCTACACATATACAAATACATGTTGATACAATGTTAATAATACCAGAACAGCTTTTAGAAATGTCATGAGTTGATACATATATACATACATATGATATGTATAAGATGTATAAATCAAATTTTGAAAGGATTGACAAAATCACAAGAACGTTGACAAAATCAATATTGATTGAATGCTGCCAGGTACACTACTGTCTTACATGCATTGTCTCAAAATAATTCTCACAGTGTCTAATGGGATAGATTTTGTTATTATTCTCATTCTGTAAAGGCTGATATTGAGGCTTAGAGAGTTAAATCATTTTTCCCAAGGAAGTGTAAATGATACTGAGGCAAGATTTAAATGATATAATGAAACTGCTCATTAATAGAAGCTGGAACAAAGCTCTCATCTTCAAGGTCGTTGTTGGAGCAGACAGAATGTCTCTGGTGTTTGCCTTAAACTCTCTCTTAAAAAATATTTGGAGGAGTGAGCCATAGCTTTTGCTATAGCAGAGACATTTTTTTAAAGGTTTTATTTATTTGACAGAGAGAGAGAGAGATCACAAGTAGGCAGAGAGGCAGGCAGAGAGAGAGGGGGAAGCAGGCTCCCCGCCGAGCAGAGAGCCTGATGCGGGGCTCGATCCCAGGACCCTGAGATCATGTCCTGAGCCGAAGGCAGAGGCTTTAATCCACAGAGCCACCCAGGCACCCCTAGCAGAGACATTTTAATGATCTTATTAAGAATATCATCCTTCCTAGCCACACATGCTTGTATTAATTCATGTGGGGAATATGGCTCTTAGGTCTCTGTAAATGCTGCCGCATTGATGTCATATGAGTGATTCTCTTCTCTTCCTGCTGCGAAGCATCACTGTTCCTTTCCAGAGAAACAGCTGCTTCCCAACTTGCGTTTGCTTGTGATGTATTCTGAACAAGTTGGTCAGATCCCAAGAACTTTTTTATTGACTGTTCTAGATGTTACTGAGTACAGATGCTGGTCACATGTTTAGAAAAAAAAAATAAAAAAGAGACTAATTTCTCAGAGCTTCTAGAAATTCATCTATTCTCTTATTAAAAAATCATTAAGCACCTATTGTGCTCCAGACTGCTTGACAGCTAGCTGGGAGATTACCGACACAGCCACCTGTTCCAAGCATTTGTCGTCTCATGGAACAGATATTTGTACCAAGAATCACAGAAGGTGTGCTAGGTACCCTAAGGTGTGTGAGGAGTTGTGAGAATACAAATGAGGACCAACTAAAGCTAGGAGGGGTGAGAGGTAGCTTTCTGAAGGAACTAACTATGGCGGAGTCATAAAGGACTGTTTGAGTTTTGAGAGGAGGGGAAAAATGAGACAGTGTTTCCAGGAAGGGGGAAAACATGTTGCGAAGTCTCAGGGACATGAAGGCCTGGCCTGTTTGAGGGACTGTGAGTAGTTAAGCACGACAACACCAGGTGTCTTGGGAGAAATAATGAGAGACGGACAGAATTTCGAATAAAGCACCTAAATGTTTTCCTCAGGATTATGGAGGTAAATATCTTTGTTTCAAATGGAAATGGAGATCTGATGTTTCTACCATTTTTCCAAAACCTTTTTAAATGTATCCAAATTTTCTTTGACTTATAAAATAGCACAATGTAAAATAATTTTATTTTTCTTGTAGTTTCTGAGGAAGATAAAGGATTTGGACCAATTTTTGAAGAGCAGCCAATCAATACCATTTATCCAGAGGAGTCACCCGAAGGAAAAGTTTCACTAAACTGTAGGGCACGAGCCAGCCCTTTCCCAGTTTACAAGTAATGTACCTCACTGCTCTTTTCACACTGGAGTGTCAGACTAGATTATAGATGAGCTTGTACTGTGACCTTGTACTGTTAGAGAAAGCTATAATATATGGTTGTTAACAAAATGCAGGGATATTAACAAAAATATTGGCATGTAAGTTATTAAAGTAGAGTTGTTTAATGCCCAAATTGATACTAAGTTTTCTTAAATTTGTGCAAATAATCCGCTCCCTCTTTCCTACACAGATAATGCCAATGCCATTTGATATTATCCACTTAAAAATTGTCCAATGGTGATCATGCTATTAAGCATGTACAAGGTCATATGAAAATCATGCACAATTTAAATATACACATTTAGGATAAAATGTTCTTATATGCATCAACCTGGATAACTCATACTCACATATTATAGATAATATTCCTCTTTCAACTACATTTACAGAACTTACATACATAATTCTAGAAAGCACCACTTTTATCCAGTGGTCTCAAATCTATATTCTAGGCAATATAGCGAATTCCTTAAAATTAGATAATCTATATCAATATATCTCTTTCTGGTTTTTGGGGGGATATCTGTTTATGTTATAAAAAAATAACAAGGCAACAATGGGTTTTTCTGCTTCAGATGGTTCAGAAAAGTATACTGTTTCTAGTCTGATACAAAGAATAAGATTAAAAAATTAACCAAACACCAATGAATTTGAATTTCACCTGTGAAATGGTTCCATGAAGACAACACAAATGTTTGATGGGAAAATTGGGGCTCTAGTGTGTCAATGTCAGCTAACTTAATTGAAGGTTGTCATTCAACAAGATTGATTTTCACAGTATTTTTCTCAATAGAAAAACAACTTTCTATTGCTATAAAAAGTTATAACAATATATATAAGTTTAACCCTAATTGAACTCATTTTCTCTTGCGTTCAAGAGACTCTTATGAGTCTCTGGGCTAAATTACAAAATTATTCTTAAAATAAAATATGAATTTAGATACAAAAACACCATCTCTTGGAAATTATTTATATTGTTTCAATTTCATGCATGGGAATGCAAAATAAGTAGATATTTTATAAATTATAAGTAACACATTTATTTTGAAAATATTTGATAGGCTAGATTTGTTTCTACCCTGAAGCCACACATAATGGGAGTTTATATACATAGTTATGGACATGGGATAGTATAACTAATAGGATCTGTAGAGGAGATCTAATCCAAGCACATAGTTTTATAGGAGAGGAAGCTGAATAATGAATAAGTAAATTGACTTGCTCCAGAGTTAGTAAATCACAGATCCAGGACTGAAAAACAGTATAGGTTTTATGGCTTTCAAAGAAACATATACTTTTTTCAGTATGTATCTATCTAGATAGGTTGATAACATCTCAAAAGCTATTTCGGTGATCTCAAAAGCTATTTCAGTGATGCTTATTTTGTGACACCTTGTCCTTGACATTCATACATGGAAACAGCAAATCAGTCTGCAGCCTGGAATGGAGGCAACAAAACAGAAGAGACTGTTCTCAGATAGTGTTCTAGAAATGTGTGCTTCTTGATGTGCCTACCTGACCCCTACCCACAGACTCATTAAGAAGCAAAGCTTTGCATGACTAAAATTTTATACACATTGATTAGCAACTCCCTTTTCCCCTTTTTTCCAGTCCCTGGCAACTACCATTCTATTCTTTGCTTCTATAGTTTGACTCTTTTAGATCCCTCATATAAGTGCTCTTTTATTAAGTGTCCTTACCAGAATTTAAAACATAAAATAAGGAGGCAAAGCTTTGCCCAACAAATACTTTCACTAACTCCCTCCCATAGGAGGGAGCACTGAAGTCCCCAGGATGAGTGTGGTCTGACTATCTCACATTAATGTAGAGAGCTGGAAAGGAGAAGTAGATGGTTAATTGTTATGAAGGCAGTCTGAGTTTGAGGGGAAAAAAAAGGGAAAGAATTCAACTCATGATGCAGCTTGTCTGATGGAAAAGAACATTTGAAATTTTAAAACTTTACTTAATATTCAGAGCAAGCCATACTAACCTAGGTAATCATGCAATGTGTCATTCACACAGTAGTTTTATATTTATGGCACGTTCTGTGATAATTTCTTATTCATGGCAATACCCTAAAAGGTACAACAGAACTTTACAGAACTTTACCTTCTACTTATCAGCCTTGATGCTTTTATTATCTTGCATTGATCCTCAAAATTATGAGAATGCTAATAAAATTGCATTTAAAACTGTCTGAAAGGAGTTACAACAATGGTGTACATTCCTGAAAATAAAGTAAACCAGTGAACTTATCCAAACACAGCAAAATTTAGTCACTGTATGACATCAAAGGCAGAATCAAATCCACTAGAGAGGAATTAAGGCAATAAATAAAAATTTGGAGTCAACGTAATGGAAAAAAAACACGTAACAATTGGTATTGCTCAACAGGGAAACCCATTGCTTTGGCAAATGCTAAGCAACTTGACATCAGGTTTTTCAAGCAGAGCCTATAGTGCCATCAACTAGGGGAAGGGGGAAGATACACTCATTGGGTTGGGATTTGGTAGGTTTGCAAAATGCAAAAGCATAGTTTTCTGTGTTTGCTTTTAAATTACCTCCTACCTTACAAAAATTAAAACTAAAAATGTTCCAGTAATTTGATTTAATAAAAAATATTCTAAAATAATTAGGCTTTTTTTGGTATGATTCGGACCCTGATCAGAAGTGTGCAAGGCCATGAGCTATGAGGCCACAGCCCATTATTTGATCATGGATGACTCTTGCCTATGACATTGCTGAAAACATCAATCCTGGTAACAGAACGAGTATAATACATACATGGTCAGCTTAATTGAAAACTATTTTCTACATTTATCCTTCTCATCATCTCACCAAGAAAGTTAGAGTCCTGTTTTTAGTCAGTTTATTTATAACGCAATCCCTCTAAATATACCTGCAATATTATATTGCAGGCTTGGAAACAAAAGATCCAATTTATTTTTACAATTTTCAAATTGTGTGATCGACCTCTAGTGGTCAGAGTGTGACATTTACTGAGTAGGACCTTGATTTCAATTAGTTTTATTGAGAATTTATTTTGATATTTAAAATCAGTTACTGATATTTTATATTTTATTTTTGCTAGAGTAGTGATTTTAATATTTTATGTAACACATATAGATATGCATGAATCTAACTAGTACATACATAGAAGGTCATCATTTATAATCTATGTATATCTGCTAAGAAACCAGTTGATGTAGCAAAATTCAACAAAATATTTGTCCTTTCCGACGCCTCATGACTAAAGAGAACACATTTCATGCACTGGAACATTTACCTTTCTGTGCTTGAACTAAATTATAAATCATGAGCCCAGAGACTCAGAATTATAGGGTGTGAGGAAATATAACACTGAGTCATCTACTTAATCATCTGATTTCACATGGAGCTGTACCCATATTATTTTAGAATGATATTAGGCCAGTATTGCTACTTGCAGGCCTCATGACCTTTGATATGACATTTGTTTTTCTTTCTTATAGATGGAGAATGAATAATGGGGATATTGATCTGACCAGTGATCGGTACAGCATGGTAGGTGGAAACCTTGTTATCAACAACCCTGACAAACAGAAAGATGCTGGAATATATTACTGCTTAGCATCAAATAACTATGGGATGGTCAGAAGCACAGAAGCAACCCTGAGCTTTGGATGTAAGTAACTGTAACTTTAATGAGGTCCAGTGTATCTAGGTGAAGTAAAAATTAATGTTATCATAAGGTTATCATAATGTTATCATTCTTCTTGCAAGAAGAAAAAGCAAGATGAAAAGAAAATGAGAGAAAAGGTCCATAGATGGAGTGGGTCCTGTATGATCAGTGGGCCTTAACTGTGTGGAGAAAACAATTTCAAGAGAGCAAAGCATCCTGAGAGGTATTGGAAAATAAACTAAGGCCGTATTCTGAATGGTGGATGAGGCTTGGAGTTGGATGCCATGATGTCTGGAGATGCAGATTCCAATTTAACTTGACTAAATGATTTAACCTTTCTAAGCTTCTGTTTACCTTCTCTCTAAAACAGGATAGTTACATCCATTCTAAAGGAGTGCTGAGGTTTAAATGAGATAATATATATCAGCTATCTCCTGTACATGATATACAATATTGGTTCTGTGAATTGTGATTCTTATGGGGGGGGCAGCATGGGGCAAGGGGAGGGTGCTACCAGTAATGGTATTGTTAAAGGGCTTTAAATATTCAACCAATGGAAGAAAACATTTTTTTTTTAAAGATTTTATTTATTCATTTAACAGAGAGAGAACACAAGCAGGCAGAGAGGCAGGCAGAGGCAGAGAGAGGAGCAGGCTCCCTGCGGAGCAAGGAGCCCGATGCCGGACTTGATCCCAAGATGCTGGGATCATGACCTGAGCCAAAGGCAGTTGCTCAACCAACTGAGCCACCCAGGCGTCCCGGAAGAAAACATTTAAGCAGACTATTCCATTCCAGATTATCCATGGTGATTGCAAAGGATTACAGTAGGAATAGTTAATATAAATAATATGAAATTCTCATTTTTCAATGTGGTATTTTTATTGCTTTAATTTTTTATTAAAGCTGATAGGTGCTCATTTTCGGGGCGCCTGGGTGGCTCAGTGGGCTAAAGCCTCTGCCTTCGGCTCAGGTCATTATCCTGGCGTCCTGGGATGGAGCCTGCATTGGGCTCTCTGCTCAGCAGGGAGCCTGCTTCCCTGTCTCTCTCTGCCTGCCTCTCTGCCTACTTGTGCTCTCTCTCTCTGTCAAATAAATGAATAAAATCTTTAAAAAAAAAACACAAAAAAAACTAGATCAGTGGAAGTGCTAAGCCAAGCATTCTCTCTCTCTCACCCCTTTTCTTTTTTACAAAAAATTACAGTTGTGTTGCCTAAGGCTTGACTCTACCTGACAGAATCTTGTTATTTACCTTATTAGGAATAAATTAAACTAATTAAATTATGTTAAGTTTAAATTAAGTTAAAATTTCTCCTTATGAAGGCTGTCATAAAAAAAATATTTTCAGGGGCACCTGGGTGGTTCAGTGGGTTAAAGCCTCTGCCTTCGACTGCGGTCATGATCTCAGGGCTCTGGGATCGAGCCCCGCGTCGGGATCAAGCCCCGCACGGGCTCTCTGCTCAGCGGGGAGCCTGCTTCCCCCTCTCTCTCTGCCTGCCTCTGCCTACTTGTGATCTCTTTTTCTCTCTGTCAAATAAATATCTTTTTTTAAAAAAGATTTATTTATTATAGAGAGAGAGAGAGACTGAGAATGAGAGGGGAGAAGGTCAGAGGGAGAAGCAGACCTCCCGCAGAGCTGGGAGTCCGATATGGGACTCTATCCCGAGACCCCGGGATCATGACCTGAGCCGAAGGCAGTTGCCCAACCAACTGAGCCACCCAGGCGCCCTAAATAAATATCTTTAAAAAAATATTTTCAGAAACCTTGTACTAAACTTACAGTTAGAAGCTATTCTAGAAGAAAATTGTGCATTGAAAGAGGATTTGGACTAGATGATCTCTAGTGTGCAATATTATAAGTCAGCACTTAAATCTTTTGCAAAATGGATTATAGGATGAAATTGATGTTTTAAGAGAACTCGTGTGGCAGTGATTACCAGCAAAGAGTGAGCAGTCAGATTCAATTAATGTGGTGACAATGTGAATGAATGTAAATAAATAAACATAATCCTTAAAGAAATAATAGATTACATTGAGCTGAAGAAAAAAAGGCCCTAAATATTTTTTAAAGGAAAGTTGAATCAAAGGGCAGAAACATTCTGCTCTCTTTAAAATGGAATGAGAGCAAGTAAAACCAATTTCAAGGTTGGGAGGAAGTGTTGAAATGATGGCTTCACATGCAGAGGTTATGGTGACATTAAGTTATTGTTGTTGAAATGACAACTAAGTATTTGAGGATAGGGGTGGCATTCAAGTGAAGCATCAGGATTAGAGATATAGACCTGAAGGGCTCTCTGCAAAAAGGTAACAATTAGAATGATGACTTTTCAGAGATATAAATATATTGAGAGAAGTAAAAATTTGATTCTATTTGAATACTGATCACAGAGAAGAAATAGGAGATGAGGCAGGTTTGAAACAGAATGAGTACCAGTGAATCAAACGAAGGATCAAATAGTAGAGTATCACGAAACTGAGCAAAATATGAATTCTAAATAAACAGAAAAGAATGAAGGAAATGAGACTAAGGAAAACTCAGAATTTGAAAAGGAGAAAAAAATTAGTGACATTCACCAAAAAAAGTAGGATCCTACTTTTCATCCTTATTCTTTCACCACATTCAAGTCATTTCCTCAGGAAGAAAAATATACTTTTCAAATGAATCTGTTCTTCTAAGTCACTCCTCTTTACCTACTTCTTTGGTAGATTCCTGGTTTTGCCCAAACTCATTGTATTCCCAGATACCCTTACTGAGATTCTTCCTAAACCTGAGGGAAAAGTTGAGGATATTGTAATTTTTAGGGTTGCCAGAATACTTATGCAGGCTGATATCAATATCCATCAGCGGGCATTTACCACAGAAGTCTTATAGTATATGAAAATGCCACCATGTACAAATAGGGAATTGACTTTCATAGGTTCCACCAAACCAACTAAGAAGTATCATATCCAAAAGTGGGTCAGTAGATGAAAGGTAAACTTTAATGAAAATCTTTTTCTATTGACTAAAGAGTGAATATTTTCCTTTTTGCCTCCATAATTAGATCTTGACCCTTTCCCACCTGAGGAGCGTCCTGAGGTCAGGGTGAGAGAAGGGAAGGGAATGGTGCTTCTCTGCGATCCTCCATACCATTTTCCAGGTAAATTTAAAGTTCCTCCCTGACTGTAATCATCTATTCAATGAATGGCTGCATTTTAATTTTCTTAACAGTACTGGTACATTTATGATTAAATAAGACTCAGTATTTGCCTAACCTTGTAATGCATTGCTTACAGATGGTTAGAGACACTTCCAGGCTCTTTAGTCACATAGGCCTAATTCCAAAGATGTGCAATCATTTTGGTTTATAAACAACATATATGTTAGATTGTGTCCTCATTAACATTCCTCTTACACAGGAGAAAATATGATAGACTTTTTAAAATAGAACAGTGCCAAGGAGTGACATATAATTAGTCCATCATTTCATTAAAAATATTACATCTGCAATATTCTGTGAATTATATAAATGCTAAAAAAAGATAAAGACATACAAAATTATTAATCTATTTAGAAGCATCTAGCTGCAAGAATAATCATCCAATTTAGAAAGGGGTTAAATTAAGTGTCATCTGTAGCAAGCTTCAACCTTTGAATATGTGTTTCCTATAATTTGTGTAATTTGATATGGCTAAAATAAAAGTCACCAAAGTGCTAATTAAAAGATAAGCACTTTATATATGTTCATTAATTTTCACTTGTTTTGTCAAATATCTTCTTGAAATAATACGTAAATACTTCTTTTCACAATGAAAAAAATGTTTTATATTCTGAGAGTTCTAATATTATGTCATAAATTTGACTTTAAAGAGCCCATAAAGAACAGGCTGTTATAAATCATTTTGTATGGAATGTATTGATGATATATCAATAGAGAGGTGAACATATGTAAATGTATAATGCATATCATAAAATATATGCTTTATGTATATAATTATGTATACACATCTATATGTATTCTATTCCAATTATATGTATATAAATTCTGGTTGTTTATATATCAAATGTCAGTAATTTTCTCTCTAATAAAACAGGAGAAAGACTCTTAAATGGTATAGTAGAAACATAGAATTCAGAATGTTGTAACAACATTTCAATGAGAGAATAGTCTTTTTCTTTGAAGAACTGCTAAAACTATGGAGGAAAAAATCACCTCTTCTTCATAGCATTTCCCACAAACAAAGTAAATGATCATAAATAGCCAATGACTACATTTGACTACATTCAGCACTGGATGGGCTTCATTTCATTGCTCATTCATTCAACAAATTTCTTGTGAGCACATGTTATACAATTATGTGTGCTAAGCACTGTTTATGCCACAAGAATACCTCAGTGAGTGAAACACAAAAATCTACCTGCCCTCAGAGATTTGCTACCGGCAGAGACAGCCAATGTACAAGATACATAGTTAACAGGTATATCGTGCCTAGATATTGATAGGTAACCACGAGGAAGAAAAACTTATTCAGGGAAGAGGGAAGAGTAAGTGTTAAAAGGCTGGCTGAAATTTTATAAAGGACAGTGCTGTGAAGGTAACTTTGAATAAAGACCTGAAGGAAATGAAGAAGCTAACAGTGCAGATGTGGGAGGGAAGAACATACCAGGCAAATGCAACAAAGGCATGAGAGGCAACGCTCAAGGAAGACCAAGGAAGCCAGAGGGGCTGGAATAGAGTGCATAAGATAGAAGGTAATAGGAAATGAAACTGGAGAGATACAAGAGCTATATCACATGGGACCTCATAATTCATAGTAATTACATTGGCTTTAATTTGAGTGAGATTTACTTTGGAGGGCCTTGACAAGAGGAGTCGCATGACATTGTTTAAGTTATGGAAAGATGGGTCTGGCTACTGTTTTAATTAAAGACTTGAGGGAAATTCTAAATCTGTAATTCAAAATAGGAGTATAAAAGGAAAAAAGTTATAAAGACACAGTGTGGCTAGCAATCTTCATTTTTTTTTCTTTTTAATGCAGTAAGGAAGATGGGTTATGAGTTTTAGAATTATCAGACCTAGATTAAAAATCCCAATTCTATTTAACCAATTACGAAATTCTAAGCAAAATATTTAACTGCTCTGAGTTTCATTTAGGCCATCAATGAAATAGAAGTTAGAATATTAATAGGCCATAAAATGATTGAAAGATAAATATAATTGCCTAGCACTATGCTTATATTCACTCAAAATATGGTAGTTTTTGGAATATTTGCACTATTTATCTTGGTCTACTTCCAACATTTGCTCTACAATAGCCTAGATTAGATTATGCCCTAGCTTGTTCCTAGAAAACAAAATTTTTGCTTTTGGAGAAGAATATAATATTTAGAAGACAATATTTCCTTCCAGATGATCTTAGCTACCGCTGGCTTCTAAATGAATTTCCTGTATTTATCACAATGGATAAACGAAGATTTGTGTCTCAGACAAATGGAAATCTCTACATTGCAAATGTCGAGGCATCAGACAAAGGCAATTATTCCTGCTTTGTATCCAGTCCTTCTATTACGAAGAGCGTGTTCAGCAAATTTATCCCACTCATTCCACTACCTGAACGTAAGTATCTTATTTGCTACACACTGTTTTTGCAGGCAGTCTGCTTACCGAGCCCTTATAGTGATGAAAAGAAATATCCAGTGGGAAGACTAGCTGGCTACTCAGGGCAAACAGAAGACACATACTTTGAAAGTCTTGGTCATTCCTTAGTTTTCCTTACACAATAAAAGTCCCCTAAGCTGGTTGAGTTTGGACTGGTTTCCTCTCGTTCAGAGAATGCGTAGGGTTCTGATTTACAAGCCAAATATCCAGATATTAGTTACAGCGGGAATCACTGGCCTCTGCTTTTTTCCATGTCCAGAGTAACTTCATGAAAGAGAACAAATGATTAATCAAAAGAAGCTATAGTGATTACAGAATTGGGGGGAAAATGCAGTTATATTATTTTGATATTTTTAAGGAACTATTTATATGAAGCAAATAAGTATATAAATTGCCTTTTTACTGTAAGTAAGTAGCATAGGTGCCATATTTTTAATTTCATAATATTCTTTCATTTATACCTTTATGTGGATGTTTTATTTTATTTTTTTTATTATTATGTTCAGTTAGCCAACATATGGTACATCATATTTGATGACTGACAGACCCGAATGACTTTCCCAAGATTCCAATTGAACTACATTCCTTTTTTAATGCATTCTCTTCTTAAGAGAATCAGATTTCAATATTTCAATATATTTGCTTACTTCACATTGTTTTTATTACAGGCCTGCTGTTACCACTCATATCAGTGAGTTCAGGCTTCTGAAGAAATACTGGGTTTTCTTGTTCACGGACTTAGGTTTGGTTCCTACCTTCATTCTAAGTAGGGTATTACAGTGGGGAAAATATCATCATACCACTGTGATTCCATTTTTACTACTCTCCTCAATTGTGGTCATGTGGTTGGAATTCAATAGATATTTTTTGACTTCTGGCTCTTTTGTCTCTCCACAACTTTGGGAGATGCTTTCATCCACTACTTCATAGAATTACAAGGAGTTATCATGTAAAAACTTCCTTAAGTTTCTTTCCTACTCTACCCCAGAAATACATCTTTTCTATCCATTTCTTACTATCGTCTCTGTGGAAGAAGTGTTTCTCCTCCTGTTCTAGCTAATCTAGCTAGTTGCACTGGTTCATTTACTGTTTGATTCATTTACGGACTTCCCTATATCACTTATTTTCTGCTTTTTTCTGAATCTTTAAACTCTCCTCCATGCCTTTCCCTCTGTGTATTCTTTTGTATTCAATGCAAACAATCTTGATGACGTCTTATTTGTTAAATCCAAAGCACAATTTTCAGTTCTGATTCTGTATGAACTTTGACACTGTTGATCTCTTATGACTCTCTTGAATTCTTCTTTCTTTTCCTAATTTTCCCAACTCCTGGCCTTCCTGCCCTTCCCTTATCTCCCACTTGCCTCAGTATCCTTCCCCACATCTTCCTTCTTCTTCTATTTCTCTCTAATCTTTTTCCAGATATTCTCACCAACTTATACTTTTTCAACAGCATCCCTATGGAGATGACTCCACATTCTTATCTCCAAAACTTCTCTCTATGTTTCAGACTGAATTCTGTCTACCTCCTGGACTTGTCATACAAAAGGTTCTCCGGATGTGAAGCTCAAAATATTCCTGACAGATCTATCATCTCATCTCTAAAACTTCTGGTGTTTTTTGTCTCATCTAGTGATACCATCATATTTCTAACTCAGGATAGCATTTTTAATCATCCAGTCTCTTCCCCTCACCCTCCAGACAGCTAATCCAGTGGTCCCCAGTTAGTATTTAAGCACTTGGGAAATTTGCAGAAATTCGGAACCCAGAAATACTGATTCAGCAGGTCTGCAATATGATCCACGAATTTGTAGGTTCAGCAAGAATCCCAGGTGATTCCGATGAAGTGGATCTTTGATTTACACCTCAAGAAAACATTGACCCAAAGGACAGTCTTGCTGATTCTGCCTCTCAAAGACAAGAACTTGGATCAGTTCTTTCCTTTTTGTTTCCACTGCTGAAGCCCCCATCTGCTTTGCGTTAAGTAATGACCTAGCTTCCCTTAGACTTTCTTCTATATTTCTCTTCTCCGTGTCCCATTCTTTAAAACTTCTGACAAGTTTTTCTACTTAAATCAAGGGTGATATTCATATTACTTCTCTTACCAAAACCCGCCAGTAGTTAATCATTGAGAAAATCAACCTCAAAATGTTTAATGTCAGTTTCAAGCCTTCTAGATAATAGATTCAAGCTCATCTTCACATATATATACTTTGACATCACTTGAATTCCTAGACTTAAAAAAAATCCCCTTCATACTCCTGGAGCTTTGTCATAATATAATGTTTCCTCAGCCTGAACTGGTCTGGTGAATTCACATGCCCTTCTTGCCTGAAATTCCCAAAGCCCCTGCATATTCAGCAGTCGTCCTTAGCTGCCACACTTTCAAACCATTTATTTTCATTTTGGCTTGTATTTTAGGGCATGGTGTATCTATTTGTCTCTCAGGTATCATACAGTATAAAGTACATATTCACGTTGTAATCTTAAACAATGTATTTGCCTTTCTGATCCTGTTTCTTCCCTTATAAGATTAAAGGAATGATATACCTTGCAGTAGAGATGTGCTCAATAAAAATAAAGTAACTATATTGATAAGCCCAGTAATGTCTGAATAAGCACTCTTTTTTCCCTCTCTCATTTCCTCTTTTCAACTCATTTCCCTTCAACTCATCTCCACATGCCCATATTTCTTCTATTCGCCTTCTTTTCTCATCTGTCCTCTTCCTTTTCCACTCTTCTTTCATCCTTTGTTTCTTCTCCCTCATTTGCTTTCTTGTTTCTCTTCCATCCTGAGTCCCATGTAGCACCTGGCACAATGTTTTACACATGTTTGATGCTCTCTAAAGACGTCCCGGATTTTTTTTTTTTTTTTTTTTTTTGGTGAATTGAGTCAGATTAGTTACATAGCTATCAGAATGAGCCAATATGATTGGAAATGCTTGGTGAAATTTAGGCTATGTACATACTGTGCATAAACAAATCTGTGCATTGTGTTATGATCAGTTATTTTCCAGTACTTGTACAGAGAAATGCTTTTCATATTGAAATAATTCTATAAACGTCCCAATATTAAAAAAAACTCTATTCTGCCTAATAATTAGTGAATGGTTCTATTTTTCTTAATATTAGGAACAACAAAACCATATCCTGCTGATATCGTAGTTCAGTTCAAGGACATTTATGCACTGATGGGCCAAAATGTGACGTTAGAGTGTTTTGCACTTGGCAAGTAAGTATACTTACACTTTTATTAATATATGTAGAAATATATTAATTTTTCTACCATTTTAGGAAATAAATGATGTAATTGTTTAGGTGTATACTAACAAAGTAATTGACTTCAAAATGTGGACCTTTAGCTTTTGTTATTTCCTATTTAAAGTCCTGTTCCTGATATCCGATGGCGGAAGGTCCTAGAACCAATGCCAAGTACTGCTGAGATCAGCACCTCTGGGGCTGTCCTCAAGATCTTCAATATTCAGCTAGAAGATGAAGGCACATATGAATGTGAGGCTGAGAACAATAGAGGAAAGGATAAACACCAGGCAAGAATTTATGTTCAAGGTAGACATGTTATTTCGATTTTTATAAATTGCGTCAATATCTTACTTATAGCCATTTCCATACTCGAAAAGTGAGTATATAATGAATGATAGTTTAAAAACAGTGATATATAGTATATTATGCAAAAAGAGAAAATATTTATCCTATGTCTAATTAAGTCTCAAATATGGCTTATACTATTACCATCATTCTAACATCAATGGATTGGTAATAGTGTCCTTAATAATTTTCAAAAAATACAATTAATGTAACTTGCATATTCCCTTTATTCTTCTTTTTTCCCAATACCTTTTTATTTGTAGAAGAAACTATGCATTATGACTTAATCCAAGCCACTGGCTTGCAAACTTGTATATGCTTCAGAATCACCTGGCAGGCTTGTTAAAACATGGATAGCTGGTTCCCAGAGTTTTCTGAGTTACAAGTTCTATTTGGGGCCCAAGATTGTATTTCTAACAAGGTCTTAGGAGATGCTAATACTCTCAGACCAGGAACCACAGTTTGAGCACCAGTGCTCTAAGGAAACATTGTTTTTTGGGTTTTTTTTTTTTGGACACAGTTTTCTTGGCACAAGTGTTTGGCTCAGACACATTGATATAAATTCGTATTTAGGGGGCGCCTGGGTGGTTCAGTGGGTTAAAGCCTCTGCCTTTGGCTCAGGTCCTAATCTCAGGGTCCTGGGATTGAGCCCTGCATCGAGCTCTCTGGTCAGCAGGGAGCCTGCTTCTCTCTCTCTCTCTGCCTGCCTCTCAGCCTACTAGTGATCTCTCTCTCTGTGTCAAAGAAATAAATAAAATCTTTGAAAAAAAAAAAAACCAATTTGTATTTAGGAGAGTGGAATGTTGTTTTTTAGGGAACACTTGAAACTTTTCCGACTGAAATCATTTTTATGATGTTCCACAATATAAAACTTAGAGGTCACAACTGAGTAAATGTCCAAGGTTTCAATAAGACCATTCATTTAAAGGATGAGCATACATAGAGTGTCAACTTAGAGGTACACGCTATGACTGGGGAGAAAGAGATAAGAGAAATATTCTCTCTGTCCTTGAGGTATTCATACTGTATTCATACTCTATACGAAGCCTCCAGATTTATACAAGTATACAGGGGAAATGAACATACACTTCCACACACATGCTTATGCACACACACAGACATACATAGTAATAAAGAAAATCACGAGGGCACTATGGGAATTTACATAGGATATCGATAAAGTGTATGGTGAGGGGTACCCTAGCCACAGTGAGAAGATGGATGATAGGAAAAATGGGAGATGATGCCTAGCTGAACTAGAATACCAGAATGAGGAGACAGCTTATGGCCACTACCCGGACCCCAGGCCTCTGTCCATACAGGGAGGAAGTAAATGCCTCCAGTGGCCTAGAAGATGCCACCTCACCACCATCATCTCATGGTATCCAGCAGGGTTAGTCCCATCTTGCCTTCACCCTGTTTGTTTCTTTTGGCAGAGAACGCCATGGCCTCTAGGCCTCCCTCATCCCCTGAACTTTAACACCCCCTCAGCTCTGCACGTGTCCTGCTGTGTCTCCATCTGTTCCCCACCCCCAACTGCTGAAACCTTTGCACCATGCTATCTACAACACGCAGTCTGCGTTGTCACCATCCCCTATATTCTTAACTTCTACATAACTTCTACTCTGAACTTCTCACTCTAACTAAAACATGGTTCTCCCTTAAAGACACTGCTTCCTCTCAACCAGTAGCTCATCTTTCTTCCACCATTCTCATCCCCTCTGGTAATATAACTGCTCTTCTTGCTCCTCATGCCATTTCTAGGCTATCTTCCTTCTTTCCTTTAAATATCCAGTTAACAATGTATCTGGACAACCCCCCTTGTTCCTTTAAAGTTTTTACTCTTGGCAAGTCTTACAAACAAACACTACTCTTGACATTCTTCGTGACATCAAAATCAACTTAGACTATGATTATTTTTTTAGTGGTTTTACCTCTCAGTTCCATTGAACTCCTCTTCTCTAATGATCTTATCCTTCAATCTACCTCAGCAGCCCACTCCCACTGCCACACTTTAGACCTAATTGTTACCGAAAAGTACAATCCCTTTAGAATCTCAATCTCACAAGTTTCTTCACTAAACTCTACCTCTTATCTTTCTAGTTTAATCTAATACCCTGTGACTCTACCAGGAACTATGATCAATTAATCTAACAATGGTTTAATTTTCCTTCACATCCCCTAACCCCTACTCACCTCTTCCCTAAATTCATGGTCATTATTATTCCCCTGCACACCCTCCCAGTGCATTCACCACCCTCTACTTTGTCTTACTACCTTTATAAAAGGCTAACCCTAGAAAAATTAGCTCTCTGCTTAGCAGTGCCTGAACCTAGGAACTTAAGTAGGACTTGAGATAAACACTAATACACTGATTAGTTCATTTTAAATTAATGATCACTAGCTTCAAGTGGGTCTTTAGTATTGCCTGGGAATTATACTACACTTCCCAAGGTCCAATTAGGTCTGCTTATCCTGTTGTCTTAGGTGATCTTCTCATGCTTTCACAATCTGCTCCTCCAACCTTATGCTCAGCTGATAACTTGACTGCTTCTTTCACAGAGAAAATGAAAGATCAAATTAGAACTTCCACAAGCTCCCACCCCACATCTACCCAATATTGGCATCTTTAACCCTGTCTCTTATTGCTGTGGATTCAACTGCTATCTGAGGCCAACACCTCTACTCTGTGCTTGATTATACTCTCTTACTGCAATTCCATCTCCTGATAGCAAAACCAATCTTTTTTCCTTCACTGGATCATTCCCATCAGTGTATAGTGGCTCTTGTTCTTCCTTCTTAATTCTGTGTGCTGCCCCATTTCCCTTCTTCTTATCTCCCTTAACAGGTAATAATACAAATATTGACAGACTTAATCTGTGCTTTCTATAAGTGTTGTTTTCCATTTCTCTTCTTTTTTTAAATGCGTTCTAATTTTCATCCCTACTTCTCTGCTGGAGTCTTTCTTCCCATGACCACCAATAACATCACGTTGCTGAAGTGGATGGCCACTTCTCAGCTCTGTCTTACTTGATCCAACAGCAGGAGCACCACCATTGACCATGCATTCCTCCATCATTCACCTTCTGTGCTTGGCATCTGAAACCTACACTTCGCTAATGTCCTTGTACACCACTTGCATTCTCCTCCTAACTCCATGCCCTCCAAACATGAGAGCAGTCAGGGTTTATCTCTGAAAATCTTCTGAATTTCATTCACAACTTTTATGATCTCATTCATCATCAAGGCTTTTATTAGGCTCTACACCCTAAAAATTCTGACCCAGGCACCTCCTTTGAACTCCAAACTTGTGTATTAAGTAGACCAATAAAATTTATTTGGTACATATAAATATGCATGGATGGCCTCCTTAGGTGAGGAAAATTCTGGTTAGATTCTTACATTTGTTAGATAAAGCTGTTACTCTACCAGGTTTCTAGAGCTTACAAATCTGTTTTTATTCATACATCTTAAGAAGTCTGCATTCCAGGTTCTTAGCAGAGTTGCAAACTGTCTAATATCTAATTCCTTAGTAGAAGCAAGGTGACAGAGCAGATATTTATAAGGGAATATTATTAAGGGAGCTATTATTTCTCCTTTACTAAACGAGGGCGCTCACTTTTTCCCTTTTGGTCTAATCAAACACCCAGAAGGTTACATAATTAAATCATAGATAGTATGTATCAAGTGGATTCAATTATTTAGTCTTCTCATTGTATTCTTTAATATGATATTTTGGGTTACCTGTTTGAGGCCAAGGCAGAGAAAGTGCTCATTTTCCTGTTTTATTGCCAAGATTATGGACGAAATAAAACTTCTATCAATTAACATAATATTCTTATTAATATTTAATTTTATAACTATCTACATGTTACAAAAATGTGATGATAAGTGAAAATATGCTAAATCAGATTATAGTACTATAAATATATATATATACATATAATGTTGATGGAGTTCAGTGAGATTATAAAAATGTTTTATATTTTTATTTATATGCATTACTTTCTATAAGTTATATATGTTATTTTGTCATAAAATGTATATATCAAAGTTTTCTTTTTCAAAGAAAATAAAATACTCCCTCTACTCAGGATTCTCTCCTCCCACCTCCTTCTTTATTTTATGTTAATTTGCTTGCCTACATTTATTTAAACAATTTAACTTAAATAACTTAAATGCTCAAAAAGATTATCACATTGTTCATTTGCTTGCTCTCCAGAAATATATTTTCTTTTGGGAAATACCTAGCATTTTTCTTTAGGTACCAGAAAATCAGATCATCGATTTCACTCAAGCATAGATTTCAGCAATTATACTCCTGTATGTAGTTTCTAATATTGAAAGAATACTTAAATGATCAAGTCACTTTTCTAATCCTACAGTAAGATGTGACAGAGGCCGCTAGCTGAAAGTTATATCAAAAGAATACCCGAGGGAATGAAAAAAAAATGTGATTCTTTATTCTAAAAGGGAAGACATAGTGTCATAGTCAATGAAGGCATAGTTCTTCAAAACCTTAATTGTCTTCAAAAACCTTAATTTTGAAAGATTTAAGTTATAAGAAAAAGATCAATTACTTTATTGTTATTCATGAGTTAGCTTTCTAACAAACACGGTCATGAAGAAAAATAATTATGAATTGAGTTATAGTTTATGTTTATAGTTTATGTTATAACAGTGTAGGATAAAGTTTACCTGCAGACCTAGGCTCTAATACTGATTTTGTGGCATATATGATATCTGATGTATTCTCGAGAAGGTCAACTAAATGTAATATTTGTGTTCTTGAGATTATAATGAGTGTTGAAATTTGTGTTTGACATTTACAATATTCTTTACTTTCCAGCATTTCCTGAGTGGGTAGAACATATCAATGACACAGAGGTGGATATAGGCAGTGATCTCTATTGGCCTTGTGTGGCCACAGGGAAGCCCATCCCTACAATCCGATGGCTGAAAAATGGATATGCGGTATGTATGTTCAGGTTCAGTTGTTTTGCAGTTCTTGAGTCCGTGTTCAGGCAACATTTCCAGTGGTCCTGGGATAAATTTAGCAAGAGAGTCAACAGAGTAAGGTTATCTGGGCCCTGCAATTTAAAAAAAAAAAAAATCTTCTAAAAAAGGCAAACAAGAAAGTGAGCATAAAGTATCTTCTTTCAGCCTAATCAACCTTCTGCAATCTTATGTCTACCTTCTCTCTCTCTTTCTCTCTCCTTATTTTTCCCTTTGTTCCACATTTTACCCTTTTCCTACTCATCCATCTCTACTACCTGATATTGTCCTCTTTTTTTGGCCACTGTTTCCCTTACCCCACAGAAACAGAGGTAAGAGGGAAGGTTCTACCTTTAGCCGTGGGGACAAGTAGCAGCAGTGGGGCCTTTCTCTACCTTCCCTCTGTAATCTCCCAGCTGGGTCAAGAGGGGAGAAAGTGGACTCTCAGCTCAGTAGGATGACTAGAACAAGAGCCACTGGGCATGGTAAGTGGGTTTTACTTTCCCATGCCATGAAAAACCTACTGTATTCGCCTTAGTTAACAGTGGGGGCAAAATAATGTATCTAAATGAAAAGTCAAATAAGCCCAAACCTAAGTAAAACATTTATATTAAAGTTTACCAAGGAAATGTATTTTACTCTGTGTTCTTTTCAGTATCATAAAGGGGAATTGAGACTGTATGATGTGACTTTTGAAAATGCTGGCATGTACCAGTGCATAGCTGAAAACACACATGGAGCCATTTATGCAAATGCGGAGTTGAAGATCTTGGGTCAGTATCATTTCTAGTTTCTTTTAACTTTCAGAAAGAGAGCCATGCGTTCAACCATGATCATAGGGTTTCTGTAGGTCATAATTAATTATTTCTTGAATTGCTAAAGTTAAAAACTTTCAAAATGGGGTTTGGAACAGGATAATATGATTGTTTTATATTTTTTTCTTTCATTAGAGAATAGCAAATATATTAGGGGCAACACGGAGTACAGTAGTCTCAAAAAAATTTTAAGCAAACTTTACACATGCCAATTTTTCCAAGTCTGGCTCTCTCCTGTGTCTGAGCTGTTAAATACTGCTTGAAAATCACATTGTGATGATTGATGCTTCCACCATTCATATGACCCAGGCTCAGATGGATCTTGAACACTTGCTGGTTTTAGCATTCTTTGGTTCTCATGTCCTGAAATTGCTATTTAAAGTCTTTGGGACATTGCTCAAACTCTTTACCCCACCCTGACTCCCACTTCGGTATTGCTTTCTTACTCCTCCATGAAAATTGAAACCTTTTGAAATAAAATATTTCAGTTTCTCATCCTTCATTCAAAGGTATCTAAATCTTTACTACATGTACCCTTTCATGTTCTCCATCCAGAGGAATAAGCATTGGTTCTTTCCAAAAACAGGCATACCTCCTATTATTACACTTCACAAATACTACATTTTTACAAATTGAAGGTTTGTGCCAGCCCTGCCTCAAGCTAGTCTATAGGTGCCATATATCCAACAGCATTTGCTTACTTTACTGTCTCTGTGTCACAACATTTCAAACTTTTTCATTATCATTATATTTGGTATGTTGATCTGTGATCATTGGTCCTTGATATTACTATTGTAATTGTTTTCAGTCAGCATGAACCACACTCACATAAAATAGTGAACCTAATCAATAAATGTGTGTGTTCTGATTGCCCCACCAACCGGCCTTTCCCCATCTCTCTCCCTCACCTTGGGCCTCCCTATTTTCTGAGAAACAACAATATTGACATTAGGCCAATGGCCTCTAAGTGTTCAAGTCGAAGGAAGAGTCAGCCATCTCTCACTCTCACACAAAAGCTAGAAATGATTAAACTAGTGAGGAAGGAATATCAAAAGCTGAGAGAGGCTGAAAGCCAGGCCTCTGGTACTAACCAGTTAGCCAAGTTGCAAATGTAAAGGTAAAGTCCTCAAGATTAGAAGTATTCCTCCAGTGAACACATGAATGATAAGAAAGCAGAACAGTCTTATTGCTGATATGGAGACAGTTTAGTGGTCTGAAGAGATCAGACCAGCCACAACATTCCCTTAAACCAGAGCTTAATCCAAAGCAAGGCTCAAACTCTTCAATTCTGTGAAGGCTGAGAGAGGCGAGGAAGCTGTAGAAGTAAAGGCTAGCACTCTTGTTGGGGGCTAATGCAGCTGGTGACTTTAAGTTGAAGCCAATGCTCATTTGCCATTCTGAAAATTCTAGGGCCATGAAGAATTATGCTACATAGGAAAGAAAGCAATACAAAAAGATGAAGTGTTTATTAAAACATGGTTACTTGTGATAACAACAACAAAAGAATTATGCTACATTTAATCTGTTTGTGCTCTGAATGTTTTGTTGCCATCCAGCAAAGCCTGGATGACAGCACATCTGTTGACAACATGGTTTACTGAGTATTTTAAGCCCTCTGTTGAGAACTGTTCACAAAAAAATACTTTCTTTCAAAATATTCCTGCTCCTTGACACAGCTCCTGGTCACCCAATAACTCTGACAGAGACATACATGAGATTAATGTTCTTTTCATGCCTGCTAACACAACGTTGATTCTGCAGCCCACGGATGAAGGAGCAGTTTTGATGAAGGAGCAGTTATTTAAAAACTACATTACATAGGCCCTAAGTGTCACAGATGGTGAATTTCATAATGCATCTGAGCAAAGTAAATTGAAAAACTTCTGAAAATGATTCACTATTCTAAATACCACATTCATGAACATTCATGATTCATGAGAAGATGTCAAAATATCAACATAGGCAGGAAATTTGGAAGTTGATTCTAACCCTCATAGATCACTCTGAGGGCTTCAAGACTTCAGTGGAGGAAGTAACTATAGATTTGGTGGAAATCGCAAGAGAGCTAGAATTAGAAGTGGAGCTTGAGGAAGTGACTGAATGTCTACAATCTTATGATAATACTTGAGTGGATGAAGAGTTGCTTCTTATGGATGAGGAAAGAAGGTGGTTTTTTGATATAGAATCTCCTCTTGGTGAAGATTCCATGAAGATTGTTGAAATGACAACAAAGGAATTAGAATATTAGATCAACTTAGTTGATAAAACAGCAGTAGGGTTTGAGAGGATGGACTCTAATTTTGGAAGAAGTTCATTTGTGGGTAAAAAATGCTGCAGAGAAACCTTTCATGAAAGGAATGATCAAAATCAATGGGGTAAACTTCAAAGTCATCTTATTTTAAGGAATGTCCACAGTCACCCCAACCTTCAGCAACCATCACCTTGATCAGTTAGGAGCCATCACCATGGGGGCAAGATCTTCTACTAGCAAAAAGATTATGACTGAAAGCTCATAATGATGGTTACCATTTTTTAGCAATAAAGTATTTTTAAATTAAGGTATATACATTGGTTTTTTTAGACATAATGGCACTGTACGCTTAATAGACTATATAGTATAGTGTAAACATAACTTTTACATGTACTGGTACACAAACAAACAAACAAAACCACCTCATTTTACTCAATTGTGATATTTGTTTCATTGGGGTGGTCTGGAACCTAACCTGCAATATGTTGAGGTATGCCCATAATTCCTTTATCCATGCCTTATATTCATTTCTTCTCCCTTAGCCTTACTTGATATGAACAGGTGTCTCTTCTCCATGTGCATACGTGTGTTCGTATTTCTCATGCTGCCTCTACTTTGTGTTTTATTCTTGAATTCTCTGCACCTTTGTCTTTGGTGACTCCATGCTTTCATACTTCCCAGATTATTTCACCTCAATCACTTTCATTTTCTCCTCTTTACCCCTTCCTCTGCTCAGTTAGAAATCTTGCTCTCTAACAGAGTTCCTTCTAGGGTTCTGTTCTAATCTCTTCCTTCCTTTTTCACGTATTCTATATTATTATTCCTAAATTACTATTTTCAAATTTTTAAAAATTCTGGATAATTTCTTCTTCTTCTTCTCCCATTAACTATCAATGATTCTTTAATTTATATCACTGGCCCAGATTATCCTCAGCTTCAAGCTCAACATAAGCTTCCTAATAGAAATCTTCATTTGGTAATCTCACAGATAACCCCAACTTAGTGTGCCTGAAGCTAAATTTATCATCTCATCTGCATCCACATCATCTCCTGAAAAACTCTGTTCTATAGAATGACAAATTCACTACATCCTTTCTTCCTATTACATCTACTAAATTTCTCAATATTAATCCATAAATCTCACATTCTCCTTACATTTATTATACCAACTTTAATTAAGGTCTTACTGTATTATGTCCTTTTCATTTTATTTGAAGTAGCTGTCATCAGTTTTAGGCATATGAATCTAGGTAGCCAGGCTTTCTCTTTTACAACCAAAAAGATTACCAAAAAGGTCAAGCAGTAAGACTCAGTATGGCCTATTTTATTATTGCTACACCAAAGGGAAATTCTTTAGAACATTGTTATCACTACAAATTGAGTGACTCTAAAAGAATATGAAAGGAAATGAGATAATTGCAAGAAAGTATTTTATTTTATTTATTTTTTTTCTCCCCAAATTTGTTTATTTTAATTTTTCAGTGTTACAAGATTGATTGTTCATGCACCACACCCAGTGCTCCATGCAGTGCAAGAAAGTATTTTAAAAATTACCTTTAAAAAGAGTTGAGGCTGGGGAATCTGGGTGGCTCAGTGAGTTAGGTGTCAGACTCAGATTCTTGATTTCAGCTCAGGTCATGATCTCAGGGTCCTGAAATTGAGCCCCATGTCAGGCTCTGAACTGAATGTGGATTCTGCTTAAGATTTTCTCTCTTACTCCCTCTGCCTCTCACTGCTAGTGTGGCTCTCTCTCTCTCTCTAGAAGTAAATAAATAAAAATAAAAAGAGAACTGAGGCTTTCCTAATTTTAATTTTCCCTGTCTCTTATTATAATGCTGAGGATCATATTCCATTTATTCCCCACAAAGTAAAAATTCCTTGCTGATATATTTAACCTAGTTTATTTGGGAATCAAGCAAACATTCAGATTTAGGCTTCATGCCATATTACTTTGGTATGAGGTACAATAAAATTGTTTTAACTCATACAAGAGATGAGGTGACTTTAAATGCTTTCTCAAATGTTAACATTCTATTTTTTATAAAAATTTATCATCATACATTACAAAATTATATGAAAATCCCACTGCTTAGGCTGAAAGATCTCTCCATAGCCAAGCACAAAATCTTGTAATAACGACTATTATTGTATTAATTAAACAAAAAGCATTTTCAGCCTGAGAGCAATGTTTCTGGGCATTTATATTAAAATATAATCCCATTAAATGGTCTCTCATAAATGACAATCAATTTGTCACCCAAAATATCTATTGAGCCTATACAAAATACCACACACTGTGTTAGGTGTACAACACAAATTGGTTGGTTGCTTATTTATTTATTGTCAGCAAAACTCATACTAAAGGAACAATGGGATAAATTAAATCCTTTCCATAAAAGGTGTGTCCCACAGAGCAGCAGCAGCAAAAGCAACACCTGGGAGCTTGTTAGAAGTGCTGAATCTCAGGTTCACCCCAGGCCTACTTAATCAACATTGTCAAGATCATCAGATTATTTTTATGCACAGACAGAATTTGAGAATCACAGACTAGAGGATGAAGAGTCAACATCTGGATGAAGATACACTTGGGCCTAGAAAAGCCTCCCACAAGGACACAGTTATATACAGATGATTGGATGTGCAAAAATAAATGGATGGGATCCCCTGAAGTCTGCTAAAATACAAGGAGGTTGAGAAATGAGGCAGATGTAGGAGACCTAAAGAAAAATAGAACATGTCATCAATGAAGTAATCTTTTATGAGACTCTGTATCCTATATTCATAACTATTGCTCTGTACTTTGAAGTAAGGGGAAGCTATCGCTATAGCCTGTTTCCCCTCAGTGATTTGCATCCATCACTGCCATAGCTGTTTATTTTGGTATCTCATATTATCTGCACACAGTTAGTGCTCAATAAATATTGCACGGTGAAGGAAGAATCATTGTGTAATGAAGAGAGCATGCTTGCAAATCAGAAGAAAATTGATTCGATTGTGACTCCTACCTGATACTGCCCGTGGTACATTTGGCAAATTATATAATCATATTCGATATTAGTTCTCTCATTTGTATACTGGGGATGGTTCACTGAAAGTGTGGTTGAGAGTATTGATTATGAACATATGTCAGTATTAATAATGGTGCTTAAATTCCTCCAGTCTTTCACTTCCCTTCCCTCGCGCAATTGAGTCAAAACAAATTAGATGTTATCCTGAAGGTAAATTTATACGTAGCATTTGATTGTAACTAAAATTTATAATTAATCTTGTTATCACTAAGATTTGTACATTTAAAATGGGTGAATTTTATAAGTAAAATATATATCAATGAAGTTATTAAATAAAAGAAAAATATATTAATACTGGTATGGACTGTCTATCGGTTATATCTGATACTATTTTGTGAGATTATAATCTTTTCTGTTGATTATTAATCAGAAGAATAAAAGATGCTATAGAAGAAATTTTTTTTCCCTTTTTAGTGAAAGAGAGGAATAATAGTTTATTTCCTTTTAGCTTTGGCTCCAACTTTTGAAATGAATCCTATGAAGAAAAAGATCTTGGCTGCTAAAGGAGGAAGGGTCATAATTGAATGCAAACCTAAAGCAGCACCTAAACCAAAATTTTCGTGGAGTAAAGGGACAGAATGGCTTGTCAATAGCAGCAGGTCAGTTAAAAAACTAGAAATTCAATTACAATTTTTTGTTTGGCAAAGTTCATTTTAAAGAGGACTTCAAAGAGGACTAATGTAAATGTTGGTTGTTCTAACTTTTCTCCACAGAAGATATCATAACTCTAGGATAAACAGAAGTACTTACTTATTTTTCACTCTTATTATCTGTTATAATAGGGGTTCAATTTTTCAGTTTCCATAATTTATAAGGAATTTATAAAATTGAGCTCAGAAATTTTTGGTAAATTGCCCAAGGCCTCAGGAAAAAAATGAGCGATGGGAAGTAAAATATGATCTCTGACTTTTCCCCTTGTAGCAAGGCCTTCTGCTGGGAATGGCCAGCAATCCTTGTAACCAATGTGGCCAAGATTACTCTGAACTTTTCTGTGAAAGAGAAGAGAAAGCAGGGGGGTCAAGGTTCAGAGATGAAGACCCTTTGCTCTTCTTCGCTCCTGCTTTTATTGGTCCTTGGGGATAATCACAAATCCTTATCACTGTTTCTCAAGCACTTGATGTGTGACAAGGGGTCTTAATGCAACTAGGAGGATCTGTTTACAGGAAAGATAAGATATGCTAATCTATGTGTTCTGCTAAACATAGCCTAAGAAGCAATGCATTCATCTCTTTCTTCACAGCACCTCTTAAATCACAGGTTGGCTGTTTGGGCTAAGAAAGCCTTGGGGAAGGCAATTCCCTGAGGCATTCCAAGGGCAGAGTGGTCCCACAGGCCAGGTATTCCAAAGGCCCACGCCTTCTCTGACACGCCCTTCTCTGAAACCTTCCCTCCCCCCCCCCAGTGGCCTCTGTGTTACATTTTAGCAAGCCAGGTTTTATGGGTGATGTCATGCTCTACATTAACTCAATAGCCTTCTGTATACATTTATATTTGTTTTAATTTTATGCAGTTAGCCTATTAAGTATTTCAATAGGAAAAATTTAAAAAAAGGTGACTTCAAGAATGAATCACTCCTTCCCATCTTTTTAAATTAATAGGAATTTCTCATCTTCCTAGTAAATAGACCATTACCCGCTTTAAGATAAAACATAAAACTGAAGTTCCTAACAAGATAAAACATAAAATTACTTCCTAACAAATAGACTATTGGTAGCTTTAAGAAACATAAAACATGTGACTTGCATAGTATTTATTTAAAAGCCACACTTTTAAATAAATTTAAAATAAATTTAAACCACTTTTCTGGTTTAAATTACCAGAAGATGTGGTAATACTGAGTAGTAAAGTACTAAAGTGCTGAAGTATAGAGAAAAGAAAGTCAAGATAGGAAATGGGATGTGAAAGTGAGGGAGAAGGAAATATTCCAGGCAGTGAAAGAAGCAGGTACAAAGGGCCTGGTGCAGAGTATAAGATGGTGAAGAATGTAAGACCTAAAATCAATACAATACAAGTTTGTCCTTAGAGGAAAATGGAGAAGAATTTTAAGGGATGAGACGTAATAATCCAGATCATCAATAATGTTTTTTGCTAAGGGGCTTTAACTTCATCCATGAGTAATGGAATCTGTCTAAAGGTGTAAATAAGGGAGGAAAATGTAGATTTTTGCCTATTAAAGGAATATTCTAGTTAAAGTGTATAAGATATATTCTTCACAACAATCCAAAAAAGTAGGTAAGATAGGTAGTATCATCTCTATTTTGATGTATCTGAAGGCTGGAAAGGTTAAAGTAGCCTTTTGAAAGTATTTGATAATCTCCAAATTGAACCTTGAACTTGTGGAATGAACCCATGCCAACACAGTTCTCTTGTTAGGAAGATCAGATGTATGGCTGTGTATTGGACAAAGTTAGGTTGGGTTGGGGAGAGGGAGTACCAAGGAACAGCAATTATTTCCCTGCACACATTGACTTTTAAAGTGAATGTGCTTGACTTAAAACAAACAAACAAACAAACAAATAAAGTGAATGTGCTTGACTTTAGCAAAATGATGCTAGAAGAATCATTGTTAAAGGAAAAATTAACTTGTTTGATTTTCTGAGAAAACATTAATAATCAGACAATGAGCAATGCAGAGATCTGATCAAAAGGTAGTCCTATTTCTAGGTACTTACCACTGCAAAAAACTTGCGGCACAGCATTTCCCCTTAGCCCTACCACTCACTCTCTCCTCTAAATGGGGGAAAAAATATTTCTCTCATTCTGATGAGGACCAATCAATGCTATGAGCCTCTCCAACAAAGGATTTCTCAGAACCATGTTTCATGGACTTCTTTTTCCTAAATATCAACATGTGTTCAAAAAGGAAAAGAAAGGTCTAGCTCCTGAAATCTTACTATTTTAATCCTGTCAGAATATTTTTAGTCTTCGAATCAAATTGTATTACTTCTTGACAAAAAAGTCCATGAATCCAGTTTTAGTTCCCTACTTTAATCCATTCATATTCAGGTTATAAGCACCACTTTATAATAGGTACAGTATTTCATCTAAAAATAAAGTTAAGTGTTGTAAAATGGCATGCATAAAGAAAAGTTCAACTAATAAATTATTTTTAGAGAAATAAAATATTTCTGTTTAAAACTAATATCCAAGGAGTAACCTGAATACTGTCTTTAAGCCTGACTGCAATCTCATTCTGATTAATATAATTACAAAAAATGGTTCCACATTACAAAGTTACTACAAACACTTGATTAGTGGCTCGTAAAATGGTTTATGCAATATTTCCAATCAGTAGAGAGGAAACATAAATCTTCTTGAATTGTAATTAGGTTCTCAACTGTATGGTTTTACTGGGCTAAATGACATACTTTTTAAAACAGCATTTCTTTGTAGTTGCTCATTTGCTATTTCATGGACTATTATCAGTTCTAAAGTGATTTTTATCTGAGCCGTTTATGAGAGTATCTCCAAAATTCTTTTCTTTATTGGAGTCAGTGTGCTTTAACAGTTAATGAATAAGATAGAAGTATAGGTTAGTCAGTAAAACCAAAGTATGTCTGATGGAATACATATTAGGAGAGAAAATCTTGGAAGCTGTGTGGGATGGAGGGTGGCAAGACAGCAACAGTGCCTTGTGTGTGCACATGTGTGCATGGGTGCATGCAATACTAACTACAATTATCTAGCAATGCTTTGCTGAAGGTGCAAAACCCTGTGAGATTGTCAGACATCCAAGGGAATCAAAAGACTGTGGCTCTTACTATGAGTGAGGTGGAAAGTCACTGGAGGGAGTTGAGCTGTAGAGTGCTATCACTGAGTGGAAGAGTGACATGGTGTAACTTCAGACACTTAGGTCTTGTCTGGCTACTTTGTGGAAAAGAGACTATAGACAGGCAAGGGCGAAGCAGGGAGCCAATTAGAAACTACTGCGGTAGTCCAAGAAAAAGATGAAGATAGCTTTCTAAAACAATTTGTCAATGCAGAAAAAAAAATACTATAAACAAAGGCTAGGATGTCTCATCTTAAAAAAATCTTAAGGTCAAGTAATTTGTATAAAATGTAACAATCAAAAGATAGTGTTTGTACTCTAAGACAGAACACTAAAATATTTCATTGGACTAATTTTGTGAGGAATGTGTTTCTCTCATTTGAATAGAATACTCATTTGGGAAGATGGCAGCTTGGAAATAAATAACATCACAAGGAATGATGGCGGTATCTATACCTGCTTTGCAGAAAATAATAGAGGGAGAGCTAATAACACTGGCACTCTTGTTATTACAGGTAAGAAACCATTTGATTGATATTGTTTTTTTCTAGTTTAATAGTGCTTGGTTTCTTTTTTTTCGCCCCAAATATGTTTATTTTATTTTTTCAGTGTTACAAGATTGATTGTTCATGCACCACACCCAGTGCTCCATGCAATACGTGCCCTTCTCAACACCCACCACCAGGCTCACCCTACCCTAATAGTGCTTAGTTTCTAATATACTATATGACATGATTCAGCACTAAGCTTCTAAGACAGTTCATGTACTGATAAATTTCCATTTCAAAAACCTTGGGGGCAAATCTCTTGTTTAATGAAATTGTTCCTGGAATTTGAATCTGAAAACATCTTTTTCCCTTTGCTCAGAGAAATAAAAATATGTTCATTTTTATTATTTTAACATGCCAGATAATATGGTATCTAATATTTTCTTGAATTGTGCTTTCCTCTTTTTTTTTTAAAAAATGTATAGATCCCACAAGAATTATATTGGCCCCAATTAATGCTGATATTACTGTTGGAGAAAATGCCACCATGCAATGTGCTGCTTCCTTTGATCCCGCCCTGGATCTCACGTTTATTTGGTCCTTCAATGGCTATGTGATCGATTTTAACAAAGAGAACATTCATTACCAGCGGAATTTTATGGTATGTGTTTTTAGTTTGATCTTATTAACATTCCAGTGACCCTATGTGACTGCAGCTTCTGTTACTATAATCATTTATGACACTGAAAAACAGGCAAAAAAAAGCTTTTCTTCAGTTTTCTTATATTAATTATAGCACTCCTGAACCTTTTTAAAAATGCCTTGCTATAAGGATTCTGAGATATAATCAATAAATATTTATTGAGCTTTAGGTCTTTTTTTCCCTTAATTATAATATAATTTTTATATTGATGTGTACTATGCCTCATTGTATCTGTACTCCAGATTCTAGTGCCCTCTTGTTCATTTTAAATAAGGTAAGAGCATAGGACTTATCCTTTGTTATAAGGATGACTTTAAGGCTTTTATTTCTTTTATTCTTTAAGGTTAAGAAATAGACAAAATACATATATGGGAGGGTTTGGAGAACTAGTCCATGTGATTTTTAGAATGCTTAATTGGCTGTATTTCATTTTAAGAATAGGAAAGCAGAGGTGCCTGGGTGGCTCAGTGGGTTAAGCATCTGCCTTCAGCTCAGGTCATGATCTCAGGGTCCTGGGATGGAGCCCCGTATTGGGCTCTCTGCTCAGCGGGGAGCCTGCTTCCCCCTCTCTCTCTGCCTGCCTCTCTGCTTACTTGTGATCTCTCTCTCTGTATCAAATAAATAAACAAAATCTTAAAAAAAAAAAAGGAGAGGAAAATAAAGAAATACCTGGACTAATAATAAATAAATAATAAATTGGATCTTTTTTATTATGTTATATCGGTCACTATACAGTACATCATTAATTTTTGATGTAGAGTTCCATGATTCATTGTTGACATTGATTCATGCATTGACCCAGAGCTCCATGCAATCCATGCTGTCCTTAATACCCTTCAGTAGGCTCACCCAACCCCGACCTTCTAGAACCTCCTTCTAAATTGGATGATAAAAGCATAAAAGCCTTTGGTCATTACTTACTGGACTCCTTTTGCTGATGATAGCTACAGAGGTTCATGTACTTGTCCCTCAGCTAATCCAGAGCAGAATCTAACTGCAGGCCTGTGCTCTGGGCTCACTAACTCATGTTTCAGCTTCAACCCACCAAGTAATGATCAGTGGTAGAAAACATGCTCACTGGCGAAGTATGTAACTTAATTAACTAAAAATATCGAATGCACATTTGTACCACATTAGATGGGCAAGTTGATTCAGTTCTCTAAATAATTAAAAAAAAAAACCTAGACAAGAAATTTATTTTAAAATAAATTATTAAACTTAATTCTATCTTTTGAACCTAAGAACTATAAAGCCTTCTCTTACATCTTCCTTCTCTTTTAAAGCAAACTTCAAAGTCAGACTTCACTGTTAAATGCACCACATGAAGTTCGAGTAAAAACACTGTATGTGTTTGATCCATCTTTCGGTAGATCATCCTAATGACTAATAATTGCTTTGGGGGCATTCATAGACCACTCTCAGATGGAACAGCTCTTACCACTTCAACCTTAATGAATCAAAACAGAGAATGGCAGGTACTGGAACAGCAAATGCAAAGGAAGGAATATTGCTGACTACATTTATTGATTATTCAAATTGCATGGGCAAATGTGTCAGTACATAATTTGGGGGGCTTCTTAAATAATGTTTCAGCATTTTGTTTAATTTTCTGACGACATTTCAATTAGTATCATTTGTTCATTTAAAAATATTGTACAGAGCATACACTACAAGCAGGAACAGTGATGGGCACTAGGGTGAATAAAACACTGAATAAGATAAACACAGGCATTGATCCAAAATAAATTAGTGGTACTCTTTGAGTTTAAGATTCAAATGTAAATAATTTGGTAGCTATTAAAACTCATATCATTATCATCATTAGTTTTAATAAGTTTAGTTTCTAAAAGTTAATATCAGAAGCCCTAATTAATAAAGAAAGAATATATAAATCAAAATTCAAGCTTTTCATTTCAACAAAGTAAGTTTGTATTTTCCAATTTAGTTTCAACGATAAATTTTATTCAATGTCAGGCATGCTTTGATTTTAGCTTGCTATTCTTAACTTTGACCACCATGTGGCAACCTTGCATAAGGCTTCAAATTTCACAGCCTGGTACAATTGGGACTTGAAGCTTTCTGAAATTAAACAGATTTTCCCATAGTTAGGTCTAAGATATGTGCTTTTGGTGATTTAAAAGTTTCTGCTTTATACTTTTTCAATTATATTCATATCATTATCAGGAAAAAAGTAACTGTACATTTTTGAAGAGGTACATTTCTTTTAAGAATTTATAGTGAGCTCCCCAAAAATAAATTAAATTGTCATTAAATTTAATGATCCTCTTCATGAAAAACTCTTTTGAATGGACAATTTAAAAAATATATAGATGCTAATTTTAAAGCTGTGTGTAAACACTTAACACTGATTATAGAAAATAATAAAGTAAGTCTAATTTACCTGTTATGTCATTTATTCTCATTTTGTCAATAAACATTCACTTAGTGTTATATTATTACGTAAACAGGTTCAGAAAATGTTTCATTTGAACTTGAACTTATTTATAGGAGGATATTAAGAATAATATAATATATATGAATCATAAATTTAAAAAATTGAAGCTTTGATATAATAAGTTTATAAGCAGTTTATCTGGCATTCTTTTATTCTATCAAAGTTATGGGGAAAATACATAAAGTTTTCAAGTCCAACTACAAAATGGCTTCTATTTTGATTTTCCAGATGCATAGTTGTTTACTCCCTTGGAGTGAATACAAAAGACAGAATCATTTTACTTATCACTTTAATTTATAACTCCTTTTGCTCTGGAAAGGACTTAAGACTATCCACCAAAAATTATAGATTTGTAATACACCATTTTATGCCTCTCCCATGGTGATGCCTGATCTGTGGCAATTACTTTTTTTCAATAGCCATCTAACTTTTGACATCTCCTTTGAGTCATTTTCTTTCGACTATTTAATAACAATCTCCTTGTCAGAGCCATTATCTTAGTTAACCACATGAGTTAAACTTTCCAATTCTGATTGTTGCTACTATAATATCTTTTTTCCATTTCTCTTAATACACAAATGTTAACTTTGTAATTGAGCAAGTAGTTATTATGTATCTGTCTTGAATTCATAAATAGTATCTGAATTGTTCAGAGGCTCTGCCACAACCAGTCTGGACTCCAGGCTTTGTTGTTTCACTTCTTCGAGACTCAGAGCCAGGGATTAAACCTCTCTAAACTTCAGATTTCCCACTCTGTAATATTTTATTAATAATTCATTTACTTCATTCAGGTTGTTTCACTGGGTTTGCGAAACTGGTTACTTCATAGTATTTGGGTGAGGATTCAATGAGAAAATGCCTATAAAGTGCTTGGCACAAGTTCTGGCAGATTGTAAGCAGTTATTAATATGGTGTATAATAGAGCAATCATTCCCAATTGAAATTTCCAGAGGCTATCGCATACAGGTTTTTTTTTTTTTTTCTGCTTACAGACATCAATTTTCATACTTTAATTCTTGCACTGCCGCTACACTGGGTACCTGATTTCAAACAAAAATCTCCAGGTATTTCCTTGCTGGGGGCAATGGGAGAGGTAGTGATAGTCAACATTTGTTGAGTGCTTTCTGTTTGGCCAACGTTGGGTTAAATGTTTTTCAGGTGTTTCTGAGTTGACCTTCACAGCAATCTTCTAAAGAACACATATTATTGTGATTTTTCTCATTAGAAGGGTTAAGCGATTTGCCCAAAGTAATCATACCCCTTGTTGGTGACAGGCAGGATTTGAAACCAAGGTGGTCTAACTACAGACACTGAGCCTTCACCACTTGTTTCAAATCCATTGATTATCACTCCTGTCTACGTCTGCTTAAATAATCCCCCTCCCATTGCTTGAAGCTCTCTAAGACCCTACTGTTTGACTCCTACTTTATTCTATGATTTTGTTTAAAGATTTTATTTTTATTTATTTATTTGACAGAGATAGAGCACAAGCAGGCAGAGAGACAGGCAGGGGGGTGGGAAGCAGGCTCCCCGCTGAGTGGAGAGCCTGATGCAGGGCTCCATCTCAGGACCCTGGGATCATGACCAGAGCCGAAGGCAGAGGCTTTTACCCACTGAGCCACCCAGGCGCCCCTATTCTCTGATTTTGTTTAACCAACTTTTTAAGTTTGTCCAAATTACTTCATTCTCCCTATACCATGGCGAGTTTTGCAATACATTATATACTAGAATATATTAGGAATTTGAACAGAAAGTTTGCTTCTACACATTCAAAGGGAGAGAGTAGAGGGACGGCATGAGAGGGAGAGTGGAGAGGGAACAATAATACTAGAAATGTTATTGGATCTCTGTTACTGCTGAGCTAGAAGGTGAAGATTGCCAGGAATTGTGGCGTAAAGGTTAGAAGAGAAAAGGAAAGGAAGGTCAGGCCATAATCCAGGCAAAGACAAAGATCAAATTGGAGCTTGAGGAAGTAGAACAGAAGACCAGCCGGCACAGTGAGATGATGTGAGCCCTAAAACGGTGGTTATCTAAACTGGGAACAATTTTTCTCCCCAGGGGACTTTGGCCATTTGTGGAGACAATTTTGGCTGTCACAACTATGGGGAGGTGAGGGGAGGGCTATTATTATGGACATCTGTTTAGCACAGGTGCTGCTAAACATCCTATAAAGCTGAGGACAGTCCCCCACAACTGAGAATTACCTGGTCCACATTGTCAATGGTACCAAGGTTGAGAAAGGCTACTCTCAAAGAGAGACTTAGGAATAAAGAGACTGGCCACTGAAAGGTTTTAAGAATGCTGTGTTGGAAACAAAGATAAATTATATTGTTTTGAGCAGAGGAGATTGCTTAGAACTATATATATATAGTATAACTGGCTATAACATATATAGTATAATATATGTATATAGTATAAATGTATCTATATGTATATAGTATATAGTATACTATATACATACATATATAGTATGTATTTGTATATAGTATAAATGGCTAAAACATTTTCCAAAATAGTTTGAGTAGTAGAGAATGATAGATTTCATGTGTTTGGGGAACTTAAGACTTAAATTGTGGTGGGCAGTGGAAGAGAGAAAGAAATGTGTAAAATGTATATAGTCCCCTGACATAGTTCTGTGACTCCCACAAAACTCATAAAGGCATTCTACCTCTTGCCAAATCGTTTTTATGCTTTTATGAGTAATCGATTGATAAGCATTAGAGCATTCTGATAAGCAGGTAAAACATTCTGTTATACTTTACTCTGTCAAAACATATACCTTTACTGACCTTCCTTTCACTACCCTAATAAACCTTTACTTACACCTAACTGTTTGTCTTTTATTTGCTATTTTCTACCCCTAAACATGAAGGTAGATATCTATGCTCACTAGATATGTCTATATATGTGTTGACTTCTTTTAGATCATTACACTACCTATATAGAGATCATGTCAGCTAGGATTATTCTGCAGCATAATACCCGATAGTCTGGTCCTTAGTAAGCATTTGTTGATGTCAGCGCTAAGTAAATGGATTAGGACATATAACAGCATGTCTTTCTGTTCTTCAGAAATGTATTGGTTTGAAAGAATCTCCAAAAATTCATTCAAAGTTAAAGTCCCCTTTGTTGAGCATAGAACTCATATAATTAAACATCACTGCGGTAATTATTCTGACAAAATATGGGAACTATTTCAAATAAAAAGAGAGAAAATAAACATGTAATCTTTTAATATCTTAAGAATTTTGTAATTTTACATGTGGACTTTGATGTTTTCTTTATGATATCACACTGGAAATACACTATTTCATCATTAGCTGGCATACTCCAAAAAATCTATCTAATTTTTTCACTTTGTCTTTAAGAGTAGAACATTATCTAAAGATCCGGAGTTTTGTTCTGGTTTGGCCTTTCACATGTTATAGGACCTTCGTCAGGACACTCATTCTGAGCCTAAGGCTTCTCATCTACCATATGAGCCTAAGGCTTCTCATCTACCATATGAGGAAGTTGGGCCACATCAGAAGTTTTAAAATAACAAGAATAATTTTTTTAGCAGCAGAATCCATTCTTCAAAGAGAATTTAAATCAGAAGCTCAATAAGTAAAAAAGGTGAAGGTGAGGTTGCTTCGAGTAAAGAAATTGTGTGCATGTGTGGCTGTATGGGTGGGAGACTACAGAGTTACATCAGGAGGCCTCTCGTTTCTTCCTGTCCCACAAAACATCCCATCTGATCCCTTCCTTCTACAAGTGATCCTTGAAGATCTTCAAAGCCCCGAGGCTAATGGGAACCCGTGAAAAAACCATATGAATTAATATCCACGTTTACTTTCAACTCTAAAATAGTGGTTCTAAATCCAAGGCTTTGATGTTTTGTCCATTAGTCAAAATGGACAAGAAGATGTTCTTCCTTTTAATTATAACTTAAAATTGTCCAAATGATCAAAATTGGACTCTTCAGCCATCAAAATAGCCAAATTTAAGAATATTCAACTTTTCCATTGATTCTACAAATAGTTGGTGATCTCTTAGTAATAATTCTAGACCACTTTCCAATTTACTTAAGTTTTTATATTTATGATGATATTACTTCATTTTCATAGGATTTTTAAATTGTACCTTAAAAAATATTTTTCACATTCAGGCAATCTTTAAAGATTTTTTATTTATTTACTTGTCACAGAGAGCAAGAGAAGGCGAGAGCATAAGCAGGGGGAGCAGCAGGCCGAAGGAGAAGCAGACTCCTTGCTGAGCAAGGAGCCTGATGAGGGACTCAATCCCAAGACCCTGGGAACATGACCTGAGCTGAAAGCAGACACTTAACCAACTGAGCCACCCAGGCATCCCACATTCTGGCAATCTTAATGCTAAAGCATTACTTAAAATAGCACTAACTTAAATACTAAGTAATATTAGGAAATTAGTGTTAATTACATTATATGTGAAAATGGTTTTGTGACTATGTAAGAGAATGGACTTTTGGGGAGATTCAATCTAATATTTGAGGGATGAAGTATGATAATATCAGTAATTTGTTTTTCTAGGATTTAATAATAGATGGACACATTGTATATAGAGACAAGGAAAGACAGAGCTACCTAGCTAGCTAATTGGATAAACCAAACAGGGTAAATTTACAAATGTTGACTCTAATGGCTATTATTCAGGTGACCATGACACTATTCTACTTTTCTCCCTATTTTCTTATGTTTGAACCTTTAAATAGATTAAAAATTTAATAAGTAGATATGTAAAATAATAACATCGTATTCTTTCTGCTATGAGAAGCTACCCATTTTTACCTACCAAACTGTGAACTTAAATCCCATTGTTTCAAAAAACAGTATCTTGGATACAGTTCTACCTGGTTAAACCAGTAATGTGTGTTGACAATGAAGCCTTCCACCAGCCACTTAACTGAAAACCTCAAACTTCTTTTCTTTCAAATGGAAACACAGAGGTGCCTGGGTGGCTCAGTCAGCTGAGCGTCCCATTCTTGATTTCAGGTCAGATCATGATCTCAGGGTCATGGAATGTGGAGGTCTCCACACTCAGGGAGGAGTCTGCTTGAGATTCTCTCCCTCTTGTTCTGCCCCTCCCCCCCTCTCGCATGCGCACATTCTCTCTCTCAAATAAATAAATCTATAAAAAATGCAATAAAAGGGAAACATAAATAGTATCTCCCTGAGTATTATAAAAATTAAATAAGAAAATGTATGTAAAGTAGCTAGCACATTGCCAGACATCTAAAAAACACTTACTAAATTAGATCAGGTATTCCCAGGAGTTTGGGAGTAGCGGCCACAGCGGCAGCCGCAATAATGCAAGTAGCAGAAGCAGTTTTCATAGTAGCATTAGTAGCAGCAGAAGCATGCTGTCAACAGCAACAGTCCTAGCTGTAACGGTAGTAATACATCCTCCTCCCTAAAATAGAATTCAGGAGAGTACCTATCTCACAGAGCTGCAGTTAAGAGCAAGTGAGTCTGCACATGTAGAATATTTATCTATAATAGTCCCTGGCACCTCTGAAACCCTCACTGAGTATTTACTGTAAACCGTGTTGGTGATGGTGGTGTTGAAGTTTGCAGTTGCAGTGATGCATCTGCTATGGTTACTCCTTCATTAATCTAACAAGCCAAAAGTAAAAAAAAAAATTAATTTTTCATGGATATAGCATGTAGCAATCATATTTAATTGCTTTTGCTTATAAGTTTCTAGAATATTTTCTTTAAAGGATATTCATTCCTTCAACCTTCTGTATCTGCCCCTTCCTTCTGAGCTTCAAGAGAACAAAAGAGATGTTTTTGTTGATATATAGCTATCATGAGCTCTAAATTTTATCTTGACCTTGTATGTACCATCCAACATATTTCTTCACTCAATATGATTAATTCAATTTGTTAATACAACTTCATAATTCAGATTCATTAATACTGCACCGATGAATTTGTAAAGTTAGTTCGTGGAGGATGGGGGATGAAAGAAAGAGGCATTTATATTTTGGAAGCCTTTTGATTTAAATTTGGGAAATTTCTAAGTGGTAAACCACATCTATACTTTGGAACATCCCTGAGCTGTGCTATCACAATTTCCAGTATGTGATTCAACTCTCCTCACATGAAGGGAAGCATTTTGTAATTCAGCCAAGCTGTGGTTTTTTAGTGAAAATATAGAGAGCATTCGTATCTAATTTGTGGCTAGAATGTGCTGAGGTCCATGATCTTTACTTGCTTTGTAAGCGTTCCGTCAACCACTGAGAACCTCAGCTTCTCCTGAGGTATGGAAAGAGCTATTACCATTTATAAAAATTTCAGGAAAGCTTTTATACGTACACAACTATATCGGAAATAATATAGTATATTTTTCCTTTGCTTTCCTTTTTGAGATATTTCAGTGCCACTTTTACTAAATATAGAGCAAATGAAAATAAGTGTTAAAATTGCTTATTATTGCTTTATACAAGTAGTCTATCATTACCTACCTAAGTCCTAATGTTTAAAACAGAGCTGACATTTAAAAGTACTTTAGCAGTGAACTTTTAGAATAGTTTAATTAAGTTTTAAGAGTTTATTCAGAATATTCAATAAGTATAAATTTAATATAATATTTTAACATATAAAATAGTTTGTATTTTTCATTACATGTGAAAAGTATAAAAATCATGACCACATCATTTCTCTGAGAATAAAATAAGTGAATGTGTAATCAGCAATGTGTTTCAAACTGAGAGTCTGGGGGGAAAAAGATAGCAATTTTATTAAGAAAAAAAGAATATTAGGTGTACAGAATACAGATATTTTATAAAAGGCAATTACAGTGTCTCAACGTATTTATTTTTATATTATTTCTCCGCCCTCAGTTTTTTTGTGTGTGTGAGGAGATGAATTAAAAAAATTTTTTAGGGGTGCCTGGGTGGCTCAGTTGGTTGAGCGGCTGCCTTCGGCTCAGGTCATGATCCTGGAGTCCTGGGATTGAGTCCCACATCGGGCTCCTGGCTCCACGTGGAGTCTGCTTCTCCCTCTGATCTTCTCCCCTCTCATGCTCTCTCTCTCTCAAATAAATAAATAAAATATTAAAAAAATTTTTTTTTTTAAATTCCCAAGGTGTTTTATTTTTTTAATTGCAGTCTAATCACATGACTTCTTGAAATAATGTGAGTTTAGCAACAGGATTATCTTTCATTTAGGCATAGGAATCAACCAAAAAAGTGAGTTCACATAATGAAAGCATATAATAGAAGTAAGTGCTTTTTACTTCTATGCAAACATTATTTTCCTCAAGTATAACTTATTGTCTTTGTCATAATAACTTAAGATTTTACTTAATATCTTTCTGTTACTGGATATTTAGTGTCACAATGCAGCACCAATTAAGAAGGTGAAAATACATTAAAGCTGTGTGTTTTACAAATATACAGTTTTTAAATTATTTTATTTTTTCTCACTAGAAAATTACTCAGAAATATGTGCTAATTAGCCTTTATGAAGCTCAAGAAAAATGTATTATTACCTTCACCATACACACACATTTATTTTCTCCTTTTTTATTTTTTAAAAATAGATATAAATAATAAAATATATAAATAATAAAATAATATTTCTTTACCTCCTCTCTTAGATGAATTCTGTTTAATAAGGCAGTATGAGGAGTTAGGCCCAAAGGGGCACCATCCCCAAGACCATCTTCAATTCTGAAATGAACTACAAGTTTCAGGGATTGCCAAAACCACCCTGAGTTTTGATTTGCTAGAAGGGACTCACAGAACTCCCTGAAAACTATTACATTTATGGTTACAGTTTATTACAGGAAAAGCATACAGATTGAAATCAGCCAACAGAAGAAGTGCATAGGGCAGAATCCAGGAGAAGTACCAAATATAGAGCTTGTATTGTTCTGTCTCTGTGGAGTCAAGATGCATTGCTTTATCAGCTTAGGTATGTGGCAATCTGCAGAGTGTTGCCACCCGGGAAAGCTCAAACCTGAGCTTTGGTGTTCAAAGAGTTTATTGGGTCTTAATCATGTAGGCACAATTGATTGATTGCCTAAATGGTTAATGTCAGTCTCTAGATTGACTGATACCACATGACCCAAAGCCCCTATCCTAAGTCACTATATAGTTTCAGACCCTAAGTCTAAAACTATACAAGTGTCTCTAATACCCACTCTAAATCATGTTGTCAGACTATCCAGTATGACCCATGATACCCAGGCAAAGAAAGACACTTTAAATCTTTTTTTTTTTTTTTGAAGCAGGCTCCCTGCTGAGCAGAGAGCCCGATGTGGGGCTCGATTCCAGGACCCTGGGATCATGACCTGAGTGGAAGGCAGAGGCTTAACCCACTGAGCCACCCAGGTGCCCCAGAAAGGCACTTTAGATTACCCTCCAGAAGCTGAAGAAATAACAGACCTTTCTTGGAGGAAGGTCAAATTCTTTACAGTACATACAGGGGGCTGGAACACTTAGAGGTTTCCATTCTTTTATATGTTCACTGCATTTTTTTTAGATACTTACACATTATTGCTGAAACTTTTATTTCCTCATGAAATTAGTTTATAAATAGTTTAAAATATATTATTATTGGCAGTTTATCTCATGTATATGGATATCAATAGTTCTCAATTCAGTTATTTTATCTCATAACATTGTCATTATCTTACCTGAAAAAAATCATACAAAATAACTAAAAGAATTTAATAAAAACATTTTAGATAATAGGTATTTATTAATTAATTTGTGTAATATTTATTCTTCCTCTGTCTGATATTACAATAAGTAATTTCTATGTAATAAGTAAAACGTAGTTCCTCCCTCAAAAAATTAGTCTAGTAGAAGACACTGTGCACACATTTAACACAAAGATACAATGATGAACAAAACAGACATGTTTCCTCCTCACATAAAACTAAGACTCCTCTAGGAAGATAGACTTTAATCCTATAATTATACAAATATTTTATTATAGTTGAGATATATTATATGACATAATGTAAAAGGTGCAATGACAAAATATAAAAAGAGAAAATGGAAAGTCTTGCTTGTAGAAATGAATTGGTATGGGTGAGTGAAGAGTGCTTACTTAGGTGAATGTGATAAGAGTGCAAGAATATTCCAGGAGAGGAAATACCACGGAGAACCAAAGATGGGAGAGAACAAGATACATTTAAGGTCCTGTAAAGAGAATGTTCTCCTGGAGAGCTGAGTAAATGATATGGCACTAGCTGAGCTGGAAATAATGGACAGAATCTAGAAAATGGATCCAGATTGGCCATATTCTAGGAAGAGGAAAAATTTTAAGTTTTCAGTAAGTTGTATTTTACAAAGTGAGGTGATTTGGTCATATTGGTATTTTTAAAAGGTCACCTGGGTGCTAAAGAGAGAAAAGAATAGAGTAGAACAGGGGTGGATGTTGTGACCAAAAAGAGTAGTTCAGTGAGACATGTTGGTAGCTTAGAAAAGGAAAGAGACAGTAGTGATGGAAGGAATGGATAAATTCAAGAATTTATGATGGAATTATAAGAAAGTTGAAGAAGAAGAAGAAGGTTGAGAATGTCCTCAAAGTTTCTGGGAAGTGTGTTGTCATAGATGGTTAGAAATTTGGATAAGTGGGAAAAGATCAAATGCTATCAGAAGTTAAATAAAATAAATTGAAGAGGTGGGGACTAGATTAAAATGAATTGAGGAGTAAGAGATAAAGAAATGGAAAAATATATATATCTAAGAACAGAAAGGCAGGTTTTAAAGAATAAGTATTATCTGATCCAAGAAACCATCATAGAATTAAACAGCTTAACATGAGAAAAAAAAAGAAAAAAGAAGAAGAATTCTCTGTTTCCAAGAGCAAGAAGAGGAGAGCAGGTGAAGTAGGAGATGGGAATTGGTACCAGGAAGAGCATTGGGAAAGGTAAAAGTCACTGAGAAATCCGTAGTAAAAATATGGCCAACAGGAATTTAAGAATAGAAATATGCGGTGAATGGTAATTTTAATGTTGATTTGCCTTGCCTAGTGGGATACAGCCAATTCCATTATGTTCCATTCAGTAAACTTTACTAGGGCGTACTTAATGTTATTACGTTTATGACTAAATAAGGAAAAGGCTGACTTTCTTGTCTGGTACTCTTTGTGTGACAAGAAATAACTGACATTGGAACAGAAGGAAGGTACTCCCCTACTCAAGGAATCGCAGAAATCTTGGAAACCAGATTTTTAGCCTATCTAGACTTCAAGGTATAGGAAGACCCCCAACTGACATTAAATTGTATAACCTCTAGCTACATTTTTACTAAGACTGGCTAATATCAAGGAACAATGTGTGTTCTTCATATGGAGATAGTAGCATTCTATTACAACCAACTGAATTGGTCTGCTCAGATTATAACTAGCAATTACAGGCATACCTCGTTTTACTGCATTTCAGTTTATGGCTCTTTGCAGATAATGTGTTTTTACAAACTGAAGGTTTCTGGCAACCCATTGTTGAGCAAGTCTATTAGCACCATTTTTCCAATAGCATTTGCTCACTTTGTGTCTCTGGATCATATTTTGGTCATTCCCATAATGTTTTAAATTTTCATTATGATTATATTTGTTAGATCTGTGATCAGTGATCTTTGATGTTATTATTGTCATTGTTCTCGGGTGCCAAGAACTGTACCCATATGAAACAACAAACTTAATAAATGTTGTGTGGGTTCTCACTGCTCCACTGACCAGCTGTTCGAACATTCTCCCTCTCCTTGGCCCTCCCTATTTCCTGAAATACAACAATATTGAAATCAGGTCAATAACCCTATGATGGCCTCAAAGAGTTCCAGTAAAAGAAAGAGTTTCACGTCTCTCACTTTAAATCGAATACTAGAAATAATTAAGCTTAGAGAGGAAGGCATGTTGAAAGCCAAGATAGGCCTGAAGCTCGGACTCTTACACCAAACAGTTAGCCAAGTTATGATTACAAAGGAAAAGCTCTTGAGGGAAATTAAAAATGCTACTCCAGTGACCATATGAATAAAAAGAAAGCGAAACTGCCTTATTGCTAGTATGGAGAAAGTTTTAGTGGTCTGGATAGAAGATCAAACCAGCCAAAGCATCCCCTTCAGCCAGAGCCTAATCCAGAGCAAGGCCCTGACTCTATTCAATTCCATGAAGTCTGAGAGAAGTGAGGAAGCTGCAGAAGAAAAGTGTGAAGCTAGCAGAGGTTGGTTCACGAGGCTTAAGGAAATAAGCCATCTCCATAGCATAACAATGCAAGGTGAAGTAGCCAATGTTGATGGAGAAGCTGCTGCAAGTTACCCAGATGATCTAGCTAAGATCATTAATGAAGTTGGCTACACTAAACAACAGATTTTTCAAAGTAGACAAATCAACCTTATATTAGAAGATATTATCTAGGACTTTCATAGCTATTTAAAAGTCTCTACAACTTCAAAGGACTGCCTGACTTTCTTGTTTAGGGTTAATGCAGCTGGTGAATTTAAGTTGAAGCCAATGCTCATTTACCATTCTGAAAATCCTAGGGCTGTTAAGAGTTATGCAAAACCTACTCTGCTTGTGCTCTATAAATGGAACAGCAACGCCTGGATGACAGTACATCTGTTGAAAACATTTTAAAATATTCAGCATTGTTGAATATTTTAAGGCCACTCTTGAGACCTATTGCTCAGAAAAAAAAGATTTCTATCAAAATATTGCTGTCCATTGACAATGCACCTGGTCACTAAACAACTCTGATGGAAATGTACAACAAGAGTAATGTTTTCATGCCTGCTAACAAAACATCCATTCTCTAGCCCATGGATCAAAGAGCAAGTTCAACTTTCAAGCCTTATTATTGTTTTAAATGTATTATTCAAATACAATTGACGTACAATGTTATATTAGTTTCAGGTGTACAACATAGTAACTCAACACATTCTATACATTACTCAATGTTTACCACAGTGAGTGTAGTCATCATCTGTCACCATACAACATAATTACAATATTATTGTCTATATTCTCTATGCCGTACTTTTCATCTCCATGACTTATTTATTTTGTAACTGGGAATTTGTATCTCTTGATCCCTTTTCTATTTTGCCCTTTCCCCCACCAACTTCCCCTCTGGCAACCACCAGACTGGTCTCTGTATTTAAGAGTCTATTTCTTTGTTCATTTTTTCATTCAATTTGTTTTTTAGATTTCATATATCAGTAAATTACATGGTATTTTTCTTTCTCCATGTGACTTTTTTCACTTCAAATAATGCATCCAAGTTGTGGTAAATGATAATACTTTGTTCATTTTTATGACTAATTTTTCATTGTGTGTATATGTATGTGTATTACATCTTCCTTATCCATTCATCTATTGATGGACACTTGCATTCCTTTCATATTGTGGCTACGGTAAAGAAAGCTGTGATAAACATGGATATGCATATATCTGTTCAACTTAGTGTTTTCACTTCAAGTCCTATTATTTAATAATTATATTTCATAAGGCTATAGCTGCCATAAATAGTGATTTCTCCAATGGATCTGGGCAAAGAAAATTGAAAAACTTCTGGGAAGGATTCCCAGTTTTAGATGCCATTAAGAACATTTGTGGTTCATGGGAAGAGTCCAAAATATCAACATGAACAGGAATTTAAAAGAATTTGATTCCAACCTTCACGGATGACTGTGAGGGATTTAAGATTTCAGTAGAGGAAGTAACTGCAAATGTAGTGAAAATAATAAGAGAACTAGAATTAGAAGGGGAGTCTGAAGATGTGATTGGATTGGTGCTATCTCATGATGAAACTTGAACAGATGAAGAGTTGCTTCCTATGGATGAGCAAAGAAAGTGGTCTCTTGAGATGGAATCTACTCTTGGTGAGGATGCTGTGAAGACTGTTGAAATGACAACAAAAGATTTAGAATGTTATATTAACTCCGTAGATAAAGGAGCAACTGGGTTTGTGAAGACAGACTCCAATTTTGAAAGAGTTCAGTTGTGAGTAAAATGCTGTCAAACAGCCTTACAAGCTACAGAGAAATCTTTCATGAAAGGAAGAGTCAAATGATGGGGCAAACTTCACTGTCGTCTTATTTTAAGAAATTGCCACAGATACTTCAACCTTGAACAACCACCATACTCATCAGTCAGCAGCCATCAACATCAAGGCAAGGCCCTCTACCAGCAAAAGATTATGACTTGCTGAAAGCTCATATGATGGTTAGCTTTTTTTTTTAGCCCAAAGCCTGGTTCAGAGCAAGCATTCGATAAATATTAGTGATTTTTAGGAATTGAATTGAGATGGTACTTTGTCTCTCACAAGCAAGAGTCCCTCAAGCCTTCTTCAAAATATATATATATTGAATGAACACTGGGAATAGAGCAGTGAACAAAACAAAAATCCTTGCTTACATGGAGCTTATGTTTCAACCAAAACAGAAAATGTTAGAATTGTCCATTTTGACAGTTTCTCACACTTTTAGTATCTTTGTTTAATTAACTGCAGTACATCTTAAAATTAATCAATTAGATTAGCCTTGCAAAACCAAATTCTTCCTAGCCATATACCATTTGTTATCCTTATTGACGTTTAGCATGAAGAGTTTTAGACCTTGCCATTTATCTTTAAGAGCTGTGAATGAGATAGTTTCATCCCTTAGTTTATCTCTGTATGACCCTCTTACAATAGAAATAATAGAATGTTAAAGATATTTGGGCTAAAAAGGACCTTAATTAGTTCACTCACTTTACTTTTTCCTTGCGATACTGAAGACAGACTTGAAGTAACCTAAGTAAGGACAGAATTAACGTATCTAAAAGAGATACCTTTTAATGGTGCTCATTTTGTTAGGGGAAAAAATGTACCTCTTGTATCCTAAATGCCATAGAATTGGTGAAGATTGTAGTGACGTGAATGACTGCTATTTTTGCTAACAGCTGGATTCCAATGGGGAACTGCTTATCCGAAATGCCCAGCTGAAGCATGCTGGGAGATACACGTGTACCGCTCAGACAATTGTGGATAATTCTTCAGCTTCAGCTGACCTTGTTGTTCGAGGTAAGAGTTTCAACATTTTAAAATTACCAAACCAGAGCTATTTGACTTGCCTAACTATTATATAATCTTCTGGTAACTCTGGTATGAATTCTTATATAGTTAGTGTCTGAGTCCTTGAGAACAGCTCCTTATCCATGCCCAAGAATGATTTATGCCAGACAAGTAGTAAACAACACTGATTTTGTTTGTTTTACTAACTACGTATCTTCTAGAAACTTATACCACATACCTCCTACTAAATGTTTGTGCTTTTAAACTTAGTATTTACCAGAAGTTCTCAGTGTCTGCTAATACTTTTCATGAGTTGAGTATGGTGTTGTTTCCTTTTGTACTTTTTTTTTGTATGGAAAAAAAAATTTTATTTTTTTTCTATTTACTGTACCTATTTACTGTATTTTTTACTGTATTTACTGTACCTCGAAGTGTTATATATTTATCACTAGCATTTTAGAATAAAAAGTTAATTTATACATGTATCCTGTTTCTATTTGTTACTGGTTTTTAGGCTAGGACTTCTGTTCTTATATATAATTGAGGTTGTGCTGCAATACACCCTTATTGAAAGTACAGCCCCCTTGATATGACCTTTGCTCTGTAGCTGTGTGGTCAGCTCAAAACATCATTCATTGGTCCTTCACTCACTGCCTACAGAGCAAAGACCACTCCTTTTAGCTAAATACCAAAAAGCTCCATGTATTGACTTCAGCCTGTTCAGCTTTAATCTTTTACCATTCCATGTAACCAACTCCACTGTTCAATCAGTCCAAAAAAATATCCTAGGGTTTCTACCTCTGTTCCTTGGATGATAGCATTACTTCCATGTCCTATAGTCATTGTTTGTTGCCCAAATCTTAAGCCATCCTTCAAGGCTAGGCTCAAGTATTGCCAAATTCATGAGTCCTTTCCTGGTGTCCCAAATATGTGTCCCTTTCTTCTAAGCTTTATTAGCAGTTAGTACTTTCTTTAATGTGTTTTATAGCAATCTGTGCATACGAGTTATCTTCTCTACTAGGTTGTGAAATTCACATAGGCATTTTTTATGAATCCTTAAGTGAGCTGAAGAATTCTATTCCATAGTTTGATAGCTCTCTTTATCACTCTGTGTCCTGTTAAAATTTTTATTTTATTCTTTTTTTTTATGTTAAAATTTTTATTTTTTCACATTTCATCTACTAGAAATATTTATTGGCTATTATTTATTGCACATTTTTTCAGTCAGTTTTTGCACAATTAAATAATTAGTAAATGAAATGATATCTGTGGTTTGTCTTCATACCCCTCTGAATCAATATAATTTCACCCAACCTCATATATCTCCAGGTTGCCTCTAGAGCGGTGGTAATATGGAGTCCTCAAGTCTCCATCTGGGGAAATGCTGAAAACCCCTTTATTCTAGCTGAACATGTTTTCCAATAGGGTAATAGAAGTCCAGCTGAAGTTTCTTTATCCAAATGAACTAAAAATTCATTCCATATATCCCTTATATATAAACTGAAGAAAGTTAATTTAAGTTCTGTATTTTCATTACAAGTATTTTATGATCTGGACATCTATTATATTCAAGAGTCATCAGAGAGAGAGACTTGTTCACTGTCTTTTCTAGTTAGACTACTAGCTGTTAAGCCATTTTCAGCAATAGCCTAGGTATATATTAAATTATAATTGCGTATTTCAAAAATTTTCATTAATGTTACAATAGGGGTTATGTTTGGGGTACCTGGGTGGCTCAGTTGGTTAAGTGCCTGACTCATGATTTCAGCTGCAGTCATGATCTCGGGGTTGAAATACAGCCTCCCACGTCAGGCTCTACTGAGTGTGGAGCCTGCTTAAGATTCTCTCTCCCTTCCTCCCCCCACCCCGACCTCTTCTCTCTTACCCTCTCTAAAAACAAAACAAAACAAAACAAAAACAGAAACAAACAATAGGTGTTATATTACAATACTTGTACAGCAGTGTTTTCATGTAATTACAATGTGGTAAATTCCCAGTATTCAGAGGGAAGAGGAAGTTAGACAAATACGATCGAAGAGCATCAATGGTATTACCCATACGTACTTAGGTAATTGACAATCATCATAATGTATTTTTTTTTTACAGAAGTAAAACAACAACAAAAAAAACTATTGCAGGAATTGTATGGAAATATTAAGTGTACTCTTTAAGCTTTTTAGTTCCAGGAAAAATACTTTAAAGCAATGTCACCTGGCAAGGGCCCTTCAGTAGAAAGATGATATAATATTTTAAGTCCCTACACTATTGCAAGATATTAAAAAAAACTATACAGGTAGATGAAAAGTGCTACTAAGCCCTGTTAAAAGCCTACAAGTTGTAATCATTCTCCAAACTTTATTTCTAATAATCTAAAAGGTATTTCTTTTATGTCAAGAGAAATTTGTAATTAAAATAGTCAAATACATATGTGCATAGGTTGTGTCAAATGTATATAAATTAGTCAAATATGCTTTATATACTTAAGTCATGGGATATAAAATTAAATCATTTTCTATATTTATTATAGTAATGATGAGTAGTATATAAGAAAATCTAGCATACCTCAAGTAATATTATTATTGGTCCATTTATCTACTTAATTATGTTTTTTCATCTAGTCCGGAAATCATAATCTGTTCCTTGGATAGTCTGGGAGTCCCTGGACAGGCTTCAAGGGGTTCAAGAACTTCCTAAAATTGTATGCAAAATTTCATGTGTATGTGGCATTGCCCTGGGAAGAGGATTTGTAATTTTCATCAGATTTCCAAAGCCAGCAATGGCCCAAAGGCCAAGAAACTTAACCTGTTTTTCTTTCCTTCCCTCATCTAGATCAACACTCTCTAAAAAGAGAAACTAAGGGATAATTATTTATTTCATGCTAATAATAATAATAATAATACCCTAACAAGTCCTATATAATGAGGTCTAATAGCTCATTTAGATTATGAATCACTTGTGAAAAATTCAATTTTCACTCTTCCAAGAATATATCTGACTCAAAACATATTTAATATGTTACATATTAAACATTAGATATCTATAAGAACTTGCCAAATTTAAGATGAAATAATTCTAGTTTATATTCAGATGTCAGTGACCTAAATTACAGATTCTGAAATTAGTGCTATGAGTGGGACACTGAACAGATTAGAGAGGAAAGTAATTTCCTGATGATCACTGAGAAATTTTTTGGGCAATAAAATAATTTAGTGCATAAGCAGTTATGCCTTATGAAATGAAAGTAGAAATATTTGTGGTTTCTTTTAGCCTATGTTACCTTGAAGGGAATGAATGCATAATGAAAATTATTGCTGCTATCCATTTTTGTGTGTGTATTAATAATTATGGATTGGTGAGTGTGGGTATGTGTATAAAGTTTAATAAAAGTAATTTGTATGAGAGAGAAAATATACCTTTCATCATCACTTTAAATTGAGTTTAGAATAGAGCGAGGAATAATTTAAATCTGGGTGCTTCTAAATATAAAACTGAAATTAAATATAGGAAAAATATAGCCAAAGGAAAATGTAATATTGGATCTGATTTTATGGAGCTTTTTACCCAGAGAAAACTCACCTCCCACCTTTTATGTTTAATGTATGATAGGATTGAGAAATAAGGAAATGAATAGCAAATGTCAACTAAAAACAGTTTACAAAAAATGGCCCAATAATCATTTATAAGTCATTGTCTTTGTTGCAGCCATAAATGTTTATGTTTAAAATCTATAGCACTCCAGGGGCACCTGGATGGCTCAATGGGTTAAAGCCTCTGCCTTCAGCTCAGGTCATGATCTCAGGGTCCTGGGATTGAGCCCCGCATGGTGGGGGGGGGGGTCCTTGCTCAGCAGGGAGCCTGCTTCCCCCTCTCTCTCTGCCTGCCTCTCTGCCTACTTGTGATCTCTCTCTCTGTCAAATAAATTAACAAAATCTTAAGAAAAAATATATAGCACCAATTTTTTTACCCCCTAATTCAGTCCACAGGTGCTCAAAGATTAGACCGTAGGTGTGGTACATATTGTCCGTTCCTCCAGTAATCTAAATAGTTTCAAATCCTGGAGTCATGTTGGCCATGTAATTTTCACTTTTGATTTCCAAAGTTGCCTTTTGTGCTATTTCTATCCCTTCATTTCTGATATATTTCTGCTAGTCTTTGTACAGTATAGAGATTATTTTCACAAAATTAACTTTTATTCAAGCAGTATTGTCCTGGAAGCCCTATACATAAAATTCAGGTCGCACTGGTTGGAAGAAATCAAAGCTATTTACTTTACTGGCAATATGCTCATTCACTGTTCTAAAACTCTTTCACTAAAAGCACCACAATTTGTGAATAAATCAATACACATTCTTCCTCACAGGCAAAAAACTACCCTCTCTAAGTAGCAAGTCTTCAAACCAGCCCCTTCAGGATTCCAACAAATTTAGATAAATCAAATATGAAATTATGCCAAAATGACAAGCCATAATGAAAGAGAACCAGGAGTTAGATTGATAGACAACAGCAGTGTTTGATTTCAGGGTACGATATATATTCTAATCATTGGAATAAGAATGAGAATATTCTTGCTCAAATCTTTAAATAAATAAAAGAGGAAATGGTAAAAATGAGTTGGAAACAAGATATAAAAATGAGAGTTTGGAAGAATAAAACAAGAATAATACCTATAAATGATAAACACAATCATTGAAAATAAAAAATCAATAAATAAATTTAATGATTAGAGACAGATTAAGAAAGGATTAGGGATCTAAGAGATAGTATATGAGGAAATAAACACATTTCTTCACAGAGAGACAAAGACAAATTATGAAAATGAGATTATTATATTAAGGATCTAATGAGAAAACAGTATTTGTCAAATCAGATTACCAGAAGAAATATTAGATAAAGTAGGAGAGAAAAAGTTTTCAAAAAGGTCATGACTACAAATTTTGGAAAATTAGTGAAAATGTGGCTTCTCATTTTTAAAAATCACAATGAAACACAAGAACAATTAGTGAAAATAAAACTGCAGAACATTAAAAACCAATAGAAGATTATAAGAGCAGCAAAAGGGAAAAATATTTTTTTGCAAAGGCATAGCAATACACTGACCACAGACTACTCAGCATTAGCAATAAAGAGTCACAAAGTTAAAAAAAAAAAAAGTCACAAAGTAACTGGGAGAGCCAGACTTCATAGTGGCCCCCCACTCCTCTTGCTTTCTGGTCTACCAACCCTTGAATAATCCCTTTTACATTGGGAGTGGCTGTATATGCCAACAGAAGTGATGTGGCTGAATGCTGTCATAAATCACATTATTTCTTCTCCCTTGGTTCTTGGAACTCTCAATCTGGAGGAATCTAGCTGTCATGTCAGGACATTTCAGCAGTTTTGTAGAGAAGCCTACAGGAGAAGATAAGACAACCTACTGATTACCAGCTTTAAGTTTCCCAGTCATTCCAGTAAGCCATCGAGAGAGCAGATCCTCCAGGCCAGCTTTCAGGTGACTGTAGCCTTGGCCAAAATCAAGAACTCTCCAGCTAAGCCACTCAAGAATTCTTAATCCACACAAACTGTGATATAATGTTTATTATTGTTTTAAGCCACTGGGTTTTGGGCTCATAGGTACTACTACAGCCATGGAATAATGTCTTCAGTATGCTAAAAGTAAATAACTGTCCATCCAAAAGTGTATACCCAGACAAATTATCATTCATAATGAGGAAAAATAAAGTTATATTTAAACGGTATATATCAAACGGTAACAGAGTTTATCTCTCAAGAAACTATTATGTATAAAGGAATGTCTAGTGGGTAAAATTCAGGAAGAGAGAAAATAATCCCAGAATTTAGTTCTGAGATGTCAGAAAGCATGGTGAACAAAGAAACTAGTAAACATGTGGGTAAATCTAAGCTAAACTGAGCCAAACCAGGCTTCAGGATATGCTGTGGTCTGAGTTTGAAGGCTGATGAGAATTATAATTTGCCCTCTGATCAAGTTGGTAGTTGCTTTTACTTCAGACTTCGAGTAAAATAACAAGTTAGACGTATATCTCTGTATATGTCTGTATATGCGTGTGTGTGTGTATTTTATATGGTTAAATGTAATGTATGAAAATGACAATCATAAAATATAAGAAAGTGGTTACCTCTGGGTTGGAGACAGAAGTGGGGAGGGGACATGATTGAGGCAGGAGGAGACCTACAAGAAGCTACTTGTTTATAAGTAATATTTCATTTATTAAGCCAAGTGATGAGAACATAGGTGGCCAATTCTTATTTTTTATAATTTCCCTAAATGTTTAATATTTCTTAATTAACTTAATAAATGAGAGTTGCAGAGTCATCTGCTATCCTCCACTTCCTCACCACCAACCTCAGCAAAGATTCGTGAAAAATCCTTGTGTAGCCTCTGAGCAGGTTTCCCATACATGGGTAGACATCAAATTTACCATTATGATTAAAGACACACAATTCTAACCCTCTCCTGGAAGTTTTTGAATTAATAGCACTGGGATCAGGTTAGCAAAGTTGGATTAAAGTTTGGCTTGATGAACCATGGTACATCAGCACTGGACACAGAAAATAACTCATACAAATATGCTCAAATGATTTTTAACAAAGATACAAAAGCAATTCAGTGGAAGAAAAGATAGTGTTTCCAGTAAATAATGCTGGAACAATTGGGCACTCGTAGGTCCCTCCACTCCTTCCAAAAAAAGAGACAGAGAGAGAGAGAGAGAGAGAGAGCCTTGACCTAAACCTCAAATATTATACAAAATCAACTCTGAGTGAATCATGGACTTAAATGTAAAATGTAAAACTGTGGAACTTTTAGGAAAAATAGTAAAGGTGAAAATTTTCAGCAGCTAGCAGTAGGATAAGAGTTTGTAGATTAAGACCAAAAACATAATGTATAAGATGAAAAATGATCAACTAGACCTCATCAAAATTAAAAGCAAAATTAAAAACTTTTGTTTTGTGAGTCTCTGCAAAGAGATGAAAAGACAAGCTATAGACTGGAAGGAAATATTTGCAAACCTCACATTCAACGAAAGATTTATGTGTAGAAGTTTATGTATAGAATAAAGAATTCCCAAAACTCTTAAACAATCCAATATGACAAATGACAAAAGACATGAGCAGAAATTTCAATGGAAAAGATGTACAAATGGGAAATAAACATATAAATGGTGTTCAACATCATTAGCCATTAGGGAAAAGTACCATTTAAAGCCACAATGGTATATCATTATATACCTATCAGAATGACTAACATGAAAAAAAATAGTGATGTAGAGAAAGTGAGTCACTCACATGCTACTGATGAAAATGTAAAATGAGACAGCCACTCTGGAAGTGAGTGTGGCAGTTTTTAATCATGTGCTTATCATAGAACCCAGTAGCTGCACTCCTGAGCATTTATCTCAGAGATATAAGAATATTTGTTCACATAAAAATATGTATCCAAATGTTCATAGCAGCTGTATTCACAATAACCAAAACCTGGAAAAAAAAAACCGCATGACCTTTAATAGGTGAATGGTTCAACTGTGGGCTACCATGGAAGACTACTCTGCAATAAAAGAGAAATGATCTATTGATACAACTTGAACGTATCTCAAGGGAATTATGCTGAGTGAAAAAAGCCAATCTCAAAGGTTAGATACTGTATGATTCCATTTACATAGCATTCTTGAAATGACAAAATTATAGAGAAGGGAAATAGATTAATAGTTGTCATGAGTTAGAGAGGGCAGAGGAAGGGAAGATGTGACCTGGAAAGGACACCACGGGGGCTCCTTACAATGAAATTATTCTATGACTGTGATGGATAAAACTAAAAGTTGCACAGAACTAAACAAACATTCAGACACAAAAATGAAGGTATGTAAAACTAGTGAAATCCGAATAAGGTTGCTGGATTATAACAAGTAAATTCTCTGGTTGTGCTGTCGTACTTTAGTGATACAAAATGTTATGGTGAGGGATGAGCAAAGGAGATGGAAGGTCTCCCTGCATTATTTTTCACAATTGCATGTGAATCTACAGTTATCTCAAAACAGAAAGTTTTTTTTTTAAAGATTTTATTTATTTATTAGAGAAAGAGAGAGACTGAGAATGAGAGGGGAGAAGGTCAAAGGGAGAAGCAGACTTCCCGCAGAGCCGGGAGTCCGATATGGGACTCTCATGACCTGAGCCGAAGGCAGTCGCTTAACCAACTGAGCCACCCAGGCGCCCTCAAAACAGAAAGTTTTTAAAAAATCACTGAATATATAATACACTAAAAATATTTTTAACGAGTACTTAACGGACTCTTTCTTCAAGGATAGTATAATTTAACAAGTGGAGTACGGCACAGGCAGAGATAATGTTTGAGCAAGTGATGGCCACAAACTAGCATCTAAGGCAGTGGGTTCAGTTAACCTCCAGACCTAGAAAAAACCAAGTGGGGCTTGCAGCTTTGGGACCAGAGCTGAATTACCGAAGGCACAGAGGACAGTGTGTGTCCTGCTTTTTTCCCTAGAACCTGTCTTTACTCTTTTTTTCTTTATGCATTTCTATCTTTCCTTTAAATAAATATTAAATATATTTTTCTAGTATAATTATGGAGGACATCACATTAATATAGCATTCCAAATGACCAAATGTTCAAGCCTGGCTTGGGTTGGCCAGTCTTTATTTGTAGTAAGGCCCCAAGATGATTGTGACAAAGTGGTCTGTAACTGGTATTTGGAAATTATTGTTCTAGGGAATCCATGGAACATAGTTTGCAAGTGATATTGTTTTGTTTGTCAAGTGTATTTTGGAGATAAATTACTTTAGGAATGTGTTTCATAAGATAGTTAAGGTCCTCTTTTTTTCCAGTGTGTCCTGTACAAACCAAACAGAAGTCAATCATCAGACAATTGAAAAATTGATATTAATATTTTGCCAGAAGCCCCAGAAGGGAGTTCTGATATAAAGGCAATGAGTAGTCTGGGAATGGGAAACATCCCAGTTGGGGAGAAGAGCTAAGTCCGTGAGTTTTCCCTCCCCTTCATCATCATTTTAGCACAGCTGAACTTAAAGACTCAGTCCCACAAAGTAAGATAATTTAGCTTCAAAACCTCTACAGCTAGTCACAGAACTACTCAATCTGACTATATAACAACAGCAAGAAAAAGCAAAAACGTAATATGATGAAGCATTCCCCAACTAGAGCACTAATATAAAAATTAAGATAACCTTACAAAAGATTATAATGCCATTCGTGGTATTATGACATTTAAAGTTGCTTATAGAAGATTTTAGTGAAAGATTTTTTTTCCACCAAGAGCATATATAAACTCAACTAAAAATAATATTGTTTGTTAGTAAAGGAGGTAACTTCAGAATCAACCTTTTATTTATTTATTTATTTATTTAAAAATATTTTATTTATTTATTTATTTGACAGAGAGAGGGATCACAAGTAGGCAGAGAGGCAGAGAGAGAGAGGAGGAAGCAGGCTCCCTGCTGAGCAGAGATTCTGCGGGGCTTGATCCCAAGACCCTGAGATCATGACCTGAGCCGAAGGCAGAGGCTTTAACCCACTGAACCACCCAGGCGCCCCTGGAATTAACCTTTTAAAATAAATGTGTGTATAATATGGCCAAAAAATTTAGAACTCAAACAACGGTAAATTGCTTCATATCTAAAAAATCTTTATAATTTAAAACTATTCTAGTTTCAAAAAAAAAGAAAGAAAGAAGGAAAGAAAGAAAGCCAGAAAAGAACCAGTTATTAAACTTCAAATGTTTTTAGGCTTCTTAAAAAAATTCCAAACTAAGAGTATTGATATAAATGTCCTTTTTGTTGCTCTTATGTTAAATGTTTTACATCTTAGGTCCCATTAAAAGGTATTTCACGTTGCTTCATCAAGCAAACTTTGACACACATGAAGAGCCTTGTATGAATGTTCTTTAACAAAAGACATTTCTGGAGAACTTAAGCTCTTCAGCTAAAAGAGTGTCCTTTAGAGGGAAAGGTTTTTCAGGATTTATTTGGCAGCATTTGTGGGAATATTTCTGCAGCTTGCCAAACCTAAATTCTCTTTCATGAGTGCACTTTTGGACAACATTCAAAAATGGACCATAAAATTTGGTCACAGAAGCAAGAAATTAGGCTTTGACATCCGTGTTTTACCACTTTCCATGGCATTTCTGCTGTATTATAAATATTCTTGGCATTCCTACCAGCTGTTGGGAGGACCTTCCTGACACCCAGCTGGACATAATGTTTGTTACTAAATTGCCAAAATAGAAAAGCAATCAAGACTCTACTTTTCTGGTGCTCCCCACTTTTTTCATCTTATATGTCATATGAAACAAAATTTCTTTATGTAAATATGAGCTTTAAAAACAAACAAAAAAAGATACTCCCTATCTGAAACTTTATTATTTTTGGTCTAATTTTCAAGCCCTAATGAATGCTACATAAAATTTGGAAACATTTTGGAAAAAGAGTAGTTGAAATTAAAACAGGTAACAGCAAAGTTGTATAAATCATTGTATCCCAAATCAAATTTGAATTGTTTCTATCAAATTGTTTTATGTAGATTTTTATTTTTATTTTTTTATGTAGATTTTTATTTAGATGAGTAGTGTGTGTGTGTGTGTGTGTGTGTATAAAGCTTTCCACTTTATTCCTAGAGCCAAAATACAGTTGCAGAATGGAAATGGATGTAAATTAGATGCCATCTTTATTTGATGTAATCCGTTGAAGTTTTTATTACTGGGCCTAATGACATGGCTACCAGCCTCTATTTCTTTCTTTCTTTTTTTTTTTTTTAACTCTGTGACATTTTATTTATTTATTTTTTCTCCCCAAATATGTTTATTTTAATTTTTCAGTGTTACAAGATTGATTGTTCATGCACCACACCCAGTGCTCCATGCAATACATGCCCTTCTCAATACCCACCACCAGGCTCGCCTACCCCCCCACCTCCTCCCCTCCAAAACCCTCAGTTTGTTATTCAGAGTCCACAGTCTCTCCTGGTTCATCACCCCCTCCGATTTCCCCCCATTCCTTCCTTCTTCACTTCCTTCTCATGATGCCCTCCATGATTTTCTTTATACTCCACACGTAAGTGAGACCAGCCTCTATTTCTTAAGGAGATCATTTTGGTTGATGACTAGCGCAGTTTTAAAACCTGTGTTGAATAAGTTAACATAGCCAAATAAATAATCCGATGCAAGCTGTCAATATACTTTTTAGTCTGAATAATATTGCTATATTTTAAATATAGCAAATGGTTGGCTAGTGGTCTTTTCTACAGGAAATGCTCTTGAGTATTTATTACCCCCAGCTGTTGTATATTAGCAAAGTTCATACCCAGAGCATACATCTCTTTGCTGTCCAGGCAAAACTGGTTCTGATGCATCTACTCAGAGATTGTTGTTCCAGGTTAATTAATACTCTTTCTTTAAAAAGTATGGAATTGATAAACATTTTAAAATAAAAAGATTTCCTTCATCCTATTATTGTCAAATCATATATTGATTGCATCTTGTTACCTCCTAACTTCTTCACAGTAGCTATATGAAATCTCTGCATTTATGTCCAAATTTGAATATATAATTTTAAATACAGAATTAATCCTAAGAAGTTACCTAGATAATTCCTATCGCTTCAGTTTGTAAAGTTGGAGTCAGAGAGACTTGCCCTGTATCACCCATGTACCTAGTGATAATCATCTTGGAAACCAGTCCAGTTTTCTCATTGTATTAGACTTCTTCCAGAGAATATGAATAAATAAAGTTGATAGTTAATTTCTAAAACTTCTATAGCTAACACTTTAATACACTTAAACTTTCTGTAGTTAATGTGGTATAGTACCAGAAAGATTACCAAGTCTGTTCTAGAATTTCTGCAACTAAGTAGTAAAAGTTACTGCTTGTAGCTTCTGCTCTTCTCTCTTTCCCTTCCCACTATCTGGCACGTGCTAATAGTAGTTACAGTTCTATTTATTTATTTTTTAAATTTTATTTTATTTTTTCAGTGTTCCAAGATTCATTGTTTATGCACCACACCCAGTGCTCCATGCAATACCTTTCCTCCTCATTACCCACCACCGGGCTCACCCAACACCCCACTCCCCTCCCCTCCAAAACCGTCAGTTTGTTTCTCAGAGTCCGCAGTCTCTCATGATTCATCTCTCCCTCCAATTTACCCCAATTCATGACATTTTTCAAAGTGCTGGGACAAACAATCCTAAAATTTGTATGGAACCAGAAGAGTAGTTACAGTTTTAAAACATTGTAGAAAAAGATAAAGCCATAGACAGTTATTAAAAAGAGATTACATTATTAACTCCTGGATTATTTACAGTTCTATTTGTATGGCTAATTCAGAGACCTTGGATATTAGTGAAAGCAAAAGGAAAGAAAGTCTGCCATCATGTTAAAATTTGTGGAACTTCTGGTGTTAAATCGCAATTTAGATTTCCATGGTATCTGGCATAATTATTCCCATTGTGTTTAAAAAGTCCAAAATTCAAATTGTATTAAATACACAACTATGGATTTATATTCAAAATTATTAAGACATGATATGTCTAAATGAATTCAAAAGGACTTTGAAATTAATCAGTTTAGTCATTATAAAATTAGGAAGAACAGACAAAAAAATTTCCTGTAGTATACGTACCAAGTTAGACAGGCATACCAACACGCACACACCTTACCACCCCCCCCCAAACTTCATGGACTTATGTGAAGAGATCCAGAAAGGAGATACACTTATATAGGCAGAAAGATGTGTCCAGATCATCATAGTCAAACCAAAAAGAAGAGTTGAGGTAGTTTTTCAAGTATTTGGGTCAGAAAAACACACATTTACCTCAGATACTTGGATAATTGCCTCTACTTTCCGCTTGCGTGGTCCAAGAAAGTTTGCCACAGAGACAGACTAAAGATTCCATCTCATCAGCCCTCAGAGGACTGAGACAGGAAAATGGCCCTCACTGCCCACACTGGCTGGAACAGTGACTGACTGGGCGCCATCCTGAGGCATCCCGACCCCACTTGGCACTAAACCACAGGAATACAGCTATTAATAGTGAAGCCTGCCCAGAAATTGAGCATTCTCCTTTCCATTGAGATCTACATATTAAAAAAGCTGCTAGGGGGCAGTTAGTTCTCCACAACTGTTACAAGCTAATGCTGAAATAATGAGCTGGCATGTGTATCTGTTTTTAATCAATACAGAATTTAGAAAGTAGTGTGATTGTTTCAACGTTAGAACTCATTAGTACTATTTTTTAAAGCTTTAGTAAAAATAACAACTTTTCCGATTACTAGTAAAGTTATAAAGTACACCAATGATTTGAAATTGTATTTCTCAATGTAAATTCAGTGTAAATGGATGTAAATTCAAGGTAATATACCAACGAAGTATATAATTCATTCAGAATAAGTCACCTATCTTAAGCTTTAAGATGCATCTCAAAAATGATCTAGTTTAACAGTTCATTTTATAAATTCAAAACTTTACAACTGTGAGGATGGTAAACTGGTTGACAACACTATAAGGCATACATTAATGTAAATTTTGATTATTTTTCTCTTTCCTCCCTGGAGTACAGTGAGAGAAGTTTCCTTGGAAAATTTCTTCTCCTCTTCTTTAATTAATTGGTCCTTACTCTCCTTGTCTCATAATCAAACTGGTCAGTCAGCTTTTGGTAAACGGAAACCTTTTCTTTGCTACACAGTCTATCTGTATCCATGGCTCCCTTAAAAAATAATCAACAGACTTGCTAATCCTCACTGATTCCCAGAGAGAAAGAAGGAATCTTTTCAGAACTTAATAGCCATGGTGGACTTGGAGACGCTCCACTGCAGTGCTATATTATAGGCTTTATTCATCCAGTATATTTACCAATGATGCCAAATTCATCTAACAATTATGCCAGTTATATCTAATTACAATAGCAGTACAGATAGTGATATCGGAAAGTCTCTATGAGCGTAAATAAATGGCAATTAGTTCATATTTTAAAAGTAATTCCAATTTATATTGGCAAAATATTATGTTTGCAACTCCAATTTTTATGTTGTGAAAAGACATGTATTATGAATATAAAATGAAAAATAAAGATATATAATTATACAATTCAGTGTTTAATATAGGACATAACAAAATATTGTTATGATATTAACAATATTTACAAAGATATATATTATATACAAAGATATATATTATAAAAATACATATTACATACCATATATTGTATGTTTTATACAATATAAAGATAGATAATATTTATTAAAGGCTTATTACTTACCAAGCACCATTTTAAGAGATGGATATTATTATTACCCACAATGTGTAAACATAAGAAAATTGAGTTCAAGTGAGGCTAAGTTACCAGCCCAAGGTCATACAGCTACTAAGCAGAAGAACGAGATTTGACCCAAGCAGTCTGACTCCAAATGTAACATCCAAGTGCTCTGCCGGAACACAATATAACCAAACACTAATTCAGATATATTCAGTGAGATAAAGTAATCAATGTGGAAAAATTAAAAACTAGGCCTCTTTCTTCATTGGAAAAAAAATATTTATTCTGTAGAAAGTCACAGATGCAGATTTTGCAATTTTATTTTTCCCATGATATATTTATGGCTGGCCTAATAACAGGGGAAATTATAGTAATTTAAAATATGTATATTTTAGCTACTCAACATTGTATAATTATAATAGCAAAAACAATAAATACAATAGATGGCTTTAAAGGTTAATTTTAAAATGTGCTCTTTAGCTTTAAAATTAATTCATTCAAAATGTTTAAATGTTTTACATTATAATGTATATGCCTATAGCACTTTCATATAAATTTTATCATGTCATCTTAATAAAATTGCCATGAGATAGTAGGGTAAGAACTGGTAATCCTATTTCATATGCAAATTTAAAAAGGTAAAAGAAATTGTCTTCAGCTTTCATCTTATAAAGCCAGAATGTGGCCAGATACTAGTGCTCCAAATATACTATATTACTTATTTTTCTTCACTACTCCTTAATGTTTAACCTCCCAAAATATAAAAATCAGGTCATACAATTTTTATTTTACATCTGTTTCACTGTTGGCATATGGTTTAGTTTATCAAATTAATTGAATTCCCCACCCAAACCACTGAAAAGCATTGATGATAATCCTAAGTTAAGTTAGAGAGTAGAGTAAAATTTTAAACTATTTGAAACTAGAATTTCAAATCTTCTCTTTGGGGTTCATTTTATCAAAAACAAAAGAAGGCAAAAACACCTTAGCTTCATTGCTGAAAACATGACCAAGAAAAAACTTAATGGTGTAAAATCCCATTTAAGCAGAGCAATTTTTTTACATATGATTTTTGTGGAATCTGCCATTTCAAGGTTCTGGAACATCCAGTTCTCTCTTGGCGGTGCTCTCTGCAGACTGCCTTCCTGTCACCAACATCTGTCTGCCACCAGCCAACCTCACCAGGCCAGCCGCTGAGAATTTGATTGGGTCATAGGTCTTTCTTCACACCTAGACAAGTTAGAATAAAGGAAACTCAGAAAAAGGCTTTACTCTCTAAGCCTATGATCCGTTTAAGAAGTTGCAGGGCAGAGATTTTAGTGCTTTTGAATTCCTGTCACAGAACTCCTTACACCACCATCATGCCTGGGATTCATTAAGACATACTCAAAGGGAAAGGAAAAATGTGAAAAGTGACTCTGTAGACTCTCTCTTGGTATCCTACAATTCCAGCTGTACCATAGTTCGCACCCTCCCCACCTCCTCTTGAAGGTGACTACAGAATCCCTGTTCTTGTGTGACAGAAGCCCCCCTGTGTTATCTAAATGTGACTCGGGACGTATCATTACACGAGCACAGCAGTGAGTTCTGTCTTTCCTCTGCTATAGCACCTTTCCATTATCACGTTTGACTGCACAATACACTCACAAGTCCATGCATATTCTGGCATGAATCCCAAGGCTTTTTTCCCCCTAAAAAGTAAAGCACTATTTTAATTTCTCATTACCCAATATTCACAGTCAGTAAGGGTTACTCTGTGGACAAAGAGGAGGTGAGGAAGTTGGCTGTGGTTTATGTGCATGTCCCAGGGTGGTGGTGGTGGGTGCTAAGTCCTTTGTTGGAAAGTGCCAGGGAGCAAGAGCTAACATACTGCAGGGACAACCTCGAATCCACTTCATTTTAGAACGGGAGTAATGCACAAATACAAATTTATCAGTAGCAAACAATTTGTGATACGCCAAGATGCAGTGATCCCTTGTGTGAGGGTCTCACAATCGTCTGGGGTCTGTCATACCGAAGACCACACATCTGAGCTTCAGCTCCCTCCAGTCTGACTGGCTATCAAGAACCAGAGCTGGAGCAGCTCCACACATCCCTGGGAATTTCTCCAGGAGCAAGAGACCATTGCTGACAGGAGTCTGCCACATCTGTCTGATGTTGGTGCTTTAAACAACTTGGAGGACCACTGTGTGATACGTTCTTGTGTAGGCTGATAGCTAAGGTGCCTACCTCAAGGAAATGGTACTCCATTGTGCAGCAGTTTAGGGAGACTCACTGTGTAACTGTGCATCGTACCCTCTTGCCAGACTTAAAGCATCAGGTTTAGAGAAGCAAACTCTGGTAATAGAGCGAAAACCACCAAAACTACTTAAAGGTGGAGGGAGAGGGGCATGGATGGAGTATATCCAAAATTATTAATTTCACTTCTCATTGACAACTTAGAAATCTCATATGTTTAAAGTGACAGGTGAGTTTGGTGACCTTTGTTACCAGTTATCATAATGACATAATTTACGATAAGTAGTCGGCAGAAGCAAGTTTTTGTAGATATTGTTTTTCATATTTAAGTAGCTATCACCAGGGAGACAATAGTGGTTATAAAGTGGTCTAACTCCAATAATCATATTATCCTTAGTTATGGTTAGGGGAAAGAGGTGGATGATCATCCTATGATTTCTCTAATAATGTAGTTATTATACCATCCATGATTTTCTCTAATAATATAGTTAATATATACAGACAGTCATTAAAAGATCTATATGGTGCAATAGAAAAGGTATGACTTCGGGCTGTAGGCAAACATGCCTTAGAAAGCCAATTCAAGGGCACCTGGGTGGCTCAGTCGGTTAAGCTGCTGCCTTCAGTTCAGGTCATGATCCCAGAGTCCTGAGATCGAGCCCCACATCAATTTCCCGCTCAGCAGAAAGCCTGCTTCTCCCTCTCCCACTGCCCGCTGCTTGTGTTCCTTCTCTCGCTGTCTCCCTCTGTCAAATAAATACATAAAATCTTTAAAAAATTAAAAAAAAAAAAAGAAAGCCACTTCACCTACTGATTAAGCTGTGGTCTTAACCTAGTCAGTTCATCACCATAAGCTTCAGAATCCAAATTTATGAAAGAGAATAATAATAGTTAGAATGTATACAATGCCCATGGAGACTTTTTATAAATATCTTCCTTTACTTCCTCCTCCTATGCTATTACTGTTATATACACATAAAAAATAAATACCATATTACGCATGACACAAATTCCTGTGACATCCCTTTCCTGAACAGTGATTAGTTTTTTTTGAAACATTGCTAAATTTACCTTCTGTATTTTTTTTCTTAGTTAGAAGCCTTCAAGAATATGTTTTAGTAAGTAGACTTAAACTATATGGCATGAAATTACAAGGGATCTAGTGTTTGTTTGTTTGTTTGTTTGTTTAAGGCAGGGGGAGGGATCCAGGTAGAGCTCTTGTTCCTTAGAAAGGCAGTCGCTTACTGGGGAAGGGAGGTTTGACTGGGCCAAAGTTTGTCACTTTAGCCTTTTTTTCTTTTGGATTCCCATCTCCCGTGTCTAGGAGAAGATGTTTTTCTTTGCTCTTATTTCAACTTACCCATCAAGGACTGATGGCAAATCCCCCAAATACATGGCTTCCTGCCCCTAACTGGGCATCCACACTGTCCCTTCAGCCTTGATCTTTCCTCTTGCAGGTAAAAACAGAAAAGATGGAGAGAAAAACATGGTGGATCATTTTCTCCCCGTCTGTGCAAGCCTGCCTCCAACCTGGTGATCGTTGACACTCACCATTTGTGTGAAAGCCTTTTTTTTTCTTTTTTTAACATATTATACTAGATTTTTACTAATTAACTCAATCTTGTAGCCTCCGCAGTTTTCCCTTCCAAACTAGTTCTTAGAGGATTTTTTCCCTTTGAAACTTCTAAACATACTTTTGAGCAGAAAGATATTGAAAAATATAATTATATAGCTTCACTAATATGAAAAATGGCTGGTGAACTAACCTAGTATATCTTAAAATGGCCAAGTGAAATTTTTGTGTTTTCATGTCCCGTTTTTCTTTGAAATTACATATCTCAGAAATTAGCTCATTATATCTGAAAAAAAATTATGAAGACCTGGTGAATTATAATACAGGAGTATTGCCACTGAATGGACTGTTTGATTTAGCCAAGCAGGTAATGAACAGTATTGTTGTCAAATTCACTAAGGAGTCATCTTAATTAGGATACATGCTAAGGGGTATTAATCCCATAGTCTTTTGTATCCTGGTGCCATATATATATTCTTTGATTAGAATGGATGAAAAGCAGCAATAAACAACTCAAGACTGTCCATGGCTCTGTAAGGTTTTTGGAACAATTCCTGGGGTTGGGAAGTGAAAATGGACAGCAGGTGGAGAAAATTGTCATCTCAGTAGCAAGGTTTAAGTGAAGATACCAAGCCATTAACGGCATGCATGCGTATTTAATTTTATTAACACTTACTGTCAGCCTTCTTGGATCTTTAATTTGGGCAGGAAATTGGAGACTGTTACTTAAAGGACTTGAGCAGAAGTGAAGGGTAAAGAGGAAGTGTATATAATTCTTTCTGGGACTGCTTAAATTTCATTGTTTGAAAATACTTTCATTTTCCCCCTTTGTCAAAGAGATATGCTTAAAATTCTTGTTTCTTCACCAGAAATAGTTTTTCTCTTAAACAGGCTTATATTTAGGTATAGGGTATTATATGAACTTCTCATTTAGTAACTCAAGCAACTCTATCTGTTGTTAGAAGAACTCTCAGAAAAGCTTTCAGGGGTATGGATATGACTCTTAAATACATATATAGTGTTCTTTTTAAAATAATTCCTTAGTCATCATAAAGGAATAAATGTCTCTGGCTCAAGATGTTACTTAATTTCCATCTTTTTAATTTTTTAAAATTTTCTCATCTCAGTCATTGTCACAGATGGAACTGTCTTAGAGTTTAGACTAGAGATCCAGATCAATTGCCATATTCATAAGATATTTAAAAATAATTTGAGATTCTCATGTACCTATAAATATCATCTTGGAGATATGTGCATGAATCATTATTGTGGGCATCTTCTTACATAGTTCATAAACGAAAGTATACCACCAAGACCAGATGGGAATATGGTTTTGAAAAGAAATAATTTAAAAATCAGGAAGGAAATAACATGACGAGTATGCCTTACCTGGTGCCAGGAAAGGGAGAATATTCTTGTTTAAATAAACTGCATTGATGACAAGTAGAGAGTCTAAAATTAATTGCTCTCCCTTTAGCCTTATTCTCATTACTAATGGATCTAAGTTCACTTTTATAAATGCTAGAGGTTAAAAAATTACCATAGTCCTATTAAATGGTAGGGATATTTACTATTCAGCTTCATCATAGGACAGCTTTAAACATTGACAAAACCACATAACACTGAACTGTATTTCATAACCTTATGGTAGAGCCATTGTCTTACCAATAGAATAGAAATAGGCCTATAATAATAAAGGGACTTTAGCTGACACATTTAGCTGACACATGGTAGAGAAGAAGTTGCTTGTCCTAATATAACTGATGTTCTTTCAGTAATGTCATTTTAAGATTATTTTGCTTTAAAAGAGGAGATAATTTGTTCTGAAAAATTTGTTCTCTTAACATTCAAACTCTTTATTTAAATTTGCTATTTTATTAAAAATAAACAATGAACCGCAGAATATTTGCATGTGGTGCTTGCTTTAATTACTTATTGGAAATTACAGATGGAAAGAGAGTGATACCAGATACCTTTCATGCTTGCAGCAGCTCTGGAACATGAAGGTTTCTATTAAATGTATGTGCCATGTGGAGTTCCAAAAGGCCCAGGAGTTTTTGGGTCCAGTTGTTTAGAAATCAGTTTAAGAGGAAGAAAGTATATTTGTATTTAGTACTGCCTAAGTATTAGCATAGACTCAAGTGATGCCTGGACTATTGTCATGGCTGCTATGTCTCCTGTTTAATTCTGGAAGCTTTCAAATCTTCTATCCCTTTTGACTTATCAGAAAATGTGTCTCAGTTATTGACCGAGAAAATATGGTCAGATTATAGTGTGTGAGTAATCATTTTGAAAGTACCCTTTTTTTTTTTTTGGCTATTTTTCCTCAAATGTCTAAACTCTTTTTCATTGAATGTTACTACATTCCTAAAGAAGAAATGACAAAAATGATAAATAATTGTGTCCTTGCTCATTTTTTCCTCTTGATTACTTTACATATGAATAAGAGCTGAGTGGTAATCACATCTGTATTTTGTTCATATGGAGGTATTTTTTCCTAAAGACACTGGTAAAATTCAGGAAAGACTAACAAATGCCTTTAGGGTGATCAAGAAAAATTAAGGCTGTACTAAGTATGCATTTATAGTTGGGTGATGTGTTTATCTTCATTTATCTGAGGTAAGAGATCAAGCAAAGATTTAAAAAGTTATGGCCAATGTATTACCATTTTTGTCATTTTTCTACAGTATACAGCTGTGCCTAAGTAATTTATATGATTCCCAACAAGAAAGGTCTCCAAAGGAAAGCTCAATATCATTTTTGAATTTGGTTCTGATAATGCCGTTTTAAATAATTGTACTATGGTTATTGAAAAGGAGGTCTCATCGCAAATTGGTTGGGTTTACATCCTAGCTTTGTCATTTAGTAGAAGGATAACTATGGTCATTTAATCTATCCATGTCTCTGTTTCCTCATCTGTAGAATAGGGAAAATAATGCCACCTACATCATTAGCTTATTGGTAAGAATTATGAAAGATTTAGCAATTACTTCAATATGATAAGGACTAAGTAAAATATTTTTATTAAAATATATGATATAAAATTTTTATTGGGGTGCCTGGGTGGCTCGGTGTTAAGCATCTGCCTTCAGCTCAGGCCATGATCCCAGCATCCTGGTATCAAGGCCCACATTAGGCTCTCTGCTCAGCAGGGAGCCTGCTTCTCCCTCTCCCTCTGCCTGCTTCTCCCTCCCTCTCTCTTTCTCTGTCGAATAAATAAATAAAATACTTAAAAAAATTTACTCAGTAACGTTTTATGTCATGTAAATTTTGTGTTGTTATGAATTCGCACTTGTTTAAAAAATACAGACAAGTCCAAGAAAACAATAGGGTAAACTTGTCAGTGTCCAGGTAGTTCTTTGGAGGTCTTTTGCAGACAGGCATAATTAGGCAGCAAGATCTAACTTTCAAATGGGCTCTTTCTCATTTCATGTGGGTTAATAAAGCTGGGAAACCCAGTCTCTTGTCCTGATTCATTCTGCACTCTGTTACAGACTGGCTGTGTGATTCTGGCCATAGCCCTTCTAGATTTAAGCATCCTTTGGGAAATGCACAGATATTGGCTTATGTGAGCTCTAAAATGTATGCGATCTATATTACATATTGAAGTGTTTCTGTTATTTGCCTGCAATCAGTGATTTCATAGTTAAAACATTGAGAACCTAGAGAAATTTTAGGGAAAGAGAGTATAGATGTTACAAACTGACACTGCATTGAACCATAGATGATAGGGGACAACTCTGGCTGAATCTATGGTCCTTCAGTAGGCTAAAAAAAAAAAGAAACAAATTTCGGTAATTGGAGACTCCTGCCTGAATTTGAAGAACCTACAATGTAGAAACATAACACTAACAAGGACCTTGGTAGACCACTAATTATACCCTGTAGGTGAGATTTTATGGAGCGTTCTCAATCAGCATTCTCTGAGAAGGATATTTCAAGCCAGAGGGAAAAAACATAGTAAGTGAAAAACAAGAATAGTGAGAGAGGGTAATGTAACTAGAAAAGGAAGTATATAGTGGCAGCCTCTGTGGGGAGAAGTATAGAAATGTAGCTCCTAGAAAGATAGTGATAGAGCACTATGATTGTGAATAGGGAAAGGAGGTACAGAGTATCAACATTGAAGTTTGCACTGTTAATTCTATAAAAGGAGAATTTGGTCAGACTGTCTTTATAAAAAACAATAACAGACAGTATGCTTTAAATAGCTTTATATCTCCTCCCCCAGATCTTTCTCATTTTTCTCATTTCCTTCTCTTTCCAGCTGCCTACATTTTTAAGGGTAGTGAGAAGAATTGAAAGAAAGCTTTTGTCAGCACTAGTCAGAGAAATATCCCTCTGTTCCTCCACACCCCCAACTGCAATTTTTAATGATTAAAAACAAAAGAAAGAAAGAAAGTGGAAGGCTAAAATAATTTCCAAGTGAATGTATCTAGACATTTAAAATGCATGTCAAATTCCAAAGGTCCTTTCTATCTAACCAATGGCTCTGTTTCATTATTATTTAAATTTGGCGTAAATAACATCCTTAGGAACCATTAGCTATCTGCCTGAGGACCACCTAAGAAAAAGGAAGGACGTATTAGTAGAGTAATAATGAAATAAGCTGAGTGTAACAGTGTATTTGCTTACATTTTTCTTGGCTTCAATCCTTATAGGTTTCTTGGGAGTGTTTATATAGCAGTAGGAGCTTAAAGCAAGGGAGAGGGGAGGCAGAAAAAGAAAGAGAGGAAAAGAGGAGGCAGAGAAAAAGAAAGTGGAGACAAAGAGAGAAAAGGAGAAAGAGAGGAAGGAAGGAAGAAGGAACTCTTAGAGTCAGAATCACTTATTGCTTTTTTTTTCCCCATTGATGAAAGAATAATCAAGGGTGACCAGTTCCTAATGCCTTTTTGTGTGTGTGCTGAGGAATAAGTAGTTGCCTTATTTTATTTTCTACCATAACCCTTTTTTTCTCCTTTTTGAACAGAAAAATTAAACAAGTATTATCAGCTACACTGCTTCGAAAAATCTTCCTCCTAGAGACAGTACAGGACTGGCCCCGAGTTGAACTCCCAGGCTGTGCAAGTTTGTCTCTATAGTACCACTCCTCTGTTTTTGCTACATCCTGATTTCTTAGTACAAATGAAGGGACTTCACATTACCAATTTTCCTCACCTTCAACAAATTTATCAGAAAACACTTTATTTTTTAGTAAGACCAAGTGGTAAATGAACAATTGGATAAACAAACCCCTCCCAATTATTAACAAATACTAATAATTACTCCTGCTAATATCTCAGATGCCCAGAAAGCTCTTGCAGGAATAACAACAATAATACTTTTAGTAGCTAACGTTTACTGAGGGCTTTCTACTACCACAATCTACCACTACATTCTTTAGAGATACTGTTTCAATCCTAAAAAACAATTCTGTATCATCAATTTTTATTACTCCCATTTTATAGATGAGAAAATGGAAACTTAAACTTGAAAAACTTGATCAAGATGAATCAGAGCTCAGAATTTTAAGTCAAGCCTATTTTAAACTCTAATATCTTTGCCTTTAATAGTATTTTTCTCTCAGGTATTTTCCAGGATCTATTTGGAGTCTATTTCTAGATGGATAGGTGTACTCCACCTTACTAAGTAACATTGACACACCAGGGTTTTGGGAATATCAACCAACACTTTTCCATTTGTTTTCTTAACTTTACTTCTTTATCATGATATTCAAGACAAATGGAAGAAGGGAGCTTGTATTGTGGAAGAAGGAAGCTTATATGTTTATAGAACTATCTGAAGTTCAGTTGTGATAAATTCATTTATGTATTCACCAAAATATTTACTAAGAACCCATTAGAGACCAGGCATATATCAGAGGGGAAAAATGGACAAAGAAAATTATGGTGTTTTGCTCAATAATGTCACTCTTCCCTGAATGAAAGACTGAGTGAAATTACTATGCATATAGTATTCCAACAAATATGTTCATTACATAAAACTCTAGTCTGACCTTTTGAAACAGTACTCATTTGCCACTCCAAGAACTTCAGAGAACAACAGCAAGCAAATAATTTACACTTGTATGGTTAAAACCTTTTAACCATGGCACTTTTGTCCTAAATTCCCTTTAACATTTTCTTCATACCTTTGTGCTCAGAAAAAGTATCTAAATGCATGACTTTCTCTTCATTTTAAAATAATTTCCTTTATTTTTCATCTCTGTTTTTAAATTTTAATACTCTAAAATATTCCATTTAGTCATTAATTTGGGATGATGCTTTTTGTAAAGTAATGAGTAATGAAAATTTCTCTCTGAATATTGCATGTGTTCTAGATTACTTATGTGCCTATTTTCATTTATTTTGGATGATGTATTTTTTTACTTTTAATTAACATCAAGAAATACAAGTACACTATTACAAATTATATATTTATAAACGTTTATTTACCTATTTATATGTTATATACCTCCAAATAATAAAATTTACAACCATCAATAGGATGTGTCTTGTGTTATTTTAGTATTAGCAATAATAGATTTGTGTGACTCTACCTACACCTTTTCCCCCTTGGGACCAACCACAAGGAGATTGTCTATACCTTTGCAAAGACCAAAACCCAGTTGGAGAAAAAAAAAAGCCATGAAGCCATGTAGGCTAAACATCTGATTTGATAAATAAATAGTAAGGCATTTATATTTAGCTAAGAAATAAAAACAAATGTCTCATTTAGTTCTATCTATTCAATATGAAAAACTAAAGATATTATTTTAACAAAATCATAATTATACTTAATATGCCTAATTAAGTTGGGGATGGACCCTTTTTGGTGCAAAGAAAACAAGTGATAATATTTTCTGATATGTCTATTAAATGATATCTCTATTAACTGGGAAACTTCTTTAGCATTGTAAGCAATGCAATGGATGCCACCGTAGCACTATGTTTTTTGTCATTTTTGAAAACAAGAAATTGTGATGCAAAGTATAAATATCTTGTATGCTTTTATCATGGCATTCATTGCTTATAATTAGAGCTCTTTATTTGCTGGTTCATTTCACCCTTTTCAAGATGTAGAGCTCTTCAAAACCCAAAAGTTATGTCTTATTTATCTTTACATTTCTACCACCAAGTACGGTACTCTCATTGAATAATATTGATGCTGAGTTAGGAAGCGTCTATGAAAACCTATTTTTAACATCGTTTTATGTTCTGCAGAGTATTTTTTCTGCTCTAAGGCTCTTCAATATATTATTTGATGTTTCAGAGCATTTCTGGTGTATCTCTGGGTTGACAATTGTCTTCTACATTTTCTAGAAGTAGAAATATTCTAGAAGTAGAAATAGATATATTGCATTTTATAAATCAAAGATTTTCATGTATATCCATTTTATGAGCCAAAGGTTGTCATATGTATCTTGAATAATATTACCATTTTAAATGGTGGTATTTATCTCCTTACTTAAAAGAGACACCATGAAATCATTTAGTGAGGCCTGTAAATACTATTATTATCACCTCTTATCGTTTATATTTAAAAGGAATGTGGTAACACTGATTATTTCATATAAACGTTCTTTAGATTAATTTCAAAGAGGATGCTTTTGTATTCTAATGTGTACTTAATTCACTAATTGGGATGTACTGATTCATTACCAAAATTTTCATTCCAGGCCCTCCAGGCCCTCCAGGTGGTCTACGAATAGAAGATATTCGAGCCACTTCTGTGGCTCTAACATGGAGTCGTGGTTCAGACAATCATAGTCCTATATCTAAATACACTATTCAGACCAAGACTATTCTTTCAGATGACTGGAAAGATGCGAAGACGGGTGAGTTTCATTTGTCTGATTAATCTGTACGTGTTTTTAAATGAATTCTTTTATCGAAAATGAATATCTGGACTTCTTAAGGATTTCATCATCTACCTTGAAGTGCTTTTCTATTTTTAAACTTTTTTTAAGTATCCCAGTGCATTAGTGAAGGAAACCACAAGGAACTTAGACATTTTAAAGTTTCAGGGGAAGAAGCAGGGGGTCTGTATCTATAATGGGAAAGCAAAGAGAGGCCTCCTGGCTTTCTAATTTGAGCTCTGTGTAATTCCAAGATTTATTAGGGGAAAAAAATCTTTTGGAAAGCTTTTCTTTTTAGCAAATGACATGTATAGCTTATTATTTATGACCCTTTTTTTTACAATTATATAGGTACTATAATTCTGCATTTTTAAAAAGCCACTTGGATTATAAATATTAATTTAAGCAACTAATTCTTATTACCATGACCTTTATTTTTGGAAGATGATCTTACCTGCTTTGAATTTCCTCAAAACATATCTTTAAGGAGTTTTGGATTTTAATTTTTTTTCTTAATATTAAGATTTTCTAAAAATCGATCAGGAAAAAAGTAAATGAGTAAGTGAGTGCCTTCCTGTGTCTGTAATCATTACCATTCTCATTTGTCATTCTCATTTGTCATTTGCCATGCCTATAATATCACACAGGAGTTTATCTCTTATAGTATCAAAGAAGATAGGTGATCCTTTGATAAAATAACCTGCTTCTGTTTGTCATTTTGACACTTTTAAACAATCTTATAGTTGCTGGAGTTCCTTTTACATACATAATGAGAACATCTGTGTTCAGTCATCACCAGAGAGGAGAAATAAAGACAAAAAGGAATAAAATGTTTGATTTTTATTTTATTTTTTTTAAAGATTTATTTATTTATTTGTCAGAGAGAGAGAGAGAGAGCACAAGCAGGCAGAGTGGCAGGCAGAGGCAGAGGGAGAAGCAGGCAGGCTCCCAATGAGCAGGGAGCCTGATGTGGGACTTGATCCCAAGACCCTGGGATCATGACTTGAGCCAAAGGCAGCTTAAGTGACTGAGCCACCCAGGTGTCCCTGGTTATGCTTTTTAAAAAATGAAAAAGGATTAATCCCAGCATATCCCAAAACTGCTCTCATTTTTGCTGTGTCTTGAAGTAATGGGATTTATTTGTATTGATTACTGAAAGGTTTTAATATAGATTTAGTTTTCTTTGATAATTTATTCACATCATGGAAAATGAACCAAATATGAACTTGAAGCCTGTTATGAGGGCTTACCTAAATTCTAGTATTAAGTGATTCTCTACATAAGTGTATGAAATACACATGAGTTAGAAACAGGTAAAATATTTCTATTACATTATGCTGGTGAGTATACGAGTTATTTATAAATATGCTTGGCAAAAACAGACAATTTGAAAAATTACCTAAAAAACCCATTGAGATGTTCAATAAACCTAAAGGGTGGGGAGTTTCTATTTCTTTGAAGACAATGAAAATGAATGATAATGATGAGTCTATAGATAATATTAGATATCTAAACAAATTGATACTGATTATAGATACGAGAGAACAAAATTCAATAAATAAACACATTTAAAATATTTCTTTGCTCTGAAAAGGAATAATAATTGTAATCGTTTCCATTAATTACATAATGTATGCTTACTGGTAGCTCAATTAAAATATGCTTCTCAGTAAAATATACGTTTTATGACACCTGGGTGGCTCAGTTGATTAAGCAACTGCCTTCGGCTCCGGTCGTGATCCTGGGGTCCCAGGATCAAGTCCTGCATCAGGCTCCCTGCTCAGCAGAGAGCCTGCTTCTCCCTCTGATACTCCCCCCCTCATGCTTTTTTTTTTCTCTCTCTCTGAAATGAATAAATTTTAAAAATCTTAAAAAATATATGTAAATATAGTTCACTGGAAAGTACGTTCCATGAGGATGAAGATTTTGTTTTATTCACTACTCTATCCCTAACTCATAGATCAGGGCCCTTAATGCTCATTTATTAAACACATATTTACTGAGCCTCCATTGTATGCCAGAATTGGTCCTAGAGTCTGGATATACACCTGACCACCCAAGAACAAAATAGAGAGAGGAAACACACACACACACACATACAAACACACACAAATCCTGCCCTCAAAGCGTTTACATTCTAGTAGGAAAGATGGCGATGAACAAATAATGAATCACTGAACTCTACCTCTGAAACTAATATACTATATGTTAATTAATTGAATTTAAATAAAATAAAATTTAAAAAAGAAAAGAAGAAAAAATAAATGTACAGTAAGTCTTTTGGTGATTAGTGCTAAAGAGAAACATTAGAAAAGTAGAATCAGGCTGCAGGAATTGCATTTTAGAAAGGGTGCTTCTGATATCAGTATAGTCATCCCAACTTTCTCACGGTTCCTGTTCACATGTTTTATCTTTTACAACTGTCAACCGATTTGTATCTTCGAATCTAAGGTATGTTTTCTGTTTAAACGTATAGTTGCACCTTATTTTTTTATCCAGTCTTACAACCACTGCCTTTAGATTGGATTCTTTAATCCATAACATTTAATGTTATTATTTTTATAGTTGAATTTATATCTGCCATTGTATTTTTTTCAATTTTTAATTTTTTCAAAGCTTTTATGTAAACTCCAGTTAGTTGACATACAGTGTAATATTAGTTTCAGGTATACAATATAGTGATTCAACCCTTCCATACATCACCTGTGCTCATCATGAAAAGGGCACTCCTTAATCCCTACCACCTATTTCACCCATCCCCCCCACCTACCTCCCCTCTGGTAACCATCCATTGTATTTTTGTTTGCTAAATGTTTTACTTGTTTTTGTTCCTTTATTCCTTCTTTACTGTTTTCTTTTGGATTAAGCGAATAATTTCTAATATAATATTTTAATTTTTTTAAAGAATATGTACATAGATGGGGCACCTGGGTGGCTCAATGGGTTAAGCCTCTGCCTTTGGATTAGCTCATGATCTCAGGGTCCTGGGATCAAGCCCCACATCAGGCTCTCTGCTCAGCAGGGAGCCTGCTTCCCCTTCTCCCTCTGCCTGCCTCTTTGCCTACTTGTGATCTCTCTCTCCCTGTCAAATAAATAAATAAAATCTTAAAAAAAAGAATATATACATAGTTAATGGTTACTATATATATTTACATAAAATTGTATGTAAATAAGTGAATTTTAAATATATATTTATTTATTCGATGGTTACTCTGGGGCTTTCCAGATACATTTGAACTTCTTAGAATAGACTTCGTATTTTACTAACTTAATTTCATTGAGATATATAAATGTTACTCCTAGATAGCTCTTTTGGATCTTACCCCTTTTTTTGTGCTATGTGTTATTTTTTTTTTTAAAGATTTTTATTTATTTATTAGAGAGCGAGAGACTGAGAATGAGAGGGGAGAAAGTCAGAGGGAGAAGCAGACTTCCCGCAGAGCCGGGAGTCCGATATGGGACTCGATCCCGGGACTCCAGGATCATGACCTGAGCCAAAGGCAGTTGCTCAACCAACTGAGCCACCCAGGCGCCCTGTTATTTTTATACGTATTACATCTATATATATTATAAACCTGTTACTCTTCTGTTAATGTCTTCTAAAGAAGCTACAAGAAGAAAAGAAAGGAAGTACATACTTATAGAGTTTGTTATATTAACCTTTTTATTTACCATTTTTGGTGCTCCTCATTTGTTCCTGTAGATTTCAGTTATTATCCTTACTCTAATATAGCTTTGCTTCCATCTGTCCCCTTAGATATTATCAAATATTTTACATTTCTATATGCTATTGGCCTAACAAAATTTTTATTTCATACATAAAATATATATAATAAATAATTTTATGTATAAAAATCATGAGGCAAAGTAAAATGATAGTTGATATCAGCCACTAAATTTGGTAGTTCATTCCACAAATAGCAATAGTAGATGACAAGTTGTACAGGGGCTTGTAGGTCCTATAAGGAGTTTTTAAACAAAGGAGCAGTAATCTGACTTCTAATTTGAAGGGGAAAAAAATCACTTGTTAATGTGTGGAGAAGGGATTTCTGGAGGGCCCAAACTAGAAACATGGAGAACAGTTGGGAGCATATGGCAGGTAGGAGATGTCACTAGCTGGGACTATGGGATAGCAGTGGGAATGAAGAGGAGTGGGTGAATTTGAGATATATTTTTGAAGGCAAAACAGAACTTTCTAACAAATCAGGTATGGAGATTGAGGGAAAGGGCAGAATTGAGGATGATTCATGAGATTTTGGCTCTAGCATCTGGGTAGAAAATAGAAGCACTTACTGGCGAAAGAAGAGAAATTAAGTGCAAGTGAGGACTCAGTTCCATTTTGGAATGGTTTCTCCATTTTTTTTATGTCAACTGAATTTCCATCTAGTATAATTTTCCTAAGAAAACTTTTTAAACATTTCTGAGTGTTCAAGTTGCCAGAGTCAAAGAGCTTTAGCTCTTAGAAAATTTATTTCAATAGAAATTTATTTCAAATTTTAAAATTTATTTCATTAGAAAATTTATTTCAATTCATATTTGTGATAATTTTTTAATATAAGTTCTAAGTTGTTTTTGAGCATTTTAAAAAATATTATTTCTTCATCTTTTGCCTTCTGTTTCTGATAAGAAGGTATTGTTTTTACCTTATATTCCTATGTTTATTTAATGTGTCCACTATCTCTAGTTGCTTTCAAGATTTCTTTTCATTTTTGCTTTTCAGTTTGATGAAAATATATTTATTCTGATGGGGGTTTCCTGGCAAGTTGGACCTTTGAATTGATATCTTCCTCAACTTTGGAAATTCTCTGCCAATATATCTTCCAATATTTCTTCTGTCTCATTCTCTCTTTCTCTTCTTGGTCCTATTGCCATGTATATTAGATTGTTTGATGTGTTCCATGGATCGTGGATGTATGTGTGTGTGTTTTTCTATTTGGATAGTGTCTAATGATTTGTTTTCACTTTCATAGATTCCTTCCTCTGCTACATGCAGTTTGCTAAAAATCTCATTAAAATGACATTAATTTTGTATTTCTTTCTATTTCCAGGATTTTTTTTGTTGTTTCTAACATTACATTCCTTTTAATATTTTTACATAGTATTCCACCATAGAAATTTATACAAGTTGTTTATACAAGTTGTGCATCTTTCCCAATTGATGCTTTTACATATTTATAGTAGCTATTCTATCATCCCTATCTGATCATTTAACACCTGGGCCATCTATTGATTTTTTTTTCCCGTTGTTAAAAACGAATCATATTTCTTTATTTTCTCATGTCCTGATAATTTTTTTTATATCCAAACATGGTGTAAAGAAGAATAGAAGAGCCTAAAGTGGATATTACTTATGCCAGGAAAATGCATGTCATTTTTTCAAAATTGTCATTTTGTCAATATAATCTGTAGTTGGAGTGATATGAGCTTTGTGGTTAGATTCACTTCAGTAGAGGCTAAGTGAATTTTAGTGTAAGATCAAAACCCTCTCAGATCTGTAAGTTTTCCAGCTTCACCATCAGGCTTCAGCTTGCTCTTCTAGCTTGGCTCTCAGGGAGGGTTCCTTCTTTTGCCCCAGACAGCTGTTGCCTAATAACTAGTCTAAAACCCAGAGGTCTCAGTCCTCCTGTGTTCAGGTAAACTTCAGCAGGCCCAAAGCTCTAGTCTGTCTCTGGGGAAGCTGATCTGTCTTTGCTCTCCTGCCACTCACCTACCCGTGCATGTTCACATGCATATTCATTAGAAGGCCTGGAATGCATGTGGCAGGGTCTCCATTTTCCTGCTTTGCTCTGAGACTTGAGCAGATCTGAAATGTCTGTGCCTCAGAGGGAAGTCTCTCTTTCCTCTCTTGTCCTACCCCCAAATTTTTTGAGTACACTTGGGGAAGTCCTACGAAAAAGAATTGGCTCCTGGGTATAGATGCTCCTGGATTTGGTGGCTCCTGGGGATTCAATACAGCCATGCCAACCTATACTTTGTCTTTAAATATCTGTGAAAAGTTAAACTGTTTTTTTCTTATGAACATAAGTGATTATTTCCTCTTCTCCCCTTTGCTCTACCTATGATGACTTTAGTTCATTAGACCTCTACACAAACTGAGCTGTCAGGCTCTGAAAAATGATTATTTTGTAGATTGTCTTACCTGTTCTTTTTATTAGTTATGTAAGTAAAGTTCTCTTGTGTCAGTATCCTAAATGGGAATGAAAAATACTATTTTCAATAAATGCAATCATGTAGGTCTTTATTTCTAGTGGTGTCTACATGATTGTAATAAATGCAATCATGTAGGTCTTTATTTCTAGTATTTCTACAAATGGAAGGTATAGGACTAAACTCAGTTTTATGAAGGTAATTATTTAAAGTGTTCAATAAATACTTTTCAAAGATAGAAAGTTTCAGCAGTACAAGAATTACATTTAGAATAATGAGATGAAAGAATAGACTGTATAGCTTTAAAACAATCTATTATAAATATGACTTCTCTTGGACTTTCTAGGGGATAGGCAGCAAAAATTTGATGCCATTCTCAGGACTCTACAAGATACATAGATAACATTTAGAATGTTATATCTGATTCTATGCTGCTACTTAGAGAAGGAAAATTACAGAATATTGTTGATGATGGGGTATATGTATGGGAGGGGATTGAACAAAAAGAGGCCTACAAACCATGTTATGAGATCAATTGAGAGACCCAACCTGGGGTATGGTCGCTAAACCAAAGAAGAAAAATGTTCTTATATTTAAAATTCTGTCCTGTGGAAGTCTAGCATTACAAATAAACATCTTAGCACGTAAGTGTTTCTCTGGACTTTAGATTATTTTCTTAGAAGAGACATTTTAAAATTAAATTACTTAGCATAAACATGCTTAAACCCATGAGCTATACTAAAAAATAACCCTGTAGAAAGGCAGAAACAGTTTTTATTCCTGCCACTGGTATATGAGTATCTCTTCTATCATATCTTTACTTATTTTTTTTTCTTTATTTATTTTTTAATATTTTTTTTAATTCTTTGCCACATTGATAGTTTAAAAAATGGGTATAAAAACCCACTGGGCTCATTGTAGAGTACTTACTTTTTAGAATTTACTATTTTCTTTTTTGCCTTTCTATAGCTTCAGTTTTTGTTGTTCTTATTTCAGATATGAATTTCTGGGTTTTTATGGGGCTACATTCAAATTTTCCTTAGCGAAGAATCAATGAATCATATCTTCTGGGATGCCAGAGGACAGTTTGCTTCGCTTTTGCCTCAGAGAACTTTGCCAAATCTATAGCATCTTGCAAAGTTCTGCTAGAAGACCTGTGAGTTGGGTCTAGAGATGCTAAGGTAACACAGAGCCAGTGAGAAGCCTTTAAATGCCTTTTCTATTCTCAAACACAGACCTGCTTTATCAGTTAGAACCTCTGAGTAGGTTCTGGGTAATTTTAAATATTGGGTTTTGGATTGAGAGGGAAAAAGCTAAAGGTTCTGATTGTATTTAAATTCTAAGGAAATACCAGGATTCACTAGGCAACTTCAAAGAATCTAGAACAGATGGATTTCCACTGCCTACAGGTTTTCTTGAAATAATTTGTTGTTGTTGTTGTTGTTGTTGTTGTTGTTGTTTTAGTCTGAGGTCATTCTGGCTATTTCTGAAGCTTTTCCAACAGTTAGTCTGTGTGGTCTGAAGGCAGAGTGCCATCAGCATGGTTGCCAGGCAACCAAAGCAGTAGGAATTATTGGCCTTAGGGTACCCATGAGGCTTGCTTCTCTTTTCCTCCAAAGACTAGTTAGAATTATTTCATTCTGAGCCTGTGGACTCTCAAAGTATTTGCAAATAAATCTATGGATTACTGTTTATGGCCGGTTGTTAAAATAAGGCCTTCTCAAGAGGGTCTTTTGACCTGAGTGTTTAAAGTAAGGAGTAGGTCTCCTGCTCTAGATACCTTTGATTGAGATTTACACTCATCAGTAAAGCCAAGATTTAAATAACCATCAAGTTAATACTCAGTATGTTTTGTTTTGTTTTTTTTACAGAGAGTAGCCTCTGACAGGCATTATACAGTTAATATCTGATTTTCCATATTGAAATTATCTGTAGAAAAAAATGGCCTGACTACAAGCTGACCCACTTAAAACTCAGGAACTTGAGACCCCCGTCCTGATTCCTAGCACTTGCCTCTGTTGTGCAAAGTACTCTCCTCTCTTTCTTACTCTAGGAATAATAAATGGGTTGCAGAGAACTTGGCTGAAGAGAGGGGACACAAAGTCCCTCTGCTCCTGACTGTTCTCCATTTGGCTTGGGCATGAATCTGCTTCCAAAGCAAAGCTGAACTCTGCTCCCAAATTCTCTATGTGGGTGGTTTTAGAAAAATAAAATATATCCATTACTTCCTACTGGGGGAAGATGGCATGGGGTAAAAATCCATTTATAAGGATATTTAGTGCCCAAATAAAGCAAATAAAAAATGTATAATAGAGATAAAACAGTAGCAGTGGAGGACAAAGGATCAACTCACAGAGTGGGAAAGGGATTAAGTGGATCGAGATGAGGTATATTTTCTGACAAGATAATTTATGGGCTGAATATAAGCATGAAAGCCATAGAGTGTTGGGGCAAGGTAAAGGAATGCCCATTTTGTGATGGGGCAAGGTAAAGGAATGCCCTCCTTATCTTTCACCAGTAGCCTACATGATTTAGAGTTGAGGGAGACTATAAAGTGATTGTTATACACAAGACTGTGCTTCTTGCATTGAGACATTGTCTACTCTAAATAAGCATAACTTTTGTATTTGTTGTAAATATTTAATAAGTAGTACTATTTGCAAAATACTATGCTAAATATACTAGGCCCAGAGAAGTTCCAAAACATATATAAGAAGGAGAAGAAACACGTGTACGTCCACACATGAACAAACAAGGGGGAGGCGGAAGAAATACTTCTTGTGTGGGCTGCCTACATTGAGATTGGAGCTGAGGAAAAGTTAAAGAGAAAGCACGTTGTAAATCCTGTTCTCATTGTGTGGTTAAACAGGCCAGATAGAAGAGCCACTTTTAATTCTGGAAACATTTTTCTAAAATGAAAATGTTAGTCTTTTTTTTTTTTTTTTTTTTGCTGTTATTCCTACTTCTTACATAGGTGGTTTTCTTTAGAGGGTATTATAAATATATACCAAAACATGTTTGTTTTGGAAATGTATTTTCTCATAAGTTCTGATGTTAATGTATATTAACTGGAATGATTATAATTGGTTTTGTTCTAAAAAGAGCACTTCCCATGCCTTTAGCAATGCTGGTAGAGAATACCATCTTTAAATTACTGGTATCAAATTCTTTCCTAACCATTCAGAAGGTACATTCTAGAAGTCCATCTCTCCATATCCACTTCTTGTTTCCCCTTCTGAGAGTTGTTTACATCCCTGAGCCAATAGTTTCTCACTGCTATTTACCTAATGGTAGTGACTCCAGCGGTTTTTGCTTATTCTTCCTTTCTTCGTCTCAGTCATGAAAATCAAGGTACTGACAATGTCACCTGCAATCCAAAGCCCACCACCAAAGGAGCCTTGTGAACTTTTCCTCCTTTACCTTTCACCATTCCTCCAAATATTTTCTGTGCTCAGTTACAATTTTCTGCTCTATGAACATACACCTGCTCTTCCATTTATTGGGGGCGATTTTCATATTAGATCTTCACATGTGCTCCAAGTCAGTCTATCAGCTGCAGCTTCCACTGTACATCCATTTGGTTCTTCTTGTTTTGACCCAGCCTACACTTGCCCTTACCTGTTGACTGCCTAGCTGCGTGGAAAACCCTGAGGTAGCCTCGACCATCATGAGAATACCACACCCTTGTCAAGAGAGACCCTTTGGAGTGTTTCCAACCTTTCCATTCTTCAGGCATTTAAATGGTGCTGGGATTTTGCAGCACAGGAAAGAGGGGAGAGATTGGACTGCTTCCTTGAGCCTTCTACCATATGTTTTAACTTAGGCCCCCAAGCTCATAAGATCACAAACTCATAAATAGTTCTGTCAGCTTCTGATTTTAAAACACTATATTCGTTTCCTAGGGCTGCTGTAACAAATTAGTTTCTTAAAACAACAGAAATTTAGTCTCTCATAGTTCTGGAGGCCAGAATCCAGATCAAGATGTTGGCAAGTCTGCACCCTCTCCAAAGGCTCTAGGGAACAATTCATTCCTTATCTCTCCCAGCTTATGGTGGCTCCAGATGTTCCTTGGTTTGCGACCACAACACTTCAGCTTCTGCCTCTGTGGTCACATTGCAGCCTCCTGTTCTACCTATCGCCCTCCTCTGTGTTTCTCTTTTTTTTTTTTTTTTGAAGATTTTATTTATTTATTTGACAGAGAGGAGAGAGATCACAAGAAGGCAGAGAGGCAGGCCGAGAGAGGGGGTGAAGCAGGCTCCCTGCCGAGCAGAGAGCCCTATGTGGGGCTCGATCCCAGGATCCTGAGATCATGACCCGAGCCAAAGGCAGAGGCTTTAACCCACTGAGCCACCCAGGTGCCCCTGTGTTTCTCTTATAAGGACACTTGTCACTGGATTTGGGGCCCATCTAGATAATCCAGCATGATCTTAACTCAAGATCCTTACCATAATTCCAGTCCTTTTTTTTTTAAGATTTATTTATTTATTTGTCTGTTTATTTATTTGACAGACAGAGATCACAAGCAGGCAGAGAGGCAGGCAGAGAGAGGAGGGGGGAAGGAGGCTCCCTGCTAAGCAGAGAGCCCGCTGTGGGGCTCCATTCCAGGAAGCTGGGATCATGACCTGAGCCAAAGGCAGAGGTCTAACCCTCTGAGCCACCCAGGCACCCCCATAATTCCAGTCTTAAACCTGAAAAGTTATACAAAGACTGTTTTTCCAATAAGTTACATTCACAGGTTCTAGTAATTTGGGCATAGATGAAACTTTTTGGTAGGCCCAATTCAACCCACTACTATAAAAGCTTCTCTTCTCAGAAGAGGCTCAAAATTATTTGAAGGTCTCTAGAAGGGAAGAGGTGCCACCCTACCCGGTGTCACAACACCCAGCTGTATTTTTCCCTTTTCTTTACAAAGAGCTCTTTACAAACTAAAACTTCACCTTCCCTCCTACAACAACCTAAAAGAAGTGCCTCGGTATATCTGGTAAGGCAAATTCTGATTTAGTGTGAGGGAAGGGTGGAAGAAATAGGAAATAAAGAGGCAGAATCAAAACTTGAGAAGGCAAAGCCTTTTAATCAGAAACTCAAAACTATCTGTCAAACTCTCTGTTAGGAACAAGTTCCTAACAAAATAAGAGAATAGATGGCAAGATTTGTGTCCAGGAGCATTAAATTCATGGCAGGGTGAGGCCCAGCATGATGTGAGCCACACAGGAATTGTCCAAAGACAGAAACGGACACTGAGATGCTTCGCATTTACTGTGGAGGTGGGTACAGCCACTTGAAAAGCTGTATATTCATGGTCTGCATTGACAGATAAAAATTCCCTAAATATTAAGGTGATGAGTCATAGGCAAGCCTGAAGGAACAAATTTTCCAAATAAGTGATGTGCAAGTATTTACACGCATATGCATGCGTAGGTTAGTTATTAAAAACACATGTGGAAAAATTTCAAGAGAGCTTAAAATACTGGATCATTCTGCCTTCTTCATATGTTTTATCATATCTCAATGCAATAAGCAATCTTGGATCATATCCTACCCATAATTTGTAATCTTTTTATTACTTAGTGGCATGAAGTCTGAGAAGTACTTAATAAATCTTAATAAACTATCATAACGGGTATTATCATTGGCACAAATAATTTGGGTAAAAATGTACAAAACCACCTAAAAAAGGGTATAAGCATATAACCAACTAAAAAAGGGTATAAGCATATACTAGTAGTAAATCATTCACTACCCATATGCAACATCAGAGACAGTTCACAAAATTTTTACTGCCCCAATTGTACTCTTACCTCAGGAAATCTTTCTAGATTCTACTTTTAGAATATAGCTTCTTGCTATTCAAGGTGGAGCCCAGGGATTATCAGCAAAAGCATGACCTGGGAGCTTGAAAGAAGTGCAGAATTTCACTCTTCTGACCTTAGGCTTATGAAATAGATGATTCATATGCATATCATTTTTTCTGGTTTCTTATTTATTTAGGATCTCTGCTTACTCCCTTGAATTTGACATTTTGTCATTTCTAGGTTGTATTTTTATTTCAACTCAGTGGAATATGTGCCATTTTCTTAAAGTAGTAAAATAAAAATGGGGGATTATAAAATTGATGTTGTCCAACTAATATTCTCTGTTTAATATTCATTTTGTTTAGATCCCCCAATCATTGAAGGAAATATGGAGGCAGCAAGAGCAGTGGATTTAATCCCGTGGATGGAGTATGAATTTCGTGTGGTAGCAACCAATACATTGGGTATAGGAGAGCCCAGTATACCATCAAACAAAATTAAAACAGATGGTGCCGGTATGTTGAAGAAACTCTTTAAAACTTGAAAGGATTATAAGTACAGTGCCAGTTTAATATATAGTTGAATGTATTTTGAAATAAATAATGCTCTGAGGTAAGTGATTCATCTAAAAATGTGTATATATATTTCACACAGGTGTGTGTACTCTGTGTCAAGACAGTCAAAAATAAAAAAAAGGAAATACGAAGTTTAAGAATATTTTTACATAATTAATGTGAGGAGAGTGGTAAATAGAATTCACTGCATATTCCGCTAGGGACCCCCAAAAAAAGTTGGTATTTAGAATATAAACTTTCATGTAAACTCTGAATCTTAACCAGGCAGACTCTTAATTAAGCAGGTCCTGTGATTTAGAAGATTCACAATTTTGCATGTCACTCAAAGACATTTATAACTGAGTGGCCATGGGACATGGTCAGGGAGGGTATAGCATCTCTGAGAAACAGCTGTAATGTGTTCTTTTAACATAAGGTGTGATGCTAAATACGCTCTTTTATCACAGTTCAGTTGTGGGTGTTCTTCCAAATTAGATTCACATTTTTATGTTAAATACCAAGTCCATTTAAATAGTCTTTAGTAGGAGAAGTACCCAGCTCTATTTTCATTTTCCCCTGCATTACCAGACAAAAATATTGTTCTGATTCTAATAATAGCTCTTTTTTTATTATTCCTTGTCTATGAAAGAGAAAATGTTTTGTAGGCTCTCTGAGTTTATTTTTATTATGCCTTGCCAAAGTTCAGTGCTTTATTTGGGAGAAAAGATTTTAAAGGGATGACAGACTGCTGTTAAAATTCTGCTATGATATCTTAATATAGTTAATCCACATTTCTGGCTTCTTCAATTTCTTGGTCTAACATCTAAATAGCATAATGAACTTTAATGTCTTCGTTTTTAAAGCCAAGTTATTCGCAGGACTGCTATCAATAAACTCTCTTAAAGTTCCACATAATTTACTACATTATTTACCAGGTATAAATGATGATTCTGTAATAAAGGAATAAAATAAACGCTGAAGTACTGATCTGCATTGAGTATTTTCAGACATATTTCAGTTAATTCTTATAATATTTTAAGGTAGGTAATATGATTCAGTGCTCATTAATGGGCAGTAGACTCAGAGACAGTAAACAGTAACAGTAAATAGTAACAGTAAGTAGTGTTGAGTGAACGTGGCTACTCATGAGACTCAGTTCAAACCCACATCCGTTTGACACTTGTCATATATTAAGCTTTCTCTTGTACAGGTGGTGTCTCAAGCAGGACTCTAAAAATGCCTATTTATTTAAAACTTTGTTAGTGTTCTAGTAGAAGTCTAGATTTCATCTTGAACTACGAAACCAGATATGACTAAATACGAATTTTTGTTTTGTTTGGTTTTGTTGTTTTGTTTTGTTTGGTTTTGTTTTGTTTTGTTTGGGTATATCCATCCACGGAATGAACACAACTGTGCCTTTTTCTCTACCTCACAGAAATCTCATTAGGATAAGCAGATAATATAAGCGGAAGCTTTATAGAACACAGATACCAGACAACCAGGATTCTTGTGTTTGGTTTTTATTATTAGTCCCTAGAGCCACTTATGTTTTTAATAGAAACTTCTGTATCATGGATTGAACACAGTTGCCCTTTCTTGAAAGAAAAAATAAAAAGGAACATGGGTATGATCTGACTGGTGGTTTTAACCACATAATTTCATGCCGAGAGAACTTGCACTTGATTTGATTTAACAAGTATTCATTTTCAAAATCAAATTGCAAAAATAAAATCAAATGATTAAGTCTATGCCTAAGCAAACTTATTTCAGTTACAAAATCATAACATTCATATCTCAAATATAGGCCTTTTTAATTTTTATTTTATTTTTTTAAGATTTTATTCATTTATTCATGAGCCGCAGAGAGAATGAGAGGCAGAGGGAGAACCAGGCTCCCGTGGAGCAGGGAGCCCCATGTGGGACTCCATCCCAGGACCCTGGGATCATGACCTAAGCAGAAGGGAGCCTCTTGACCAACTGAGTCACCCAGGTGCCCTATAGGACTTTTTCAATCTCATTGAGTTTGATTAACTTCCCATGGTCTCTCAACTAACACAATAAAGAACTAAGACTCAATCTGAACACATTTTTCGAACTACAAAACTCTTCATAGAGGAGGGAGAATACTCTCTCTGGAATTGGTGATAAATGTAGACCTTCCCCTCTCCCCCTCAGGAATTCTGATACAAGCAATATCTTAATTTTTTAATCTCAGAAAGTGACTGATTAGGTATACATAGTTTGATCATCTGAAAAGAATTATTTCGAGATCCTTTTCTTTTTTAAATCTCAAAGTAGAAATGACTAAATATGTTTTTAGGAATAACAAAAAAGTATCTAAGAATGATTCAATCTGATTTTTGAATCTCAGTCTATGAATATAATTTATATTTAATATCATATTTAGAAGATCAGGATCCTTTTGATATAATTATCACCAACAGTTCGCGTGTAAGGCTGAATGAAGACTTTTTAACCTCAGGGTCTTCCTACCCTTGGAAATGCTGGGAAAAACTTGCTTTAGGTATCAAACCTAAAATGTTGGCAAGATCCTTCATTTCAACCAACAAATTTTTGACATCACCTTTTGTAAGCATTGCCTTTTATGTTTGCTCAAATGGTATTTTGTAAATGAATTAATTCTCTGTGTGCTTAGAAGATAACTTCCTTTGAAAGCCTTCAGAGCCAAAACAAACAACAGACCTACAAAGTGATAATAGCCTTGGTCCCAATACAGCTACAGTCCTCCAGTGATATAATGAGACGATTCATTCCTTTCTAATGTGAAAAAATAACTCCTACAACCCCTAACACATTCATTAATCTTTCATAAGAAAATTGTAGGGTCTTGTATTAATCAAATTTTATGGCTATCAGCATTTCAGCACTTGCTATGTATTTTCAGACGGGGTGCTAAGCTTTCTAGTTGCTCCACTTAATTCCGCCAGTAACTTTATGAAACTGGTATTATTATTAGTCCTGATTTTACAGACAAAGAAGTTAAGATTACAACCTCGCTACTCTGAAGCAGAGCTGGGATTCACAACCAGGACTTTCCAATTCTGAAAGCTCTGCTTCTAATCCACTTTCTAAAAGGGCAGTTGAGAACTCTTTCAGTAAAATTTTGGTGCCATGATTTAAAACCTTTGATTAGAGGCAGATTATTCAACCTCTCTGCACCTCAGTTTTCTCATTTCTAAATGGAAATCATTTATCCTATGATATTATTTTTTATGATTAAAAAACATGTAAGGAATGTGGTTAGTTCTATCTTGTGCATAATATTTGCTGATTAAAATTTATTTATCATGTTAGTAATTCTCATTTTAAACCTTAATATGCTTATAAGGAAATACTGTCTACTCTGTAACTGATCACTTCATTTGGCAATATAGATCCATCTTTTATAAGCCTAGAGAACCATAATTTCATGTAATTTCTCATCATCTTAAAGGAAGAATTTTATATATTTAATATAATAAAATTCAACAGAATATCCTTAAAGAAAAATGCTGTTTTTCTTTTCATCTTGCTTTTAAAAAATTTAATATGCATAAAATTGGACATTTACATTGTTCATTCTTACAAAAAAATAAAAATAGTTTTTAAAACAAGGGGATGTTTGTCTTATCACGTACCATTATAATAACTCTATAAGAGATGCCAGCATATGTTATGTGGGATAAAGGCTGGTTCCCATTTGATGGAAAGGTTGCCCGTGCACCTCATTATGCTGATTGAAAGACACAACATTATCTAATGCAGCACATGCCCTTATCTGTCCAATTACTTAATGTTAAGATTGCATTGCACAGTTGCATATATTCTTTGGATTCAGACAAGTGCATTATAAAATAGATGATCCCAAATGAAGAATTAGAAGATGTGTTTGTAATTCATTGTAGCCCATTTAATTTTGACTGTAAGGAAGAGATAACAAAAGCATCCTTCAAAGTAATGTGTCATTATAAGACATACCCCTCTAGCAATGGATCTGCAGGTGCAGTGGGTGAGTTGATATCTGAAAAAGGTGCATTTAGGTTTGTTTTGACAGCTTTGATATTCATTGATGCCAAATCAACCTAAGAAGGAAAAGAGAAAAAAAATAATGCAAGAATCAGCACTTTTATCCTTTGTATAGAGCTTTAATTTCATGTCTAATGAAGCTATTCTGATCCTTTATGTAGTTTTATTTTTAATTTTTAGCTATATTTGGTAAAGTGAGAAATGGTACTAAGAGCATATTGTGTAGCTAGCAAGGTACTATTAAATTTAGTTGCTATCATTAGTAATAAGAGATAAATCCTTTCTAAAAAATAGCAAAAAGTATAGGTTTTTCAGCCACGAAGAGGCCTGTGTTAAAGCTATAGCTTCTCTACATGTAAGCAGCGTGACCTGGCTAGCTAAGAAACTTCTTTTGGGATTCATTTGCCTCTCCTGTCAAAAGAGGATAATGCTACTTCTCTATATACTAATGTCAAAGTGCTGATCTGAGTATCCAGTTACATGTGGTATGTAAAAATCATTTCTGTGTTCTAGATGAGTCTTTTATTAAGCGGAGCTTCTTTATTCATTCCGCAAACTGTCACAAATTGTGGATACTTAACACATTGGATTAAAACTGGTTGTACATATATACTTGCTAGACTTGCTAGAGTAAAGAAAATGCATCTTCAGGCCTGGAATCAGAATCTGTTTATGTTGTTATCTTTAGTGCTACAAAATTATTTGTAGAAGAAAAAGGGAGGAACAATGTTGAAGGGTAACACGGCGGTTCTGGCAGTTGCAAGTTAATGGATGAGGATAAAAAAAAGCATCAGTCAAAGCTACAGTGATATCTGTACGTTATGATTTAGAAGAACCCGTTATAGATTGTAATTTGTTTTGTTTGAAAATAAAGTTCACACGTTCATTAGATGCTTTTGTTCTTAATATACTGAGAGAGAGAAACTAGGAAGTTTTAATTCTTTTACTTAATTTAAACAAATAGTGCATAATTGGTTTGAGTTCTTAATAATAGTTTTACTGTGCATTGTGATTACTTCAGTTTGTAGCATTCTTTTCTGCCCACCCAGCATTTCCTCCAAGGACTTATTTTTAGATTATCATTCTGTTGAGCAATTAACAGATTTACTCTGTACCACCCATTTAAAATTTCTGTTTAAGATCAAAGTCGAGATTCATAAACAGACCTGCAATTACAGCTTGAGAAAACCCTAAGACATTAATACTTTTATGAACTATCTCGGACCCTGTATTGGTTTTACTGACTATGGAAAAAGCATCAGTTTAACATGGTAGATGCATTAGGAATGTTAGCGATCTGCTCCACCAGCAGAATAGGAGATCATTAAGAGTTACAAGTAACTACTCTCATTTGAATATCCAAATATTGTACAGTTCTTTTGATTTTGTTAACAGCTAATCAGAAAGAATATATTTTTAGAAGTAGAATAAAAGGAAATGTAAAACATTAATCTGTACTTTAATTCCTTTGGTGTTCTAGATTCTAGAGCTTTACATTTATAACCATTTGAATCTCGTCCTAAAAACTTAGTTTTAAATCACAATGAAATTTTGATGCAAATTAAAGTGGAAAGTTACATTCATGATAACATTATTTCTGTAAAAATGGCTCTACAAGTTTAGCAGTAATTAACAAGAACTATGTAGTCAACAGTCTATTTTGGGTTAGGGGCCTGTCTTCATATACTCCATGATTTTCACAGTTCAGAATTTTTGTAAACCAATTTTTATACTGTTAAATAAAACACTAAAGCTCAAATAGTACTTATATGCAAATTATCTAAGCTTCTAAATCTAAAAGTAAAATTGGCAACATTCGTTTGTTGTTTTTATAATATCTTTTTATATTTATATATTTATATTTAATTTATATTTTATATTTATATAATATCTTTCAGTTTTTATAAACTGAAAGATAATTATGACGTCGGCTTAATTTTTTTTTAAATAATTTTTAGTTCTGTGATTGAAATACAGAAGCACTCTTCTAAAGCTCATTAGGAAATCACTTAGACTAAACTCATGGCAGAAGGACAAATATAAAAACTCACTCTTTTTAACCTTTCACAGTAAAATAATATATTGTTTATTCATGATTAATTCAATAATTTTATATTTTTCCTAAATATCTTATTAAAATCTTTTAAATGGTTTGTAGTAAAAAAAAAAAAAAAAAAAAGCTTAGTTTGTTCACTGGTAAATTACTTTGGATCCGAAAGTTGAATAAGCTGCCTTGTGCTTAGAGTGATTCACTTCGCTGAAAGGAATCATATTTGCCCAAGTCTTCCTGAACACCGAGGTGCTCAGATTCTTGTCAGATATGTACGGTATATTTCAATTCCACCTGTGAAAAAATATCCCATAGCTGCTAAAGCTACAACTGAACATTCAAAGCTAAATGGAGGACATTAAATCAATAATCAACCCAAGATACAAAACATTGTATTAGGAGGTACAGTACCTTTCTTACTGTCTTTTATTTTAGTATTATGAGCTTAGTGAATAATATTTGAAAAGCAAGTCAATCTTGACTGACTTACTGAAGTGTGTTAAAAGAGCTTAAAATAAACCTTATGAAATGGGAAAAAAATTCAATCTAACATAAACATATTCCATTTTTAGCTCTGTTCTAAATAAAGAGGCTAATATTGATTATAATGAAAAGGATTACAGTGAAATGTTTTGGCAAATAATACTCGACCTCATGAGAGCAATATTTGATTCAACAAATTATGGTGTAATAAATTATTCTAGAGTTATTTTTGAAATTACTTGCCTGTGACCACAATACTTGTACTTAGAGTTAAACACACAAAATTTGATTTATTCATTGATTATAAAACAGCATGTTCTTTGTTTCTTGTTTCTTGTAGCATGTAGAGTTTTAACTTCAGAATATGAATTATGGGGCTTAAAGGGTTTCCAAGAGTTATTTTAATATCCCGCCTTCAATATGTATTTTATCTAAAGTGCTACAATTATATTTTAACACCTCTGTGCACTCAATTTTTATTTCTAACACTTATGTGGTGACAGTTGAATAGTAAAATAAAATCTCTCAATTTCATATTAATTCTTAATC
>CM052807.1:56244555-56286089 GCA_028533885.1 Nasua narica
GAGATATTCCAGGAAGAGCGTCCTTGGTAAGTGAAGTCATTGCTCGTTTGAACATGTTTTTGCCCTGGTATTTTCAGGCAACACTAACTTATGAACATTTTTTTTTTTAAAGTACATTTTTACAAAGAACATTCCTACCTGTGTATCATTATTATTATTTGCATTGAATTTCCCCCCCATTAACTGTATTGCTTAAACCTATTTAATATTTCAATTTCTATGCAGCCTTTGTCAAGAGAATATCACTATGGCAACAATTTTGGTTACATAGTGGCATTTAAGCCCTTTGATGGGGAAGAATGGAAAAAAGTTACAGTTACTAATCCAGATACTGGCCGCTATGTCCATAAAGATGAGACCATGCGCCCGTCTACTGCATTTCAAGTTAAAGTTAAGGCCTTTAACAACAAAGGAGATGGACCTTACAGCCTCACCGCAGTCATTAATTCAGCACAAGATGGTAAGTGAAAGAAAGACCTTACTAATATGATAAAAGAGGGGAGATTTTTTCATAGTACTAGGCATTAGTAAATGAGTATTGCTTTGATCCAAATTAAAATGTCATTCTATTCATTGAAATACAAGAATGCCTCCGAAATCATTTTCATCCTTTAGGTCATGTCCATGACAGCTAGGAAATCTCCAGTAAAATAATCAGGTTAGACCCCTGTTCCTGGCCTCTTGATTCTAATTTTGAAGTCAGAAATTCTCCATACTTGATTGGAAACTGCATTCACAACACTTACTGCTTATAAACTACTTAACATATTTTGGGGGGAGTAAAATTTAACTCCAAAATTATGAAATTATAGCATTCATGTAACTTTTCTGCCGTTACGATAGAGTGCTGAAATTTTATTAAAGGAAATCTAAGCACGATTCTATGACAAAGGAGTCAGGAAAGCAGGTGAACTTCTTTCTTGGGAAAGGAAAAATTTGTCTGGAAGACTATTTGGGGGTAAACATATAGATACTGGCTCTCTTTTTTTCTAGAAACTTTAACCAATCTGAGCATGCTCCTAAAGGACTCTGTAGGTCTATGCTAAATGTATAGTTTTAGATTACATGTAATGACATTGATTTCTGTGATTTCCTATTTAAGGTACTATACTTTTTATTACGATTTTTCCGATTTAAAGAAAGATAAGACCTCCTTATTTTCCTAAGATCTCCTTATTGTATCTCCATAATCATGGGTGTTATACAAATATTAATGGCTAGAAAACCAAATATAAATTTCATTGCCTTCTAACCTAACACATTTGTCCTTGGTCAAGTTCTCTTCTCACATGTATGGAAGAACAGATGGAAGGCAGTGAAGACTTAAAACTGTAAGAGATACTCCTCTGATCTCTTAGAGGAAAAATATTAGTTTACCCACTTTGCACCATTTTTACTTCAAGATAAACAATTAGGTATCCCATAGAACTCATATATGCTCTTCAGTCATAGAGTTATAGGTTTTCATATTTGCTAAAAATTTAGTGTGCAATCATTCCATGATCTTTACTGACAATGCAAACATGAAAGGAACCATAGATATGTATGAATGTATGTGTGTAAGTACACACACATCCTTTTTAAGTTGGTTAACTAAATATATAGACAGATTAAATAATCGAAATTATTTAAGTTTATAATCAATTCAGGACTTTTTAGTCCCCAGTAGTAAATCTTGGATTCTCTATGCTTGTTCCGATTCAGCAGAAATACGATAACTTGATTCAGTGTTACTGGTTTGAACAATATGAGTACTTCTCACAGAGGAAATGAAATAAAAAGCATTTTACAAGTTATCTTCTCACCCAATATCAATTTTTTATTGCTTTATTTGATGCTAAAGTAGTCAGGCAAAAGGCTATGCTTGTCATCTCTTTAGTCGTGGCCATCTGCGTTTAATTATATTTCTTTCCTAAATGTTTCATGGGCTCATAAAACCTGCATGTGCTGAAACTTGTATAAGTGTTCTTTTCTTTTACTGCTAAGGAATCAATCATAGTGCTACACGTTTACCTTGATTCAGAAAGGAAACAGTGTTCTCGTGCAGGACATTTTGACATAAAAGAGGATTATGGCTTGTTAATAAAAGACAATAAAAATTGATCATTCTTGCTTAAAGATTTCCTTAGTTTCTTTGTGTAATTTTCATAAGGGATGTAAATTATTTTTTTTCACTGAACAGAGGCCTTTTTGATACATACTTGACTTGATGCCCAGTTGGAAGATTAGACTTATAAAAGCTTTCCTGAGCCCAAGAAGCAGTGGATGTCACAACTTGTTTCAAAGGATCTTTAAACAAAAAAACAAAAAAAAACCTTATGCATAAAAGAGAAAGAAGAAAGTGTCTCTAACTAGGATCAGTAGCTGATGTAAATACAAAGTATGGGAAAATTGAAAATTAATTTAATGAACAATGCTTTATAATAAATATAAAACTTCCTATTTTTGATAATGTACAGTTGATAAGCTAAATATAATAATTTAATCTACATCCATGGGCTTTCTTAAGCAGATTAGTTGGGAGAAATGCAAAAAAGAATTAATACAGTTCTTGCTCACAGATATTGGAGAAATCCATGAAGCCTTCCATATTTTCTTAAAGTATGTATGTGTGTATATATGTGTATAAGTCTATGTTAAGATTCATGTAGATGACTGTGTGTGTGCATATATCATTGATTACCATGAAATAAAGTACTATTAGTGAAACCAGAGAAAAGGATAATAAAGTTATTGGACTTATTTTATTTTACCAATATGAAAATGACTTGAAAATATTAAAATATAGTTTTAATCCATTCATTCAGCAAATGGTGCTATTTGAATTTTGTTATATAAGCATCTTATATAAAAATATAATGTTCTCGACATTGGGGAGGGTATGTGCTATGGCAAATGCTGTGAAATGTGTAAGCCTGATGATGCACAGACCTGTAATACATTACAGGGTAAATAATACATTATATGTTAAAAAAAAATTTAAAAAAATAAAAAATAAATAAAAATCATGAGAAAAAAAATAATGTTCTCATCAAATTTCAGCTCCCAGTGAAGCCCCAACAGAAGTAGGTGTGAAAGTCTTATCGTCTTCTGAGATATCTGTTCATTGGGAGCATGTTGTAGAAAAAATTGTGGAAAGCTATCAGGTGAGTTCAATTTTTATCAAACTACATACATTTATTCATAAGTAAATTGGCATAAGTTTTCAAATATGTTGCATCTTTCGATGTTCTGTGGCCATTGATTTATGTGGCAACTAATACTATAATCCAATGCCTGTGTTTAGTATGTCAGGCATTTATGAGCTAATTGTTAAGAATAAGGCAGAGGTTCCTAGCTGGCTCATCTAGGAGAGCTGTAGAGTCCCGTGCATTCATAAACAGTTAGCCAAAATGAAAACTAAGGTAATAATGTATGTATTATTGGTTAATACATGGTTAAACAAGATCTTTTGAGCTATTCTCATAAAATGCTGGTGAATTTTAAGTTTTTTGGAAATCATTTTGGTAATTTATAAAAGTATCTTTAAAACGTTTATTCTAATTATCTCAATAGTTCCACCTCTAAAAGTCCCTATAAAAGAAAGAACTATAAAATAGGCCAAACATGTGTCTCATAAAATAGACACATATTTTTATAAGGGATCTTTCATAAGATCACAAATATGTGATCTATAGATAGAAAATTGGGAACATTCAAAATATCCCCAAGAAAACTTCCCTTGATTTGAGTCTTTAAAGACCAGTAGGAATAGCCAGATAGAAGGGGGAGGATTTGTGTTAGTTAAAGGGGGAAAGACCTGGAAAACTAAAGCTGGAATGATAGTTGGGGTCTTTCATATGATGCTAGCAAAATTTAGATGTGATGATGCAGGGAAAGTGAAATCATCTCTTATTTTTAAGCACAAAGAGTGGATATTAGGAGTCATTGGCAACATCCTATCTTTGCAGGTGAGCAAATGGATGCCAGAGAATCAGTGACTTACCTCAGCACAAGTTGAGTGTCAAAGCAGTATCCAAAACTTAGCTTTTCTGGTTCATAGTTCAGGGCTTTATGCCAAACCACAGACTCCTCTCTGTTTCAGGCTGCGAATGGGCGCTGTGGGCTCTTCCGAAGCCACTGGCAGTGAGCTGCCCGCCGAGTCAGCTAGCCCTCTCAATTCTGGTGCTCTTCCTTCTTCATCTGTCCATGAAATATTAGCTCCTCTAGGGCAGGATTTTGTCTGCTTTCCTCTCAGTGCCAAAAACAGTGCTGGGCCCAGAGTAAACACTGAACAGATACTCACTGAGGGCTGATAGTGATACTCAAGTATGATCAGATCGAGTGTTACAATCTGGCCTTCTCAACCCAAGGTTTTAAGTTTTAAAAATGTAAAATATCAGGAAGCTCTTTTTTTTTTTTTTAAGTGTAGGTTATGATTTGGGTACATCTCAAAGTGCTTTCAGATAATCTTTGCAAGGGTTCAGCTGAAGTTATTATGAAAGGAGTGGAATGGTAAGAATGAACTGGAAAGACCCAATATTCATAACTTATTAATTGATAATTACATTTACAGCTAGTAGAAAAGGAATGGGGGAAAAATAGAGAAATTCACTAGCTGTTCACTAGCCCTATAATAAACAAGTTCGAGGTTTCTTGGGAGAAGACATCAGATTTTGGAGCTTGAAAGGCATCTTTCGGGCCACAGAATTTTTTCTTATTTCATATTATTCATTTTTAAGTAATAAAAAAGAGAAAAAAGATTATTTGATATATAACTCACTCATGAATCAAAACAATAAATATATATTTTGCTTTTTTAAAAACCTTGTCTTTGCCTAAGAATTGTGTATTGACCATTTTATAACTTCCAACAAGCAGAGAACAAAGGAAATATGAGGTGGGAAGCAATGATAATAATCAGAATATAAGCTTTTTTTATTGGAAGTAAGCATCAATTAAGGATTTTCAATTAAACAGTGAATAATCTTCAGCAGATAACATTTTCTCAAATGATAATTTTTAAGGAAAAAATGTATGCCATTGAGGAATTTAGTTTCACAGATATCTGACTTTTTGCAACTCCACAGTAAGTAGAAATTTGTGAGCTCTTTTGCCAAGTAGATACAGGTTGATATTTCAGCTCGATTACTGAGGAATTTGGTACAAAATGTATCTGAAATTTCTGAGCTTTGGTTTTCTTACCTGGAAAGCTGGAAAGAGAGTAATCATGCCTCATAGAACTGTTGTGTAGAATGAAATGAAAGTTTTCTACTTTTCCCTATTCTATGTTATGGATATTTGAAGATGATGATGATGACAGTGATGAATGAACATGACAATAATATTAATGATAAGAACAATAACATTTGTTCAGCCCTTACTATGTTAACAGTTAAGCTTATTGTATTGAATCTACACAATCCTAGGAAATCAACACTTATTATCCCTGTTTTAAAGATGAAGAATTTTAAGTTTAGAAGCATTTGTCTGGGTAATAGTTGGCATAATCATTTTCAAACCCAGGTCCTGCCTCTCCAAATAAATTAAAAGTAGTGGAAGTAAATCACAAAATTATTGTTACCATTTGTTCTTTCTTAAAAAACTTTTGAGTCTTCGACATGGAACTTTGAATATCAAAGAGACAAGCATGAAAGCTTAAAAGAAAATATCCGTAATATTTATTCTCCTTTAAGAAAATGGCCCTGTAAGGGAGGGGGATGTTTCTTGACTGAGTATAATGTGGTTACTGTTTCTATTTTAAAATATGATAGGAAAAGCCAGTGGTTTAACAAGATAGATGATTGAGAAAACTAATATCCCCAATGCATTTCCTATAAAAATGTACTCGGGGTCTAAGTTATAAAGGGACGGAGGGAGGGAAAACTAACACATTAAGAAAATAAAATAAAAAGCTGGAGAAGCCCAGCTCCTATGTGACTGGCCCCATCTCAAGGTTAATTTCCTGATATTTCAAGTGAGAACTGTAGGCAATTGAGTTTAAAAATAATCTCTTCCCTTGTGGTTTTAAAGTATATCTCAGTAGAGTGTTTAAGTTTTACTCATTTTTTCCTCTCGCCTAGTTAAAGAGCTCCTCACTTCTAACCTTATTACTACTAAGTTTTCCTGCAGTGTGGATGAGCTAGAAGAATGTAGGAAGTGCTCACCCAGCAGGTAAAACACTCATTTAACTTAATGAAAACAAGCAAAATATGCTATCAGGAATAATGAATGCAAAAACTCTTAGCAGCTGAATTAGAATTAATGCACATGATGGGTTTCACAATTATTTTAAAAGATTGTCAATCCTGAGTAATCTACTCAGATATTTTTAAAGGTTAATTTATTATGGTAAGCATAAACTGATATTTGGAAGTGCTTCATTTTCTTATTTTTTTTTAAAGATTTTATTTATTTATTTGACAGAGATAGAGATCACAAGTAGGCAGAGAGGCCGGCAGAGAGAATGGGGAAAGCAGGCTCCCCCGCTGAGCAGAGAGCCAGACGTGGGGCTCGATCCCAGGACCCCGAGATCATGACCTGAGCCGAAGGTAGAGGCTTTAACCCACTGAGCCACCCGGATGCCCCCATTTTCTTATTTTGATGAAGGCGTCTGTCTTCATCTAGATCTCCCCAAAGCAGAGTCTGACACACAGGTGTGGGAAAAGGTAGTGTTTTGTTGTTGTTGTTATTAGTTTGTTTTAATATGAACCCAGGGAGCAAGTATGAAGAAAAAAAAGAGTGAACAGGAAAAGGGGAAGCTCAGATACAAAGACGGTTTATCTTTTTGGTAAACTCTGACAAGAAGCTAATTGAAGCCTATATAGAATTGATTGGTCCCAGCACCAGTGGTCGAAATAAAAGAATTTTGCATAGTTCCCAAAAGGTGTAAGGATACCTATTTGAATGATTTATATTATTGCTATTCCTTTCCCATTGAATATGCTAATAATCAAAGTAGTCTGGGATTTGGATAATATAGTTATTATACAATATATTTTTAGAGATTGAGTTTATGTTAACATCCCTTTTTTTTTCACTAAAATAACCATATTAAAATTTTTTTTGGAAACACTATATTACATCCTTAACAAAAGAATATTCATTTGTCACATGATTTTTTTCCAGAAAATTCAGATTAAAAGGACAGAACTTAGAAATCTGATACTGGAGCACCTGGTTGGCTCAGTCAGTTAAGCATCTGCTTGCTGCTCAGGTCATGATTCCAGGGTCCTGGGATCGAGCCCCACATCGGGCTCCCTGTTCAGTGGGGAGCCTGCTTCTCCCTTCCCCACTACCCCTGCTTGTGTTCCCTCTTGCCGTGTCTCTGACTGTCACATAAATAAATAAAATCTTTAAAAAAAAAGAAATCTGATAAGATTTATCAAAGTAGGAAATAATAAAATGGAGCAAGCCTAATTTTCAAAAGTACTAAAAATTTTTAGCCACTTCCATAAATATAGCATCCATTTCTATATTCTAAACGCCTTTAGAGAAAATGAGGTTAAAAGAGCCATTTTTCCTGCAAATTCCCTAAATTTTTCTGAGAAGGGATATAAATATATTATCTTTGTACAAAAGTGGTATTAGTGTAGCACACAAATTTATGGAAAGTATAATTTGCTAAGGCTTTTCTTTTTTGCTTCCTAATACTTTTGTAAAGAATAAGCTTTCTTGGGGTGCCTGGGTAGCTTAGTGGGTTAAAGCCTCTGCCTTTGGCTCAGGTCATGATCTCAGAGTCCTGGGATCAAGCCCCGTATTGGGCTCTCTGCTCAGCAGGGAGCCTGCTTCCCCCTCTCTCTCTGCCTGCCTCTCTGCCTACTTGTGATCTCTCTGTCAAATAAATAAATAAAATCTTAAAAAAAAAAAGAATAAGCTTTCTTGGAGCAAAACGATATACTTAGATCTCTCTGTCTGAGCTATTAGTGATTTTATGTGAGCTTCAACATTTTTATTTCTTCCTTTATTTTTTCAATGGGATCTAGAATAGCAGGGAACATTTTCAGCTGGGATCTTCCTTGCATTCCCAGCACCTAGCACAGTAACTGGTACAAAGTGGGTACCTGATAACTATTTGTTCAATGAGTGAAAGAATAGCATACATCAAATGCAGTCAGTGACATGCACACAGTGTCAAAAATAAATGATAGGGGTGCCTGGGTGGCTCAGTGGTTAAGCCTCTGCCTTCAGCTCAGGTCATGATCTCGCGGTCCTGGGATCGAGCCCCACGTCGGGCTCTCTGCTCAGCAGGGAGCCTGCTTCCCCCTCTCTCTGCACCTGCCTCTCTGCCCACTTGTGATCTCTCTCTCTCCCTCTGTCAAATGAATAAATAAAATCTAAAAAAGAAAGAAAATAAATGATAAATGTGTGTCTTCAAAGAGTTTCTAAATTAGTAGGAGTAGATAAAGACAAGTCATGAGGTAGTTTCATAATCGTTTAATAAATACCATGACAGGTTTACAATAGACAGAGAATGCTGTGGGAATTTTAGAAACATGTAAAGAAAGAGTGAAATTTATAAAATGCCACAGCGTTAAATAGAAATAAATACACTATATGGTACTGTAAAAAATGAAGAGGAATTAATGGTTTACTATCCATAAAGCAAGACTTGCTGTATAGATGTATGGGTGTATATATTTTCTAGTCATGATAACCCATTTGTACTAATTCATCCAGGCTCTCCTTTGGTCTCCTTAGTGATTAGTCCAAAGAAACTTATGTGTTCTGCTCCATGACTACAGGTTGTATCCTTCACTCCAAGTGATTTTCTCACAGATTATTGTCAGCCTTTCGTCACATTGAGAAACTCAGTGAGATGATAAAGATGCAACAGCCCACATTTATTATCTATTTGGAAATGAAGTTCATGACCGGTAGCTAGTTCAGGGAAAAAAGATGATGCCATATATTACGTATATGTATCTACTGTTTATTTTAGTATACTTTGGAAACATTGTAAGTAATATGTAAACTTTATATTATTTATTTATTTGTTTGTTTGTTTATTTATTTTTAATTTTTATTTATTTTTTATATGTAAACTTTATTTTATTTTTTATTTTCATTTATTTATTTATTTTTATTTTTATTTATTTTATTTTATTTATTTTATTAAGTTATATATAAACTTTATATAGTTATATGTAGACTTTAAAGAGGGACAGATTATTAAATCATTTTGTCGCAGATACTTTCATTTGTAAAGAGTAACTATACTGTGAGAATTTTCAAACTCTCATATTCTAAAATAAGGAGCTCTATTTGGCACACAGAATAATTCTTTCTGCCCCTTAGTCACAAAGGCATAGCTAAGTCACTGCTTTAATTTATTGTGAATTTTAACGGAAGCTGACCATACTATCCCTACTAAAATTAGATAAATAAAGTGATTTCTTGTTTCGGATATAGGTGTAAATAGTAAATTAAGGAAAGCTTTGTTCTTTTCTTTTGTATTGTCAAAATACCTCATGGAAATTTGAATGGGAAAGTAGAAAAATTTGTCACTTTAATTCTCATTTTCATACAAAGCATCTTCTAGAAATGGTCCTTGTTTTATTAATCTGGTTTAAAACTTCTTTAAACTGGATAGAAAAGTTATAATGGAATGAAGATTTTAAAATGTGGTATACATCTCAGTCAATAAGCATACATATAAAAGTGCATGAACTTCAAGGAGTCCAGTTTTGATTGCTGTAATACATTCTAGATTCATTGTGAAGATAATGTATGTGGATAATACTACTTTAGTGCTTGGTATTTCATTAGAATATAAATGTTCATTTTATTTCTCTTTAGTCAAGCAATAGAAGAGGCCTTATGCATTATCTATTTCAAATGCCCACTAAAATATAGGCCATCCTCCTTCTCAGATGAATGTACTCACTGCCTGAACACTTTCAGAACCCAGAAACATTCCTTCTCGAGGAGGCTCCCCTCCTTCGAAAGTCTTTTGTCTGCAACTGAGATCTGCCTCTGGAGACATTTGGTGCAATTCTACTTCCTTGCTTCTGAGGCCGTCCTTCTGGTCAGATGACAGGAACGCCAAGGAAATCCTATCAAAACCATTAGGAAGAGTATTCTTGACATGAGAAAAATGAATACTAGTGAACCAAATAAAAATATTGCAAAGGAAACCAATTAGCAATTTAGTAACTAGCCTTTGTTCTGAAATGTGCTCTTTCTACATATAAACCTTAATTTGTTACCAAGTGAATTCAAGCCATCTGGTTCCTTTTTATAATGGTTTAATTTGTTTTATGTAAATGAATCATTGAAGATTATATAAATATTAGATAGTATTGTCTAGGTACTTTGTTTAATTGTGAAATTAAATTTCTATTACTTTATAGAAAGGGAATCTAAAATATATATAAAATACCAGTATATTTATAAGCAATCCTCTCCTTTTCATCTGCACCTTAGATATACAGATTTCTGACCAATAAAACAGCCTTATTAGAAGGAAGAAAATCATAATTTACAACTTTTACTTAAACTTTAAGAGACAAAGAGGACTGTCATTGATACATTGGTTGGTTAAAGTGATCAGTTCTAATTACAACATGGATAACATTTTTAAAAATAAATTTATTTTAAGGATAAATAAGTTCTTCAACTAATTATTAAGCATAATTTTTCTTTGATATCTGGACTCAGTATAGGTTCAAAGGAAATAATTTTGCATACATACTTCTGAAATGAGCTAGTAGAAAGTTATTACACTCGCCTGTCCAGGCCACATAATGACTGTTTTTCTCAAGCAAGGTTTATTCTTGTCAAACTGTTTTATCAATGACTCATAACAAATTTGATATCCTATAAAAAGAAATAAAACAGAAAATAAATGATAAAAATTATTGTGGAAATACTTCCAAACAGAGACCAGTGTTCTATTTTGAAGGTAAATTGCATGCAGTTTTTGGGGGTTTTTTTCTCTTTTTTTATTAGTGAGAGACTATTTCAGGCCATGAGGTGAGACTTTGATTTGTCTTTGACATCTTTAATAGATCTACATTCTGTGCCTTGCCGTATTCTGACTAACAGAAGTGTAAGTAGCATTAGGTAAGACTTGAATATATGATGGTCAGCCAACATCATTGGTGTTAGAACCAACTGAAAAGGGTTTTCACAATTGAAATATCTGAATCATGAAAGAATCTCACTCAATTTGAATGTTTGCAGATTCGGTACTGGGCTGCCCATGACAAAGAAGCAGCTGCACACAGAGTTCAAGTCACCAGCCAAGAATACTCGGCCAGGCTAGAGAACCTTCTGCCCGACACTCAATACTTTGTGGAAGTCAGAGCCTGCAATAGTGCAGGGTGTGGACCACCCAGTGACATGATTGAGACCTTCACCAAGAAAGCACGTGAGTTTCAACAGTTGCATTTTAGACTTGTCAGACATTTCAACATTTGCATTTTAGACCTGAGATAAAATTGTGAGTTCTTAAAGCCATGGACCCAGATGCAGGATTTAGGGAAAATTCATAAATAGAGGAGAGAAGGGTGCCCAGGATCAAGTCCTAGGTCATGTCAACATCTAGAAATTATGCAGAGGACATGGAGCCAGCACCAGATGGTTAATGAGAAAGAGCAGCCGGAGAGGTAGGAGGAAACCCAGATGTTAAAAGAATGTGAATTTAAGAAAAGAACGAGATTCGGGAAGTGATTAGAAGGTCAACTCTGTGGAATGCTGCAAAGGTATTAAATCTGAAAAGAATAAAATGGAACATTAGATTTAGCCAACTGGAGGTGATTCATAACCTTGGAAACAGCAGTTACAAAAGGCTGATGAAAAAAGAAATCCAAGTAAAGAGTAATGACAAGAGAATAAAAGATAGTTATGTTACTTACTTCACAGGGTCATGGGTACATTAATGAACCCAGGGATATAAAGTGCTTAGTTCGGTGTGTGGCAGAATTAACTCTTGTTGTCACATCATTATCACTGACTTGAGGCGGTTTGCAGAACTGAAGTCAGATATGGTGGCTGTCACTTGCATATTACTACTTTCCACAGCTCCAAGCCAGCCACCAAGGATCATCAGTTCCGTAAGGTCCGGTTCCCGCTACATAATCACCTGGGATCATGTGGTTGCACTATCAAATGAATCAACAGTGACAGGTTATAAGGTATGTAAAAGATTACTGGATTTTTCCCCCTACATGTGCTTTATTCTTACAAAGAGTGATTGATGTTTGGACTTGATTGACGTTTGTTGCACCAAAACCCATTCAGCTTTCTTATTCTAGCTGGACAGCAGAATCAAATGACGTAGTGCCATGTTAAATTTTGAAATGCAAAAGGATCTTGAGTGAATTCTGCAAAAATGTTATGTCAAGTGCACAAGATAGGTAGAATAACTGCTTTAAGGAATAGAGTTGTTAAAACGATCAGTGGATAAAGAGGAGGAAGAATCCATTTTTGTTTGGCAATGATTAAGATAGTGTTGCCTAACACATAGCAAACTGATGTATTGAGTTATGTTCCATAAATGAACATAAAAAGGAAAAAAGATTATTTCCATATGTTCTCTATATCACACATCTTTTATTGGATGCCAAATTTTAGGAATAATGTGAAAAAATTAAATTGTGAGGCAGCGTTTTAAGATGATTTCAATATGTTGAAAGAGCCCTCATTTTATACCTATTCCATAAGACAAAACAAAAAAACATTTTTCCCTCTCTTTATTTTAGAACATTTTTTTAAAAAGTCAGATGCTTAAGGAACTTCCTCTTGGATCACCCTAAAAATAGGTGAAATCAACTTTTATGAATTAAAAATAAAATGAATTTTCCAGCTAATGTTACACAGAGCTTCCTAGAATTTTTTTATTGTTAATAAAAGTCTAAAGAACTTTTATTGTGGTTTTAGTGTTTTGGCATTGTCTCTTTAGTCCACTTTATTAAATATATATATATTTGGTACTTTTTCAGGTACTCTATAGACCTGATGGCCAGCACGATGGCAAGCTGTATTCAACTCACAAACACTCCATAGAGGTCCCCATCCCCAGGGATGGAGAGTATGTTGTAGAGGTTCGTGCACACAGTGATGGAGGAGATGGAGTAGTGTCTCAAGTCAAAATTTCAGGTAAGCCAGTCATTTGAGACACATTTCCATTAAGTACTTGTAAGTTTTTTAGGCCATATAGACTCTTAAGAATAAGGTAGGATTGATATGCACACCGATGTCAGTGTTTTCCTAAGTAAATTTGAAATGTTAAGGATGTCCTGAAACTTGGTATTTCTTCCCTTATGAGTCATAAAAGTAACTTTGCAATGTACCTTATGCTTTTTGATTATTATCTGGATGACAAAGCATTATTAAAAATACCATAATGCAGATGGTAATAGCTTTGTATGGTAACAGATGGTAGCTACACTTACGGTGAGCATAGCATAACATATACACTTGTTGAATCACCACGTAGTACACTTATAACATTCTATGTCAACTACACTTCAATTTAAAAAGTACCATGATGGGGGAAACTGGGTGACTCAGTCTGTTAGGCATCTGCCTTCAGCTCAGGTCATAATCTCGGGGTCCTGGGATTGAGCCCCACATTGGGCTTCCAGCTCAGCAGGAGGTCTGCTTCTCTCTCTCCCCCCATGCTCTTGCTCTCTATCTCTCTCTCTCTCAAATAAATAAACTATGTTTCTAAAATATCATAATGCATTATAGTTTTACATAATACTAGACCATTAGATAATAATATCCAAACTTCTCTTATAACAAAAGGAAATCACTGGACTACTATTAATACTCTTCTAACTCCTTTTTCTTTGTCCTACACATATTAATACAGTAATAAAATAGAAAGACACTATATGGTAGCTACTTCTTTTACCATCTCTCTCTGTATCTCAGCATATGTGTTCTTTTTCTGCAAACTTTATTTTTCACAGCATTGGTTAATCCAAAATAAATACTTGAGGCAGTGATTCCTCTTTTTTTGAGATTTGTAGAACTCTATTATTTAAATTTTGATATTTTCTTCTCATCCTGTATGATATAGTTTAATTATAATGAATTAAAATTGATGTTAATTTGAGAGTTTTATGAAACTCTGAAATACTACAAGATGCTGAATTAAAGACAAAAATAACTGATTTAGAAAACAATGCCAATTTATAGCTAAATAGATGAATATATTATATATTTAATAATTCTTTTTTAAAAGATTTTATTTATTTATTTGACAGAAAGAAAGAGATCACAAGTAGGCAGAGAGGCAGGCAGAGAGAGAGGAGGAAGCAGGCTCCTTGCTGAGCAGAGAGCCCAATGCGGGGCTCGATCCCAGGACCCTGAGATCATGACCTGAGCCGAAGGCAGAGGCTTTAACCCACTGAGCCACCCAGGCACCCCTAATAATCAATTCTTTAATGCTAAAATTTTTAGTCTGACCATAACTGCACAAAGAAACTGTAGACTTGACATTAGGAAATGTCAAATATTTGGTGAATAGCACCATTCTAGAATTTTCTTATTTAAGTTTGGATTTATTTGCAAATGGCTTAAATAGGTTTTCTCATAAACTTAATTTACATTTTTTTTAGTTTAGACATTATTATTATGTCTCTTTAGAAAATTTGGAAATTACCAAAATTTGAAAGGAAATAAATCAGCCATATTCCAAATATTCTAAATTAGCTACAATTAATGGTCAATGGGATTTACTTCTACTTCTCTTATATACATATATAATTTGATGGTTTTGTTTCTATTGAATGTACCGCGTTATATTCTACTTTTATGAATCATGTTACATGAACAGTCCCCATATCATTCAAAATTCTTAAATTTCACTTAAGATTATACATAATATTCTCTCAAACAAGTGTACAAAATTTACCTACCCGTTTCAGTTTTCACTATCATAAAATACTATTTTGAATACACTTTTTTAGAAATTAGTCTCCCCACTGCACCACTCAGGTGTTAGTCTCGTTCTTCTTAGCCATTACTAATTTGATAGGAGAAAATGGCATCTTTTTGTTTTTAAAACAATTTCTACATTCTGAACTTTGATAACACACACTTCCAGTACCTTCACACTTACTCGGGCTATTCCACTAAAGGAAATCAGAGGGAAATGTGGACATTATTTCAAGGGTGGTCAGGTGCCAAATAACCCAGTAAATTGCTTTTGAAAACTGACCTTTCCTGTCAAGAAATCTGTCATAGCCCACTGTTTCTCTCTTCATTCCTTTGCTCTTCATTTATCACCCCTACTGTGGAGCAGAACCCAGTTTCTGGGGGTTAGACTCAGAAATTTGTAGCTGGAGATGCCAAAGCAGTGACAGGAACATCAGCGTAGGTATAACTTGTGACCCGCCGGTTAATATGAAACAACGGACTCTCCTGGGGTAGAGGGAGCCCTGGTTTCATTTGCTAATTTCTCTGGTGTAACTATTTCCATCATGTCTGATTTCAGTCTTCCCACATGATGTCACTCAATGTGGAGCTAAGAAGCGATGCTGGGTAACACACCATTAATGCCTAATGGTGTGTTGTAGGCATAACTTTAAGAGCATTGATAACATTAAAATGTAGTAAAATAGTTAGGAAGTGATGAGTTTTGAGAATTTACTGCCTTTGTTTTAAACTTCCTCATTAATTAATAATTTTATATAATTTCAATTTCAGTAACAGTGGTTTTTAACAACTTGTTCATAAATTTCCCCGAAAAATTAGCAGTTGGCTGTTGGGAGGTGGAAGGTGGAAGGTGGAAGGGACCACCTGCAGCAGAACACAGTTATTCTCTGACATCCCAGTGGAAATAGCCCACGTACAGAAGGCACAGAGTATGCTTTTTTTAGAAACCTCAAATGCACTCAGAATAGTTCCCTTTTTGCCAGCTGATGGACAACATTCTTATTAAGACAGAATATCTATTATTTATTTCTTATTCTAGCCATGACCGTACAAAAAAACTATATAATTAACATTAGGAAAGGCCAGATGTTTGGTGAATAGTACCATTCTAAAATTTTCTTAACTTAGGCTTATTTGAAAATTGTTCGAGTTATTTGTAATGAGAAAGACATGTAAATGCAAACAGAGATTTTAGGCTTTTTTGTAAATTTAAAAGACTTAATACTTTCCTTTGTTTCTATTTTCACGACTGAAATATGTAAAGAAGAGAGTACATTGCTAGATTTTAATGTTAATAAGCATCATGCTATTCATTTATTCGCTCATTTATTTATTCATTCAATAAATATACATTAAATGCCTGAATTTCCACATCCCTCCTATTCTACATCATTATTATCCCTTGCTGGACCTACTGTTATTCTAATGACTCTCTTGGCTTCCCATTTTGGTCTCCTATAGTCCATTCACTATGCAGCAGCCAAAGGGATCTTCTTATACATAAATCAAAGCATGCAATTCTCCTCTTAGAAAGACATCCCATAGGATAAAATCTAATTTCCTTAGTAGGGCCTAGAGTGCTCTGTAGTAATCTGGCCTAACTCTCTTATCTCAATTAAGTGATTTCATCTTTGTTCCATTGACCTTCTTTCTCTTCTTGAACATACACCAATGTTAGCCTTACCTTGAACCATTTGTACTTGTTCTTGCTGCTGCCTAGATTTCTCTGAATCTTGGCATAGAAGGTTCCATCTTGTCATTTTTGTTTCTGCTCTGACGTCACCTCTTCAGAGAAGATTTGTATGAACACCAATTTAAGAAAGCCCCCTGTTCTATGTTACTCTTTTATTTTATTTATAATATTTCTAACTATTCAAAATTATCTTAATTTGTTAATCTATATTGCTTATTGTCTGTCTCCATCTTTACTTGAACTTGAACATAAGCTCCATGGGAACAAGCTCTTGTCTGACTTCTTTAATCTTTGAATCTCTAGTACCTACAGGACACATTTGGCACATAAGAGTACTATAACAAATAATTGTTAAATGAATTTATGATTTCTGCATGGAATAAAATTTAATTATAAGAAAATTTTGGGTAACTTAAATTACCATTTATATGTCTAGAATTTGATATACTTCCCCATTAGGCACATGGTTTGTGTTATGCCATGTGCTAATCCATAATTTGATTCTTACAAAGCTTAAAACTTCATATGAGAGATAGTCTAGAAAATTATTAGACATGGTAACTTATCTCTCCATCCCTCTCTAACCTGAACACTATTACTGCTCTCTTAATACATCATTCCCTATCCAAGTTTACAGCTCACATCTGGGCAAATGTAACACCACAAATGTTTCTTCAGATATGTACTATCTCCAAGAAATTCCATATTGTCTTTTAAGAATCTTTTGTTTTTATTAATTAATGTGAGCTAAATTGAGAAAGTGCAAATAGCTACAAAATATTTTGAATGTCAATTTAATAAGCTAATTTTTAAAATATTTTATTTATTTATTTATTTGACAGAGAGAAATCACAAGTAGGCAGAGAGGCAGGCAGAGAGTGAGGAGGAAGCAGGCTCCCTGATGAGCAGAGAGCCCGATGCGGGGTCAATCCCAGGGCCCTGAGATCATGACCTGAGCCAAAGGCAGAGGCTTTAACCCACTGAGCCACTCAGGTGCCCCCAATAAGCTAATTTGCCTTATCACATATTCACTATAAATTTTAGAATTTAGACTATTAAGAATCTGTGGTCATAACTAAATATCCACAAAGAAGCATGCAGTTCATTATTTGTATGAATGTGCATATCTTTTTTTTTTAAAGATTTTATTTATTCATTTAACAGAGAGAGAACACAAGCAGGCAGAGAGGCAGGCAGAGGCAGAGAGAGGAGCAGGCTCCCCGCGGAGCAAGGAGCCTGATGCGGGACTCGATCCCAAGACGCTGGGATCATGACCTGAGCCAAAGGCAGTTGCTCAACCAACTGAGCCACCCAGGTGTCCCTGAGTGTGCATATTTTGAGTTTTTAGTTTTCTTTCTAGTTTTAAACAGATATCTTGGTCAAATCAAGGAAGACTTTTAAGGGCATTTTAGAGGCCAAACTTCTTCCTAAGAGCAGGTCATACTCATTTGAAAACTTTAAGGTGGTAGGAGTAACATGATCAGATGTTTGCACTTGAAAAATCACTTTGGTGATTGTGGAAAATATATATAGTAGGGAAGAAAGATGTAAGGAGATGAATTACAAGGTTATTATTATAGAATGATTAAAAGATGGTGATGGTCTAGACTGGAAAGAGGGCAGCGGTGAAGTCTAGGGTAGGTTCTAAAAGAAGAAGCTATCTTTTCCATTTGATTTAAAGCTGCTATATATTCATTGTGTTGATTTTGGTTCTAATAAATCTGTAATTTATTCTTGTGTTACCATAGATGATGTAATTTCATCATTTAACCTACTACTTTTGGTAACTCCAAGTTATTAAGTTAGACTATATAACCAAAGCCACTGACTTAAACACTGATGAAAAACACATTTTATGTTTTCACTTCATCCTCTTCTTCCCAGTAGCAGGAGAGGAAGGGCTAGGAAGGCATTTACTAGGTGCAAGCTTTAGACGTTAACTCCATTACTTACAGGCTCCCTTCTCTAGTACTTAAGTAAGTAGTATAGTATGAAAGGACCAAGAGGATAGTTGGGATGCTTGGACTTAATTCATACATATGAAATCAAAATGCTATATTGGCATCATCACGTTTGCAGATACTTCCTCTGTAAGCATTTCAAAAACTGAAATTATCTTGGGCATCTAATCTTGTACACTAACCCATTCTTATAAGTCCATCATCATAATTTTAAAAACATGTGTTTGTGATTATGGCACAATCAAATATTATCATTTAGGAAATGCTATCTCTCCAACTATTTTGAAGTAATCAAATAGTTTGTTTTCCTTTGCTATGTTCTGTGTGGGATCAATCTGAGAGTTCAAGAGGACCGATTTAGCCTATGCATTTCTAGGCTGACAAACAGCCTACATTTAAAATTACCTCTAGGGGCACTTAGGTGACTCAGTCAGTTAAGTATCCAGCTCTTGATTTCAGCTCAGGTCATGATCTCAGGGTTGTAAGATCGAGCTCCACGGTGGGCTCTCCTTTGGGCAGGGACACTGCTGAAGATTCTCTCTCTCTCTGCCCCTCTCCACCCTCTCCATCTCCCTCTCTAAAATAATAAAAATAATAAAAATAATAAAATAAAATTACCTCTAAAAATATATCTATCCCTTTCATTAACGTTGAATTATGACTATCCACTTAAAATCTTTTCCAATATTACAGCTGTACTTAACACTTCTAGTTTTGTAACAGGCATGGAAATAGAGGAGAAATTATCTGAACTAAAATATTTTGTGCATCTCTGAATTTGACTTAAAGATAGCACCTCTGCATCTAAACTAACTTGCATTTTCCTAGATCTTCTCCAAGGTTTCTTTTAGTTACTAGTAAATTAACACAACAATACCAACATATTGTTTTCTTCATCTATTTAGACTTAGAAACAATTACGTTGGGAAACTTCTCAGTAGAATACATTATAAGAATAGAAAGAAAAATTAAAAATAATCCTCCAGGAATTTACTTACTACCAAAATAATTTTAGTTTATGAAATACTATTTTAGTCTATGAAGCTGTACTTTAGTATTAGAATGTACACATAATTATTTACAAATAATAATTAGAACAATCGGCAAGCCCTCCTGAAGCTTGAATTCTAGTGAATATCAGGAAAATAAAGAATTAACACCAAATAATAAAATCTCTTTATGTGTAGGTTTAAGGATTATAAGAAAAAAATAAGTGGCTAATATAGAGAATAAAAGAAGTAGACTGATTTGAATAGAATTATCAGGTCAAACCTCTAAGCAGGCAATGTCTGGGCTGAAATTTAAAGGAAAGGAACAAGCCTTACCACAAAAGTCATAGGAACAGGGAGTGCAAGAAAGAGCCCATCATGTTCGAGAATCTGAAAGGAAGCCAGGGTGACTAGTATATAGTGGCATAGCATGCACTGGAGACAGCCGGGCGGGAGGGGACCATAAAAGGCATGGCCTTGATTGCATCTCAGACTCATTTCATACTATTCTCCTCTCGTTCCAACTTTCTCCCTAACCCTATCCTTGAAGGATTCCATTGGAAGTCTGTACTTTATTCTGTGGGAAAACATTAGCATTCTTTCAGGGATGAGTGGTGCAACCTGACTGAAGATCATTTTTGGTGTAGTGTAGACAATACACTGGTGTGGAAAAAAGGGGAGTTGGTAAGAAGAGAGCAAGTCAGAGAACCTATGAGAATGGGCAGGTTCCTTTCCAGAAAGAATCAATTTATGGGATAATTTAAGTTTTTTACTACTAGGGATGCAAAGTCAATTACCAGACCCTTTCCAGAACAAATTAGTAAAGAACAGATAGGGAGACATTTTATATACTTCTGAGAGGAAAATTTACATTGTAGAATGTCTCTTACACAAATTATCAAAATATATAAGATTTAGAAATAAAAAGATTGAGAAAGCAAAATAATAAAGTTGCTGGAGAAAAATGTCTAGATCATTTTGTTTGACTCCTTTCCAAGGGTTGAACTTCCCTGCAGGACTTTCACGGGGTATGTTCTCTCAACCTCAGTTTAAACACTGTCCGTGATGGGGACTGGATTCACCATTGTACTAGTAGCCCTTAGATTTATCAATAGTCAATATATTATGGATCTCTGATCAATTCTGTAGTGATTGAACTAGTTTCTGATAAAATCTAGTATATATATGACATGTAAAACTTCCCAAAAAGGAGAATGATTAACATAAAATTCAGTACAGTATTGCCTTGTGAGGTGGCAAAGGGCATTCAGAAAGAGACTCATAAGGTGGTGACAATGTTATTTCTCTGCTTGGCTGTTAAGTACGCCGGTGTTCGGTAGTAGTGGTTGTTGTTAAACTATAGTTTTTAAAGTACTAATTTGCATAACTTATTTCAAAGTTGTAAAAGTTAAAAGGGGGTTGAAGAAGTTGAGGAGTAAGAAAGTCTATTGAATTTGGTACTTTACAGCTGTGTATTAGCTTGCTAGGTCTACCATAATGAAGTACCACAGATGGGGTGGTTTAAATAATAGAATTTACTTTCTCACAGTTCTGGTGGTTATAAGTCTGAGATCAAGATGTCAGTAAGGTTGGCTTCTTCTGAGACCTTTTTTCTTGGATTATAGATGGCCATCTTCTCCCTGTCTTCATGTGGTCCTCCCTCTGTGTTTGTGTCCTGATTTCTTCTTTTTATAAGTACACCAGTCATATTGGATTAGAGCTGACCCTAATGACCGTATTTTAACTTAATTACCTCTTTAACGACTATGTCTAAATACAATCACATTCTGAGGTACTGAGGTTTTGGGCTTCCACGTAAGAATTTTGAAGGGCCAAAATTCATCCCATAACAAAGTTATTGGTAATTTCAAGATAAATACTTCCATAAAAGAGTGTGGGTAGAGGTCTTATTTTTCTAAGCCAACCTCACAGGGTTTACATTCTAAAGAGAGGAAGCAAGATCAATCAATCAATATATAACAACAGATGGTGATAATATCTGAAGAAGAAAGTAAAGCAGAGGGAGATAGGTAAGTAGTGATGGAAGAGAGCAAGGACTATGCTTTCAGTGTGAGTGGGAAGAATGACTTGCTCTGATGGGATAACTTTAGAAAAGAGAATCAAATGAAGTGAGTGATTGGTCCATGCAGTTATCTGGAGGACAAGTACTCCTATTAGAACAACACAAAGCCCTATTCTAGGAGTTTGTTTGGATGTTCAAGGAACAGCAAGGAGACCAGTGTTATTGGGGTTGAGCAAGGCAGGGGCAGAGTAAACAAAATTAGGGTAGAGAACTAGATGGAACCTGAATCATTGCAAGGTTTATAGGTCATGACTTTAAAGACTTAAAGACTTTGGATTTTACTCTAAATGTAATGAGATGCCACTGAAGCATTTTAAGATGGGAAATGGCATGATCAGATTTATATTTTACAAATCTTATCTGTTCATTGGAAGGAAGTAGAAATCACATGAATGATGGGGGGGAAAATCTCTGTGAATTTCTAGAAACAGGGAGAGCGGTTAGAAGCCAAAAGTTGACAGTCCAAGTGGGAAATGAAGTCTGCTTTGACTAGTATGGTCACAGTAGAAGTGAGAAGTATAGTCAGGATTTATTTGGAACAAGACCCAACACTCTTTTCTGATGATTTGATAAGGGATGTGAAAGAGGACTTGGCATAATTCAAAGAATTTAGATTAACCAACAGAATCATCTGCTGAAATGGCCAACAGAATCATCTACTTTAACAGAATCATCTACTAAAAATAGATGATTGGAGAAAATAAGGAGTTCAGATTTTGACGTGCTAGTTCATGCTATGTCCATTAGTCATCCAGGTGGAGATAGATTTAAAAAAAGAAGAATCAAAAAAAAAATAAAGAAGAAAAAAAAAAAGAAGAATCATTATCGAGCAAAAGTGAGAAACCAGCTGAGGTCAGATAACAAAATTGTCAAAAAACCAAGTAGCATAATAATGTACCTATCTGCAATTCATACCAGCCTGGATATAGAGATAGCAGATGGTTATTGATGTTGCCCCAAGTTGGCAGCTTGTGTGGTTAATATAGGAGATGAAGAGAAACAAGGATTCATTACTTCCAGTTAAAGAATAATTTAAATAGCTGAGCAGAGAGTTTGTATCTATTAAAATGTTTTCAGCTGTCAGTAACAAACCCTCAACTCAAAATTGCTTAAGAAATAGGTGGCCTTAAAAAAAAAAGAAAGAAAGAAATAGGTGGCCTTTAGGCCTTAGTGAAATTGACATCTCAAAAATTTCCTCTCAAGCCCGTGCATCTCCACCTGAGACATTAAATGAACTTAAATAAAGTTCATTTAAGGCTCATCATCTCTGTGGTTATAATATGGCTAGGAATTATTGCATGCAGACCTCATAATGTCCAAGGAAGAAGGGGTCTGTCTGTTCAAGGTCTATCTTAAAACAAAGGAGCTTGGGGCCCCTGGGTGGCGCAGTTGGTTGAGCGACTGCCTTCGGCTCAGGTCATGATCCTGGAGTCCCGGGATCGAGTCCCACATCGGGCTCCTAGCTCCATGGGGAGTTCGCTTCTCGCTCTGACCTTCTCCCTTCTCATGCTCTCTCTCACTCTCTCTCTCTTTCCTAATAAATAAATAAATAAATAAATAAATAAATCTTTAAAAAAAAAACGAAAGAGCTTAACCAGAGACTCTCAGAAAATCTCTTCCGTATTGTCTAGAATTGGGTTTACTAAACTGGTAAAATGCCATTTCTATGATTGCTCAAAGTGATCAAGATTTATCTCAGGTCTGGGGATGGTAAAACTTTCGTTGGGGAGTGAACATCTGAGCAAAAACTGGAGAATTTATTGGCAAGGAAAGAGAAATTTCTACTTAATATCAAAAGTTATGTAACAAAGTGAATAATAAGGTAAATAAATAAAATAAATAAACGAGGATATGGGAAAATGAAGAAAGGTAAACTAGGTCAAAGAACAGCTTCATAAAAGTACAATAGAGGGATGAAAAGTTACGGGAAAGATACAGAGTTAGCTTCAAGAGCAGATAATTTAAGCAGGATTGTTTTTATTGAAGTAATAAGGAATGGTAATCAATGTGAATTTTGAGATTAAAACAGGATTAATAATGTTGAACCAATTACCAAGGATTATATCAAGTTGAGAGAACTCTGACCCAAAGTCAGTAAATATAGGTTGATCATTAGAATATATATTTAGCACTACCACTGTTAAAGAATATTTAAATGGATAAATAGAAATGTTTGAGGAACAGTTTAAGTAATTACTATCATGGGAAAATTGTAAAAGTTTTTGCTTTGTTTTCTATTTTAGATTAGATACTTCACAATACCCAAATCTATGGGACAACCCCTTTCCCTCAAAGGCTGCCTTTGGTGGTGTTTTCTAAGTTTAGAAAGTTATACTAGGAGGGTAGAATCCGTAAAGAGCATTGTTAATGGAACCTAGCATGAAAAGGGACTCCTATATAAAGTAAGTGCTATAGAAAAGAAGAGTTGAAAATTAAAGGAATTTATCATTTTTTCCTTCAAATTTTTATTTAAATTAGTTAATGTACAGTTCAATATCAGCTTCAGGAGTAGAATTCGGTGATTAATCACTTACATACAACACCCAGTGCTCCTCATTAACAAGTGCCCTCCTGATACCCATCACCCATCTAGCTCATCTCCCACCCAGACTCAATGATAGAGAACAAACTGAGGGTTGATGGAGGGAGAAATTTATCATTTTTGAAGAATGTAATTACACAGAAAAAGTTTCAGAAAATGAACTTATGGTCCTAAGAGAGATACCTTCATTCAGAGATAAGCTTTATTTTTCTGAATTCTGGATATGAACAATATTCCAGTTTTACTAAATAGTAATCTATTTTTTCATCTTGTTTACGTAAGTCCAGGCTCTGTTGAATATAATTATAAAGTTTCAACAAATTTTATGATGGGTCATAATATTTTGCATAAAAAATTGGAATGAGAAAATGAATAATCTTATGCAATGGCATACTTATATGTATAACTTTAATTATTTGTAAGCTCAATTTTGCACATTTATGAATGTTGATACATTAGTGGCATAAAAATTACATTAAGATAGCTATTCTCTACAAACAAATGGAACGGAAATATTCTATAATCCTAAGGAAGGAATATTAGGACAGATGTACCTCCCCTCAAATCATGGGATATTGTTTTATATTTTCTCCTTAAATAAAAATGACAAATAAGTGAATTAAAAGAATTATATTATTTTTAATGATATGTACATCAACCATCAAAACACAATTTCAAAATTAACTTTCCTTTGGAACATTATAGGCTATGTTGAAATTTGTAACTCTCTCAGGAAAATATAAAGATAATTGTGCTGAGAAAGAGAGTTGAGTTTTAAATTTTTGCTCTGGAGGTTTGATATTTGCCCACAGTAACACAAATTTTAAAACTATTTAGAAAAAAAAGAGTTCGTCATTATTAAAACTAAATCCCTGGAAAACTCTCACAAAGAGAACTGGAAACCTTTAATGCTATAATAAGAAGGAATATAAAACACTTAAGCTGGGAAGTGATATGCCAACATATTAAAAGGTCAAATTGATACTACCTTAGGAACCAGCTTTAGTGATTTATGAAAGGAATGTTTAGGTCTCAGAGTATTTCCCAAAGTTAGGTAAGTGCTAGAAGCCGGGCCCCTCAGTAGATTATTCACAGTATGAGAGCAATGCAATGAAGCAAAAGACATTCCAGAGGCACTTTTTACAGTCACCTGCAAAATGAGTGAGACCAAGAGGAAATAAATCATTTAGAACATGTTCGAAAGATATGAATTTCTCCAGCAAGTTCTTTCTTTGATAACCTACCAGTTCAGGCCTATATAATTGGCTCTCAGCTCTAAAGCAAATCACCAGCCCTAATCACCTGGCCATAAGAAGCAAGAAGAGTGTTACCGAGGACTTGGAGACCCTTAACCCATAGGTGATGGTTCAAAGTCCAGATGTGTCCAGAAGTTGTGAATTCTTTGGATATCAACATCCGTGTAGATAGATGACCCTTCCAATGCCCTGACCTCTTAATTCCTCATTCTTGAAGATCTTGTCCTCTGTTCATGATCACAGCCTAGACAGGGGTTCACATACTTGAATGTGAATTAGAACCTGATTGGTCCCTGAAACTTGAATGAGAAAAAAAATAATATGGCAATTTTCACTAATTTCTGAATCAAATTTATTATTCCTTCAAATTTGGAGTTAAGCAATAAATCACTATCACCAACAACATCCACAGATATTCTCATAATATTTCAGCTGTTACAGTATCACTGCTTCAAATATATGGCATTAGACTTGATCTTAGTTCTTATTTTTAATGTGCTAATAAACTATCTTAAAACCTTTTTAGAATGAGGTAGCTTATAACTTTTATAAGTAAATATTTTTATTTTATTCTCCAAAAAACCTGACAAAGCGTTTTGACTTAATATTTATTTTCTCAGCTAAACTAGCAAAAAAAAGTTATCTAAATAAATATTGATGTGTTAAAACGTCTCAAAAACTCAGATCATAAATGACTAAAGAGCATGTATTGACCTTCAAGCACTGTAAAACATATGTATCAAATTTCTAACATATGCATTATGATTAAAATATAAGATAAAAAATTCTTTAAATATAGACGTAATAAAGACTGTATTCTGAAATGTGATAGCCAATAAAATCTTGAGAAAATATTAGAAATGAAGAAAAATTGATACAATTAAAAAGTGCTTACGTATTTAGTATGATAATTTTCACAGTAACTGGAGAACTGGCACATATGATTCTAAGATTACAAAGAAATTGTAATCCAAGGAGAAACCTAAATCATAAGGCAAACCAATTTAATAGAGAAAAATTGGAAATAGGAAAAATGGTACCACCATATATGAAATATGTAGTCATCATAATTCTCATATATATTCTTCCAAATACCTCAAGTAATGTAGTAACTTTATATATTCTGAGGTTTTGGAAAGGGCTTTGGTTTTTATAAATGAAAGGACATTCTGTCTTTTTATATAGTCGTTATAAGTGGTTGTCTTCACCCCCAAACATATAAATATACTGTCATGGGTACCTGATACCCAACATGGATTTGATGTAGAGAATAAAGTCCTACACAGATAAAATTTATTTAGCTTCTGTCTCTTGTTTTCACTCAATGTATTTTTCTGCTAATAATGCAGAGTTGGTCTTTTAGAAGATTGCTTATTTCTGGAAACATGGGTTATTTTGTGATTTTGCCCTTTGTGAGGATGATTTTCGTGGTTGAACACATCTTTTTTGCCGTATACTATTCTGTATGTCTTTCCAAGGATTGAAAAACTTTCTTTACCAAACAAATTTAACTGATCTTTAATACATTTAAACTAAGGTATATTTAAAAATCATTACAAAAATATACTGTCTTATATCTGTTGAGTTACCACTTTCATAGAACTTTGGATTCAGGTAAAGAAATAAGATAATAATTTAGCGTAGAATTTTCTTATTCTGATTTTTATCATTTTTTTGCTCAGTTTTCAAGTGAATATAATTTATTACTAAGGTAAGAGCCCTAATATCTATTGTCTTTACTATTCTCTAATTCTTTAAGGAATGTTTTCTATACCAAACATTAAATATATTCAGAAATTTTAAAAAATCAATATATTATGACCAAATAAAAGAAATAAAAAAGGAAATAATTCTATATTTGAATTTTAGGTTAATTCCTTTTCCTGAGAGTGGCATAAAATTACATTGTGTTCTCAAAGAAAATGAAATGCAAATTAGGATGCTTTTTTCTTATAGTGTGATTATTTGAAATTATTTACTATTTTAAAATCTCTATTGTTCTTCCTGGAAGAAGATTTATTTTACTAAAACTGAAGATTAAGAAATTGAGTTATGAGTTATAATTGATAAGTAATAAATGCCAGGAGTTACAACATTAATATTAAAAGAAAAGTAAAACATATATATTACAGACAATATTAAACTCATAATTACAAGTATTTCCTAAGGCATATTTGATGGTAAGCATTTTTCTATAAGTTAAGTAAGAATTGCTATTAATGTCTAGTATTTTTGATTATATATATTTTTAGAACATGGGATATATGAGACAAAGCTAGACAAAAGATAGAAAAATCACAGTTAGGATACGATCAGAGACAGTCTCTTGTTTTGGCAAGGAAAGAAATGGTTATTCTTGCCTTTATTTGAACAAACTTTCTGTCTTTATAATTAACCTACTGATATGTATTCAATAGTACTTACAATAGCACATAGCAGTTCCTCAATTATTTTATTTACTCAGCAGCAGCTACTAATGAATGCTACAAGCTAGTACATGAATAATGTGCTTCACACAGTATAATGTCTTCACATTATACAATTATCAAGTTATATATAACTTGATAAAAATAACTCATTTTTTTTGTTTCTAGCTGTACTTAAGTATATTTATACAATTTAGAGAGTATCAAACCATGGAATACTTCTTTGCAAACTTGGTAAATTCTCATTTATGTGTTAATTTAAAAATACTCGGTCTCTATTGTTTATTACATTTTCTATACAGATATGCTGTATAGTCAGTGATAGTATGTCTTTTATAGCTTGTCCTCAATCATTTTAAAAATACATGCAATATTACAAGTTTTAAAACTAAAGATTAGGCATTATTTCATGTAGCAAATGTTTCTGTTGTGGCTATTTTCCCGAGTTAATAACTTCTCTGACATTCTGACATTTGAATAACTATGTTTGAAATATAGCCCAGCAGAATGTACTCTTGATTAATCTTACAATATCAGTGAGAATTTTCCAGGCATAAAAGGGGGTTCTGGTCCAAGGAAACAAATGTTGACCCTGAGAACACATAAGAATGGCATCCACTTCATTGCATTTTGGGATGTGACATTCAAAAAGGATGGTAAGGTATAAATAGTTGGAGTATAGGTTATATTCAGACTAAGAAAAAGAGGTACATTGAATATGTGAGGGTTTTTTTTCATGTTTTACTTTTTCTTGTGTTTAAATAAGAGGTGATGAGGTCCTGAATTACTAAGGCAAAGGCAGTAGAAAGAGTGGAGCAGAGAGTTTCTAGAGTTGTACTGGAGATAGAATTAATTGTATTTGATGACCAGGTTGATATATTGCAAATGACCGTTTTACAAATGACTCTATGTTTTCTGAGTAATAAATGCATAACAACATCATTGACTGAGCTAAGTAATTCAGAAATTCAAAAGGATAGGCACCTTTTATAAGAATAATGACAATGATGGAACAGAGGTAATATATATGGAGAGAAGTGGTTCTGTGGCAAACTCTGAAGAACTCTCACATGGAAAAACCAGGTCAGGTAAACAAGAGGTAGGGCAGTCCAGGGTAAGATGTACTATTTCAAAACAAATCATACATCTCAAACTTATTTCTAGATTTTATAATATTCATCGCAATACCTAGAAAATTAATTATGTGTTATTCCAAACATATTAGTATATCATCAATCAATGTCTAAAAGTCCCTTTGTGTAAAATACACCATCAAGAGGCTTAAAGACACAAGGCACAAGTCTTAAGGGAAGAAAGACAGTAATAACTCCAAAAATTTTATAATGAAAGGACTAGAAGAAAACTGGCACTACTGGTACGAATACAGACAGATGTTGAAAAAATTTCAGTTTCCACTTACTGTGTGGGAATTTGGCCTGTTCAATATAAACAAAATGGTTTCTGAAAGAATTTCCCAGAATTCCTGGTGGTTAGCAAGGAGTAACTACTCTGCTGGTTTTTAAAATAAACTCCTTGCGGAAGTGATGAAAGCCAATTTCTTCCCCCCCCCCCAATTTTTTGAACTTAAAGAATTTGAAAAGAACTTAAAATTTCAGAGTTTAGCACTTGAAAGTAAGACTGAGAATGAGCTGTCTGGAAACGGAAAGGATTCTGAAAAATGTATAAACAAAATGAAAATTCCATGCAGACACCATCCAAAGTGATTGGATTATTTTATATGTTCTGAATGAGAAGCTAAACAAGCACAAACTTAGAAATCTTTTAATCAGTGGAGAGTTTCAGCCAGTAACTCCTTGTATGTTTCAGACTGTTGCTAAAACAGCTGAGAAATTGCTTCTCTTGTGGAAGTGCTAAGAGAAGATATGGCTGGTTGTAATCCTTACAACAAACAGTTGAAGACAGTCAACGAATTTGGACAGTTTCTTATAAGAGCTTGATGTGCATGTGGAAAACAGAGAGGCACCAATTAGTCCTAGCTGATAGTTGAATGACATTGAATCCTGCAATGAGGTCCCAAGGTTGAACCAACAAATGAGTTCAGGTTCATATTAGGACAGAAAATCTTAAATACCGAAGTACTACCTCCAACAGGTGAGTCACTTATTTATCATAGCCCCAAAGCAAAGATGAATCAAGAAAGATCAAACAGGACTTTGGTCACAGTTTTACCTTGGGAAAGCTTCCAGGGTAGTTGTGCCTCTGAATCACCACATGAAACCAGTGGAGAACTAGGATCCTTGACAATTTTTGCTGTGAAACTTTAGATATCAGCAGTAATCTCCAACTCTCAGCTCATTACATTAGGGAAGTTGGATTACCGTACTCTTTAGCCATAGTAAGAGACAGTCATTAAGCATCCATGGGATAGGGAAAATTAGAATGAGGTGTCAGTTCACTACCCAATTTTACTTTTACTAAGTGGGAAAATCTGAGCCTTAGGTCCGTTATCTGTAGATGTGGATGATGATTGCATACTTGAACTGCATATTAAATGAATTAAGCAAAATAACTTGTTACAAACTTCCCCAAACTGAGTTGGCACATAATAAACTATAAAAAATAAAAACAATCCTTTGAGTGGCTATTTGTTGATGATATATATGATGGGCCCGACTATCCAGAAAATGTAGGTATCAATGAAATAATTTTAAATAAATCTCCTTTTTATTCTCATATCATCACAACATGTATATTTAAATTTTGGAGCTTTCCTCATTTAAAAAGAAAAGCAGAGATAAAATTTAAATAAAAATTAATCTGCATCTATACTTTAATAAAACTAGCTAGGTAAAATGGAAATTACCCCCAGGAAGGTCAGCCACTTGAGTGACTGCTACAAATTAGGGTCCCACAAAGGAGTTACATGAAACAGAAAACAACTCCCATTTGGGGGCTAATAGCACCCACTGACAGAATGTGTTCTGTGTTATCTTCATAGTGTTCGTCTTTTTGAAGTGCCTGCTATTGTAAGCAAATTTAAAAGACTCTATACCTATCCTTTCCTATAGCTGGGAAATGATTTGTCCCACAAATACTGGTACTGAAATAGGCATGGAAATGTGCATCTCCTAGAAATATGTCATATTTCCTACAATTTTAAGGATGCTTATACAAAGTGACACTCTGTGCATGAATCGTCATGACATCCTACCAAATGATAAGAGTATGACTTTTGGGTTCCATTGTGTCACATAAAAACACACACCATGTCCCACTCTGACCTTGAACATGAGTATTAAAATCAGCAGAATATCATTTACTCAAATTTATATAAAAGAAGAACTGAGAAAAACTCAGTGGGCTTTATGGGAAGACATGTCTACCTGCTTCCCTTAGTTTGGATTTATTTTGATTGGATATAATTATAAGTTTAAGGAAAACTGATTGTCATGGACCAGTAGGTTTTACTCTTACTCTTTATTGTCAGTAAGCCAAAATGCTAGCTGGTCTTCCAAAAGCATACAGAGGCAGAGTTATAGAATAAGCAAGTGTGTCTGTGAGGTCTTCTTTCCTCTGTAAGTAAACCCAATAGGCCATGTATCTGTAGCTCGTGAAAATGTCTGGAAAGGTTTAGCCACAGATGTGCTCAAGGGGTTTCTCAAGCCTAGCACTAAAGAGGAACCATCAGCCTTGGCAAGGGGCACACACAAATTCTGAAACTTTCTGACCCTACTGGCTGTCCTTTTATCTCAAAAACTGATTGAGGAAAGGTCAGGGCAGAGGAGGAGATACCTTAATATTTGTTTTGATGAGTATGGCAAAATAAAATAACCATTTAAAGTCCACAGTCTCGGGGCACCTGTGCGGCTCAGTCAATTATGCAGCGGACTCTTGATTTCTACTCAGGTCATGACCTCAGGGTCATTGCTTTGTGCCCAGCCGGGGTCAGCTTGAGATTCTCTACTCTCTGTCTCCTTCTGCCCTCCCCCTGCTCGCACTCTCTCTTTATGTCTCTCAAATAAATAAAGTAGAGTCTCCCTAACTTTAATCAAGGTTGAGAAAAACTGATTCTTGTGGTAGTTCAACACTTTCCACAAAGTCAGGGCTACCCATGCAAGAATGTTCTAATAGCTATTTCCAAAGTCAAATGTAAAGATCATTTAACAAGCTGACTCTGGTTGTGAATTAATCACAGATAAAGACTTTAAATGCTATTTGTTAAAGATTTTATGCAAATTGAAAAAAAATAAACCCACGAAATCCATAATACACATGGTGCACATTTGGTAGAATGGCATCCAAACACTGAGGTCTTGGTCTCCTCTGTCTCACCCCAGGGTCAGTATTTTCTCAGAAAAAATTCATGAGGAGTGCCTGGGTGGCTCAGTTGGGTAAGCGAGAGACTCTTGGTTTTGGCTCAGGTCATGATCTCAAGGTCATGAGAGCTAACCCACATCTGGCTCCACACTCAGCGCAGAGTCTGCTTGACTTTCTCTCTCTCCCTCTGCTCCTCCCCCCACTCTCTAAATAAATAAATTTAAAAAATTCATGAAAAAAGAATTGTTTTAATGAACAAATTATATTTCATGTTTCAAATTTACAGTTATCAGATGACATTCACTATGCATTTTTCACATTGTTTTTTTTTTACTTGATTAGCACAAATACCCTCTATGTATTCCACTTCCTGTTTTGCAAATAAGGAACTGGAGACTCTGAGCACTTAAGCACTCTGAGGGCAAATAAATTCAAATATATTCAAATAGGGCACTGAGGGTAAATATACTCCAACAGAATTCATTTTAATGCAGAGTCTCATGCTCTGGTGAAAACATCATCTTGCATTTCTAAAGAAGGAGGTAAGCTAATTTAAAAGATCCTCATAGACTCATTTTGCCCAAAAATCATATCAAAATTGGGTTATTTGAGCACATCTTTGTTGATCAATAGGCAGTTAGAAGTTACTTTTATATTTTTCAGCAAAGAATTGGTTATTGCTATATTGGAAATGTATGGTTGTCTCTCAAAGAAGAAATGCATCCTGGCAATCTAACATTCTGACCTGGAAAAGGCCAGAGTCAACAGTAAGGAAAGAATACACTGGCAGGATAAGCTGCCAGCAAACCATGTACCCCTGCAAAAAAAAAAAAAAAAAAAATCTTATTTTGCTTGGCGTCAGGGTTTCAAATTGCCAAACAAGTAAGGAGAAGCAAGATTAGTGGGTTGCATGAGTTTGAAAAAACCCATCAAAGCCACTATCACTTACATGATCAAACTTTTAATGTGTCTTTATAAACTAATATCAACTTTGATTATTATAAATGAGGGGAAATATGTCAAATATGTTTGCAAATTTTATGGCTCAATGCTTGATATTCTTAAATATATTATGGTTTGCATAGAATCATAGTCTCATGACCATAGTAGGAACCTTAGGACTTATAACATTGAACCCTATCATTTTCCAGAAGGAAAATCCACATCCTTGACAAGTAAAATAGCCAAAGATCACACCAGCCTCAGAGCCACATCTTGAGTCCAAATATTTTGCCTAAAGTTACGCAACTAGCTATTGACAGAAGTAAGCCTTAGGCTGTCTTTCTCCTTCTCCACGTAGCTTAGTATTTTCCAATCCAAAGGGACATAAAGAAATAAAATCATCAAAAGCAAAATAAGTAAGCTGATATACACAATACCATAAAAAAATAGATATCTAAAGGAAAGAAAATGGTGAAAAATGTGGAAAAAGTCTGCTTCATTTTCTTTTCTTTTTTTTTTTTTCTTCATTTTATTTTCTGATTTCTCTTTTGTTTTCTTTTCCAGAAACTCTTAAAACCAACTGGGGTAAATATCCACTACTTCATTTTGTCAAAGGCAGAGAGTTAATGCTTATAATAATTGAGTTAAAATTAAGACATGTCTCAACATTTTCCTCCAGAGACCTATTTGAAGCAAACCTAACTAACTACCTTTCTCTAATTTTAATAAGCACTAGACAGTTTATAAAAATAATTTTGGTAGATGACTTTAAGGAAATTTTGACATTAACCTCACTGAATTGCAGGCATTTTATTGCAAATTATATTCCAGTTTCCAGGCAAATAAAACTTTCCTGCTCTATAAGTATTTCAATTGTAGAGCTCAGCTCTATTCTAGATTCTCATTATTGACAGTGTTTAAATAAGATGAAGAACAGGGTGGGAGCCTGGGGGTGGTGGGGTTGGGGAATTATGAAAGAGGAAGAAGAAAAGATAGGGTGGAATTTCAAGAAATGAATCAACCAAAACCAAAATTTTCATAAAATCCCAATGTTCAAGACAAATTTTGAAATGATTTGCTTTTGCCTCAGTGGCTTCATATTGCTCAGGTCCTGCAAGAAAATTGGATTGCTTAAATTTTGTTTTAATTATCTTTGTAAGAAAATTCATCTAGACTTTAAGTTATATTTCCATATCTCAAAGTCAGAAACAGCTCTTCCTCTTTTAACCTTTGTTTTCACCCATTTTTGGGTGAAAATTTTAAAAGAATAAACATCATTTTCCAACCTAATACAATAATCCAGTGGAGAAATAGATACTATTAAATAGTTAAATAAAGGGGTATATAGTTGGTAAAAGATAGATGGAGAATTCCCATTTGGTTAGGCTAAGCAAAAACAAAATTCTTCACTACTACTTAACCAGACTAAATCCTTATGATTGATTGAATTTGTAAAATGACAAACTCCTACTAGATCTTCCTGTACAAATAAATTAAGGTCAGAAATGATCTTACGTAGACCCAGCCATAGTAGTTTATTAAATTTCTTAGCTCATTCTTCATGTAATTATCATTGCTGCTGAAGTTCCAGATCTTAGGGTAAATATAATCATACATATTTGTGTACTACACAAACACACACACACAATAGCTTCCAGGCTTACAGTGTCTAATGCTGTGCCTATCCTGAGTGGCTTTCAATGATTACTCATAAAAATGGCTCCTGTAGTGTCACTAGTTTACAGAAATAAAAGATCCTTAAGTCTTCAGTAGCTAAATAGATCACTTGCTTTTCTTATCTTGATTGGCCTCAAGCAATTAGAAAAATATGTGAAAGTTGAGGAAGGCAATTTAGAGGGGTGAGCAATTGCCTGAAACATACTTTTCCCATTACCACAAAACACATTTTCCAAAATTATGGACAGAATATTACTCTTGTGACATGTTTCTTGACAAAAATCTTATGTAGTCAACAAATGTTGGAGATAAGGATTATTCTATTTTGCTTTTGGTGACTCCATGTGCATTTGCACTTTTTAGTTGAAGTGTATTCTGTTTTTCTCAGAATCCTGCTTTACTTCTTGATCCTCACAGTACTGGGGAAAGTACTAATCCTTCTGAGATCAGAAGGAACATTGACATTTAAGTCTCCTTGCTTCCCTGGCTAGTTCTATCACAGAAGTGCACTAATTCAGCCACAGTAATTGGTGCAGGGAGAGTATGTGACCCAGACTCTGCAAATCAGAATCTTCCCTTGATTCTCAAATTCCTCATATCAGTGAGATCATGTGATAATTGTCTTTCTTTGACCGAGTTGTTATACCCTGTAGTTCCATCCACATTGTGGATGGCAAGATTTTGGGTTTTTTGATGGCTGCATAGTATTCCTTTCTCTCTGTGTGTGTGTGTGTGTGTGTGTGTGTGTGTGTGTGTGTGTGTGTTGTGTGTGTGTGTATACATCACATCTTCTTTATCCATTCATCTGTTGATAGACATCTAGGCTTTTTCCATAGTTTGGCTATTGTGGACATTGCTGCTATAAACATTCAGGTGCACATCCCTCTTCGGATCACTACATTTGTATCTTTAGGGTAAATACTCAGTAGGGCAATTGCTGAGTTGACATTGGAAAGGGTATGTGCTGTGGTGAGAAAAAATAAATTAATTAAAAACAAGCAAACAAAAAATAAAAGGCAAATATTTTAACTAGGACAAACAACACATCAAACCATAAAAAAAAAAATTCTTTCCCTGAAAGTTTTCTCACTCGAGTTTGGGTAAAAAGATGTCATCTTTTTTGCTCTTAGGAATATAAGGCTGTGAGCTTGGAGCTCTTGTCTATCTTGAGGAGAAGTCTGTTTGAAAATTTGAGACAATGTGCAAAGGGGGAAGGGATGAAAGTCAGAAACATGAAAGACAGAGGGCTTCATGTCTCTGGTTGTAGTTGTTCCAAAGCAGTATGGCACTGGCTCTTTAGTTGGGTTCCTGTTACTTGAAACCAAAGATCCAAAGTACAGTGTCCCAGAGAAGATAACACTTGAGCTAGACCACTGCAAAAAAGTTCAGTATGCCCAGTTTTGATAGGTAGAAAGACATTCTAGGAATATTTGTGCTCTAAAGGGACATGTGTGTGATTGGGGAATAGTAAGTGAACATGTGTCTCAAATGTAAGTTATATGCAGGGAACACCTGCTTTTTGTATTGTTCGGCTTTGCTTTCTACTCATCTACTTTTCAAAAAATACAATGCAGATATCTATAGCAAGAAATAAACACCATCAAATGTAGTATGAACTACTACAACATATAGGAGTTTTCTATTAGCCGTGCATTTTCTGAAGTGCTTTGCACAAGGCAACTGTTTTCCAACTGTGATAAGCAGACCCCCGCATGTTGTGTGGAGTGATGGGCTTGGGGAAGTACAGGTACCAGCATTAATGTGGAGGAGGTAAATGCCAGTAGTCTCCTGCTCCAGACGGTACAAATAAATAAGGTCAGAAATGTTAATCTTCTATAGACCCAACCATAGTGGTTTATTAAATTTCTTAGCTCATTCTTTATGTAATTAGCACTGCTGCTGAAATTCCAGATCTTTGAAAAAGGCATCCTTTTCCTTCCTACTTCAGTAATGAACTTCTACACATGATTGCTTCTTTCTTTTTTTTTTTTTTTAAGATTTTATATATTTATTTGACACAGAGAGAGACAGCAAGAGAGAGTACACAAGTAGGGGGAGTGAGAGAGGGAGAAGGAGGCTTCCCACTCAGCAGAAAGCCCAATGCGGGGCTGGATCTCAGGACCTTGGGATCATGACCTGAGCTGATGTTTAATGAAATGAGCCACCCAGGCACCTCTACATTATGATTGTTTCTAAAGAGAGGTTATGCTGCTAAAAAATACATAAGAAACATTGGTAGGCATCTTCTCATTTCTCACAATAAAGCCAAGAGATATATTATTATCCTCATTTTATAGTTGAAGCGACTAAGGCTTAAAAAGATTAAATAACATGCTCAAGATTGCCTAGCCAATAAAAGGCAGAAGCAGGATTTGGACTTCACTTTCTTTGCTTGGCCCAAGGCCAACACTACACAATAGTGTTCCCAGTATGCCCTCAGGGCTCCTACAAGGACAGTGACCCTGCCTCCTGATCCTCATGTTTGCCTCTTCCTTCTGTGGAAACCTAAACAGCTGAAGACCAAGCACAAACTGGCCATCTCATAGGTAGTCAGGCTACCTGTGATTGACTGGATGCAGCAAGAAACAAGCCAGAGCAGTTGCGGACCACCACGCAAGTGGGAAAGAGAAGCTTCTTGACGGACGGTTTAAGTTCCTGTTAAGTATTCAGAATGAGTTGTAAGGGAAGTAGAGATCAGTTCTGGATCTGCCGTTTCTGAGGTTGAGATAGACTTAGCAGAGATTGACTAAGGTTGGGGGCCATCATGAAGGGAGGGTGATTGAGCAACTGAGTATTCCCAGTAACAGATGGGAAGAAAAGCAGTCCTGGGCATCTCTGGTAACACAGCACTAGCCACTCAATGAAGGGGTCGTTATGGCATTTTAGAGGTGTGGCTTAACCTTGGAATTATCTCCAGTTAAGCCTACAGTTGGCATTATCTGTGTTTGTCACACTAACCTGAATAAAGACATGTGGCTTTGTCCTCTTTCCTTCTGAGCTGATTTTTCACTCTCAGTCCTAGACACACTTACGCTCTTTCACTTCTCTAAGCTTGTTGCTATCCCAGCAAGAGTTCCGTTGAACTCAACAAATCTCAACAGCAAATCTACTGACATGTCCCTAATACACGGAGGGTGTATTAAGCATACCTCTAGACAGTGGGGAATCAACCATCTTGTCTTCCCTAACTCCAGGGCAAATTATAAGACTGAAAGACAAATTGGAGGATCTCTGGACAGAACAGTAAAATAAATGCCTTTAAAAAAAAAAAGATTTTTATTTTTAAGTCATCTCTTCACCTAATGTGGGGCTCGAACGCACAACCCTGAGATCAAGAGTCACATGCTCTACTGCCTAGGCCAGCCAAGCACCCCAGTAAATGCCTTTTTGACACATGGGTTTTTGTGTGTGTGTGTGTGTGTGTTTTTAAGATTTTCTTTCTTTATCTGAGAGAGAGAGAGGGAGAGAGAGAGAGAGAAGCAGACTGCAGACTCCCTGCTGAGCAGGAAGCCTGATGCGGGACTCTATCCCAGGACCCAAAGATCATGACTTGAGCTGAAAGTAGACGTTTAACTGACTGAGCCACCCAGGCACTCCTGATACGTGTTTTTAATATAGTCTCCCTGACGGGGAAAAAAAAATGATTTCCTGAGGAAAAGCATAAATGGGAATGGGAAAATCCCTTTCCTTTCCCCAGGTCCCTAACATTTAGAGAGATTATGCAACAGAGAGGATATAAAATGTAAAGAAATACCAAGAGTTCCACTACAGGTCATATGGTTTCCTTTGCTTTCTTCCTTAAAACTTAACCCTTGTTAAAAAAAAAAAAAAAAAACACGAAATTTAACCCTTGTTCTATCTCTCCCATCTGCTCTTAATCAGAAAAGGCTCAGGGCTTATAGCTGGAAGAATTATTTATAACATTATGGATCAAGTACTCACTATATACTGTACTTGGTATTAGTCAACACAGCTGAATATACAATTTAGATATATTCCTTGTCCTGAAGTTGTTCAGAATCTACAGATATTAACAGCTGTGAACACAAAAAGTGACACCACAAGAAGAAACTTAGCTCTGTCGTATAGTATCATCAGCAGTAGCAATTTGGATTGGACCACAGTGTCCAAATTTAAGCATCAGAAAAGAGATTTGTATTAAAAACTGACTAGAATGGTTCTCTACCTTTCATAAAACTTGCAAAGATTGTTAAGCACTATTTAACTTTTAATTGGAATTAACCCTGGGTGGTGCAGTTGGTTAAGCGGCTAACTCTGGGTTTTGGCTCAGGTCCTGATCTCAGGGTTCTGAGATAGAGCTCGGAATTGGGCTCCGTGCTCAGCATCAAGTCCAGTAAGGTTTCGCTCTCCCTCTGCCTCTGCCCCTTCCCACTCTCTCTTTAAAATAGATAAATAAACCTTTAAAAAAAACTTAAAAATTTTAAAAAATTCAATGAAAAAGATTTAGTACTCTAAATTGTCATTACCTTTGTTCTAATCTGGAAAAATGATTCACAAGATTGATGACTTGTTCATGTTTGACATGCAATAAATATGTGAGAGCAAAATATATGTTTACCGCGTACCATATAATTACTGACATTATACTTGGTAGCAGTATTATGATATACATTTTGTTAGATATGAAACCAATATATATTGAAAATGCTTCAAGAATATAGGGATCCCACATTTAAAATGACTTTAAATAGTAATTCAGTCAGGTCTCTAATTTGGGCTTGGAATGTGAAAGAGAATTGAAGATAAAGACCACAATTACATAAGCTTGAGCCATTAGAGAAATTAAATATAACACACATAAACATGAAGAGTTTGTTTAAAATAAATCAAATATCCTGATGTTGAAGCCACAAATTATGAAATTGGGTTTGGTTTTCGTACTAACACCAAAACTTCAAAATGGCATCCACAATTGACTAAACTTCTTTCTGCAGCCACAGTTTGGGAGCCAACCCACATATTCGGGCAAGTACATGAACGTGTATCCGCCCCTGATGTAATTTGTGGTCAGAGGACAGAGCCATGCACAGACCCTGCAGTCATTCTCGGGCAAAAGTCTTCAGGACAGATCATTTAACTTAGGTCAAACCTTGAAAACTAATGTTTTTCTGTGTGATTGAGGTTTATTATTGGTCACCTTATCTGAATAAAATAACATGCAGGCTGTGACATATTTTTAAAATATCTACGTGGGAAAATAGAATGAAAAAATACTATGTGAATACAAAGACTCTTTTTGAAACAACTTAGGTGATGTGCTTTCTCACATGTCATTACTTTACCTTCTGTGCCTTTGTAAGTGTGGAGTGGAGCGTCTTTATGCATTTCTAGAACTGGTCCTTTTCCAAAGCGGTCTCTACAAAGCGGCAAAAAAAGGAAGTCTGGCCTTCGGAGCTCTGGCTCTGCCCTCTACTGGCCATTGGCTTTGAGTGAGTCATCTTACCTGAATCGGAGTTACCTAATCTATAAAATGGGGATAGGAAGACCTACCATCAAAGGTTGTTGTGGTTGGTGTCATAATATATATAAAAGGCCAGCAGAGTGTCTGTCTCATGCCTGCAGAACATGAAGTAGTAGCTTCCACAGTCGCTATTGATGTTATCATTGCTCTTCACAGCGTTCTTACTCAGGAGGAGCATTCCTACTCTATCAGCGGCTACTTGAGGGCCCTTTGTATTGCCCTTGTTCTCCCTTCACTTTTCCACCCTCAGAGTGCTGCGTATTTCTCTATCTGGTTCTGATCATACTTCTCTTATGTTTCCACGCAGCACTCAGCGCTGCCGACAGGGCGCTAGTGAGATACCTGTGGGCGGATGGATACATCATCCTCCCCGCCTCCCAACCCCCACATTGAGAACATGAATGTGCTTTTAATGACTAGAGATGCAAGAGAAATGCCCTGACTCTTCCCAATATAAAAGGAATAGTCCAAAGGGCTCTTGGGGGTCACTGTTAATACGGCAGATAATAAGGTTTTAAGGTTTCGAATTAACTTGCACAACTTGACACAGATCTATTATATTTACGAGCCGTTGATTGTATTTCTTAGCTCAGCATTCGTTCCAGCAGTGTGTTCATTAAAGGAAGCTAATCGATGTGGGGAGTAGAAAGGAAGAATGTGCCTGCTTGATCCCATTTTTTAGCCTTTTCTCGAGAATTCCAGTGTGGGCAAGACCTGCACCCATAACTTGACCACAGGAGGAACCCTTCTAGCTGTAATTAATAGCCCAAGATGTAATATAAGCCCATAGTACATTATATCATATTTAATTTTAATTCATAACTTAGTATCTCAAGGCAATTTTTCCTTAGATAAAAATTTGAATAGATTATTTACTATTATCAACAATATATTCCTCAAATCATTGTGTGTAAGCACCTAAAAGTCTTAAAACCATTGGATATTAAATTTTGCAAAATCTATCTGGTATACCCATGATATTTTTATCCCAGGTAACATTATTAGTTTTTTTAGTACATCTTTTTTTTTTTTTCCCCAAATTTATTTTAATTTTTCAGTGTTACAAGATTGATTGTTCATGCACCACACCCAGTGCTCCATGCAGTACGTGCCCCTCGATACCCACCACCAGGCTAACCCCCCCCACCCCCTCCCCTCCAAAACCCTCAGTTTGTTGCTCAGAGTCCACAGTCTCTCCTGGTTCAACACCCCCTCCGATTTCCCCCCATTCGCCCTTCCCTTCCTTCTCACGATGCCCTCCATGATTTTCTTTATACTCCACACGTGAGACCATAAGATAATTGCCTCTCTCCGCTTGACTTATTTCACTCCGCATA
>CM052807.1:56286589-56308210 GCA_028533885.1 Nasua narica
AGTCCTGTCCATGTTGATACAAAAGTTGGATATTCATCCTTTCTGATGGAGGCATAATATTCCATTGTATAGATGTACCACATCTTCCTTATCCATTCATCTGTTGAAGGGCATTTTGGTTCTTTCCACAGTTTGGCTATTGTGGCCATTGCGGCTATGAACATTGGGGTCCATGTAGCCCTTCTTTGTACTGCATCTGCTTCTTTGGGGTAAACACCGAGTAGTGCAATTGCAGGGTCGTAGGGTAGCTGTATATTTAATTTCCTGAGGAATCTCCATACTGTTTTCCAAAGTGGCTGCACCATTAGTACATCTTTTTATCTTATTTTTTAACAGCTTACATATGTGATTTTGTTTTTTGGGGGGTTTTTGTTTGTTTGGGGTGTTTTTTTTTTTGCTTATTTATATATGTTTCTTGACAACACCTTCTGGTAGGAAAACATAAACATTTGTGATTTTATCAGAAACGATTTATAGGAACGTGTTATAGAAACTGCCACTTGCTCTCATGCACGAAATTCTTGATCAAATATTTTTGTTTTCTTTAAATCACTGACGTACAGAGAATTTTTTTTTTTTAAAGGAACCATTTGTTTTTCAGGCCTGCATCCTCTGGCCTTCCCCAGAGCAGGGTAAAGGAGAAATAGTGCCATTCTCAGTGAAATAACATGCACGTTTTTGGTTTACTCTGCAGGCGTGTCCGCCCTATCACCAAGTCTTCTCGGCTTCCTGCTGCCTACCCTCGGCATCGTTATCTACTTGGCAATCTGAATGTGGTGTGACAGCTGCTGTTCCAGGCCCAGCTCCGAGGACACCTCCATCCCTATGATGACTATAGTTCCTTCCAATTCCTGTGGCTCCGCCCGAAGCCAAATAAATTACACTTTAACAAACTATCCAACTGATTTACAACACACGTCATGACTGAGGCATTCAGGAACCCTTTCATCCAAAAGAATAAACTTTTAAATGGATATAAAATAATTTTTAACTCGTTCCAATATGCCTTATAAACCACTTAACCTGATTCTGTGACAGTTGCATGATTTAATTCAATGGGACAAGTTACAGTGTTCAATTCAATACTATAGGCTGTAGAGTGAAAGTAAAAAATCACCGTACACAGGTGCTTTAAACTTATAACAAGTTGTGAACTATAATAGAGGTTGAAATGTTGATCGTATATGGTAAATGTAAGAGTAATACAGTCTCTTGTACTATTCTCTGTTTCGGGTCCTGCATATTTTTGAATGGCCCCTATCATTCATGACATTTTGAGTTGTCTTGACAAAAGATAGAGTATAACTGAAACATTTTGACATAAATTCCATGACTGAATCATTTTACTGAATGAGTTAAAAGATTCTGAATATTGAAAACCAATTCTAGAACTTGTATCAGTATTCTTATTTTGGAAGAAAGTAATTTTCTAAATATTTGGCTTTCAGAATCAGTAATATTTTTAAGTTAGTTGTTTAGTAGTAAAGTTAACATACCATATGAAGATTTTTCTTTACTTTTATATTATATTCTGAAGTTATTTTGTGCTTTTCTTGTCATCAATTTCAAACCTCAAAAATCACAGCTCTTATCTAGAGTATCATCCTATCACTGTATTTATCATACGTGGGATGATGCATTTTGAAATGTAGAGTGCTTCCATTTTTTAAATGAGATGTGACAGTCTTTATATAGCTAGGAATAAATGACAGTTAAGTGAATATCAGTGTGATCTAATAATATTCTAGTATCTTTGTTTTTGTGCTTCATTTCTAGGTAAAACCTTGCATTATTGAAGGTATCAAGAAATCACCTGTAGGTTGGGAAAAAACCACAATATACCTTTCTTTTTTTTAATTTAGTTTTAAGCTCATTTCCCACTTCGATGCAATACTGAAAACTGGCTAAAAATACCAAATCAATATATTGCTAATGGTACTTTGAAAGTATGCATACTGGAAGGCCAGGAGGAGACAAGTAATATGTCTGTCCAATGGTGTCTCCCAAGTGTTGGTGCTTTAGGTTTTTATAAGTTGTAAAAAGGAAGATGCACATTTCTTCATTCTCCATGGTGTGCAAGCAAATGTATTTGAGTGTGGATGTGAAAGAAATGGAGTAATAAAGGATTAGCTGGCTCATGAAATAGTGCAATGTCTGATGATTCAGGAGGTATAATCCTATTTTATTAGCACAACCTTGCTAGCTAATTAGAGATAGAGTTTATCTTTTTAGAAAGGATACCTTATAGGTTCATAAAAAAATATTTACAGGAAGCAAAATAGATCTATTACTACTTTACTCCCCTTTCTTTAATTTGTATAATTTTTGTACTATATATCTATGTGTAAATGTTTAGAGCTTTCATTATGGAAATATCAATAAATATTTCATTAGTTTACATTCAACTCTTTGTTATAAAATGAGACTTTTTAAAAATAAGTGAAATGGATGATTTCCCAGTGGAAGTATGTCAACAGTCTTAAAATCATTACCAGATTTCATAAAATACTTAATTATTTGAAAAGGAAACAAAATCTCTTCATACTTTAGGGAAACGAATACTCTGTAAGCCTTCTGTACAAATGTTTGTGTTTTCGTTGTTACACTTTGGGGTTTTCCTTTTGCAATGTGACCCATGTTGGGCATTTTTATATAATCTACAACAACTAAATCTTTTGCCAAATGCATGCTCGCCTATTATTTTCTAATGTAGTGCAATAAAGAGCAAAACTGGCTAGATTTTGCATGAAATGGTTCTGAAAGGTAAGAAGAAAACAGACTTTGGAGGTTGGTTGTTTAATTTTAAATTCGTGATGGAGATAAGGTAGATTAAAATCTCTTATACACTGATAACTCAAGCTTTTCATTTCCTCATACAATTGTACAAATTTGACTGGGACCATCGGTTTTCAACTATTGTCAAACTAACTAATGTATCATCTGCTTAAGACGCAAGATTCTTGATTAAACTTTATATAGATATAGACATATCTGTTGTTTCTTTGTATTTCAGGAAAGGTGATAGTAGTTTTATTTGATACTGATAAATATTGAATTGATTTTTTTAGTTATTTTTTATCATTTTTTCAATGGAGTAGTATAGGACTGTGCTTTGTCCTTTTTATGAATGAAAACAAATTATAAAGAAATAAATGTCTTACTGTTACCCAAGATATAATAACTGTCCTTTCAATTTACCTAAAGTTGAAAATTCATTTTTAGAAGGTTTCTGTATAAGTCCAATAGCACAGAATAAATATTACTTCTTAAGCAACAGTTAATTGTTTGAAAGGTTCTGCAAAAAAATATACACACAGACATAAAGAGACACACACACAAGCTTGCCTGGGCGCACATGTGAACGCACACAGACGTTATTTCATTGAAATAAGATTACCCGGTGGAAAACTTCAATTTTGGAGATCTCAGTAAATATCACTCAATCTAACGCTAGACACTAAAGCAAGCTGCTAAATGCCGAAGAAGCCGAAAAAGGAGAAAGAGAAGGAGAAGGAGAAGCAGAAGCAGAAGCAGCAGCAGCAGCAGCTAGTTCGACCCCGAAGGAGGTGGTATTCTAATAGAGAAATTCACCTAAAAGCATGACTCTACAGACAGGTCTGGTACAGATAAAGCCTTCTCTGAATCCCAATTTGGACTAAGCCCAAACTTCTGAATCCCAGGGCTCCCTGTGTTCTGCCTTATGATCTTCTGTGCTCTGATTATGAGTTCTCTTTGGCATTCGAACCTCCCTTCCTGTTTCATGAAACTTGCTTCCACCCTGGATCCTGGTTTTCCTTTTCGACCCTGACTCTGTTTCTTGACCCTAAGTATTCTATTACTTCCATTCTAATATTTTGCTTTTGGTATTTGACCTTGGGTTGACCCGAGCTCTAATTCCCCAGGCTTTGGGAGATCAAAGCTTCTTTCTGGGAGAGTGTTTTCCATGTTAGTGGTTCTCAAACCTGGTTGCCTATCAGGATCACCTGGAGAATTTGAAAAATGAAATAAGAGTCTCTGGGTCCCAGTCAGACTTACCAAATCAGAGTTTGGAAAGCGAGGAACGGGAATCTGTATCTTTTTAAGTTGTTTAGGAGCATGTCTGGTAGGGAGCCAGATTTGAGAACCAAAGATTTTTATGATTACTACAAGTTACTTTAACTGATAATTTTTAACTGAGTCAACAAGATCAACATCATGTACACATACTTTAAGGATCTCTTAAGGAAAAAAAATATATTTTCTTGGCTCGTCTAAAATGCTAATTTACTGATGACCGCATTTCTTATCTTTTAGTTACATATCTTAAGTACAAAATGCTTTATACACTTTTAGTCTAATAAAAATACCTTAATTTATTTATATCTAAAATCCAAGCAGCCGACTGAAATGTACTTTAGATTTCTTCTCCAAAGGAACGTGGATTTCCTTTACTCTTTTTTTTTATGTCACTTGGTGACTTAATTAAATTTTAATACTTAATTTCCTGAGTCTGTAATCTTCTGAAGGCTGTTAATAAAAAGATTGATGAAACGTGTCCCCTCCCCAACTTGAACTTTTTTTTTTTTTAGAATAGAAACAAAGTGGTTTTGGATGAGTTGACTTTAAAATTAGTTAATGGGAGGCCAAGATTAGGTTTCCACATTTTTATAATATCTGAAAAACAGGTTTTACTTTTTAGTTACTAGTAACAAATTTGATACTTGGATAATATATAACAGTCCCTATGATGCTATTACTAATTTGGTTGTAGAATTGAGTCAAGCTCGGGGCACCTGGGTGGCTCGGTTGAGCTGCTGCCTTTGGCTCGGGTCATGATCTCAGACTCCTGGGATCGAGCCCCACATCGGGCTCTCTGCTCAGCAGGGAGCCTGCTTCCTCCTCTCTCTCTGCCTGCCTCTCTGCCTACTTATGATCTCTCTCTCTGTATCAAATAAATAAATAAAATCTTTAAAAAAAAAAAAGAATTGAGTCAAGCTCATCCTAAGGCAAAATTGTGAAGTGAAGGAACTCAGTCTTCACTTATCCTATCTCCTCAGTAAGGCCCCTTTGTTTTGATAGAAGCTGCCTTGAAAGTAGTGCTGAATACCTCATTAGTTTAGTTATAATAGTTTCCCAGGGCTGTCATAACAAATGACCACAACTGAGCGGCTTCAGACAATAGAAATCTATTCTCTCACAGTTCTGGAAGCTGGAAATCTGAAATCAAGGTGCCGGCATGGTTGGCTCTGAGGGAGAATCTGTTCTGTGCCTCTCTCTGGTTTCTCACAGTTTCAGGCAATCCTTGGCATTCCTTGGCTTACAGCTGCATCTCACCATCTCTGCTCCCATCGTCACCTAGAGTTCGCCTTTCATGTCTTTGTGTCCAGATTTCTTTCTTCTTATAAGGATGCTAGCCATGGGATTAGGGTCCCACCCTAATCCAGTGTGGCCTCATCTGAACTCGATGACATCTGCAAAGTCCTTATTTCCAAATATTTATTTGAATTTATTTGGATTATTTCCAAATAATCACAGTCGCAGATTCCAGGTGGATATACTCAGGAGTGTGTTATTCAACCCTGTATTCTTCTCCTTTCCCCTTTTTAAAACCCGTATATGCTCCACTCACACTAATAAGGATACAACTGAAATGCTGCTGCTGTAAGTATGCTTTCAGAAAACATTCGTGTGGATAACATACAACACAGTAAATTAATCTCAGACGCATTGCGTTAAGTGAAAGAAGCCAGATTCAAAAGGTCGTGTGATTCCATCTATATGACATTCTGGGGAAAGTGAAACTCTAGAGACAGAGAACAGGTCGGAGTTGCCAGGCAGTAGGAGTAGAGAGAGAGTCTGACTACATAGAAATCTCGCGAGGGAACTCAGAGGTGATAGAAATAGTGGGAGGGACCCAAATCTATGCATTTGTCAAAACTCATAAAACTCTACAGCGAATAAGTTTTACTGTGTGGACATTTTTTAATACTTTAAAAAATGCAGTTGTGAAAGGATCATGGGCATTGGATAGACTTGTGATCATATTCTAATTCTATATGTTATTACTTGTGAGACTTTGGATACGTAATGTGGCATTTGGAGGCAAAGTTTCCTCTTCCATAAAATGAGGATAACACTCCTCAGACATTCCTAATTCTTTCTATGGCAACTGATAGACACTCAACGTTAATAAACAGAAGGGTGAAAAAAGACTTTATTGACTCATACAAGATGGACTTGCTATAAGGCCTTAAATAATGTTTCCAGGAACACTCTCGACCTGTTGATTCTGCGTCTCTGCATTTGCTCCGTTCTTAGGCAGGCTAATCTCGGGGCAGGAATTCTGGGTGCTGACCATCGACACCCTCCATGTCAGTGGTCCAAAAGGAATAGAGACTCTTTCTGACATTTTCAAATCTCATTAAAGACTCGGACTATCCCCACGAGTTTGGTGTACTTTATTTAGCCATCTTGGGCCTCCCGTCTATCCTTCTGCATCCCTAGAAGGTGGCAAATACACGGTTACACAAGTTGGGGGACCAGGACCACGTGCAGTGAAGAAGGGCCAGCAGGTGCTGGCCAGGAGAATGTTGGACTGGTAAAAATGTCTTCCACTCCACTTCTTCCTCTTAAAGCTCTATTCAATGTATACAAATTAAAAAAGATCATACAGTTAAAATGCCCGACATGTATTAAAGGCCCAACAAATCTTAAGTCTCCCCTCCCACCATTACTTTTCAATAGATACATGCAGTTTAGCATGAGGGCTTCTAAAACTCCTAGTTCGGGGGCTGCATAGCTATTTGTTCATAGCAAGCACGGAGTTTCACGTGCACGGCCAGCTCCAAGTTACTGCCTCCCGGATCTGGTGGAGCTGATTTAGCTGAACTGAGTGCCCTAGCAGAGCGTAAATGAATAGGGGGAAAGGCCCACCAGCACTGAAATCTTCCTTTTATTACATTTTAAATGTATACCATTCCCAATGATGAGGGTGAAGTGTCACCATCGTGAAGCAGTCTCACACTTTTTTTTCATTATTGCTAAGAAAGAATGAGGTGTGTATCTAGGTACACACTCCCAAGGGATTTCAGAACTTCCTTGGAGAAGTTTATCTGCACAGGCAAATCATTCCAAGTCATCAATGGGAAGGGGCACGCCATAATTAAGTACTAAAGGCACCCATGCCATTTTAAGTGAACTATGTTATTTATTGCCGCTATAATGCTACAGAAATACAACCACAATCCCTCAGTGGCATATAGCAATAAATATTAATTGCTCACACATCTGGGTCAGCAGTGGATCAGGGATGTGGCTTTGCTACTGTGAACTGGGCTTTCTCACGTGCTTGAGGCCGGCTCTCAGCTGTTACAGATTGCTGGTCAGTGGGGACCTTCGGGCAAGTTGGCTCTGCCTCACTTTACCTTCATCCGTCAGTCATCTAGTTCTTGCATGAGGGAATCAACAAAAGGACAGGTGAGAAAGGACGATGGTGAGAAAAATCCAGGTGAGAAAGGACGATGGCCTGAAATCCTCCTGTGGTGGAGAAAAATAAAGTGGACGGACTTTAAAGGTATTTAATTGGCCAAATTAAGAGAACTCATGAGCCGAGGGGATATGGTGAATAGAAGAAATGAAAAAAGTTAAGTCGCATTTACTGGTTTCAGGTTTAGCTGCTTTTCTTACAAATTAACCGATGCTTTCAAATGGTTTCAGGAATGAGTGTGAGTGCTTTTAGATAGCTGCACTGGATTTTCATAATAGCATTTGTATTATGCTTATATTGCTTAAACCCATGGCGAGCAAAAATAATAAAATGTCTGGAGGAAGACAGATTAATGCATGAAAGAGCCTGTTGAAGTAAAGTAAAAGTATGAAATATCTTCATAAGGCTAAAATGACTTGCGTAAGGAAGCAGAACTAAATAAGATTGCTCAAAAGTTTCTCTACTGTTTTGTGGTTTATAGATGATGAGACTTCAGACCCCTTTTGAGAACATGGTCAAATAGATATTTTTTAATGGGACAAATTAACATTCCCCTCCTTAATCTGCTGCGCTCAAAACATTGACCAATTGATTAACTGCTTCCATATTTGCCATTTCCAGAGTCAAAGATTGGGAAGACAACTGCTGGTACCATATGATCTGAGAATTGCCAAAAGGACCATCTGTCTGACAGATTTTAGATTTTTATATTATTATCTCTTTCGGCCTTGTGTCCCTGAAACTCGAGGAAAGCACAGCTGAAAACAAACAAATCAACCAAACAATCACAAGTGTTCCAGGGTGACTATAATTACTATTAAAATGCTACCTAAATATATACAACATAAAATTAGTTATAAATTTCTTATCCTTATAAATCATACCAAAGCAAGCTTAAAATTAGAACTGCAAGGCTAGCAATATTGAAATTAAGAATTGATTTAATATGATCATGGATGTTGCTTTGCCAAAATTAATTTGCCGCTCTCAGCCCTGTACCAGATGACTGAATTCTCCTATCGTGTCTCAATCCTAATTATTGTGAAACCTTTCGGCCAGTGATGCTGACATTTGGGTGTCACTTAGAGCACATTCGTCACTTACCATTGAGTGCACGTCTGTTTATTTCTTATTAGCCAGAGATGATAAAATAGTGGTACTTGGCACCAATACAACTGTAAACACGAACTCCAGGACCAAAATGATGGGAAATACTAAGCTCTGCAGTGGTCATTCAGAAGATCAGAACACACTTACATTATTTTTTACGATAGCATCCAAAGAAAATCACCAAATGATCAAAAGTTTTGAATTGTCTTTGAGAATTCTCAGAATTTGTAAGAAGCAGCTTCTTTGAACAGGCTTAGACTGAGAAACAGTGGCTTAAGACTCGAGAGACAAGGGTTAAATGCAAATATTATGTGTAGAGAATAGCACACCACATTTTTTTACACCCTAACTCGAAATAATCTGAGAAGCTTACAGCTTTGAAGAAATGGAAAGACAATCCTCTTTGGCTGGAGTTAAAGGGTTAGGGAATGGTCATACATAAAGCTTTTGTGGTCATGATAGGAAGTATTAGAAGGCACTTCTAAGTATTAGAACAGTCTGAAGTGGCCATCATACAGAAGAAAGAATGAAATGATTAAAAGGGGTCTGATGAAGAGTCGAAAGCAAAATTTGAATACTTAAAACATTCTATTTGTGGCATTCATAAATATTATAGATGCAGTTCTATTCTATTCAATTCAGCTATGCTCCCGAGGAATTAAAGTACTCAGGACAGTAAAGAGGCAGATTTCTAAAATAAACAGTTTCAGTCTCCAGAGAGATTGTTTACCCTGCTAAATGAGGCAAACCAGCTCTCAAAAAAGATTCACTGATTGGCATTTTTGGCATAACAGACACTATTGAATCTGCATATTCATGACTTTCTCTGATTTGAGCAGAAATGCCTATTTTTTCTTTAAATAATTCTATTTTGGAATGTGTATTTTAGAAATTGCTAAATCTGGTATGAAATGGAATATTCTAAGCAATTCAGTTTGGGAAGGATTTTACCATTTGAAAAATCTTGGGAAATATAGGAGCTCTGTGAAAAAAAAAAAATTTACTAGGAGTCTTAAACCATAAATTTAAATCTCAGATCTAGTGATGTTGAGTTGGCTACATGAGTCTTATGGGTTTAAGCTTTATTCATTGTAATAAGAAGGAGTTGGCACAAATAATCACTTGCTCAACCTCTCTGTGTCATTAAATCATGCAGATGAAGAAATTTTCTTCAATCTGCATCCTAAAACCTGCAATATTAATATTAAACAAAAAGAGAAATACATTATTTCTCTTTATTCAGTTGGATTTCACATATATCATATAAAGAGTATTTCCATCTCACCCTAAATAACGTGCTTGATCCTAACAGTCTGTGTGCTAAGTCCTAATTGCCAAAAAAGTTACTTCTGGGCTTCAATTGCAGAACGGAAGAAAAATACACCATATTTTTATAATACTGCTTTTATTATTGCAGTCTTTGAAAAAACATCACTCTGGTCTCTCTTATTGCCACCCCCAAAGGAAAGAACCTATCCCCAGGATTTACAAGGAATGTATTTTTCTGTTTATTTAACATAATCGAGCACTCCTCAGCCAGAGAAATTGTACCTCAAGGCTGCTGTAGCACTGTACAAAAATCTCAGTTCATTAATGATCAGAAAAAGAATGCGACCTTTCCAAGGCCCTAAAATAGTTTCTTACTAAGAATCTGTTTGAATTTCTTGTTTTGTTTTTTCTTCCTTTCTCTTCCCTTACTCCTTTTTTTTTTCTTTAACTTCCAATTAATCTACCAATGTTTGTACCAGGAATGACTCTTCAAAAAAAGTAGAACCAACTTGTGACCACGCTAGAGAGCCATAAAATGCCATGTGGGTGGGCAAACCCAAAATCAGAGTTGCTTCACACTTTTGTTGCTTCAAAATAGCAAAAGGAAGCTCTCTGGTCTCCAGCCTGGTCCATCTGCTTCAAAATCAGTCTCTCCTTCAGGTTTGGATCTCGGTTCCTGAGTAGCTAATCCTTTTTTGCTCATTCTTTAGAATCTGCTATGGAAAATGTCATCTTGTCAATTATTCCTTGGATGCCTTTCATTTACCTGAGTCTTCTGATAATAATTTTAAAGAGTTTAGGGTTCTGGAGAGTTCCTATGGGGTTTCTATAATTGTAAATATGTGATTTAAATGTGCAGTCACTTAAAAAAAACTAAACCACGGAAAATCGGGCAATTGCTATTTTTAAAGGAAATCTTAAAGATGTGAGATTAGACTCTTCTGGCTTATGAAGCAGAGTCATAAAATCAGAAGAGAGTGGAGAGGTAAGCAATGGAAACCATACACTTCTCATGAGCCGAAGGTCACCTAGTGCCCCACTTGAATATTGGAAGACAGACCATTTTAAAGCCATTAAAATATATTTTCTCATTAATCATTTAAAGAATCTACCAGATTTGGTTTGATTTGGTTGGATTTTTAGTCATTATCTATGATAAGTTGATTCAAAAGGTTTAGAACAGATATGAAGGTACATATAGACTTATTTGAGTTTTCATAGTGAATTTTTGTTTATCTCCTCCAACAACCAGTGGTATCCAGGAAATAAACACTTGTAGACCACATGTAACATAATTGCTCATTAGATGATTTTTAATGCATAATCTCTTAGGTAGCAACATTGATATTGCTTTATTTCCTTTGATAACTATATGAGTTTCCTGTGGCTACTATAACAAATTACCCAAGCTTGGTGGCTTAAAAAAACAGAAATTTATTCTCCCAAGTTCTGGAGGCCAGAAGTCCTAAATCAGTATCAGTGAACTGAAATCACGGCGCTGCCAGGGCTATCTTCTTTCTGGTGGCTCTAAGAGAGAACTGTTCCTTGCCTTTCCGGTTTGGTAGCTGATTGTATTCCTTGGCTTTTGTCCATATCATTCTATCTCTGCCTCCGATGGTTACACCACCTTTCCTCTTCTGTGTGTAGTCAAATCTCCTTCTACCTACGTCTTGTAAGGATACATGTGATTGTGTTGAGGATCCATTTTGCCATATAAGTTAACATAAACAAATGCAAATTTGGATTACAGAGTTTAGGATCTGATATTTTGGGGGGCCATTATTCAGCCTACTACAAAAACCATCCATCCTTCAATTTACGCTTCTCTTCTTAGTGATGACTACAATAAATAAATCACCAGAACAATTTGGGTCTAATTCAGTTAACACTTTGTGTTAATATTTGGAATAACAAAATCTTTAAAAGGCTATACCATACCATAAATTATTTGGTAAGCTTTTAAACTGTTTTGGAAAGATGTTTCCTAGAGATGTGGTTTAGCAAAATGATTTATTAACATTTATTTCACCCCTGAATCAGTATATTTGCAACCTAAATTTCCCCAGGTAATCAAACTCAAGGACTATTTTATTCTCACTTTCTCCTAGGAGTGTGTTTCTCCCAAAGGAGAAGGAAAAGTGTTTCTCCTGAACATAGGAGAAATAAAATACAACACTTTACCCTTCGTTAAGTATCTATTTAATGGAACGATTCTATTTATGATCTACATTAAACATTAAGTAGGTAGATTATAAATCTGGGAATTTCCTAGATAACATCAGTCTGAAAATGCATTCCTATCACCTTCTACCACTGATAATTTATCTCCTGTTGGAACTGGCATGTAAGATTTGTGATCCTCTTTCTGTTGCCATTCTGCAATGAGGAGAATGGAGAAGGCACGGCTTAGAGACTCTGCTGTTGAAACTTTACCCCACCTTCAAAAAATCATGGAGCTGGAGTAAATGGTAAGAGAAAACTCCAAATTTAATACTTTATCTTCAGATAGCTATTTAAGGATATAAAAAAGTACCTTGAATCAGAACACAAACATTAAGAGGAAATATAGAAACAAACAAACAAAAAACCAGAAGTAATGAAGTGAGAATTGATTGAATTTAGCAAAGAAACAGAAGAAAATGACAAAAATCATATCATAGGTGAAGAATAAATTATAATATAGGGTGAAGGTAGAGCAGAATCTACTAAAAATTGTGAATAAGTAAAAGTAATTGAAGGAAAGCAGAAAAATAGCCAAGAGCATGCAAATAAGATGAAGAAAAAAATAAAAGACATCAGAAAAGTAGTGTCAGTGAAGTGGTTATAATGGAAAACAAAGAATAATCAATATACATTAAACTGGTGTCTCTGTAGAAAAAAATTAAAATAATATAGTAGAATTAATATGTAAACTATAACACACAGTTTTCAAAAATAAAAGAAAACCTAAATATTTGCATTGAAAATGGACTAGGAATGACCAACTCCAAGACATAATCTGGTAAAAAATATTAAACTTCATAGGTGAAGAAAACAATCCTCAGAAGTTTGTCTTGAGGACTTAACCTACAAAGAAGAGAGGATTAGACTAGCATCAGTCTTCTCCAAAACAACGTAAAAAGTTAAGACAACAGCTGCATTTCAAGAAATGTAAAAAAAGAAAATACTTTCACTGTCATTTAGGTTAAATATTTCAAACTTGTGTGATTTCTTTGAACCATGAGTTACTTAAAAATGCTTTGTTCAACTTCTAAACTTGTAAAGTTTTTAAGTATCTTTTTAAAATTGATGTTAACTTATTATTGCAATGGTCTCTATTGCTTTCAGTCCTCAAATTTATTGAGACTTATTTGACGATCTAGCATTGGTCTATCTTGGTGAATATTCCATGTGCATTTGACATAAACGTGTATTCTGCTGTTTCGGTGTAGCATGCTCTGTAAATGTCACAGAACAAGTTGGCTGATTGTTCTGGTCTTCTACCTTCTTGCCAAAGTTCTTTCTTGCTCTGTGATTTCCTGAGAGAGAGAAATGTTGAAATATTTTATTATAATTATGAATTTAGATACTTCTTTCAATTCTAACAATTTTTGTTTGTATATTTTGAATCCCAGTTATTGGGTGCATACAATTAGGACGGTTATATATTCTTGACAACTTGATCCTTTTAATTTTATAAAATATCCCTCAATATCTCTTGAAATATTTCTTGTTTAAGGTTTATGTTGTCTCATACTTAATATAGCCACCTCAGTTTTCCTTCTTTTTTTTTTGGGTTTTTTTTTTTTTTTAGTTTTCTTGATTAGTGTTTGCATAGTATACCTTATTGAATCATTTTATTTATTTATTTTTACCAATTTACATCTTTTTTTTAAAGTGCATTTCCTGTACGCAATACATAGTTTCTATGGTTCCTCCTAACTTCTATTTTTAGACCTTACCATCACTGTTCTCATTTCTCTGCTTTTGCTTACCGAAATCTTTACTAGTCAAATAATTTTGTTCTTCCATTTCACAAAAATGAGTAACAGGATTATCTGACCTTCATTGCTTTTGAGTTTCTGGCCACAGGCTGAAAGAATGTCTCAACAAGGACATATGCTCTTTCCTTTCTGTTTTCACCTATAACAGCTCAGAATAAGGTTTGTCTCTGTCTTGTACATATCCTCTGAAAAACCCAAGAAGTGGCCAACACTTTGCTTCATTCTGACATTTTCCTACTTGATAGTATAAAACTTAGTTGCCACTTAATATAAGATGCTATAGGAGGGAGTTTAATGAGCTGCTTTGCTAAAGCCTAACAGGGTTCTTGGTTTTCTGACTTAGGATTTTCCAGTTTAGTGTCTCAAAATAAGACTAGCTTTAGCCACAGATGCCATTGGTTTAAACAATATAGAATTTATTCCTCTCCTGAAAAGTCTGGAGTTTAGCAGAGGAGAGCTGGTTTGGTAAGTTTCGTTCCACGAAGTCTTTAAGAGTTTAGGCCCCTTACAGTTCATCAGTCTGCCATCCGTAAGGTGTGACCCTTCACTTCTAGTTCTAAGAGAGTTCCAGATGATAGAACAGATAAAGGAGCAAAAAAGAAGAGGACAAGGCATGTTCCAGCTCTTTTTTTTGTTTGTCTCTTTGTTTAAGAGGAAGAGCACGCATGCAGCACATAAGGAGGGGAGGGGCGGAGGGAAAGGGAGAATCTTAAGCAGGTTCCAGGCCCAGTGCGGGAGGGAGCAGGGCTCAAGCTCAAGACCCTGAGATCATGACCTGAGCCAAAATTAAGAGTCAGATACCTAACTGACTGAGCCACCCAGGTGGCCCCCAGCTGTTTTTAATGAAGCTTCCTGAAATCTACCAGATGATGAAAATTCATCTTCTTCCTAGAGAAGCTGGTAAATGCCTTTTTCCTTTCGAGGGCCGTGTACCCTAAAATGAAGGCAGAGCTTTACTGTTTTATCTGACCTTTTACTGCCTGACCCAAGCCCAAAGTTGGCCTGCCTCTAATGTTTGTTTGGCGTGCATTGTTTAACTTTTTCACTAATTGTCAATTAATTTCATGTAAAATATTGGATGTAAGACTTTTCTTGAAAATGTGACAGATCTGGAAACAATGGGTCAAAAGCTTCATGGAAATAATCAGCTAGAGTTGAAAACATTCTCCCTTTCTAAAGGACATCAGCACTGTGCAGCTAGTAAGGTTGCTATTAACCCATACTCTTAACTACTAACCAGTTTCCTGCCCCTGGAAACATTTGGTGATTATCCCTGTTGTACGCATTTTCCCCAGGCTGTCCGTTACTTTATAAGGAAAGCCACTTCATAAAGATCTTGACTTATTACAAGCAACTTTAAACACCAAAGCTGATTATAATTCAATTTTTAATACATTGAAAGTTGTTTAATCTTAACTTTTACTAAAACATATTTAGATGGTTTCTAAATTTTTATTACATATAATCTTGTTCATGCTTTTACATAGTATGTACATATTTTTTTTGGTTTTTGTATGTACTATTATATAACACACACAGAGAATAGTTACCCCTTGTGATGTGTCTTCAAATCCAATTAGATAATCCTAGTAAGGCACTTAGGAGAGCATCTGAACATATAGTAAATGCTAACTAAAGGAAGACTTGAACAATCAAGTCTCAGAAATCACAGAAACTATGATATCTCTAGACATCTATGGTGGGATAATCATATTTGATAGTTTCCAAGCTGTGCATTTTTTCATAATTTAACATCTTTAAAATGGAGTCTCACAACTGTGGTTGGATAGAGGTATTTTTTAAAGTAGATGACCTTGTCTGAGCGTGTGAGAGCTTGACTATGATGTTAATATTGTCTTCACTACGGTTAAGTAATGAGCATGGTTGGCACCACACACATTTGGTTTAATAACATTTAAAATTATCTTGATTATACTATGAATTGTTATTTATCTAAAATTTACTGTGTATGCAAAAAGACATGAAAGCAGCAGTAGTGCCTAAGTTTTGTGTTAGCAAAGTTAATATTCACTATTGAAGAAATGACTGTAAGCGCCACATTTGCAGAACGGATATCAGCCACTGGGAAGAAAATATCTGAGACTAAAAAGGGCTCCATCAATTACCCTCTTTATAGCCCAGAGACTCAAGAACCCTGAAAACTCTGAGCCAAAAAGTGATTTACAAGAGGGTCCTGAGTCAAAAGTGGCTCATAAAATGAAATGATTCAAGTATACCTTAGTCAATTTATTTTACTTAAAATTTTCTTTGTAAGTGCAAGAGTGATATGTGACAAAAATATATTTGTAAGTACATGTAAAGGAGTTCGTTTACTAAATCTAAAAAATTCGAAGTGGAAAGAAAGCATTAGCTGTGAATCGGGTGCCTGTTTAAAAGTGATGTATCTTACGTGACTGGCATCGTAGACTGAGGAAATCTAGAAATGGACAACTTCCTTAGCACTCCAATGATTTTAGGTCCTGATGTACTTTTTAATCGGGATTCAAATTCTGAGAAGGATCCTGACCTGCCTTACTTAAGTCACATGCTAATTCTTTGCCTTTGGAAAGGGTGGGTACTTTGGTACTTTCAACAAAATTAAATCCAATAAAAATGGGATAGATTCCCAAAAGAATATAGAATTTTATTTATATTACATTTATACTTATGATTTATATTTAATAATATGCATTATTAGTATTTATAGCTACAATACTGACAGGATGTTTAAAAGAACTGAAGCCATTTAAATTAACCAACAGTTCTGAGAATATTCATTTCTCAAATTCTTCATCATTGCTGGATATGACCAAACTTTTCTCAATCTGATGAAATCAAAAAGATATTTGGCAGTTGTTTTCATTTGTATTCCACTGCTTCAGAGTTAAGGTAAGCATCTTTTCTATGTTTTTGGTTACTTCCATTTTCTCTTTGCAGATGTTAAAAATTTTTCCAATATGCTATTATGTTTTGTCTTTCCCTTATAGACATGATGGAATATTCTGTTTCTTTGTTTTCTCTTCTATGTTGTCATATATCTATTTTTAGTCCATTATTTTATTTTTAATTTTGCTTACATGGTGCTTTTTCATACAGATAACTGCAATTCTGTTATTGTCAAACATATAGATCTCCCAACCTGTAAAGGAATGTCAGTTAAGCTTAGTAGGATAGATTCTTCTGAAAGTGGCCAATATAATTAGGCTTAGGGCAGCTAGAGGATGGAGGCAGATACTGCGATATGCTGAGGAACTAATTCACTGGGCTGAGTCAGAGATTTCACCTAAAACTTCCACAGAGGAGCTGGTCCCCTCCAAGACCTTCAGTCTTCAGCTCTGTCTTCCCTTAGGTCTTGTTGGAGATAACAATTCACAGAAGACCTCCTCCACTGGGTCAATATTGATCCTTGGGGACCCCCAAATTTCAAGAACACGTGAATCCCATCAAGGTCAAACAATCCATGTGCACTTACAAACACCCTTGTCTCATACTGACTTTACTCCATGATTTCCATGAAGTCTTTAGAAAGAGAGTATCATAAATATGCAGAACACTGGTCTTTAAGAAATCTTGATGTTTTTTCTTTTTGTCCTAAATTTCTACCTCAGCAGTAAAGTGAGAATTATATAAATGTAATATTTATGCCAAGTATTATTTATTAAATAATCAAAAGTACCAACGGTGATGGAAAATGTGTACATAAAACTTTATAATGCAGAAAATAAGAGCAGTATTCATTCAACCAAATATTTTGACCCAGTAATTAAGAATATTAATTTTTAATACACCTTGAGTTTATTTTTTGTATTTATTATAAAATACAATCTATATTTGTTTAATCGATAAACATTAAGAAAATTCTTAACTTCAGAAATATGATGTAGAAGGGTTTATTTTCATTCATACAACATAAAAATTCCTCTTTATCCTTTATGGCTCAAGAAGAGGGTCTGTTTGCAAACACATATTATAAAACTTGGTAAAGTTATGGAACCAAACACTTGAAATGATGTAGAAGAGAGGGAATCACTCTGAACCAAAGTGTATAAAGCATGGTTACTTGCAGTGTCAATCTCATTACAAGGTCATGGACTGTTTGCAGAAAACAATTCCAAGTTCACACAATAATCCATTTTAAGTGCTGTTGATAAGATTTGTGTGTGGTACTAGAAACCACAAATACTATTATTTTTGAAAAGCAATTAATATAAATCAGTGGTATTACATGGGTATCAACTGAGTAACTCATTAATATAAATGCTTTTTCCCCAGTTATGGGAAGAGGTGTTGATTATTCTTAGGCAGAGGAAATTAAATTAAGTAAACTGTAATATCTAGGGCCTTGACATTTTGCTTAGTAAGCAAGAGATATCTTAAACTAATCCATGAGATTGGTTGGCCCAATGCCATTATTAGCTCAGATCCTGGGTTGCTGAAGGGAAAAGTTTGTCCGAAGAAAAAGTCATCCTCCCTGGGACAGTAAATGTAGTTGATGTAGGTACCATTTAAATTCCCAGAAATAGAAAAAACAAGCCAATATATCTGAGAATGAAATCCCAACATATCCAATAAATATTTTTGGAAGCCATAATAGAGAATATTTCTGTAAAATGCCTCATAAACAGATCTAATAAAAAAGCTTTTGCATTTATGCTGAATTGGAATTTACATGATTCTTTGTTGCTAAACTAACTCTATAAATTAAATCTATGGCTAATACTTGTTCATTCAAAGACTAAGAGTTGAAGATTAGTCCAGATCCTTGTGGCCCTGAGACCAGAGCTCTGTCTACAATGACATCATCATTTGGAAGTTGACTTTCACTCCTACCCAAAAGAAGTTATTTTTTTATGTTTTGTTCTACATTCTTACATTAGTTAAATCATTGGATAATGTACAATTTGTCTTGCTTTTTTTGAAAAGGTGACTTTAAAAACTGACCTAGAGACACAAAGATAGATAATACAAATGTTTTAGAGAAACATCTCAAAAAAACTTTCTTCATGGAACAAATTAGATTTAGACTAGTGCTTTCCTTTAGAACACTCTGAGACAATGGAAATATTCTATGTCTGCACTGCACAAAAGGGTACCCACTAGTCATTCACTTGAAATGGGGCCAGCCCAAAGAGAAACTGAATTCTGTTTTGTTTAATTTAAAAAGATTCAAATTAAAATAGTCTCATGTGATTAGGGGCTACTATGTTGGACATCACAGCTCGAAGCTGTAGACTACCTATTCAAATAGCCAAAGGGCTACTAATTATTTGGTAAATATTAAAAAAAGGAGAAACAGTGAAACTGACTGAAGCAACCCAGCACCTCAGGGTCAGAAAGAATAAAGATACCACATTAAGTACTCCCAAAATGGACAATTAGTTGCTCATTTTATGTCTTACTTGTGGATGTTTTTTGATGTCAAACGTTCTGCTAATGAATAATCCAGTCTCATTATTAAATGTGATAAACTACTGTCCATAAAAGTGATTATAGTCACTTCTTACTTTCTCAAAGAGAATAGTATGTTAATCATCTTAGACAGAGGTGTTTATTTGTAAGGTTACCACCATCAACATAGTATACATAGGCATGCCTCGTCATGAGTCTGGTTTGGAGATGAGTTTCCCAGAAGTACTTTCAGACATTTGCTTGCTATTATGCAATTTTTTTGTTAACATAAAAGAAATAGAAAACACTTTCCCATAATTTGTACTTTTTTTACCCTTAAATATAATAACTCATGTATATTTATTTGATTATAAAACTTGCACGTTTAAAAAACATCCAAGCCATTTGGCATAAAAAATAAAGTTTAAAGAAACACCTAACCATTTCATCACCCAGAAATAATCATTATTAAATTTTCAGTGACCTGAATTCTGGGCACTTCTTTATTCATACATATACATGGCAGTACAGACACCTTGATTGAGACCAAAATAATATAAAAATGGAACTGTACTTATGTCTTTTATTTTCAAAATTATTACATGCTGTTCTAATTTTTTTAAACCGAATTGAAAAAAGAGAAAGAGAAAAGGAAGGAAGGAAGGAAGGAAGGAAGGAAGGAAGGAAGGAAGGAAGGAAAGAAAGAAAGAAAGAAAGAAAGAAAGAAAGGAAGGAAGGAAGGAAGGAAGGAAGGAAGGAAGGAAAGAAAGAAAGAAAGAAAGAAAGAAAGAAAGAAAGAAAGAAAGAAAGAAAGAAAGAAGGAAAGAAACAATCTAAATGGATTGTTGAAGGTTTGGTATGGTATTTTTTCATCAAAAAAGATACCATGACGTAAAATGTCTTTCTAACTTTCTAAACTAAATTTTAAGTGGTCATAAAAGCTTACAGGTGTTATATCATTTTAAAAACTAAATAGCTCAGGGGGTCCCTGGGTGGTACAGTCGGTTAAGAGGCTGACTCTGGGTTTTGGCTCAGGTCCTGATCTCAGGGTTCTGAGATAGAGCTCGGAATTGGGCTCCATGCTCAGCACCAAGTCCGCTAAGGTTTCTCTCTCCCTCTGCCTCTGCCCCTCCCCACTCTCTCTTTAAAATAGATAAATAAACCTTTAAAAAAAAAAAACTAAATAGCTCAGTTGCAGGCAGTAGTAACTGAGTGCTTATATAAAGATGAGGAAATGAACATTCAAATTATTTCTCCCACCACCAGCCTCCCGTTGTTCCATATAGCTAACCACATTATACACTTGTGGTTTTCGTTTGTTTTTGTTTTTATTATGTTATGAAGATTTATATAATTTATACTCTATTCTATAACTATTTCAATTCCTAATAAACCTCTCAAACTCCATACACCCAACATCCAGCTCTCCAGGACCTGAAAACCTTCTCCCATAATCTTGTCCATCTTGGTTATGAGTGACTCTATAATTCCAGTCGCTCAGCCCACAGAACTTGAAGTCTTTCTGAGCCTTCTCTTTTTCCCTCAGTGCACATGCAGACTATAAAAAAATCTTGTGGGCTCCACCTTCTAAACATGTCCAGGACCTGCCCACCTTCACCACAGTCATTCTGGCACAAGTCATCATCAGCCTCCCCCGGACCTTGGCAATAGCCTCCCTAACTGTCTCCCAGTCTGGCCCTCGCACCCCTCAGTCACTTCTCAACACAGCAGTGGGAATGATCCTCCTATAAAAACAACACACTTCTGGCCTACCTAAGAGGCCCAGTAGGTTAAGCATCTGACTCTCGGTTTCTGCTAAGGTCCTGATCTTAGGGTTGTGAGATCAAGCCCCCGATCTTAGGGTTGTGAGATCAAGCCCCCCCTACGCACCTCCCCCCCATCCCCTGGCATGGTGCTCAGTGCAGAGTCCACTTGAGATTCTCTCTCCCCCCTCTGCCCCTCCCACCTGTGCTCTTTCTCTCCCTCTCTCAAATAAATAAATCTTAAAAAAAAAAACCCAAAAAACAAAAAAACACACACACAGTTCTGTCAACTCTTTGAGAGAGACTCTTAAAAGTTTTTAACCACAGGCTTTGAGGCCCACACAATCTCACCCTGTTACTTCACCTCATCTCCTACTGAAGTGACTCCTCACAGAGACCGGGCACCTACCTCATGGCTTGATGTTTCCTCTGCCTACAATCACCTTGCTTCAAGATATCTGAGTGGCTCACTCCCTCTCGTTAGGCAGGCTTTCCTTGGTGGCCACCTTCTTTTTTTTTTTTTTTTTTTTTAAAGATTATTTATTTATTTATTTATTAGGAAAGAGAGAGAGTGAGAGAGAGCAGGTCAGAGTGAGAAGCGGACTCCCCATGGAGCTGGGAGCCCGATGTGGGACTCGATCCC
>CM052807.1:56308710-56345208 GCA_028533885.1 Nasua narica
CCTGTATACAAATACACCTCTCTTTTGCTTAATAATTTTAATTTGTTCCTGAAACTCTTCTGCTAGGTGAAAATTTATTAAATGAAGAAACATTTGCATTAATCCTAATGGAAAAGTTAATAGATATCCCATCCCACACAAGGTACTCAAACAGTTCTTATAGGTAGTGTAATGTGTCAGTTGAATGAAAACACATTTATACAAATTATAACAAAATTTGAATGTAAATAATAATTTTGTACATAAAAAGTAAGGTAATTGAGGTTTATTTTATTCATTAAGGAAAGGAATTCTTGGTAGTGGTTTAAGGTTGGTGGAATTCGTGGAAGAGGGTTACAGAGGAGTCATCCTTCAGAAGATGATAGAAACTCAAGTAACTGACTTCTCTCTGAAGGTCTTCAACATAAGTGCCATGTGCTTGATAATAACCCTAAGACCTTTTGAAATACATAGAAATAGCATGTAGTCAAACAAACTGAGAAGTTGTAGAAGATGGTCTCTCTTCATCTCTCCTGCTGGGGTACATTTGCAAAGCAAAACTTTTTAGGTTCATCCAAATATGACATACAATCCCAATTTGTTCCCAATGGCAGTCTTTGTTTTATGTGAAATACATATGACTTGTGTATTTATGATTTTATGTGAAATACATATGATTTATGTATTTATTATTTATAAATGCATAGGTTTTATGTGAAGAACATAACATATTATATGTAGTATATGTTTGAGAGAAAAAGAAAAAGTATATATGGAATCATTGTCCAAAAAGTGTTATAACTTTTCAAGAGCCATTAGGCAAAAAAATGATGAACTGAACACCCCTTATGTGGAATATAATTATGCTATCATCAGAAGAAGCATACAGCAATTCAGATGAAAAGTGATGGGGTTCATGTCAGACTGGCAACTGTGGCAATAATGAGAAATGGCTGATTATGAATATATTTGTATGTTATACACAGCAGGATTTCTGAAGAATTTAAAATTGAATATGAGAGAGAGAGAGAAATCAAGGATGACTATATGGTTTTTAGCCTGAGTAATTGGAAGGATGAAGATGAAGTTTGGGAATGGAGCAGATTTAGGTGAGATAATGAGGAACTCATTTCTGATATGAGCTTGAAAAATCCATCAGATAGCCAATTGGAGATGCTGGAGATGGAGGGAGAGACAGCGTGGAGATGTAATTGTGGCTGTCTTCGGCAGGTAGATGGTATTTAAAGGAATGAAACCTGGGCACTCTGCCACTGAAATTAGGAGGAAGAGAAGGGATCGAGCCCTATGTAGGGCTCCATGCTCAGAGGGGAGTCTGCTTCAGGATTCTCTCTCTTCCTCTGCCCTTCCCCACCTGCTCTTTCTCTCTCTCAAATAAGTAAATACGTCTTAAAAAAAAAAGGGAAAGGGAATCAGTGTGATCAGATATAGCAGGTGGAAAAAGATGCAAAATGCAGAGGTCATGGGCAGAGAAAGAAAGGTTCATGCTGGAGCTGGAGAATAAAGCAAAGGAATGTATTTTCTTTTTTTTCTTCTTTTTTAAAGATTTTATTTATTTATTTGACAGAGAGAGACACAGTGAGAGAGGGAACACAAGCAGGGGGAGTGGGAGAGGGAGAAGCAGGCTTCTCGCTGAGCAGGGAGCCCAATGCGGGGCTCGATCCCAGGACCCTGGGATCGTGACCTGAGCTGGAGGCAGACGCTTAACTACTGAGTCACCCAGGCACACCATGTATTTTCAAATAGATAATGATATAGATATTTTATTATTATCATCAGTTGTAGAAATTTAAGTACTATTTAATGCCAACACAGAAAAATTGTGCTATTGATTAGTGTGCATGTCAAAACAATCTATTTGAGAAAAAGGAGGTAGTAAGATTTCCCCTCAAAAGGTTCTTTATTGTAAATCGACTTCAGACAGTGTTTTTAGATTAGGCTCTAAATTCAGGCTGAATATGGTCAAGCGTGATAAACACAGAACAATTAAGTTTGGGAAATTTTATGAATCAATGAACAAAAAAACCTGTCCTATTAAAACTATTCTAGTGGATTATTTTCTGAATGTTAAGATATGTAAAATATATTTACTCAAAAAGGCTTAAAATACTCATTTTAATATGACTATTTAACCAATTTCTTTCTCTGTTAAATTTCCAAAATTCATTTAGACATTGAAAAAACTAAAGAAACATTAATTTGGAGAAGTGCATGTATCTACGATTTATCAGTAGAATGAGACCTATGGAGACTTAGACACCAAAGTTCATCAGAGAGCAGGCTTTAACATACACAGGAGAACAGAATTTTTCAGAAAGCCAGAATTAATTTTTGACAATTTGCTGGATAGAATTAAATCAAGTGGGATTATTAACAGCTAGCAAGGAATGTTGATGTGAAGTTTAGTCATATGTATTTTGTTGTGATTAATATTTTATTATACACTATTTTTCATTTTCAAATTTAATGATAGCTTACTATTTAGATTATTTCCTTGCAACTTTCTCAAGACTGCCTCTAACTTTATCAGCAGCCATTCCAGAGATATGTGCATGTCAGGGCTCCAACTGATTGTACTTTGTACAATGTACCCAAATCCTACCTACATATCCGGGTTATTTAAAAGGAGATGGAAGACTGATTTTTCTACGAAAATGTTGTTCGTTAATTTCTTTTATTCATTCAACAAATATTTGTAGAGCATCTACTATGTGGTAGATATTATTCTGGGCACCAGTCATGACAGAGAGTGAAAACTAGACAAAAATCTTCACCTTCATGCAGGCTCCTATAGAGTGAGTTAAATTAAGACAATGTATATTTTATGAAACAAAAGTTAATTATTTTCTCACTGAAATTTTCTATCCTGTTGAGTTGACAATTTTTTTACATAGCACTGATTTTAGAGAAGGACCTGGATGTTTCTCTTCAAACATGCTTGAGGAAGAGGTTTTTGAAAATATTATGGTGGGATGAAGAAGGGTTTTAATCATTCAGTTGATCTTTATGTAGGGTCCACGGGTATTATAAAGTGTAAATGAAAATATAACTATTTTGTGTTTAATCTCAAGTTTGAAAAGAGATTTAAGAAGCAAAAGGCAACAATTCTTTTTTTTTTAAAGATTATTTATTTATTTATTAGAGAGAGAGAGACTGAGAATGAGAGGGGAGAAGGTCAGAGGGAGAAGCAGACTTCCTGCAGAGCCGGGAGTCCGATATGGGACTCGATCCGGACACTCCGGGATCACGACCTGAGCCAAAGGGAGTCACCCAACCAACTGAGCCACCCAGGCGCCCCAAAAGGCAACAATTCTTGTTGCTAACCTTTTCAAAACTAAGCAGGACAAAAGCTAAATAATTTCAATGTAGAAAAAGTCCACGTGAATCGTCAAATTAGTTGACCAAGGTTTGTATTCTAGCATGTGGCTTTGGACAATTGATTTAAAGTTCTGAGACTCAGGTTTTTTATCTGTACAATACTGATAATAATACCTGTTGTTCCTCAAGGAGTTGATGTGAGAGAAGATCAAAGACATAAAGGATGTGAATATGTTTTTATCAACACTAAAGTCCTAAAGAAATAAAAAAAAATCATTATTCTCAACCTATAAAAGACTATTGAGTATAATGTAATGAGAGTAATTTATTCATTTTGAGTCAGATATTAAATGTTTCTGTTTTTTAAGCTTTTTTCATTTGCTCATTTCTTATTTCTAATGTGACCCTTGTGTAGACAAAAGACTAAAAAACAATAGCAAAATGAGATCAAATTAATGTTTGTCATTCAGACATATTTATTGATTTTTAGCTTCCTTTTCTATTTTGCTTTTCAGGAGATATATGGAATCATTTCCCCTGACTTTTAGGAAGACATCTTGTGCCTATGTCAAGCAGTAACACTTATTGTAATTCTCTTCACAGATCCTTTAGGATGCTTGGCTTAGCTTTGGAGTGAGCCAATTGCATTCTAATAGAATGATATTTAAACTTCATTTCAAAGTCCTAATTCCAAGAATTAAAGTAAACACTTTGGAAATCCTCTGATGCACTTTTTTTTCCCCTCCCTCATATTTCTTTCCTTGTGTTTATAGCTGGCTTCCTCTTAATACTTCACGCTTCACTTTTTCCTCCTATTAATGATATTAGATGCACAGTAAAGACCTTTCTTTTATTCTTATAGATATAATTTTTCAAAATTAGTTATAATTAAATAGATTTACTGGAAGGTATGAAAATCAATCATTTATAACAGAAAGCCATTAGACAAAAATCCTATTATAGTGGAAAAGTTTTCTGTGGACATCTAGGAAATTTCTTTCTTTCTTTTTTAAAGGTGTTATTTATTTATTTATTTATTTGAGAAACAGATAGAGCACAAGTAGGGGGAGGGGCAGAGGGAGATGGGGAAACTGAGAGCCTGACATGGGGCTTGATCTCAGGAACCTGGAATCATGACCTGAGCCAAAGGAAGACAGACACTTAACCAACTGACCCACTGAGGTGCCCTACTTGGGTTATTTCTGATAATCCACAGCTTAACCAAATTGGTCATTCTCCTGAAATTTCATTTTAATAAAATTTACATTAGTATTTAATAATAATGGCGGTTTCAGTATTTAATTGCTCAAAACTTTGTCTTTGTTAGCAATTTAATATCTTGTAAACAGTGTGAGATTGATTAGTTGAGGAAAATTCTTAAGTTTTACTTTTTTTTTTTTTTAAGTTTTACTTTGTTATTGATTTTCTGTATTTTTTTTTTTTTTAATGACAAGCTTTGGAGTCCCTGTGTGACTTAGTTAAACGTTTGACTCCTGATTTCATCTCAGGTCATGAACTCATGAACAGGGTCATGAGATCAAGCCCTGCATTGGGCTCCGCAATGGGCATGGAGCCTGCTTAAGATTCTCTCTCTCCCTCTTCTTCTGTCTCATCTCCACTCAGGCTCTCTCTCTCTCTCTCTCTCTCTAAAAAAAAAAAAAAAAAAAAGACAAGCTTTTATTTTTCTGAGATGGGTTGTTAACTCAACACAATTGTGAAGTACATAAAATTACTCTTCAGTGGAGCCTAAAACTCTCCAAAAGCAACCCTAGCTTCTCCTTGTGGTATCTGCCCCATTTTGTTCAGAAAATCCAATTTGGTTAGGCCAACTTTCTGAGTATAAATCCTGCTCTATGCCAACTGAGTGATCTTATCCATCTGTAAGATAGGATTAATAATAAAACTTACCTGTTAACAATTGCCAGAAGGATTAAATGATTAAATTAATTTAGTATAAAGCACTTGGGGAAAAAACCTGACACAGGGTAAGTGTCATAACCCATTATCATAGTGTTAGTAGTAGGGCCTTCAAGCTCAGGCCACCAGAAGTCCCTCCCCATGGCTTTCCAGCTTGCCTGCCCTCCCTAGAGACACTCACTCCCGCTCTTCTAAGTTCCCAGCTTTATTCTGCCAGAGATGTGATAGACGATGACTAATGTGATGAAGTGATTGCCCAGGGATGGAAATGATTGATAAAAGCCAACTCGGAAAGAATGAGCGTTATGGGGCCTGAGAAACCTGGGTGTAAGTCCCAGATTGCCATTTAGGAGCGATATGATTTAAGGTTAATTATCTGCTTTTAGGTAGAGTGACTTCAACTGAAAAATTAAGAAAAGCGTCATTATCCCGTATCGGGAATCCTATGGATTCCATCGCAGAAGTAGATCTGTTCTAGGGGACAGAAAACATTTATTACAGGGATTAGACCTCATGTGATTGTGGCAGCTCACTGGGCAGTCGGTTTAAGTGTGTTGCTCCTGTGTCCAGAGTTGGGCCTGTATGGGCAGGGCCAGCTGCAAAAGGAAGAGGGACATGTAGTATGGGGAGCAAGGACAAACTGGAGCCTAGGGAGATGAGCTGGAGTCCATGAGGCCACACTGGGCCCTGCCTCTGCCTTTCGCTGGCACTGGTATCCACCTTTCACTGTCTCTAAGCCTCCAACTTTGATGATGTTGAGCAGACGTGGCCATGGAGTGGCGCCTGAAACCAGCCCAGAACCGGGGACCCAGGTACAGAATCCAGCAAGAGCTGCCGGAGCTGTTGACCCCAAACCATTGCTGTGAACAGGCTGAGCCCGCAGATCCAGGACACGGTGGGGGAGCTGCACCAGCACGGGAGCCCGCAGGAGACTTGCAGGCAGAAGTAAGGCTGCCTTCCAACATTCGCACAAGTTACACTCGGGGCTCAGCCTGATCCAGACCCATGCAGGGGAAGGAATTCTCAAAGCAGTAATCCAGCCTAGCTGAATAGACACACGGTAAAGCCACCCCCTACCCCCCGGGGGACAGTGTTAAAGCTATATACGCTCCATCTCCAAGGTGCACTAGATAGTGCCTCCCTGTTCCACAGGAGACTTCTTGCTCCTGAGCCTGGATCACACAGTGCTGAAAGGAGGAGAGACTCAAGCTTGTCAATGAAAAGTACCTTCCTTTGCTATAGATTGTCTTTGGGTGGGGGTGAGGGGGTAAAATTAATGTCTTTTAGGTAAATGCTTACGTTTAATAAGTTTCTTTCTTCATCAACCCATCCCCACCCAGGACTTGTTCCCTTCACTCCTCCTTCTAGCGAAGAAGGCATCTCTGTATGAGATCAAGTTTATAAGGTCAAGTCAAAATAGAGCAGGGTGTGGGGCACCTGGGTGGCTCAATGGGTTAAAGCCTCTGCCTTGAGATCAGGTCATGATCTCAGGGTTCTGGGATCGAGCCCCACATGGGGCTCTCTGCTCAGCAGGGAGCCTGCTTTCCCCTCTCTTTCTGCCTGCCTCTCTGACTACTTGGGATCTCTCTGTGTTAAATAAATAAATAAATAAAATCTTCAAAAAAAAAAAAATAGAGCAGGGTGTAGGGCCGAGATTCATAGGTACCCGCTGGGAACGGTGCTGGCACCTGCCACTGAAACCTGAGTCTGTGGCACTTATGGCCTAATCTTAGCATGGTTAAGGCCTTGTAGGGTGAGCAACTCATTCAGGGTTTTTTCAGGGTTGTCCCAGTTTCAAAATGGAAAGCGGTCCGTCCCAGGCAAGCCCAAAGTGTTGGTCATCCTCGGGCTTGATGTTCCTCCCCCGGCTTTGCTCTTTTTAGTGTTAGAAATAGTCAGAACAGTTCCTTTTCAGTCCACCACACCCCATGTCTGCCCTACTGTTTCTGTCCCAGGGTCATCTAGCTCCTCCATGGCAGCCACTGTTATCTCTCTACTCATCTAATTTTCTGTGAGCTCCTACTTGGAGCTCCCGACCACTTCTAAATCCATTTCGTCCTGCACAGAATCAGAAGAAAAATAGGGAGGTGAGCTTGCCATTTCAGGTCCTAAGCATTTATTTCCAAGGGAGTTTGAAAATATTCCCACTCTGTTTTCTCCTTAGATGATACACGTTTCCCTAGATGATAAACCACATGGCAAGGTTTCCATGACGGAAGTCAGATTTAGATTGGGACAAAATTACTTAATGTTTGTCAATATTATGCTTCTATATAAATACGCCTTTCCGCTCCTCTTTTCTTTCCTTGGGATATTTGCTGTAGAGTTCTGTTGTTGTTGCTCTGATAAAATAAAAAAGACAAATGTATAATAATCCTTAGATTACCTGTTTCATAAGGAACACTTTTTGAGAAGGGAGGCCTTTATAATAGTGCTTTTTAAATGACAAAACAAAAACTACACACTTTGCTGACGTATGACCATCCATACCTCTTTGAAAATGTTTTACTGTGGTCAGGCCCAGAGTTCAGGTGTCATCAGAAGTAATATAAGAGGTCCAGGTAAACCATTGCAAAAGAGAGGAAAGGTGTACTTAGTAATACCTTGCCCTTATATGTCATTTTTCCCATTGTAAAGAGTGTCCACATCTCTCGTCACAAGTCAGTAATAACTAATATTTACATAAAAACATTAGCCAGTTTACATGTATACTAACTCATCTAATATCCTCACAAACCTCTGTGTTACATATGAACAAAATAAGGCACATGGAAGGGAAGTGACCTGCCCAAAGACACAATTAGGAGTTGGCCAAACCATGATTTAAAAAGAGGTGATAAAGGCCGCCTGGGTGGCACAGTCAGTTAAGCCTCTGCCTTTGGTTCAGGTAATGATCCCAGGGTCCTGGGATCAAGTACCACATTTGGGAGGGGATGTCCCTGCTTAGTGGGGAGTCTGCTTTTCCCTCTACCCTTGCCCCCTGTTTGTGACCTCTCTCTCTCTCTCATGCACACACTCTCTCTCTCAAATAAATAAGTTAAATCTTTTAAAAAAGAAAAAAAAAGGTGCTATAGTGGTTGAATGGTGGCTTCCAAAATATATATATCCATACCCTAACACCCAGAAGCTATGAATATGACCTTATTTGAAAAAAAAAAGGGGGGGGGAGTTTGCAGAGGTACTTAAACTAAGGATCTTGAGATGAGGGGTGGTGGGTGAGGGGGTGGGCTAAATGAGTGAAGGGCATTAAGGAGGGCACTTGTGATGAGCACTGGGTGTTGTATGTAAGTGATGAATTGCTAGATTCTACTCCTGAAACTAATATTACGCTATATGTTAACTAACTAGAATTTAAATAAAAACTTGAAACATAAAAAAAAACATTATAAAAAAACCCAACTCTAATAGACAGTATAGCATTGAAAAAAGCAATAAAAATATACCAATAAAATAATATTATAAAATAGCAATAAAAATAATATAACAATATAAATAATATTACCCATATATGTGATATTGATGAATGCTTTGAAAACCATAATTATTTCTTATACTATGATTTTTTAATTTGTTTACTATCTTATTATTAAAAGATGATTTTCCATTTAGTGGAAAGAAAGATCTATATAGTTATATATAAAAGTAAATAAAAAGTATTTCTTTAAAGGAAAAAAAAAAAAGATGAAAAATGCCCTAGAAATTAGGTCCCAAGTTATTTAGTATAGAGCTAAATACTTGAAATAAGTTCACCGCTCTGATCATTTTTAAATGTTCCACTTTACTTTGGTTATGGATTTCAAATAAAAGATTTTCATAACACCACACACACACACACACTCACACATACACACACATACCTCTTGAGATGAGAATATCTGGATTATGCAGTGGGCCTTAATTCCAATGACAAGTGTCCTTTCAAGCAACACACAGAAGAGAGACAGAGAAGAGGAGGAGGCAATGGGACCATGGAGGCAGAAGTTGCATGATAGAGCCACAGCCCAGGACTGTCTGAAGTCACCAGACACTGGGAGAGGCAAGGAAGAAAACTTCCCTAGAGTCTTCAGAGGGAGATGATCCTGCCGACACTTTGATTTCAGACTTCTGGTCTCCAGAACTGTGAGAAAATACATTTCTGTTGTAAATCACCCAGTTTATGGTAGTTCTTGGGACAGTCCTAGGACACTAATATAGGTGGTCTGACTCTACAGTCTGTGTTCCCAATCCCTGAGCTGTACTGAATCTCAAATGGGCCGTCCCTAGCATTCGAAACTTCTATTACTCTTGCCCAGGATATTTGCTTTTCCATATTTGCTTGACCACCCATTCATATCATACTGTAGTATAAACTTGGTGGTAAATCACATGACCACATATGTGTAGGCTGATTAGATTCTTTTTTTATTGTGTAGCCTACATACAATTTTGAATAAAAATTGAACTTATCAAAGTGGTTCTTATATCCTCAAAGAAGGTAATATTTTCCCACAATGGGGAATGTGAAATCCACTAACGAAAACACAGGCATGAGATGGACAGATAGACCTTTGCACGCACAAACACCTACAGGTATCTAGACATATATCCTCTCTCAATCACAAATTAACCTTTGTTAATTCATTAGGTAAATATTGTTCCCTTGTTGCTCCTCTATGCAGCATGTTTTTGACTTAATGAAATTAACCTTTTGTTTATTAGTTACTTGTATGTCTTTCCTGTAAATGCTCTTTGCTTATTTCTTTGTTAGGAATTTAATAATTTTCTCAAAGATATAACCTGCATACTTATTACTTACTTTTGCTTTATTTTATTGTTAATATCCAGAAGTTTTAAAAGTAATGTAGCCAAACCTACTGAGATTTTTCTCTAGTTTTTTTCAGAGTGATTTCCAGAAATTTCAATATTTAGTTATTTAATGCATGTGAGACTTATCCAAGCAAATGGAGATTGGTCAAAACAAACGAATTCTGTTCCAAATATGCAAGTGACTTTCCTAACATCATTTACTGAATACACACATACCTTGGAGATAGTGAGAGTTTGGTTCCAGATCACTGCAATAAAGTGAGTATCGCGATAAAGAAAGTCAAATAATTTTTTTTATTTTCCAGTGCATATAAAAATTATGTCTATAATATACTGTAATCTATTAAATGTGCAATAGCATTGTGTCTAAAAAATAATGTACATATATTAATTTAAAAATGTGTTATTGCAAAAAAATGCTGACCATCATCTGAGACTTCAGCGAGTCATAATGAAAAAGTTTGAAATATGGGAGAATTATCAAAATGTAAAACAGAGATATGAAGTGAGCAAATGCTATTGGAAAAATGGCACCAATAGACTTGTTCGACACAGGGTTGCCACAGACTTTCAATCAGTAGAAAACACGCCATCTGTGAAGCACAATAAAATGATGTATGCCTATACTTCTTTCCCAATATCTGTGCTGAATACTAGGGTTAGATAATTTAGGAAGTCTTGGGTCAGTGTTAACTCTTACATTATTTGTGTGGAACCCAATTCTCTACCTTGTCAATTCTCTCTCCTTTCACTCTTCACCCCAAAACCTTCCAGGTTCTCTACTGGATCTTGGAGGCTTAAGGTATCTCCACAAGCCAGAGGGATGTTCTATATGTCTGTGTTGTCTTTCCCCTCTCAGCTTCTCTTAATGTTTTTTGTATGCCCTTTATTTAGCTATACTACCCATAGTAGAAAAATTAACAAAGAGAAATAATTTGTATAATTTTTAGGAGCTCTCACTGGCTATGAAAAATAGAACTGATAAATAGCTATAGAAACTATCCTCTCATAGGAAATGTTCAGCAAACTTAATAGAGGACAAAATCAGGTAGAGAGCCTATTTGCTTTTCCTGGTTTTAATTTAAGAATGGATTAAATTAATCAATTTAATACCTAAATGTCTCTGTAGTCATTATGTGAATCTACTGTAAGTTGGTATAATTAATGCAGTCATCTTTAGGAAATATGCTTTGGTGATATGCAGGCATGCAAATTGAATTAGAACTACTATGAAAAGATTAAAAGAGAAGTTGTTAAATGGATATGCATGAAGTGAGGCCTCCCTGTGGTTTTTTCCTCTCCCTCCCCTTCCATTCCCTCCCCTCCATTCCCCTTCCCTTCATTTCTTGTCTCCCATACTGTTTTTCTTTTCTTTTTCTCTTCTGTTTTCATTGGAAACAAAGAATTTAATCAATCATAATCCTTGGTTCGTGATACACCATCATCATTAATCTGTGCAATTCCCTTTTTTTGTTTTCTTTTCCCTTCCTCCTCCTTTGTGTTTTTGTTTTTGTTGTCTTTATTTCCACTCCCCACTGCCATTTCTTTCATTCCATAGTCACCTGCTCTCATGCATTTAATATGTGTTTTTGGAGAAATATATATATATTTATGAATGTATGTGGTTTTAATTTATTTAAAAAATGGTATTCTGCTACAGATATGCTTATGGTTATTTTTCACCTCAATGTGTGGCTCTGGGCCCTGCTGTATGCTATAGGCATATGTAGATCATTGTTTTGTCCACTCCAGAGCCCATAGGCAATTCTACCACACTTCCCATCTCTCTCCTGGAGATGAACACCTAGGTTTCCCATAAGCTCCTGGTCCCCAGACAAAGCTGCACCCAAACCTCCAGGATCAACCTGTAGAAGAGGCTTCCAGAAGAGAGGTTTGCTGGGGCATAAGTGCTGCTAGATTGTTGTCCAGATTGGTAAGCTTGTATTTCTTAGTATTTTGGCACGACTCACATTAATTTGAAAACCTGGTTTTGTGCCAACTTTCAGGGCAGGTTAAATTTTATAGCAGTGAGAAAAGTCAAGAAATCTAATGTTTAAGGCACTTAAATATACAATGTTCTTTTAGACTATTTAACTGAAAAACAGCAGTTTTCAGAACTAGTACATGCAGTATTTAGTTTTATCCATATTTATTGACGTGGGTCAGATTTTAGGAAAAACTTTTATTTAATTTTTAAAAGATTTTATTTATTTATTTGACAGAGAGAGAGAGCACAAACAGGGGGAGCAGCAGAAAGAGGGAGAACCAGGCTCCCCACTGAGCAAGGACCCACCCCCCCATGCAGGACTTGACCCCAGGACCCTGGCATCATGACCTGAGCCGAAGGCAGACACTTAACGACTGAGCCACCCAGGCGCCCCAAGGAAAAACATTTTAAATGAATTTTATTTCATCACATTTTAAGAGGGATTACATAATGTATGATTTGTAGAATAACTCAAAATTTTATGATTGTGTTACATTTTACATTTACAAATGTCCTAAGATAAATTAAGTTTCCCCAGAGAAAACAACAAGAGCTGTCATTTATTAAATACCTCCTATGTGTCAGAGAAATAAGCATTCTTTTATTATTCTTCACACAATCACTGTATAGGAGTCATTATTTTGCTCATTTTACAGGTACAAAAATTAATATTTGGAAAGGTGAAATAATTTCCCACAAGATTGCATAGCTGGTATATAAAGGAGCAAGGATTCAGTTCAGGGAATACATTAACTATGAAGTCTTAGTCTTCACCAGGGACTTCCAAAGCATAAAGATAGTTTGGCTTAGTGGTTAAGAACAGAGTCTCTAAAGCTAAATGTCCAAGTATGAATCCCAGTGTTGCCTCTTAAGAACTCCAAAACCTTGAGCAAGTCACTCAAACTCTCTAGGTCTCAGTTTCCTTGTCTGTAAAACAGAGACGATGACAATAATAACACCTACCCCCTAGAGTCGTTTTGATTTGTAAAAGACTAAAATACATTTAAAGCTTAACACAGCTTCTGGAACATAGTAAGCAGTCAGTTAATTACAACCTGTTCTTTTTCCAAAGAGGACTGCTTTTGTTCAGACACTTGTTTCTATCAGAGCCCTGTTCACCCAGGAGAAGCTGAGGGCATGCCGGCTTTGGGCGTGGGTCCTGGTCAGTCTGAGCAATCCACATAATGACATGACCTTTGCTGGTGACTGGTTCTGGAATGCTCTAATGTGCAATTATGGACAATGAGACTCAAGATTTTAGGGGTGGTAGAGGTAGAGTGGGACATAGATTCTGGGGAAGCTCTCTGCTTGCTCTTCTGGAAAAAACCACCTCTGTGAACACTCAACAGAACACTGAAAATTAGTGGCACCCATCCTTCAACCATGAGGAGAACCTCCCTTCGAAGCCAGCCAGGGTCATGATAGGGCACAACCTGATCACTGAGGACATCCTGAAGCCACTGGATGAACCCAAGCATAACCCAGCTCTAGATCCCAACCTATTGTTTAGACCAGCACGAGTTGAATTTTTGGTGGGATGGATTGCTGAAAGTTGTATTCAGGTGTCTGTAAATAGACCATGAATAAATATCATCTTTTCTAGCTCTGAGATTTTAGTGATTAGGGGAATGAACTACTTCATTTTTCTGGGTTTAGTGAGGGAGAATTCAGTTGCCACAGGAAAATCAGGTTAAGTTGGAATGACAGATGTTAAGATTTCCTAGGAAAGTTTGAATATATGATAAAGATTCTTGGAAACAGAAGAAGGATTACACCAGAGGGCATTGTGAAAACAGCTGAAAACGGGTTAAAAAGATAAGCATCTGTGATCAAAATTTTTTAAAAATAAAGGAACTGAGTCAGAAAGGATTGTGGGAAAACAGGTAATCCAAGAGGCTTATAACTTGGATGGTGATTATGGATCTGATGGGAACAAGCAACATGGAGCTAGGAGGCAGACAAGAAGCACATGAGTGGAATTAATCAACCTCTCTATTACAATCAGAAACTTGTAGAATGACTCTGCAAATGAATACTTTAATCATAACCTTAACTATGAACCAAAATTGCATATAATTTAAACTATCATATTTATTTAACATTAAATAAACATTTGCTGAATACTGCGTATTGTGAATACAAAGTTGCATAAAAATTGTTCTTCATAAAAAGTATAATTTTAGCACAGCATGTATCAAATAAAGGTACATGATCTCACAAAACTGGTGAACAAAATTCACAACATAAATGGAAGAGTGTTCCTGGGGGTTTCAATAAAGCCAGACTCGAAACTCCAGAAGGAAGAAAGTGGTTTCCCTAGCTCATGTTCAAAGTTGCACTCAATGATACACTCTTCTCTCTAGGCACATAACAAGAAATACAGATTTATTTAATGGATGTGGTGGGATATGTACAAAACAAAGACTTATTTCTTCTCTTCTCAAAATAAGAGTGATAATTGATTACCTATGTCTTAAAATCCTCTTGTAAAGAACAACATATGCTCTTCTTTCCTCAACTTTCAAAGATAGATGATCATAAACAGAACTTAACAATGTTATACAGTCTGATAAAAATTAGTAGAAATAGATAAAGTCTCCTGTGTCAATTAAAAAAAAATCCTCAAATATTATTATAAAAATGTGAAGAGTAAACCCCATGCAGGAATACCTGCAGATAATAAACATTAAAAATATTCAGCTCCACTGGTAAACAAAGAAATGTAGATTAAAATAACATGATAAGATTTTTTTTTTTTTTGGAGGGAGGACATCCAGTGTGGTAGCACATGTATATTCACATCCTACTCTCTATGTATAATTTGATAAAATATTTCTGGAGTGTAATACACTCCAGGGCAAACAATACTAACGGTGCTTCAAGTTTTTGTTGTTTTTTTTTTTGCTTCAAGTTTCTATATCACATTTATGACACCATCTCACATCCATCCAATAAAGGAAGAGTAATCATTATTTTCATTTTACAGATGTTAAGAAACTGAGAGAAAGTTTAACTAGACTTGTCAAAACTACACAGCTAGTTGTGCTAGTTTGCTTTACCTTAATAAAGAATAGGATACCCTGAATTTGGGAGCTTAGAATTTAAACTTGCTTCGCATATCATGCTGTAGTATATGATCATATTGTACTATAATTATGAATGGTTATTAAGACATTTAGAACATACTATAGCTATTTTGACCAATAATTTAGGAGCTTTCACTAAGCAACAAATTGATTTAATGAACTTACCATATTCACAATTTTGTTGAAATCTGGAAGTTTCGGGAAATATCTAGAAGATATCAAAAGTATGTAAAATCTTCATTGATGAACTAAACACAAAATAAGGTTTCAACCAATATATATAGTAATTAATTTATTAAGCCAGGACTCAAGGAATTGAGGCAATTGGTCTATTATACAGAAAACTCTCAGCTATTTGGAAGAAAGAAAGAAAGAAAGAAAGAAAGAAAGAAAGAAAGAAAGAAAGAAAGCTCTCAACTATTTGAGATCAGTTATGTAGGACAAAATGATCTACAAATACAACCCCACTGGCATTACAAAGAACAATTAATATCAATATTCTCATTCTATCAATTACTCAAAGACTTCTAACAAATACGATTCTAAAATTTTCCTCCTTAGAGAAAAGAAAACAAAAAAAACTGGTAGGCTTTAGACAATAGAATTCAAATAGACACAATTATAGCTTCCATTCACATATCAGGTTCAATAGTGCATTTTATCCTAAAACAGTTCCATGATAGATGTGGGGGGAAAAGTCTTTACAGAGTAGTGTTTAAGACTGAGGATTCTTTAATGAGGCAGGTTTTGATTTAATCCCAGATTCTGCCACTTTCTATTTGTATAAACTTGGGCAAATTGTGGGAATAATAGCAGTATCTACCCCAAATGATCATCAGAGAATTGAATGAGATTGTACATGTAAAAAGCACACTGCTGTGTCTGTCACATGGTAAAGAGCTATTACATATTAGCTATTAAAGCTGTTTTTTTTTTTAAGATTTTATTTATTTATTTGACAGAGAGATAGAGAGCACAAGTAAGCAGAGCAGCAGGCAGAGGGAGAGAGAGAAGCAGGCTCCCCGCCGAGCAGGGAGCCCGATGCTGGGCTCGATCCCAGGACCCTGGGATCACAACCCGAGCCAAAGGCAGCCGCCCAATCGACTGAGCCACCCAGGCGCCCCTTAAAGCTGTTCTTGATGCCTTTCCTCTTTGTCAGTGACTATGATCCACAAAGATAGAGCACAAAATCAAGCTTAATTAAATGCAGGATTGAATATGCCTTCCTGTACAAAGCATCTCTCACAACAGGTCTCTCTTAAATAGGATAGTAAAGTCCCTAAGCAATGTCTCAGGGACTTTAGGAGATCTGTCTGTAGTTGATTTGAAAGTTGCCACAATTTTTAATTTAATATCTCACTTTAACTTGGTTTTCTTCCAAGTCTTCCTTGTGCTTTGTCTGATAATTCGTTCCCACAGAGACTGTATAATTACTGTAAATCACTTACTGTATTTTGGTGTACATCAATGTTTTGTTCACATCATCTTATTCCTCTTAAAAATGGCATCTAGTATGGTCACACTGCCCCTACTAACTCTTCATTTTGCCAAAAATCATAGAGAAGCAAAATAATAGCAAATAACTCCTAAAGGATTACATGTCAACAAACAGGGATGATTAAGGATTGATGTTGATCTATGTTCTCTGGGTTTAACTGTGTATTTTCCAAAGAGTAAAACTCATAACCAAGAGTGTCTTTCTCTGGCATGTTATCAGTTTATCTTGTAAAAATAGCTGTCTTGTTTTGATAAGCTTTTAAATACAGTTGACCCTTGAATAACATGGATTTGAACTGCATGGATCCATTTACGTGTGGATTTTTTTACAAGATTATAAATTTTCTCTTCCTTATGATTTTCTTTCTTTTTTTTTTTTTAAAGATTTTATTTATTTATTTGACAGAGAGAGAGCGATCACAAGTAGGCAGAGAGGCAGACAGAGAGAGAGGAGGACGCAGGCTCCCTGTTGAGCAGAGAGCCTAATGCAGGGCTTGATCCCAGGACCCCGAGACCATGACCTGAGCCAAAGGCAGAGGCTTGAACCCACTGAGCCACTCCGGCGCCCCTCCTTATGATTTTCTTAATAACATTTTCCTTTCTCTATCTTATATGTGAAATCTGTGTTGATCGACTATTTATGTGATCAGTAGGGCTTCCTGTCAATAGTAGGCTATTAGTGGTTAAGTTTTTGGAGTCAAAAATTATATATGAATTTTCAACTATGCAGGGGTTGGAATCCCTAACTTCTGTGTTGTTCAAGGGTTAACTCAGCATCTCTTACTGTTTTTATCACCTTTAGAGTTTTTAAATAGTCTCAAGTTGACCCTGTTATTATCTCACGCTTTATGAACACATTTATTTATGCCACTAGTTTCAGTTCTGATCTTGGAGTATGACACAAAAATATATCATGATAAGAACAAAAATGAATGTTAACTTCAATCACACACAGAAATGTATTCCATAGTCTCTATTTTGACCTGAACTAGCTGGATATTTTTGTCTCTTCTACCAAAGGAATCTTATTTCACTATAGCTTAAATTTAGGTCACCTTGAAAAAATGTATATGATTATAGATTATAATACTAATTCATGATAAATGACCAGGGATTCACAGAAAAGAATATATAAATGATGAGATTCAAGTTCTTATGAGAGAAGATTTAAAAATTATCGTCATGTTAAAAACACCAACTTAGGCTATATGAACATGTATGAAATAAAAATTATTTATTCAAAAATTTCTTTGAATTTCTTTAAAGTTTTCCTGAATTTCTTCCTGATTTTATGATTCCTAATCAAATGCATGAGACAACATGAAAAAAATTACACATGAGTTGCTGTGAAGTATTATCTATGGATGGGGTGGGGGGAAAATGATATCTTTCTCCTTTTTTAACCTCTCCAATCATCACTTCTGAGTCTTGGAATATAGCATTTCAATTTCAGATCTGTTAGCATTTGACTTAACAATCAGTAATTCTCAGATTCCCTATTCATCATCTTGGAAGTAGGGATGACTCAGAGCTAGGTTGGAACACTGCCTCCTCTCACTGGAAACACCCGCAGGCATACTCTTGTTTCATTATTGCTTAGGAGTTGGCCCAAGGAATACAGCAAGTTAATTTTTTATATGTTTCCACGAATATATGACAGTGGATTGAAGCAAAAACTAGTTTCTGCACTGAAAATACCCAACCGAACACTCCTTAAAGATATTTTGTAATGCTATGGTCATTGGCCTGGAGATGAGCTAAAGCTATGTATTGTCTTTCCCTTGTCTCTGGGTTGGCAAAGCATATGCCCAGGTCCAGTCTGAATCAAAGGTGACAGGGTTGGTGTTGCCCCAACCTGCAGGACAGGTAGAAGTTGGACTTGCCCAACAAGAAGGAAGACAGTGAGTGGCCTGCCTTTCAACTTTTCCTCATGTTGTTCGTCAGCATGCAACTTCAACTAGCCAGAGATTAAAAGAAAATTATCATCAGTGGAAACATAAGGATATGCCCAAGTTCATGATGCAAGGTGCTAATTTGTCTCATTTGCCAAAAGACATTTAAATGGTACTAGATCTGCTTTGCTGAAATATTTGGGCATATTTTAAACTTACTCCACATGCTTTTTTTCCTTACCTAAGCTAATTAACTCAGTCTAACTGGGCTCCATGTTGCTTGCTCACCCATACTTCTCCAAGACAACACAATTTTCCTAATATATAGAACAACCTTTTTAAATCTGGATTGAAATCATAGGGTTTGGCTCAAGTGCTGTCACTGATTTATCATGCACAACATTTTCAGATGGGTAGAGTCTGAGAGGTTCACCTGGGCGTGTCCATTCCCTTGGTGTTGGATTTCTGTAATATTTTTCTCCTGGTACTTGTCTATTTTGGAAGTGCTGAAGGTTGCATTTTCTCATGTAGAAGATTTTCCTAAGCTCCCTTTTGGCCTACTTCATTCCTTGGCCTCACTTCACATGTTCTCATTTTTTAAACTTGTTATTCTCTGCGGACAAGGTTTTTGACATCCCTCTTCCCTTTCACAATCAAAACGTTATGCATTCTGGAATTGCATTATGGAATACCATAATCTGCTCACGTTCCTTACTTTTGCAATGAGAGTTCCATGGATGGACCAAGGACATCATATAACTATTTTTTTTTCCTTTCAAGTAATGGCAAGCCTCATTTTCCTCATACCTCAAGAGAATATTTTTTAGATTCCATCTCTTTACTCTCTTTTTAAAAATATTCTCATTGCCATTATGTTTATTGTGAAACAATAAATGTCAAACCCTAGCTATAAAGTCATAGCTATAAAAATAGCGTTTTCAATAACTAAAAAAAGATGGAATAGATCCCTCCTGCCCAGAATTATTTGAATAAATTCTATAACATTCTGCTTTACCTGGTCTATGCAATTCACAAGAATATGTTCACAATGTTAACGTTAAATGATTTCTTGATTATTCTGGAATTTACCTGGCAAAAGATAGGCCAAAGGGTAGGAGGAAATATGAAGCATTGTGGCAAATGTTACTTTATTACATATCTGCATATATAAAATATGAAACATGGCATCTTATTTTTAAGCAAATTTAAAAGCATATCAAGTATCTGGCAAGCCACTCCAGGATCTCACTCATTATTGAACTGCTCTAATAAAATCTCATCTTTCAACTAGAAAGAAGACTCAGAAGGTTCTTAGTAGCCTCTATTATTAGCCTATGCTAATTCTTCAATTAGCACCAAGGATATAAAGGACAAAATCTGGAGGCTTTTTCATGCTTTTTAACAAATACATTTGGTGCTATACGGAAGTACACAGCTTGCTGGAAACAATGCTCAGCTGGCAGTGATGAATCATTAATGATTAATTTAGGAAGCCCAGCTTAACCACGTGGAAGTAGCTTCAGGATAATGGTAGTAAGTGGTGGGCATCCAGGTGATAGGGTTTCTTTGCATCCCTAAGTTTCTGAGATGGTGAAGGAAGCTGAGGAAGGAGGGCTTGGAGGAACCCCTTACTGCATGTTTTCTGGAGAGACTGGCATGCTACATACCTTAAGGAGTCCAATGGAAGAAGGAGTAGTTTTGATCTAAGCTGTATATTCACGGTAAATAAGATATTGTTATTTTGCTCCTTTCCTTCATGATCTTTTCCTTTAATTCTCCTTTCCAGCTGGCCAAATGATCACATTCCCATTCCCAGTGGTAAAATACCTGTGAAATTAGAAGATGGATGATGTGGTGATTGAACCTGGAGTCAGACTGCTCAGTAACAGAATCCTGGCGTCCTCACCCGGTAGGAGGCCTTGAAGGGCGGTTCAAGTTCTGAGGGAGGTGTCCTAGGGCAAGCACCTGGCCTTTTCCTCATCTTCGCTGTCAGTCATCATCCCGCCTCGCTACACTCACCTGATTTCTTGATCTCGATTTGAGAAACCTGGCTCTGTAGATGCCTCATAGTGATTTTCTAAGGTAGGAGCCACTTAGCTGGTGATTTTGTAGTTAGCTGATTTGAGAGAACGGAAGTGCATGTATTTCAAACACATTTATTGAAGATCCACTGGATGCGGGGCGATGAGAATTCAGCGGAAACCCGACGGACAAAAATCTCGCTCTCCTTGAGCTTACATTCTGGTGGAATTAAAAGTAGTTTCTCAACATCTGCGCTGTGCCCATTATCAGCTCTGCCTGAAGCCTGGGCCACGGCAAGCTGGCCTCGACTCTCGGCGGACACGATTTGAAAGAATATAAATTGCAGAGCTGAGAATGAGGCGGGGGTGGGGATGAGCGGTTCACTTGAGGTGGCGTCTATTAGCGTCAATACGGCGGAGTCAGGGGACCCATCCAGAGCCTGAAAAGTTCATGCCAAACAAACTCTGGGTTTGCAACCCCCCGTCTTTCTCCTCCCCTCCGACAGCCACGGCCACTGCCCTGGGAAAGCCGTCCCAAGGGTAGCCTGGGGGAGGCAGGGGGCTTGGAGAAAGTGGACTCGGATTCGCTCCCCTCATCTCCCCCTCCCGACTATGGGCTTTGCCCTGGAGCGCTTCGCCGAAGCCGTGGACCCGGATTTCAAGTGCAAGCTGTGCGGCCAGGTGCTGGAGGAGCCCCTGTGCACGCCGTGCGGGCACGTCTTCTGCGCCAGCTGCCTGCTGCCCTGGGTGGCGCGGCGGCGCCGGTGCCCGCTGCAGTGCCAGCCCCTGGCGCCGGGCAAACTGTACCGGGTGCTGCCTCTGCGCAGCCTCATCCAGAAGCTGCGCATCCAGTGCGAGTACCGCGCCCGCGGCTGCGGCCGCTCGGTCCGGCTCCACGAGCTGGCGGCGCACGTCGAGCGCTGCGCCTTCCGCCCTGCCTGCCGCCGCCGGCGGGACTGCGTTTCGGGACCCGGCGGCCGCCGCCGCGTGGACGTGCCCGCGCGGGGGGGCTGCGGAACGGCGCCGGGGCCCGGCCAGGGCGGGGGCGCGCGCGGGGGGCCGCCGGGCGTCCGCGACGGGAGCGGGCGGGGGCCGGGGCCGCTAGTCCTCGCCTGGAGTCGGCGCGAGAAGGCGCTGCTGGCGCAGCTCTGGGCGCTGCAGGGCGAGGCGCAGCTCACGGCCCGCAGGTACCGGGAGAAGTTCGCCCAGTACATGGCTCACGTCCGCAACTTCGCTAGAGACCTGGGCGGCGGCCACGGCCGGGTAAGCGCAGAGGGGTCGGGCACCTGGGGAACGGTTGGGGTGGAAAGAGGACCGCTTCTTTCCGGTACTTCGGGATTCCTTTCGAGGTGACTTTCTTCCTTACCGTGAGGTGGGAGGCGTCCACCCGCCCTGCATATACAACAAACGCTATTAGCACCTTTCGGGGGTATTAGTATTGCATTTGAGAAGGATTGTCCCCTTTCCACTTGTATTAGGATTGGAACGAATTAAATTCAATTCCAACTTTTCGAATGGAGAAAGAATTAAGAAAACTTATTTTCCAACCCCGACCCTTGCTCCGCATCTTTCACTCTCCTGCGATAACCGTCTGCCATTTTTTGGGTACCTTTGACCTGTGCCTAAAGCCAATCAGAAAAGGAAAGCCAGGGAGTGAGGACTTCCCCGACCCTGCCTCCCCTCTGCCGCTGCCCCAGCATCCCTGGGGCCTCGTCAGTCACACACCTTTAGCTCTGAATGACTTAGTTTTCCCTGCCAAACTACCCATATCGGCCACCCCCTACTCAATGCAGAGACTATCAGGGAAGTGAAAAACCAGGAAAACCTGGAGTTGAGAGATGAACAGATAGGATTTCTTAGACTTGCGGAGTTTTCATTACCCTGACCTTCCCTAAAGAATCCTTTGCTGCCTCGGGATCTCGTCGTTGGTGGAGTGTATGTGCGTGTGCTGTGTCGGGGGGTGGCTTGGGGAACCAAATCTGAGAGCAGCCACATCCATCTGCGGTCAGACTAGCCCTGTGAGCCCCTGGGCAGCGACTGTTTCCCTTCTTTGTCGAAGCTGCTGGCCCGGAACTGTGCTGGTGGACTGCCCGCTTTCAGACGGAATAAACAAGCCTCTTTGCAGCACCCCGTGTGAAGAGGCTTGTTTATAAAGCTGTTACTTCTCTTCTGGAGGACTTCTGCGCAGTGTTTGACATTGTTGGTCGCTGCCATGGTGAGCAGGGATTTAGCAGAACTTGCACTCCATTCAAGGAGCTGTTTTCATTCTTCAGCGTCCTGGGGAGGAGCAACACAGGATGATTCCTGTTTGGGACTGCTTTGCACTGCCTCCAACCCAGGCATAGAGTTTGGAAGCTTTTATTTCCTTGAACCTAAAAAAAATGACAACTGAAGTGTGAGGGGCCAAAATGTTTCTACTTTGCTAAAGAGTAGTTTCTAGTTTGCTTACTAAAAGGCTGGAAGCTATCCCTGATTCTTTCTGTATCCTATTTAGAACCAGGTAAATTTACAAAATCGGAGGACCCAGAGAGAAGCGCAGAAATGCGGTCTGTATTACCAAGTCATGTTTCAAGGTTGTAGGGAAGTCATGGTTGATGGAAAGGAGCAGAAACTGGAATTATATGAGGGAAGTCCATGCACAAGTCAAGCTATGATTCTCAGAAGTGAGGAACAACTGTCCGCGTTTTGTAGATGGTCAGAAGGCTTCTCCCTGCTCCTACTACCAGTAGGGGCTGCTGCGTGCACTGCTTGGGAAAAGCTCCTGGGAAGAGGTGGTGATGATGTTTATGGAATTTTACCATGAATTGCCAAACGTAATTTCCTAGCACAGTTGATAATACCCATAGCCATAAATAAACCTTACCTAGTCCGGCACTATTTCATTTTGTATTTAAATTGGTCTTTATTAATAAACAGGTGTAGATATAATTCCCATTTGTTTTACTTTTATCTGGCTGCCAGAAGAAGAAATACACACTATTTTACTTAACACAAATCCTCTCTTTTTAAAATTCTGTGGGAATTATGCAAAACCAAAATAAGAATACTATTGAAATTAGGATTACTGTAATTTAGATCCTGCATTATAATAGCAATCCAAATATTACTGTGGAAAGAATTTTATCAATAACTCACTGAATTATTGAATTATTGAATTATTCTTCAATCTCTCAAGACTTTCTGAAGTGAAGTTTTTATATAAAATAATTCTGAGATTCTTTGTTTTACTCTACTGTAAAAAAAAAAAAAATAAGGATACCTGTAGGTCTACCAGAAATCTGTTTTAAATTACAATGAAGCCAGAATTAGATGCTGCAATAGGATAAAAGATAGATTTGATGTGTGAAAATATAAAATCCTTTAGACATTTAAAAAAAAATTTTAATTTATTTGACATTGAGAGATCACAAGTAGGCAGAAAGACAGGCAGAGAAAGAGGGGGAAGCAGGCTCCCTGATGAGCGGAGAGACAGATGTGGGGCTTGATTCCAGGACCCTGAGATCATGACCTGAGCTGAAGGCAGAGGCTTTAACCCACTGAGCACCCAGGCGCCGCCCTTTAGACATTTTTGAAAATAGTTTTTCTCACAAACACCTTTTTAAAGTATATATTTTTAAAGTAAAATTAGGAAGAAATTAACATTCTCTCAAATTCAACCATCCTTAATTTTAAGGTTTTCTTCTTTTTAAATGTTAATTTATTGACAGTTTTTTAAAAAAAAGATTGTGGTAGCATTTATTTTTTCTTTTCTTTTTTGCCGTTTTCTTTTTCTTTCCTTTCCTTTTCTTTCTTACCTAGTTATTTTATCCTTTTTCTTCTAGGATAGAGAACATAAACCATTCACCATCGTGTTAGAAAGAGAAAATGACACGTTGGGATTCAATATTATAGGAGGCCGACCAAATCAGGTAACCTACCTTGTTCATGCCTAACTCACTCTTTGCTTATAAAATAATAGAAGGCCACTTCCATTTGTAGATTTTTGAATGAGGAAAACAAGCGATTTCATCTTTAAAATTATGCTTATGATCAAATATCAGATACCTTAATCAAATATTCCAGTATATAACTACATTTTTTTGACAAAATGAAACAAAAAACCCAACAACTAACAAACTTGTTCCTCTTTGCTACTTTAGGAAAAAAGGAGAGTATGTTTCATAAATTATTTACATTGGATAGCCCCATTGATAAGCTTCTTAAACCTATTTCACAATAATATGTATAGACCAGGCAGATTATAATGCATGTTGATTGATGGAATGAGCAGTTAAAATAAGTTAAAATAAGGGATCATTGTTTTCACAGTTATATAAGAAATGCCATGTTAAAGAAAGATAGTTGATTTGAAATATTGTTGGCTCCCCAATCAAATCTTCTATTTAATTGAATGAATAATATTGTCTACATTGATATCAATTGTTTTCAAAATACATGAGTTATAAACTTAAACCAGACCCTGTAATTGCAAAGTTCTTTTATATCCTTCAAATACTACATCAACTTAATATTTACCATAACTAGAAAAAGGTGGTGAAGTTTTTTTTAAAAAAAGAAAAAGCACGTTCTTTAATTTTCTTAGTAAACCGCCATGAAATTCTTCCATTCTGCTTTGCAGATGTGGTCCAAGGAAACTGTCTTAGAGTTGTTGGCCATATGCTATGTTTAGGTCAGGATGGCAATGACGTATTTCCCCTCTACTGTTTAGTATTTTGAAAACCTAACAACTAATGACTACTGTGCTTCTGTTCCTAGAACAGTCCCCATTTATTATGAAAAGATAGAAGTCTTTTCATCATATCTTTTTTGTTTTCTTTTCCTCTAAGGAATGTTTTTATTAAATGCCACTTAGGTGTTTGACATTTAAATGACACTGAACATTTTTAAGAGGCTCTTCTAATTCATGTTAAGGAAGGCTGATTAAGGAGAAATGATTTTATTTAAACTGCCATGAAGTAAAATGACATTTAAAATTATTATTATAGTATGTTAGGCATTTTACCTAGATAAGTTTTGCAACATAATTGCTTTCCTGTAACTGGCTAAAGTGTCCTATTTATATTATATTGGTTATATGGTTGAGGTTTAACTAATCATTAGGCTCATTACACCTGGAAATGTGTAACGGTTATTCTTAAAAGGGTTCTCTTGCAGTTAGTGTCGATCTTTTGGGATTTTACACTTGAGCAAACTCCTAGTCTCCCCTGTGAATACAGTCAGAGCTTTATTTCCAGATCTGTCACATCATGAGGCTAAATTGTATTTTCAAAACTATGGCCACATCTCAAACCAAATATATAGTGAGGCTGGATATCCTTTTTGTTTTCTTGTAACCCTTATTAATTGCTACATCTCTTGAGAAGTAAGATGTTTAATAAATAATACTTTGAAGCCAGTCTATATCAACTTGTACATACCCTTTTCTCATAGTTTTATATGTATACTCAAAAACATGAAGTAAATGGATAATCTTGTCAGAGATGCTGGACTCATTCATTAAAGCTGCCATCTTGATTAATGACTATTTGGTCTTAAGTAAGTTAAAATTCAGTGCCAAATCCCCAGCTAAGAGAGAGAGTTGCATGTTTCAGGAGGATTGGCAATGTTACATTTATTAAATTGCCCTCTATCCAACTAAAATTTTGTCTACATTTTCTTACTGCTAATGATTATATTTTTTATAGAATAATAAGGAAGAAGCATTAGCGGAAGGAATTTATGTTTCAAAAATTTTGGAAAATGGACCTGCCGACAGAGCAGATGGCCTGGAGATTCATGACAAAATCATTGAGGTAAGACAATAATAAAACACCAACATAAGCCATGGAAGAAATATTTGGACATTTTAAATTTCCAAATTTACTGTTTTACCTTGGTGTGGTACTATTAGAATATGCATCTAACTAGAATATATCTGTCTAGAGTATATATCTAATCTATATCAATTATTACATCTTGAGATAAAAGAATACATCACCTGAAGTTTCCAAATGTGTTATAAATGACTCTCCCCATAAACATGAAGGTAGTTTTGTGATTATTAATGGATTAATTTTGTATTACATTTCAAAAGATGATAAATCTCTGCTAAAGAACATTCTTTTTTTTTTTTTTTTTGCTAAAGAACATTCTTGATGAGGAAATATTACTGTCATTGAACTTGTGGATTAGTATGTTACATGGAGAATTTGGAATTATTTATATAGTACCTTTTACCATTTCTTAGTTTAATATGGTTTTCATGTTCATGAATTTTTCCATGAGAAAAAAAATTTTTTTTTTCCTGTTGGCGGGAACTCTTCATTTTCTCTATTGTACATTGTAGCTATATTGTTTGGGAATTCACAAAGTAGATATATGTAAGTTAGTGAAATTCGGGCTGTGATAATGGAATTTTAGGTCACTGCCATTTATCACCAAAGTGCTTTTGAAATTTTAACTGGTTGAGATAGTGTTATTTGGTGTTACTGGAAATGATTAGATTACATTTAACAGTGGAATTATTTCCAGTGTAATACAGATGTAATACAGATGTGATACAATGTAATACAGTGTGATACAGGTAATACACAGTAAGTGTAAATAGGAGTTTGGAAGGTTTGTTGAATTCCACTCTTGGAAATATTCGGTTTATTCTAGATTATATTATCACTAGTGCTGTCTTTCTGAATACATAAAATAGCTGGATGGAGATTGTTTTCTTCTATTAAACTTTGAGTAAAATTTTGGATATTCATTCATCTTCTGTGCATTAAAAAAAAGTTGAATTTTGAGACACCTGGGTGGCTCAGACAGTTAAGCATCTGCCTTCAGCTCAGGTCATGATCCCCGAGTCCTGTGATCGAGTCCCTCATTGGGCTCCTTGCTCAGAGGGGAGCCTGCTTCTCCTTCTGCCTGCCACTCCTCCTGCTTGAGCTCGTTCTCTCTCTCTCTCTCTCTTCTCTCTGACAAATAAATAAAATCTTTAAAAAAATAAAAAATAAAAGAGTTGAATTTTGAATAATTTGACCTTGGATAAAAGTAAAGGATGCAGAAGAGCCAGTAGTATTTTTGTTTCAGAAAAAAAGCTCATAACATCTAGAAATTAGCTGACTATGGACTTTGGGGAAGGGAGAGAAGGTGACCTTTGGCTAAAAAACGGTTTTATCTGAAGAGGTCTCTTGTATTAAGATTTTCTCCTTCTAGTTGTGTAGCCAAGAAAGTACAGACGTACTTTCACTGATGCTATCCAGTTTGTCTTGACAATCTGCCCAGTGGAAATATTTACATGCTGCAGTTTGTATAGTCAGACATTTTCTATTTCTACTTGTGTTTGTGCAATATGATTTAAAGGGCAACATAATTTAAACCACAAAAAAATTAGCCTCATTACTTTCTGCCTTATCACTAAAGCATTCTGATCTTTCCAGTTAAATGGAAAATGAATGCCTACATTTGATACTCTTAGAAAGGCAAATAGAACTGAATACATATATTCAGTTAGCACACACACATACACACACAGAAACATGTAATGGGGATTTTAAAAAACAGTTTATCCTAGCTGGGCAACAATGTTATGTATGCTTCATTACTGTTGCATTAAAGAGGAAGAAGAATTTGTTTTTTATATTATGGTATAGCACTTTTATTAAAAATGCATTTTTTAATGTGAAGAGATAATATGACAAAAACTGTGGTTGATAAATCAAGTGCATCTAGACAGCTAGTTAATACTGTTACAAATATATGTCAAAATAACCTTATTTAAATCATATAGAGAGCAAAGATCAACCATGTAAAACTAAATTAAAATTTATAATTAGCTGCAGTATTATTATTTCACCTTGACTTGTATATACTATCAGTTAATGATAAGCTTGAGATTTGCCTCAATGATAGAAATTTATCAGTAAATCTTTTATGCCAGGGTACATTGGAATAGGCATATTTTTGTTACACTTCTCTAATGGATTCATGTGAACACATTTACAGTGGAAGATGAGTTGGATGATATACATATTTGTGGAATGTCTGTTAAATAGCATGAGATATTTAAAAGAATATTATTAGAAATCTCATATTCAGTTGTTCAGTGATATCATCAGCTTTTAAAGTGAATAGATATTTGTGTGACTATATATATATATATATACACATATATACATACACATGCGGGTAGGTTGCTTGTTCTTGTTCATACATATGTATAAAAGATCCTATATGTAACAATTAATTTAGAAATATTTGATTCCTGTCAATTATTTTAGTTCATCCACCATTATGATATCAGTCAACTTTACACATTTTTTAGTAATGGGAAACTAATATGAAATATAGGATTAATTTAAAATGTGCAGAGGGGTGCCTGAGTGGCTCAGTGGGTTAAAGCTCTGCCTTTGGCTCAGGTCATGATCTCAGGGTCCTGGGATCGAGCCCTGCATTGAGCTCTCTGCTCAGCGGGGAGCCTGCTTCCCCCTCTCACCCTGCCTGGTTCTCCCTCTCTCTCTGCCTGTCTCTCTGCCAACTTGTGATCTCTCTCTCTGTCAAATAAATAAATAAAATCTTTAAAAATAAAATAAAATAAAATGTGCAGGGACAAAATAGATTTTAAAAGAGTAATTTATTTTCCATTTTTTTGTGCTCAGTGATTTGTTTATTGAACTAATTTAATGTGATTTTTTCCCAATTTTTGAATTTGAAATGGCTATGCTGGTTTATATCTGGTACAACAAATAAATTTGTTAGCAGTATAAATTACAGAGTAATTTATATATTATGAAACTATCCAATGAGCTAATTGCCATAGTCTGACACATTACTAAATGCTACGAGTTCTATGATATGTGACTGGAAAAAAGAAGAGAAACTTAGTTCTTTTTTTTTTCACTTATGGTCAAGATATACTAAAAATATTTTGTCTAATTGCTAAAAGCACACATTACAACAGGTTTATGAATTGTTTTTATAAAATTACAAAATTTTCTTAAATCGTTCATTTGGAGAAAGTAGATATGTTAAAGGTCTGGTTCTGTTGATAATTAAAGAGATTTTATGAATTCCAATAAAAATTAGATATATTTACCAAAGTTTAACAAAACCCAAGAACTCTAAAAGTATTATTTTTAAAATAGTCTGCATTCCACTGAAGCTGATCAAATTCAAGAATCTTAAAAGAAAAAAATCATAGTTGTAGTGTAGTGTCGTAGTTTTCACATAATACAAAGAAAATTCATTTTCAGAATTAGTCTGCTTGAGCAAAATTGTGTTTCGTAGTTTCTAGATGTTTGCACATCCATATTTGTTAAAATATTTTTGGTGTACATTCAGAAAAGAAATCCATTGTGTTATTCGAGTTACAGTATTAGGTGTTCGGAGTATCCCTGGAGACCAAAAAGGCAGAAGGCATTGTTAAAGGCATTTTGAAACATGGCACAAGTTCACACAGACCAGGAATTGACCAGAGTATACATCCAAATAAAAGCATCTTTTGCATGCTGTTTTACATCCTTTCAAGACTCAAAGGAACCACAGAAGAGTCTTGATACCATCAGAAGCTTGGGCATAATTCTGGAAGAGGGCAGTAGCATTACTGTGATTATCATCACGTTAGGATGCCTGTGGGGTATGTGGGCGCTGAGAATCAAAGTTCACTGCTGCTGCTGGCAGTTATTCCTCTATCATTATTCCTGTGATGCTGATAGCAGGCACCACAACCTACACCCCAGAGTGGGAAAGTGAATAGAAGGGTGGAGAGTCATTCGTGGCTCTTTGTTCCCACTCCCCTCCCCCCCCCCTTCCCCCCAGCTCCTAGCCAGTGCTAGGAGACAGGGAAGTTTACCCTTCTCCTAGTTTCTGGAGACCAGGGAGTACAAATGCAATGTCTCAACAAGAACTTTCTTCATCACCGTGCTGCTAAAGTAAAAATCTTTGATGGTTATCATGTTTATTTGCCTAAGTCTTTCCACAGCGTGTTTATAGGTGTTAACATAGGAAATGTAAATGCAGATCAGAGCTAAACATTTAAGAATGCTGTTGAATCGGATCTACAGTATGCTGCCCCTGGCGTGCTTGATGGCGCTGCAAGCCTTACTATCTCATAAAGCAGCTGTGCTAATTTGCGTACGCTTAGGAAGCTTTTACAAGTTTTGTAGGTCACTTGTAAATCTGGTGGGCAGTTAGGTTTTTGATAAATTTGAAGACGTCACTGAACTCTTCAATAACATATTATTATCATCCCACATTTTTAAAGTGTTTTTTAGCTATCCAAATAACATTGATTGATTATCTGAATTAGGAAAGAATTGAAAGCAATCGTGTTAGTGTAACTAATTGTAATTGTAAAGCAATCATGTTAGTATAAGTGAAACATTTGTAATCATGATTAAATGCCACTTACAATTGACTGCAGTTTTAATATGATATAGTTATTATATAATTGTGTATTTTAACGTATCTTTAAAAGTATGGTGGTGCAGTGGGAAGAGCGTGAACCTGGAATCAAGGAGATCCGGCTGGAATTCCTGTTTTGCCTCTTTAAACATGTGTGGCCTCCAGCAAGCCTGTTGTACCTCAGTTTCTAGGCCATTTATGTTTACTGTGTACAGAAAGTGCCTGACACAAGGCAGATTCTTAGAACCTACTATTATGAACCTGACGTATTTCTCAGCTTATGCAAGTAGTTTATTCTCCAGAACCCAGAGACAATGGGGGCAGGGCTGTTTTCCTGTCTTGGGGAATTTAAGTCATTTTCCCCAACTTTTAGTCATTCCCATTTCTATAGATACCAGCATTTAGATGAGTAAATGTTGGAAGTTTGAACTCCTATATTTTCACATATTTATAAGGACCCTTGGATGCAAGAAGGCCTGTGGGGAAGACTTTGTAACTATGCACTTATGATTTAATCATTCACCAAATATTTATTGATTGACTAACACATACCAGGCAGCATCTCTGTATTATGCAAATAAAGAGCAATAAGAACCATTCTCTGCTCGCAAGTAGCTTGTGATGTACAGGTCCCATTTTCTGCCTGTACGAGGCAAAGCAGGCTTTCATGGGAAGCTGTTACTTCAGTTGTTTCAAACTTAAACGGACATCACGAGCATTATCTTAGTGGAATGACACTGTGAGTTTATCTTAGTTTTCCTGTTCTCCCTGGAGTAGTTCAATTCATTTTAAGAAATCATGATGTCAGGTTAGTAAAGTAATAGAATCTGAATGTAAGTGAGCATTGTGGTTTCAGGCAGGGGCGTGGGCTTTGAACTGGGGTCTTGGCCTTGAACTGATGCTAGGTTATCTAGCAAAGATTTTTCAAACTTTCATATTCTCAGTTTCTTTCCTGTAACTAGGAGAGTAAAAATAGCCGGTCCCTTAGATCTTCAATCTAGATTATCATAGCGTTTTTGCCTTTCTACTGAATTTCCATTATTAATAAGTATTTTATTTTAACTTACCAGGAAAAGGCTGGAAATGTCTTTATACTATCAAGTTTTAATGTGTTAAGCATTTTATCTATTTTAAATTTGTAAGATATGAAATTGAGTTTGATATTCTTTTTCTTTTGAGTGCTAAGCTTCTGAGTGAGGAAATAGGACCACCACACATGACTGCAGTTTGCATCCTGCACGTGGGGTCCCTGTCAGAAAGTCTGGTGGTGGTTCCCATTCTCCTCATTCTGTACTATAGAAAACCTCATCAGAGCACCTATAACATTATTTTTTTAATTAAGGTAAATCACATACATACAATGTTATATTAGTTTCAGGTGTACAACATAATGATTCAATATTTGTGTATTTATGACCACCATAGTAAATCTAGTTGACATCATCACCATATATGGCTACAGAATTTTTTTCTCTTATGATGAGAACTTTTGAGATCTGGTCTCTTAGCAGCTTTCAGATATGCAATATGCTATTTTTATTTATTTTTTATTTTTTTTTAAATATTTTATTTATTTATTTATTAGGAAAGAGAGAGAGTGAGAGAGAGCAGGTCAGAGTGAGAAGCGGACTCCCCATGGAGCCAGGAGCCCGATGTGGGACTCGATCCCGGGACTCCGGGATCATGACCTGAGCCGAAGGCAGTCGCTCAACCAACTGCGCCACCCAGGGGCCCAACAATATGCTATTTTTAACTATAGTTACCATGCAGTTCATTACATCCCTATGACTTATTTAATTTATAACTAGAAGTTTGTACCTTTTGACTCCCCTTGACCATTTGATCTGATCTCTGGCCACCACCAACATGTTCTCTGTATCTACGAGCTTGTTTGGTTTTGAAAACTATACAGTATATGTCTAGCTCTGTCTCAGTCATTTCACTTAGCACAGTGCCTTCAGCGTCCATCCATGTTGCTGCAAATGGCAAGATTTTTTTTCATGGCTAAATAATATTCCACTGTGTGTGTGTCTATGCATTATATACATGAGTATTACAATTTCATTATCCGTTCATCCATTGATGGAGACTTAGGTTGTTTTTATATCTTGGCTATTGTAAATAATGCTACAAAGAAGATGGGGGTGCATTTTTGTTCTGAGTTAGTATTTTTGTTTTCTTTAGATAAATACCCAGAAACAGAATAGCTGGATCATATAGTAGTTCTATTTTTAATTTTTTGAGAAACCTCCATGTGGTTTTCTATAGTATCTGTAGCACCAATTTACATTGCCACCTGCAGTGCACAAGGGTTCCCCTTTCTCAACAATTTCAGCAGCCTGTGTTATCTCTTATCTTTTTGATAATAGCCATTCTAACAAGTGCGAGATGAGATCTCATTGTAGTTTGGATTTGCATTTCCCTGGTGATTAGTGATTTTGAGTATCTTTTCATGTACCTGTTGGTCATTGTATGTTTTTGGAAAATCCAAAAGGCCTATTCTAATCTTCTCCCCATTTTTAATCCAATTGTTTATTTGTTGTTGTTACTGAGTTGTATGAGTTCTTTATATATTTTGGATATTAACTCCTTACAGATATATGATTTGCCAATATTTTCTCCCATTCCATAGGTTGCCTTTTCATTTTGTTGATGGTTTCTTCTGCTGTGCAGAAGAAGCTTGTTGGTTTGCTGTATTTCCACTTGTTTATTTTTGCTTTTGTTGCCATTGCTTTTGCTATCAAATCCAAAAAATTGTCAAGAACAAACTCATGAAAATTACTATCTGTGTTTTCTTCTAGGAGTATTATGGTTTCAGATCTTATATTCAAGCTTTTAATCCATTCTCAGTTAATTTTTAGGTATGGTATTTAAAAAGTGGTCCAATTTCATTCTTTTGCATGCAGCTGTCCAGTTTTCCCAACACCATTTATTGAAGAGACTTTTTATCCCCATTAAATATCTTGGACCTTTTCTCTTAAATTGACCATTGTATGCATCACTTTATTTCTCTATTCTGTTCCATTGCTCTATTGATCTACTTGTCTATTGATCTATTTGTCTGTTGATCCCTTTGTTTGTTTTTATGTCCATACCATACTGTTTTGATTATTATAGCTTTGTAATAGAGTTTGAAATCAGGGAGTGTGATGCTTCTAGCTTTTTTCCTGTTCTCTAGGTTGCTTTGGCTGTTTAGGGTCTTTTGTCATTCCATACAAATTTTAGGAGTGATTTTTGTATTTCTGTGAAAAATGCCATTGGAATTTTGATAAAGATTGCAATTAATCTGCAGATTGCTTTCTCTAGTGTGGACATTTTAACAATATTCTTCCAATTCACGGACACAGAATATCTTTCATTTATTTGTACCTTCAATTTTTTTATTAATGTTTTGTAGTTTTCAGTGTAGGGGTCTTCTGCTTCCTTGGTTAAGTTTATCCCTAGGTATTTTATTCTTTTTGATTCAATTATAAGTGGGATTATTTTCTTAATTTCTTTTTCTCACAGTTTGTTATTAGTATATAGAAACACAACAGATTTCTCTATATTGATTTAGTATCTTACAACTTTATTGCATTTATTTATTAATTCTAACAGTTTTTTGGTGGAGTCTTAAGGTTTTTCTATATATAATATGCCATCTGCAAATAGTGACAGTTGTATTTCCTTCTTTATAATTTGGATGACTTTATTTCTTTTTCTTGACTAATTGCTCTAGATAGGACTTCCAATGCTAAAATAAAAGTTGAATAAAAGTGGCAAAATGGGTATTCTGTCTTGTTCCTGAGTGTAGAGAAAGAGCTTTCAGTTTTCACCATTGAGTGTGATATAAGCTGTGGGTTGTCATATATGACCTTTATTTGTTGAATGTTTTCTCTGTACCCACATCGTTGGGTTTTTATCATAAAGGGATATTGAATTTTATCAAATGCTTTTTCTGCATCTGTTGAGATGATCTTGATATTTAACCTTCATTTTATAAGTGTGGTATATATATCACATTGTTTGATTTGTGGATATTGAACTATCTTTGCATTCCTAGAATAAATCCCATTTCATCATGGTGTTTGATTCATTTTTGTATTGTTGTATTCAGTTTGCTAAATTTTATTAAGGATTTTTTGCATCTATTTTCATCAGATATATTGGCCTGTAATTTTTGTCTGTGTGTGGTGTCCTTGTTTGGTTTTGGTATCAGGATAATGCTGGCTATGTAAAATGAATTTGAAAGTGCTTCCTAGTCTTCTGTTTTTTGGCAGAGTTTAAGAAGGCTTGGTATTCTTATCTGAATGTTTGGTAGAATTTAATGAAACTGTGTCCTGGGCTTTTGTTTGTTGGCAGGCTTTTGATTACTGATTCAATCTCCTTACTAGTAATTGGTTTATTCATTTATTCCTTTTTTTCATGATTCAGTCTTGGAAGCTTGTATGTTTTTAGGAATTTATCCATTTCTTTTAGGTTATCCAATTCGTTGGCATATAATTATCAATAGTAGTCTCATAATCTTTTGTATATCTTTTATGTCTTTTGTAAAGTCTCCTCTTTCCAATTGTATTTACTTGAGTCCTCCCTCTTTTTTTTCTTGGTGAGTCTATCAAAGGTTTGTCAATTTTGTTTATCTTTTCAAAGAGTCAACTCTTGGTTTCATTAATCTTTTCTACTGTCTTTTTAGTTTCTATTTCATCTATTTCTGCTCTGATCTTTGTTATTTCCTTTCTTCTACTAACTTTAGGCTTTGTTCTTCTTTTTCTAGTTCTTAGAGATATAAAGTTGTTTTGAGACTTTTCTTGTTTCTTGAGGTAGACATTTATTCTATGAACTTCCATCGTAGAACTGCTTTTGCTGCATGTCATAAGTTTTGTTATGGTGTATTTACTTTTTCATTTATCTCAATGTATTTTTTGATTTCTCCATTGACACACTGGTTGTTCAGTAGCAAGCTACTTAATCTCTATGTATTTTTGAATTTTCCAGCTTTTTTTCTTATAATTGATTTCTGGTTTTATACAATTTTGGTTAGAAGGATGCTTGATGAATTCAATCTTATTAATTTTTTTAAGACTTGTTTTGTGACGTAATACTGATCTAGCCTAGAGAATGTTTCATGTGCAGTTGAGAAAAATTTGTATTGTTGCTTTTGGATGGAACATTCTATATGTATATATTAAGTCCGTCTTGTCTAATATGTCATTTTAGGCCATTGTTCTCTTACTGATTTACTGTCTGAATGATGTATCCATTGCTGTTAGTGAGGTATTACAGTCCCCTATTATTAATGTATGGCTGTCAATTTCTCTTTTTAGGTCTGTTAATATTTGCTTTATATATTTAATATTTAGATGCTCCTTTGGGTGCATAAATATTTATAAATGTTATATGTTCTGTTTGGATTAACCCTTTTATCATTATGTAAAACCCTTCTTATTTCAGTCTTTTAAAGTCCATTTTCTCTGGGTATAGCTACATCAGGTTTTTAGTTTGGGTTTGGCTTGGTTTCCATTTGCAAGGAATATCTTTTCTATTCCCTCACTTTCAGTCTGTGTGTGTTCTTACATGTGAAGTGACTCTCTTATAGGCAACATTTCAACAGGTCTTGTTTTATTTTG
>CM052807.1:56345708-56455754 GCA_028533885.1 Nasua narica
CATTCTTTTGCATGTGGCTGTCCAGTTTTCCCAACACCATTTGTTGAAGAGACTGTCTTTTTTCCATTGAATATTCTTTCCTGCTTTGTCGAAGATTAGTTGACCATAGAGTTGAGGTTCCATTTCTGGGCTCTCTATTCTGCATTCTTTGTCTTTTGATTGGAGAATTTATTTATGCTTAAAGTAATTATAGATAGGTCTATATTTATTGCCATTTTGTTCATTGTTTTCTGGCTGTTTTTGTAGTTTCTCTGTTCCTTTCTTCCTTGCTTTTTCTTCTGTGGTTTGATGACTTTCTTTAGTGGCATGCTTATTATCTTTTGTGTGTCTTCTATAAGCTTTTGCTTTGTTGTTACCATGAACCTTATATATAGCAACTTATATTTGTAACAGTCTATTTCAAGTTGATAATATTTTAAGTTTAAATGCATTATAGGGGCGCCTGGGCAGCTCAGTCAGTTAAGGGACTGCCTTCAGCTCAGTCATGATCCCAGGGATCTCCTGGGATGAAGCCCTACATCAGGCTCCCTGCTCAATGGAGAGCCTGCTTCTTCCCCCTCTCCCTCTGCCTGCTGCTCTGCTGTGGTACTACAAGTGTAAATCTTCTTGGCCACTGGAACAGGTGATGTAGAGGTCTTCTCTGCTGGCAGTTGCAAAAATCAGGCTCCAGGTGAGTGTATAAATTCTTTTCTGGAGGCTAATAGTGAGAGTCGTGAGCTGAAAGGAGAGTGCAAATATGGCGTTCCCCTGGCCTATATTCCCCGAGAGCACCTCCATAAGCTCTAGATGTGTGCCAAATCTCAACCTGTTCTAAGGCCAAAGCTCCAGGACAAGAAAAGCCTTTCTCAGAGAGACTGTGGGTATATTTCAGTCATCAGCTGTTTGTGCAGTGCCCTGGAAGTGGGAGTGGTAATCTGCCAAGAACTGCCTCGACCATTGTTACAGTCCCAAGGGACCCATGAACCAAAGCAGCTCTGGCCTCCAGAGCAGGACAATCAAGAGATGGCAGCCACAGAAACTGAGTCACAGACGTTAGAACCAGGGCACAGGTATATGTGGGAGCTTCCCTTCAGGAATGTGGCAGAGGGAGAGTGCAAAGCTGGCATCGTCTGGGGAAAAAAAAAAGAGAGAGAGACAGAGAAATATGATGCCTGCCAGCTTCAGGAAGGTAGAGGGCCAGGGTGGAAGATGACACCTGCCTGTTAGGGCATGAAAATGTCACACACACACCACCACCACCACCACCACCACCACCACCACCACCAATCCCCCAATAGAGAAAAATATGATGCCTGATGGCTTTAGTGAGGCAGAGGAGGAGCAAAAAGATGGAACTTATCAGCCTCTATCCCAGGCAGCAGCCCAGCCCACCCCTACCCCTCAGACCAACACATTAAAATTAGCAAAGAAATCTTTTACATGAAGCCTGGGCACTTTCCAAAGGGCTGCTTCTGTGTAGGGTCCTGGAGTGTGTGAGTCTGCACATGAGCCCTTTAAGATTCATTTCTGTTTGCCATAGTCTTGCAGGTCTCATGGGTGCAAGCCCCCTTGGTCTTCAAAAACAGATGTTTGGAGGGTTTGTCTCTCAGGTGCCAGTCTGAAAGGTTGGGGTATCCAGTGTAGGGTACAGACTCCTCACTTCTCAGGAGGAAACTTGAGTTTTGAGTTCTCTCCTGCTTACAGATTGTCAGTGCACTGGGATGGGAAGTAGGGATAACTATGAGATTGTTTTTCATCATTTCCTATCTGCTTCTATGTTCTTTTCCTCTCCTTTACCCAATGTGCTGGGGTCACTGCCAAATTTAGTTTTTTTCAGAGGAAATTATTCCATATATATCTGTAATTTCAATGTGTCCATGGGAGGAGATAAGTTTAGGATCTTTCTACATTGCCTTCCTGAACCAGGACTTCCCTGTAACATTATTGAGATTTATTTTTTATTTTTTAAAAAAAATTTTTTTAAAGATTTAATTTATTTATTTGACAGAGACATCATAGGTAGGCAGAGAGGAAGGCTAGAGAGAAGGGAAAACGGGCTCCCCGCCGAGCAGAGAGCCCAATGCAGGGCTTGATTCCAGGACCCTGAGATCAGGACCTTAGCCAAAGGCAGAGGTTTTAACCCACTGAGCCACCCAGGCGCCTTGAGATTTTTTTTTTTGAGATTTATTTTTTAAAATGAGATCTAGAATTGATTTTAACTAAAATTTCAAAAAAAAATTTCAAAATGGCTATACGTCACTGTCCTTTGCCCTCCTTTTCCCTTCAATAACCCTAGTCATCTGGCACCTTCTTTCTCATGGTCTTATTTCTTTGCAACATCTGTCTTTTGGAAAGCACGTCTTTAAATTCACTTATACCTACGTGTGTGTGTGTGTGTGTATATATATATATATATATATATATATATATATATAAAATTATATTAATTAAGTTCACACACACATATATATATATTAAAGATTTTATTTATTGTATTTGACAGAGAGATCACAAGCAGGCAGAGAGGCAGGTAGAGAGGGGGTGGGGGAAGCAGGCTCCCTGCCAAGCAGAGAGCCCATTTGGGGCTTGATCCTAGGATTCTGAGATCATGACCTGAGCTGAAGGCTGAGGCTTTAACCCACTGAGCCACCCAGGCCCACCCCCCCCAATAGATATTTGAATAATAAAAGTTTGCCTCACTGGGCGGGGTATCTGAACTTTACCTGGAGATAAAGCCTTAATGATTCTTAAGGTTTTGCCATTTTCATCTAGAGCACAGTAGCTTCTTGAGTGAATTTGCCCTTGACCCTGTCTCTACCATTCCCAGCTTAGCTTGCCTGCTACTGTTGGGATCGTCATTATTTTGCTCCTTTGTTTAAGGTCCTTCATTAGCATTCTGTTGGCAACAGGATAAAATCCAAATTTGTTAGGCAAAAATGGAACTGCAAAACCTTTTACTTTTGTTTTTTAGTTTTTGCTTTTAGATCCTCTACCTTAGTCACATGAAACTCCCCCTACCCGCTTCTTATTCCTTCTTTTCTTTTAACCTGGTGTTCTCACCCCACCCCCATGTCTTTTCTATAGCTGGCAAGTTTCCGACATCCTCAAAAATCCTCTACTTCCTAAAGCCCTTCAGAGTCCGTCCATCTGTGGATTATCTCTGTGGCCAGTGCATTTCTATACCTCTCACTTTCATAATATTTTTCATGTGCTCTGCTATGTATTCTCTTATTTTCTTCTCTCACAAATGAAAGGGTTTCTTTAAAAAGTGGTTTAGGATTTTCTTGAACTTAATACCTCCAGCACCCTTCCTGCTCTCACCATTGTGCCTGGCAAACTGCAGGCATTCTGTTAATTTTCTTTGAATAATGGAATAAATAAACGGATAGACCTTAAGCTGAGAGTTTCAGGTATTATAGTCTAGATGCAAGGGTTTTCCAGGTGCCAGGTGGGACATCCCTGAAGGCGATCCTTGTAACAGCCTATTTTTCTCTTTGCATCTTTATCACAAGGTCAATCAGAAGTTGAAAGACTTACTGCTACTTAAGTTTCAAAATTTCTAAGTGCTAGTGATAATGGAATGAAACAATTGTATTTCTCTCAGCTCTTTCTTCTTATAAATAAGGAAGGACCCAAGTCTACACCACAGACTTGCATTGGATCTGAAGTTGTGTGTTTGCCTTCACCCTGACACAGATTTTTCATTATTGAACTTGAAGAACACAGTAAAGCTGACTGTATTCACATGCCCGCCTGCAAAGCACATTTGCAGAAAATGGTGCTGGAGTGAACATGGAATTGAACAAAAACATGATTAACCACACAGGAACTGAAAGATGAAAGATGTTTTCAATGTTTCCCAGCCTTGTAAATGGTTTGGTGAAAGGATAGAAGCCTCCTAGAACACTGGAGAGTGGCTGGGGAGACTCTTTGAAGTTTTCATGGTGAGATCGGCTCGGAATAATTAACAGTAGCCCCAGCTGTGAGGCATTCTGTGGAAGCTTAAGGAACAATTTCTAAGCTTATGCTGGAACTTTTTGAGGCAAGTTTTAAAAGGTTGTGCTTTCATAGAATACATGCTGTTGTATTCCTAGTAGATTCTGCGTTGTTGTTGTTGTTGTTTTGCAGACATGAGACATATACATTATGATAGTTCTCTGTGTATAGAAATGCACCTGATATTTGTAGATTGATTTGGCGTGGTGGAAATTGGGAGAGGTTCATGAAAGGATACAAATGTCCATCTGTAAGATGACTAAGGTATGAGGATATAATCTAAAACATGATAACTATAGTTGATAACATTATGGTCGATAATTGATACTTGTTGAGAATAGAATTTAAGTGTCCTCACTAATATAACAAATAAGATGGAACAAGGGCTTTCCATATTTAGGTAGAATGCCTTGAACCAAGTGACAAGCAGAACTGACTGTGTCTTGCTTGGCAACCATTTTCGATGATTAACATAATGAAAAAATAATAACCAGTACATATCAATCACTCTTACAGGTGTTAACTCATCTCATTCCCACAAAACTCTCTGAGGTTGGTATTATAGCTACTAGTAGTGTCCCCATTTTACTGATTAGAAAACTGAGGCACAGGGATATGTAGTAATGTGCCAGTGTCACAGAGTAAGAGTTCTTGGGTCTGTGCCCTCAACCAGCTCCCGATACTACATATTAGTAAGAATTATATGGATGATTCAAGATAGATAATGTATGTAATAAGTCAGTTGAAGTTAGATTTTGATCATGTTAATGGAAGGCAATGTATGTTTGGCTAAGGAGTTTAGAGTATAGGCAATGAGTCAGTGATCATATCTGAGCAAGGGAATGACATTGGTAAAGCAATGATTAAAAAATTAATAAAAAATAGATTTCACTGGAATGTGTCAATAAATTGAAAGTGAAGTTACTTGAGGCGAGGAGACTAGTGGGTCGTCATTGCAGTTGCCCATATATCAGATAATGAGGGACTGTAGCAACTAAAATAGAAAACTGCCAGAAGGCAGTGACAACCTAGTTACTTTATTCATCATACTTGTGCTGTTTTCCGTTGTCTTCACTTTCCTACAGCATGTTTATCTTAATTCAAATATGGAGTTTAGTGCTTATTTTTAAGTAAATTTTTATAGGAGAGTGACATATCACAAGTTCTAGTGTAATGAATGATCAGAGTGAAGCCATCGATGTAGCCAGCATCCAGATCAATAAACAGATCATTATAAGCACCCCAGGATTCTCCAGTATTCCCCTCTTCCATCATTACTTTTCTCCAAGATTGTCTATTTTTGAGTTTTGTATATATATAATCATGCCATGCATATTCTTTAGAACATGGTTTCTTTTATTTAGCGTTGTGTTTGTTTTTTTTTTAATTTAACATTATGTTAATATAATTCGCTGATACTGTTGCATCTAACTGTAGTTTGTTCATTCTCATAGCTGTGTAACATTTCACTACATGAGTATACCACAATTTAGTTGTCACTTTTACTACCAGTGGAACTGCTAATTCTGGGTTATTACAGTAATAGTCTGCACGTTCTTGCATTTATCTTTTGGTGATAAATGCATGTGTTTCTGATACACACACACTTACCAGGAGTGCATTTTGAATTCTAGGATATGTTCATGCTCAACTTTAGTAATTACTGCCAAACAGATTTGTTAAAATGGTTGTAGCAATTTACATGCTTACTAACAATGTCATGGTTCCAATTACTCCACATACTTGCAAAGACTTGCTATTGTGTGTCTTTTTTAATTAAAGCCATCTAGTGAAGTGGTGTATGCACAATTCCTTGATGTCTAATGAAGTTAAACAAGTTTATATGTTTATTGTCCATTTCAGTATCCTTTTCTGTTCATGATGAATGCAAAAATCCTACCTTTCTCTATACCTTCAACACCTAGCACACTGCCTGACACGGAGTGGGTACTCAGTTGTTTGATGAATGGATTAATACATACAAGACTATAAGGATAAAGCAAGTCTAACATTGTGTTAAAACCCTATGCTTGACATAGACGAAGTGTCCAATAAATAAATACATACTAAATGGATGTAAATAGCTTTGCTAAGTTTCCTTTAAACATATATCTTTTCACAAAGCAATTATACTCTTCCTGTCTTACCCAGTTTTCTCTCAAGGAAAGTGATTGTGTTTCTTTTGACATTGTCACCCTTGATCATATTGGCATGCTCAATTTTTAATGTTACTCTTCTTGTAAGGCCAGTCTTACCTGTATATATCCTTTGACAGTTCTTTGTTATAGTGTCACAGAGATTAATATGATCCCTAAATAAATACTCGTGGCTTAGATACACTATGTTCCAAAGACTTTCACCTGACTGAATGTGTGGGTGTTATTTTTTTCAGAGGCATGATTCTTTCCAACAGATAAGAATGATCAAAGAAAAAGTCTGTTTTTCTTCTTACCTGAACTTTCACTTAGAAATTTCTTTTTATAACCCAGAACTTTATAATGCATTATCTCCTCTTAGAAATAATTTTTCTTTGGATCCAAATTAGAGCTCTAGTAATGTCAGATCCTACTGCTTCAGAATTAGGTCACTGAGGCATACTAAGGCAGCTGTAAGATAAAGGTAGATTCCCAGACATACATATGATAAAATAGAATGTTAGAGCCAAAAGAATTGGTTGGCTAAAAATTGTTATGCAAGGAAACAATTGAGAAATGATTTTCATATGAAAGTAAAAAAAAAATGCTGAATAGTCTAGCAGTATTTCACGTAAATATTTTATAATGTGAAATCATGAACTACCAAATAAATTATCTGACTGTAACTAATACATATATGTCCAATACAGAGATAATTCATAAAATATTTTTTAACAATACAGAAATCATATGCCATTGGCTCTTTATATTCATCATAATAATGACAACAATGATTATAAAGGCTAATAATAGCTCTAATATTTATGGAGTCTTTACTGTGTGCTGAACATTCTGCTGAGAGTTATATATAATAAGGATATTATTGCAATTAAAGGATGTCAGTGAATAACAACAACTTAAACTTGATAAGTTTCAATTTCACCATAACCAACTTTATTATGTCCCATGAGAAAATATAGGTCAGTTTATTTGGTCAGGAATAGTAACCGCAAAGTCACATTTAGTGTAGGCCAGTGTAGATTTTTTTTGGTTTTTTGTTTTTGTTTTTGTTTTTGTTTTTTGTGGAGGCTAGTGTAACTAGTGTAGTTAAGGGTTCTAAGTCTCTTTAAACCCTCAAGTAAAATTCAGATTAATTATACTATTAACCAAGTTTACTGCTTAACAAGGAATCAAGAATCAAGGAAATACGGTGATCACTATTCCTTAACAAGAATCAAGGAAATACGGTGATCACTATGTCTTTTCTTGTAGCATTTAGAGTTTATAATAGCTTTCACTGTTAAAAGATCCCAAAATGCAAAGAGGTACATGCACCCCAATATTTATAGCAGCAATGTCCACAATAGCCAAAATATGGAATGAGCCCAGATGTCCATTGACAGATGAGTGGATAAAAATGTGATATGTGATATGTGTGTGTATATATATGTATATGTATATGTGTGTATATATATATATGGAATATTACTTGGCCATCAAAAAAGAATGAAATCTTGCCATTTGCAACAACATGGATGGAACTAGAGGGTATTATGCCATTTGCAACAACATGGATGGAACTAGAGGGTATTATGCAAAGGGAAATAAGTTAGAGAAAGACAAATACCATATGACTTAACTTACGTGGAATTTAATAAGCAAAGCAGATGAACATATGGGAAGGAAAGGAAATAACATGAAAATAAAGAGGGAGACAAACCATAAGAGACTCTTAACTCTAGGAAACAAACTGAGGGTTGCTGGAGGGGAGGGAGGTGAGGGGATGGGGTAACTGGGTGACAGGCTTAAGGAGGCACTTGATAGAGTGAGCACTGGATGTTATATGCAACTGACAGATCACTAAACTCTACCTCTGAAACTAATAATACACTATATGTTAATTGAATTAAATAAAAAAAATTTTTAAAAGATCCTGAAACACTTAGTGAAGCAGGTTACAGGTAGTTGCTTCCTTAGCTCTGAATTTCCTGTCCTTTTTCTGTTTTAAGTTTGACACACATTAACCTGGCGTCCACTTTCTCCTTTATGTTCAGGGCATAACTGGTAAATCCTAGGATTCATAATGTCTTGGAAATGTCTAGCCTGCTAAAATAGAGGTCTTTAAGTGTAAGTTTTATAATACATACTTGACCGTTGGTTCAAAGGAAATTTTTAAATCCCATTGCAAGAACAACTTGAAGAAGAGAATTTTCTGCTTTGAGAGTATGGTTATCAAAATTGTAATATTCATATTTTTTCATATATAACTTTTTCACTAAAGAAATCTCCATCCCAATTTATATAGTCTTGACCACATTTTTTTTCTAAGAGACTTATGCTATACATGTCACTAATATTTGTGTCATTTTAGAGATTTAACTTTGGATTTTTGTCACTTACTTAACCAAGAGCAGTTGATAATCAAAATAAATTTTGATCTGTTAGGAAGATCAAAACTTAATGCACTCACTCGTCATCTTTACCATATTCAGATTAACTCTTGACATGGGGGTGACTATGTAATATAAAAAACTAAAAAGGATATATGAAATATTTTGTTTTACCAATAAAATTATGAACCTCAGACCTGTAGGAAACATGCCCTGTAGTCCTTTTACCACCTGGAAAAGAATTTGGTAGTAATATGCTTATTGTTTATTCTCTGGAGAAAAAGCCATATAGGAAAGAAAAAGAAGATGTTAATTTTTATAAATATATTTTCTTGTTCTTTGTGGATTTTTTTAAAGAAAATTATGTTGGGGGAGATTTTCCAGAAGGTTTATATGTATAAGATAATGAATTCTTCACCTTCATTTTTCATGTTCTGTGAGTTTTTAGGAGTGTGCACGTTAAGTTATAGGAGGTAAGGAAGTACATAAATCTTGTGATTTTCTGTAAGTATATGTATTTATGCATGTGTGTGTGTGTGTGTGTGTGTGTGTGTATTTCCTCTCTTTGCCAAGTCTGAAGTAATGTGCCAGCTCTTCGATACAAGGATCCTTTCTTATCCTTATTTTGGAAAGAGCTCTTGGGATACAAAGGAGTGCCTGGAGTTTATGAACCATAAGGAGTGTTTTATTTGGAGTGGAAATGAGCTAAAAAATAAAAATCAACATTTACTTTGTTGGGCTTCGAAAGGGTCATTTAGACACAGATGAGGACATCTTAAAATCACACATCAATTTCTTTATCAACAAGGACAATATTACAATTCTCTATTGGAAGTATTAGGAAACAATATGAGTATTAATTGCTTTAAGTTATTATTGGTATCTTTTGGATGGGAAGTGTTAAAATATACTTACAATCTTACAACATTCTTAAAAATGCAATGAAAGCATCATATTTCATATCTATTGATCATTTTCAGTAACTGGTGGACTTTTTAAAATTAATTTAAGAAATGTTTTAAATTATCTGTACATTTGTTGATAGGAAAGCTGTTGTGTAAAAAATGTCATTTAAAATTTCTTTTTCCCGGAGTGTCTGTCTCCCCAAGGTCCTGGGATCGAGACCACATCTGACTCCCTGCTCAGTGGGGAGCCTGCTTCTCCCTCTCTTGCTCCCCCTGCTTCTCTCTCTCTCTGTCAAATAAATAAGTAAAATCTTAAAAAAAAAAAAAATTCCTTTTTCTTTTGAAGGACTATTCTTTGAAATTCTGAAGGCCAAGTATAAAGGTGAACTTACATAGTGCTCAAAATGTAGCTCTGGCTTACCTTGTTCTTTGTGCATTGATTGGTACTTGTGGATGCTGCTGAAGGCTTACAGTCCCAGCTTTGCGCAGGTGATTTCTAAGACTTCTGATGCTTTTTTCAAAAGAAACTAAAGTCTGAAAATAGTTAACTCAATTTCATGCCAAAATGTTAAGATCTATTTCTATTTATTTCTATCTCTTCTTTCTGTGTCAAGCATTATTCATATACAATCTCTAAAGCATTGTTAGTTTTATAGATAAATGATGTCAATACATTATATGATAATGTTAAGGAATACAAACAATCTCTCAATTTAAAAACAAGATCCAGTATTTTATTCCCTGAGCAAATACATATAATTGGAGATGTTATGTCATTGTTAATAGTCCCAGGGGCCAGAGTTATCTTACTAGGGTACTTTACAAATAGTCACTTATTGAAGGAATTATCAGTATTCCTATTGTTCCGGGGTGGAGTGGGGGGGTTGGGATCATACAGTGTAGAAAGATTCCTGGATTCCAGATTAGGATTTAATTCTCAGAAGCCAGCCCACTAGTGGGATTGTTCTCAGTAGACTGTTTCAGATTCTATTGTTTTAGGAGAAAATCTGCTGTAGAATATAAGGGAAGGTGCTTATCTCTTGTTGTGGCCTATTTCTCTTTCTCTTTTTTTCAAAGCCTTTTGGATAGCTGTTTTCTCTAGTCTTGCCTACATTGTTTAAGAGGTGCTAATGTAATACTATTAGCATGAGAAGTGCTAATCACTTAAACAGGAAGATAGAATCTTAATCAGAAAACTATTATCCTGAAACTGCAACCCTAACAAAATTAAGAGACTCAGGAAGAAGGCCACCTGTAGATACTTTCTGCTGCTTGGATAATTGGGGGTGGTTTATGCAGCAGACACAGAAGCCTGGATGTGGGAAAATGCAGTTGAATGCAATGAGCTGTCTGAAGATCAATTTAGGCAGAGTAAAAGCCGCTTATTTCAGCCAAAATCCAAATACAAACATAGTTTTCAGGGGTATGGTTTTTAACAAGATCAGAAACCCATAACAATGACATGGTTCATTCACCTCTAGATGTTTTTCCCTCAGGGGCTTTTTATTAGTCCTTTTATATACCATCTTTCTTACTTTCTGACTCCTAAAAATAGGTAGGTATGTCTTAAGTCTAATTTAAAAGAAACTAGATTTGCATGTTTTTTCTATTTTCTTGCATATTACGGTACTCTAGACTAGAATAAACCTTTCACTGGGCACTGTACCAGTCAGCCTAATGGTGAGAGAAGCCCAATCTGGTGTTAATTCAGTCTTGCTTTATACTAGTACATGTTCCAATATCTTTGTGGGCTATAACTAGATTATACAGTTGTTAAGGGAACATAAACTCCCATATAGATTTTTAAGCATTTGTTTTGCCTGGACTAAAATGTGTTATCATATAGACATTATGGTATTGATGCAGTGTTTTTCTTCCACCTGTTTTTAGTGGTTTTTCTTTTTTTCTTTTTTTGTGAGCTAGTAATTATACAAGAAAGTTCTTGTTTGGGTGGGTGCATTTTTTTCCTAGTATTCTTAATTATTTTATGTCATTCTAAGGTGAGTATCTTTAAATATGCATAGATTGACATTCTCATGATATTTTGATGTGTTTTATATAAGAATAGTTGTCTGAAATCAAAACAATACTTTCTGTAACAGTGTACTTATTCTCTAAACCTCTTTTTAAAAAATACAAAAAAATACTCATTCCCTCATTTATTCAGTAAACATTTACCTAGCTTCTCCTCCAGGCCAGCTACTGTGGAAGGTGCCAGTTATACACCCAAGGATCTGTAATTATGGTAAAATGATAGAGACAGAAATTAAGCAGATAGAAAATTACAAATTGTAGCAAACATACGAAAGAAAAATTGTAGATGTTATTTGAGGAAATAATAGGGGTGAGGTGAAGGTGGTTTTTATTTGGAAGATCAGGGAAGTCGTCTTTGAAGAGTGTTATTTATAGCATAACTTGAAATATGAATAGTCAATAGTTAGGCAAAGATTTGGGGACAGAGCTTTTTAAACAGTGGGTGTGTGCAAGAGCTCTGAGGTGGAAAAGGTTCAGTATATTATAGGAATTGAAGGAAAGCTGGGTAGAAGAATGGCTCTCAGTGATGGCTGGAACGTTTTGAAGAAGCTGATTCGTGCATTATCTCACAAGCAGGATGACCGTCCATCTGGGTTGCCACGGGAAGCCTTGTTGATCTGACAAAATGATTCAGAATGCCCATCTACTATCAAGAGCCCCTCAGTTTGATGCTCAATTATATAGTCAGCCTACTTATATATTACTTTTTTTTTTATTCAAAGCAAATTGGAACCCATTAAAGTATTTAAGCAGTGAAGTAACAGGATCAAATTAGCATTTTAAGAAAATTCTTCTGGCTGTGAAGTTGTGGGATAGAGCTGAGGAATCTAGACAGAGATGGGAGATCAGCTAGTCCGCAGTGGGTGGGTCAGATGCCAGATGTCGGTGGTTTGGATTAGGGGTTTAGTAGTGAAGATGCAGAAAATATGTGGACTCAACATGTATTTCAAGGGCAGACTCAGGAGGCCCATTAACAATGTATCTAGCCGTAGCGCTGCCTTTCTTTATTTCAGTAGAGATTCATAAACGCATGCAATGCCCACACCAAAATTATATTTTAACTGACTTCTTGAGGACACGTAAGGGGCTCTCTTTTATCAGCATCCTGTCTCCTGACTGATCTGTAGCAAGCTTTTGGAAAGCGTTGCTGTCAGTAGTTGGTCTAGGAAAATAGTATAGGGCATTGGTTGGTTTCGAGCCAAGGCTCTGGAGTCAGAGGGCCCCGGGTTGGAATTTTAGCTCTGCCATCTGCTGGTAATAGTGTGGGAGAGTCACTGACCATCTCTGGATCCTCCTTCTAATATAAGCCGAATGACAGTGCCCACCTCATGGAGTTGTTATCAAGATTAAATAAGCTAATATTTAGAAAAAGCTTGAAGAATTTCCAGGCACATAGTAATCCTTGTTTTATGCAATTTTGCTAAATAATTAAAAATGGAGAGCTGTGTGCTTTATAATGTAATTTGATCAGAGGGTTAGTGGAATAATTTTTGTTCTAAATATCTTATATAGCCTGGCTATGTACGTTACTGCTTTATAACTAATAAGTCCCTTCAATATAAGTAATAAATGATTATCTGGCTCTGAAATTGACTAGAATCCTTGCTGGAATAAGATTAAAGAAAGGGTTACATTTTTGAAAGAAAAATGTTTGTAGGCTTAATTTCTTCAGGCTATTTAGAGCATGGGTTTCCCATCTCGGCATAAAATTAGATCTGTATTTACAGAATGTTAGAGTGGAAAGCTATTATAGATGGCTTTAAAAAAAGCACATTCTTTTGTGGTATAGGTGTAGAAATTAGGGCTTAGAAAAATTAAGTTACTTGGCTTTTGAGAGGAAAAAGTGTCTGAAAAGCTTTGAATGTTAAAGACAGAATTTTATAGCTAGTAAAATCTAACACTGTCCCTCTCTAGATAATTTTCAGCACTTTAAAAAGCTGTGAGATATATTTGTGAAATTAAAGAGGCTCATGGGAGATGTATGTGCTTTTCCAGGATGGAAAAACAGCCTTCAAATACAGCTAGTTGGAAACTCAATAGATGGTCTCCTTTCTGTGATATGGAGAATGAGGGCCCTGCTTCCCTGACCAAAATGTTTCCCTTTTTACCTCCTACATGGCTTGCATTTCCATCATTAATGTTGCATTTCAAATCTTGAGGATTTCTTTTTGTTGAGTAACCTCGTAGTAAAACAAAAATTGCTTACTGGGCCATCTGAATCTAAAACTGTATTATCTAAGGATTTCTAGGAAGAGTTTCTAAAATTATAGCATAGAAATCACTATGTTGGATTCTTGAGGAACTTGTTAAAAAAGCAGACTCCAAAGCCCAGCCCCAGATCCACTGAAATCATCTCTGAGATATAGACTTCTCAGGTATTTATTTTTCTCTATTTAGCCATCTTTAGAAGTTCTAGGTCTTTGTCATAAGCTCCTCAGGTTAGACTTCTATATGCCCAAAGTTGGAGAACCACTCATGCCAGTGGCTAATTCATGGAAATGAGTGAAAGGGTGCCATTGAGGGTGCAAAGGATGACCATTGGCTCCTTTATGGTGCTGTTTGAATGCCATCTAAGTATCACATTTATTATCACCAGTGGTGTTTAGAAAGTTTGTAATAAACTAAAACTATGCAGTCTTATTTCTACTCTTAGAATATTAAAGCAGGTGAAATTATTTCAGTTTAGGGGCGCCTGGGTGGCTCAGATAGTTAAGTGTCTGCCTTTGGCTCAGGTTATGAACTCCAGATCCTGGGATCGAGCCCCACCTTGGGCTCCCAGCTCAGTGGGGAATCTGTTTCTCCTTCGCCCTTTGCCTCTCCCCTGCTCATGCTGTCTCTCTCTGTATCTCTCTGTCTCAAATGAATAAGTAGAATCTTAAAAAAAAAAAAAAATTCAATTTAATTTGCTTTCTGGCCGATAGTTCAAAGACTGTGTGGCTGATGATCTTTGAGGTCTCAACTGATTTGCCTGCCATGATGATAACACAAATAGGGAATTATTTTAGCAGATACCTGATATATCCATTTGAAGTATGACTTGCACAGTTTTCACCTGAGGCAAAGACTATCTCGAGTTATCATTATACTTCTCAGCCTAATTTCTTTCTTTCCCATCATTCTCCCATGGTTCTCCCCTGTTCGAATACTCAGAGTCTGCAACTTTTTGATTGAGCAACCCTTTTTGAGCAAACCTTGATTCTGAACAAACTTCGTAAACAGCCTTCCTTTTTTAAAAAAACTTCTCACTGAATTTAACACCCGGCTCTCCTAAATCTGATGTTGCTGTGAGGATTTAATTAGATCACTTACATGAAAACATTCTGAGAACTGTATTATGTAAAAGTCAACTACTGTGACTGGTTAAGAACCTGAAAATTCTTGTTATTCTTTCTGTTTCCTGTTGCAGTCATTCCTTCTGTTTCCTTCTGCAGTCATTCCTTCCATCATTTCTGTCTCAGAACTATGGTCTCAATTATACTAGTTAACAAAAGTATCAAGGTGATACAGGCCTCATGAAATGAGTTTGGAAGTGTTCCTTTTTTGGGGGGGGAAATTGGAAAAAGATTGGTATTAATGTTTCTTTGTGTGTTTGGTAGAATTCACCAGTGAAACTCCTTTGTTTGTTGGGAGATTTTGATTACTGATGCAGTTTTCTTACAAGTAATAAGTCTTCATATTCTTTTTCTTCATGATTCAGTCTTGGAAAGTTGTATGTTTCTAGGAATTTATGTCTTCTAGGTTGTCAGACTTGATGTAGCAAATTCAATTATTTTAAATAAAATTTCATCTCTGGTACTAATCAGTAAGATCCATTTCCATGGGCTGAATTTGGTTTAATTAGGTGCCACCAATAATTTTTAATAAGAGAGAGCCTGTGTGCATACACAGGAGGAGTGGGGGAGGGGCAGAAAGAGAATCAAAGCAGGTTCCACGCCCAGTGCAGAACCCCACATGGGGCTCAGTCTCACCACCCTGAGATCATGACCTAAGTTGAAATCAAGAGTCTGATTGATGACTGAATGACTGAACCACCTAGGCACCCCAGTACTACTACTAATTTTTAATCATCCAGTATATGCAGTGTTTCCCCTATTACAGGAGAAGCAGTGAGAAATTAAATCGTAGTTCTTGGAATTGTAGCGATGTTCTAAAAGGAAACAAGAAGAAATACAAACAACTGTAATGCAAGTTACTATATAATCAGTACCGGTATTGATATAAAAAGTGCTGAGGGTGGGAGTTTTTACCAAAAAGAAGTATAAGATGCAGTTTAAGGGATTCACAGATGACTCCATAAGGACCTTGAAAGATGGCTGAGATTTCAGAAACTTGTCTCAGAAAGAGTTTGGCTTGAATACAAGGTAGAAATAATTTCTTAAGTATGTTAAATATTAAATAATTATTAAATTATTTAAATATTATTTAAATATTTAATAATTATTAAATTAAATATTAAGTTAAATATTTCTTAAGTATGTTAAGTAAGCCCCAAAATGTTGAGATTTGAAACCAGGAAAATTTTTTCATATATTTATTTGTCATTTTTTATTAAAAAATATATCATTAGATCAGAAAGCCTACATATTCAGAATATTGTGTTTATGTTCTATCTCCCATTGGATTTTTCTGTAGTGAGCAATAATTGAGTAATTATTCTGGGCCTGTTGCTCTCATCCACTCTATTTATAATTTATCTCAGAGCACAGAATAAGTATCTGTTTGTGTGTTCTTTTCTTTAGGAAATGTGGCATCTTCAAGCATTAAATTTTTAAAAACAGCACTGAGTCAACATGTTAAGTTTAAACTAATGCACTTTTATTGTTAAAAGGGAGTTGCTTGCCTTACTAACATTCATTGTAGTTGCTTTGCATAGAAGAGTCCTATTCATATAGAAATCTATATTTGTCTCAGAGAAAATCAACTCCTGAACACCATTCCCAAAACAAATAGGGTCATTTCAGTTTCTTCCCTGTGCTAGAATGATTCTTTCATTTTCCTTTCTTATTTATTTAAGGAAAACTTGTACTTCCAAAGCTAGTTTATATCACATGAGGGAGCACCTGGGTGGCTCAGTGGGTTAAAGCCTCTGCCTTCAGCTCAGGTCATGGTCTCAGGGTGCTGGGATCGAGCCCGCATCGGGCTCTCTGCTCAGCAGGGAGCCTGCTTCCCTCCTCTCTCTGCCTGCCTCTCTGCCTACTTGTGATCTCTTTCTCTCTCTCTCTGTCACATAAATAAATAAAATGTTAAAAAAAAAATAAAAAAAGAGCAGATGAGGCAAAAGTGTTACTGTGTCTCAACTTTCCATTTTGGCTCAAGTGGCTCCCAGAGTAGAGGTCACTGACTCAGATCAGAGCAGTTGACTTAATCAGATTTAAAGTCCATAGGGAGGTCCAAAAGCCTCTCAGATAGGGCTAGCTTCACGGGCGTGCACCTGTGCAGTCAGACAGGCCCTGGACTCAGAGGGCCCAGCGCTTCTTTCAATGGTTCTACCATCGCCATCTTGAGACATTTAATAATTTTTGATCAAGGAACACGTTTCCCCCACCCCGTCATATTTTGGGTCCAGCAGATTATGTAGCTAGTCGTGCTCTAAGACCTTTATTGTGGTGGTATCTCAAAACAGGAGGAAAGTACCAAACAAGTGCTGTCATTTTTCTTAAAATATTTTATTTATTGATTGATTGATATAGGGAGTGAGCAAGCAAGAGCAGGGAGAGGGCCAGAGGGAGAAGGAAAGAGAACATCTGAGGCAGACTCCTTGCTGAGCGTGGAGCCAGATGTGGGGCTCTATCTCACAACCCTGAGATCAGGACCTGAGCTGAAGCCAAGAGTCGGATGCTTAACCAACGGGGCCCCTCAGGCCCCCCTTAACATGAGGAAAAAATTAGCAAATTTTTGGAGTGCCAATCAGTTGGAACACCAGATTTTCCCTAGAACATTGTAATTCAAAGAAAAATTCGTTTGAAATAGTCAAGGAAGATCTAGATAGGTTTGGTTTTAAAAAATCACTTCAGCAAGTATTTCTGGCAGCCTGAAGGAGAACTATGCTTTGTATAAAACAAAGACCGTTTTCTCACACTTACTCCAAGATCCCTCTTCTCCTGTTTGTTTGCTTGCTTCTCTTCAGTGACACACGCAGACATCCCCATCCTAGGCATTCCTCACGTGTGCTGCCGGTGAGATAGACAGGGCCGTGTATTGAGCCCAGTCCCAGTTTGCTGAGTTCCTCTCTGTGCCCCCAGAACCCTTCTAAATCCCATCCATAACTTCAGTGAAGAAATAATGAAGGGAGACCCCAAGTTACTCACAAAAACTGCGCACAGAGCACCGGGTTCCCAGGTCAGATGGAAAAGGACTTGGACAAGTCAGGTAGCAAAGAGCTGAAACACTCCGTGAAAATGAATTCTTTCCCCAAATTGAAACTTTTGATAGGGGTGGTTTTTAGACACTGCCGTATCTTCCCATAGTTCAGTTTGTCTCTCTGTCCTCATGAACCTAATGAAAAGATTGAGTCAATTTTAGAAAAGCAGTCTTGGGGCTCCTGGGTAACTCAGTCATTAAGCATCTATCTTCAGCTCAGGTCATGATCCCGGGGTCCTGGGATCAAGTCCCACATCGGGCTCCCTGCTTAGCAGGGAAACCTGCTTCTCCTCTCCCCCACTCCCCCTGCTTGTGTTCCCTCTCTCGCTGTGTATCTGTCAAATAAATAAATAAAATCTTAAAAAAAGGTACAATAAAGTAGATGGGACCCATAGGCGAATCTCTTCTAAATTGAAAACATGTCAAAGGCTGAAGAACAGTAGTAGTGTTTCAGAGCAGACCTAATCACTGATGTTGGAAATGTTGAAGGTGGAAGGTTTGTTCTGAACTCTAAATCTGCATAGTTATAGGTGTGACACCCACTTCTGATACATGTCTTATGTTGAGGCACATTGGTTTCAGCATATTTTTAAAGGGCTAGAAAACTGCTTACAATATAAGAATCTGATCATCTGTTTGGAGTGTTATGTTCTTTCAATAGTGGTTGTTGGAAGTAGGAAGTGACTCCTCAAGGAAGACTCTGAAATAATTTGGATGTGTCTGCTGAAATAAAATAATATAGAATAAATTTACTTTTATAGTGAACCACCACTCATTTTCAGCAAACGTATATCACATGTAAAGGTTGAATTATGTTCAGATATTTTCCATCCACTGCTCCTTCCACATTTTAATTGAATTTCTACTCCTCTATGGCAAGTTCAAATATTTGGCTAAAAGCAAATAAGCCTTAAATTAACTGTAGATATATTTTGAAAACTTTAAGCAGATATCTAGGAATCATCCTATTCTGATGGGTGGAAATCAGGGCTGCCTCATTCGGCATACATTCACAGAGGCTGCCCTGTGTGTGCAGAGACACAGCCACTGTCTTCCCGCAATTCCAGTGCTGGGTCTTAGATGTGGTGCTGGAACCCGAGACAGGGTGGAAGCAGGCCCTATTTCTAGCTGGAGACGGTGGAAAGAAGCCAGGAGAAGATTGAGGAGAGTCCTGGAAGGATATGACCTCTGACCTATATTTTGGTGACTGAATAAGAGTTTGGACAAGAATAGAAATGGGGAATGGCAAAGAGAGGAAAACAAGGTAGATCAAATTTCCTTCCAATAGTATTTTTTTGTAGATATTTTACTGTAAAAGTAGAGATCAAGGAGAAGAAATAATCTAGTGATAAGCTCTAGAAGTTGGAAGCTGATATTCTTAGCAGTAGGAGTAAGCATAACTTCTTTGCTAAACAATTGTGGCTTTGGCAATATCCTTGGTAAGCCGAATTTTAAATGGTGCGAATGCTTAAAAGAAATTGGATTATATGTTAGGTGAGGTATTAGAGCTGCTAACTAATAAACCTGAACTTGGCTTAAGGAGAGACAAAGTTTACTGTTGATAAGACATTTAGTAATGTTTCATGAGTGTACTAATCAAGAAGTGACCTTGACAGGATAAGAAATTAGCTGTGGGTGTTGGTTGGTTTTGCAGAAAATGGAATCTTTTTCTTTAAATGAATATTTTAGAGCTATATCATGCTTTCCAAAAATTGTATTAGAAGTTGTATATATTCCAGCCCATTTTTAGATAGAATGGGTTGCTGGTAATATAACTTACAACATTGACTGGGAAAACTCTAGAGATTCTTGTGTGTCAGTTTGGCTTTAGACACCTGCCTGAATTTTTTCTCAAAGGGAGGATAAACCGGTGTGGGTGCTCTCTGTAAATGCTGCAAATGCATAGTAGTCTTCTAGGGATTAGTGGCGGAGTGGTAGAAAAGGACAGTCTAGAAGTGAAATTCCAAGAGTGCACAAAGATTTTTATCTGTTTTTTGTTTTGTTTTGCTAAGTAAAATCTGCATTAGTTTGCTACAGTTTCCATAACAAAGTACCACAGACCAGGTGGCTTAAACAACAGATTTTGTTTTTTCACAGTTCTGGAGGCTAGAAGTCCAAGATCAGGGTGTGGGCAGGGTTGTTTTTTTCTGAGGGTCTTTCCTCTTAGCTTTAAATGGCCATCATCCTTCTGCATCTTCATGTGGTCTTTCTTCTGGGTGTGTTTGGGTTCTGATCTCTTCTTCTTGGAGGGACATCCGTCATATTGGCTAAGGGCCCACCCTAATAACCTCATTTATCTCTTTAAAGTACCCATCTTCCAATGCATTCATATTCTGAGATGCTGTGGCCCAACGTATGAATTTGATAGGGACACATGCAGCCAATATAGAGTACGCAATGCTTAGGGCAAGTATATGATATAGAGAAGCACTCAGTAAATGAATACATGTTTGGAAGAATAAATGGACCAAAAAAAGAATAAATAGGAGCTGATGTCAGAAGCTGACTTGGATCGTATGTATAACTATGGCAAGGAAATACATTCTACATGGGCATTCAGTTCTGTAGTCCCCAGAGGTAAGAGAATGGAATGAGGAGAAGGTAGTAGGAGACACTAGGCAGTTCAGAAAGAACTTGGGCATAAGTCAAGAAGGTCTATTCATAGCAGATGCCTCAGCCTTGATACTAGTTAAGTGTGAGTATTTTTGACTTCTCAAACCATAATTTGGAAGGAAACAAAATACTGTAGAGAAAAGCATCTGCTTACCCAGAGGGTCCATCTTCCTACATACTCTGCCTGGAGCCTAATTATAACTGAGGCGATGTTGTGCATCTCCACACTGTTTTCCTTGTGGGCACGCTAGACAACCGCAGTTCTCCATTGCCCTGGCATACATATGGACTATGTAACTGCGTTCTGCCGAGGGACTACTACAAATGGAAATAATGCTACTTATAGACCTGGCCATAGAACATCCATTCAGTTGTCCTTGTGTACCTACTCACTGTCTGTCTCTCTCACGTTCCCACCTGTGTATATACCAGAAAGTGAAGAATAACAAAATGGTGAGCCACAGACTCGAAGGAGGTCAGATTCCGGAGCCACTTCTTGGAGAAGAGCTGCTCAGGAGGGATTTTGGACAGGGATCACCACTTTGGACTTTACAGGATCAAGAAACCTTTATAATGTTAGGCTGCTGAGATTTGAGGGTTGTTTGTCAAAGCACTTACTCATCCTAATACAGAAATTGGTACTTTGAAATGATGTTCCACAATAACATAAATATATTTCATCAACTTAGTGGTCAGGGGACATTATAAGGAAGCTGATAACCAAACCTGAGAGATGGCCGTTCCTATTATTTAGGGACAAAACATTGCCCCCCATTTGGGAGGCAGAACATATATCGACATCTCTAAAAGGTTGCAAGCAGAACTTTATTAGTCTGTGTTGGTTCTGATAAGCTGTGTTTGGCAAAAATAAAAAAATTAAAAAAAAATTAAAGAGATGAACTAGGGAAAGAATTCCTGGCTTGTGGCAAAAATGGTAGGGAATAAAGTATAGAAATTCAAGGCTCTACAGGTTTGGAAAAGTAAGCTGATTCTGGAGCTCAAGCAGTTAAAGATCAAATTACTGTGACTGGAGAGGAACAGTCAGATGAAGGGATTGTATGTGGCCTTCCTGGATAATTGTGATAGACTTTAGTTGACTTCAAACAAGCTAAATGATGAGAAGGTGGCATCGGGAAAGAATGGAGAGAGCTGGACCCCTAACTTTCCTTGCATAGTGACTACACAGTCCCCAAAAGGGGATACTCATCAATACCTACGTACCTTTTGGCAAAGGAAATACTGGACCAGGAGAGTCTCTGGTTGAAGGTTGAAAGGAGTTTCAACCCCTTAGCATTTCTAAGAGAAAGTGCGGTAAAAGGAACTTGGAAGCATCAGTGGCTCACAAATTATCCCTTTAAACAGCGATGGCTGTGGTGGTGTGTTTGAGTAAAGCTTGCACATGCTCTGCTGCCCTTTCCCCATGGAGTGTGCCATCTATCATGTAGTCAGCTATCAGCTACGAGCATCAAACATCATGGGCCACATGGTACTTTTTGCTAGAAATAGTCATGTCATCTGCTGGTCATTGCCTACTGGTATTTTGTTGTGCTTGTGCGAATATCAGGATGTCCTTTTGGCATTCCTCCTCCCCCAACCCCCCTGCCCCGTATTTCTTGCTTACCTGGAGGGCCAATGACAGCCATGATGTCCTTGGGTAACCACGATGTGCAGTTTGAGAAAGAACAGACTGCTTATGTATTGTAGATCACACAGGGGGAAGTTTGTATATTTTTTTATATTAAATTTCATCAGGTTTAGGGGTGCCTGGGTGGCTCAGTGGTTTAAAGCCTCTGCCTTCAGCTCAGGTCATGATCTCAGGGTCCTGGGATGGAGCCCCACATCGGGCTCTCTGCTCAGCGGGGAGCCTACTTCCTCCTCTCTCTCTCTCTGCCTCTCTGCCTACTTGTGATCTCTCTCTCTGTCGAATAAATAAATAAAATCTTAAAAAAAAATTTCATCAAGTTTCACTGATAGAAGTTATCTAAAAGGTAGTGGGATATTTATAACTCTTACAGAAATATCATGAACTGTATTTTTATAGTAAATGATCTCTTAGATTGATTCTAATATACCTCTAGTGTATGTCTTTAGGTGGTTTTTTTTTTGTAGCTTCTGAACTTGTCTATGACTATTCATTTGTTAGTAGCTCATTTTTGGTAACCAAATTACATTTTTAAGATTTCAGTTTTGCTCTATCATGAAGATTAGATAAAGCTTTCACAATAAGTAGATACTACAATATTTATATCTTCTCAGAGTCTTTACTAACCAACACCATAAAGGAACCCATAGTATAGACTTGATGGGTTTATTTGTATCCAGAGCATTACCATCAACATTTAGAATGTAATACCAAAATTATTTATGTGATAGCTTATTTACTTGTATATAAAAGAAAAAATTAGTCTTAAGAGTCAAGTTCTTTTTCTTTCCCTATATCTCTCTTTCCTTCTGTGTGTGTGTGTGTGTGTTGTCTTTTTTGCCTCTGTCTCTCTCTGTTTCTCTGTGCGTGTGTTCCTTTAATTCAACCAGTAATGTAGGAGAAATGAGTGAATAACATACATATCTTCTCCAAAAGCTCACCCTCTGTCTTTGAATATGGTACATTGACAGTATTCTATTTATTTTTAAAAAGTATAATTATTTTGTATTCCACATAGCAAATGCCAAATCAGAATCCTTTTTTGTTGTTAAAGTAAATGTTACAAATAAAATAATATTGATGCTGGGAATTGTTGAGCAATTAGATGCAGATATGGTCAATTAGGACAATGAGCCAACGTAATAATTAAGCCTTTATTCATTTACTGCAGCAGTACAAGCAAGAGGCAAAAAAGAGCTGCTTGCTCCCCAGTGACCCATTTGTCCCCATGGAATGGCCCTGAGTGGGTATCAGGTGGAAACAGCACAGATGGGGAGAATTGCTCAATCTTGAAGACTTCAGATAGGACCGGGGTCTGGGGCCAGGGGAGGACAAGGCCTGGAGTGGAAAGGTACTGAGTCAAAATGGAAAAAATGCCTCAGCCATGGCCCTCCACTAAGGAGGCCTCTGCATGGAGGTGCCGGGGCTAGGAATGCTGAGTTCCATGTAAACGTGGCTGGCCCAGGGAGTGGGGGGTGGAGGACTTGAGGCCTCCGCTGCATCTCTCTCCAGAATACTACTAGTTCTACTGTGGTTCTCCCCAGGAGGCCTGCCAGCCAAAGCTTTGCATGTGCCTGTGGTTGGGCCTGAATGATGACACACAGGGTTGTAGCTTAGAGCTGAGTCCTCAGGAGCTCACTAAGTGCCAAACATTGTGGCATTCAGTTCCCCCAAAAGCAGGAGGAGTTTGGGCTAATGATTTGTCCCATTTTACAGATAGGTTACCTGATTTTCAGAAAGCTCATGTTACTTGCCCAGTAGCTTTGTGCTATCCAGTCTGTCAGCTAAAGTGGGCCAGGTCATACTGCACCTATGTACATATGCATAACCTTAGTTTTGGTTACAGTCTTCAACGTTTCTTGTGTTAACTACCGGTGTCATGATTAATGGGTGAGTTATTTGCTGGAGTGTGGTGATGGGTGAACTCTTCCTGTGGATGGACACTTGATAAATTTATGGGGTCAAATGGTTTCAGTGAGGGAGTGACAAGAAGCCATGCTTCTTCTAGTGGAGTCGAGAGCAAGGGGAAGGTCAAGTCAAGAGAATTCTACTTCTGGAAGCACAGAATCATCAATCTTTTATGGTCTTGGAGGTCATCCTGATTTTATACTATGGGTGAAGAGAATTTAAGTTTGTTTCTTAGCGTGGTCCATCTAACTAATAGTAGAAATGGGACGAGAAATCAGAATTCCTGATTTTAGTTCAAGTCACATGTTACTATAAAACAGATACAATAGCAGTGGCCATACTCTTATTCCAGTGTCACAGATGAGAAGAGGAAGTGGACACTTGGAGGCCAGAAACTCAATCAGAATTTCAACCTAAGCAGACCAACTCCAGCTCTCATGATTTCAACCACTACACGATAATACCTTACTACTGCTCCCATAATATCAGAATAATGGAGATCATGTTTTTCTTAGGAATAAGTCTGAAAAATAGCACCATAATACTTAAGGAAAAAAATCGGGACAAATCTTGCCTATCTATGCAAACATTGTAACTGTCCGTTGCTCCTTTTTCCAGTGTGTGAAAGAAAAGTTGAGCTATTATTTTTAGGAAAAATAATATAAACTACATGTATTCTTTTTTATCAAGAAATAGTACATCAATCTTTGAACTCTCATCTGATGAATTTTTACTACCACAATTTGTAGAGAGATTTACCATTTCAACTTTTAAAGCTAAATGAAGACAGTTGTGATTTCAGTCTATAAACAGGAAGAATAACATCTTAATGCTTAAAGCTTTGGGTGGTTGTGCAATAAAGTGAGAGGAAGAAAGCTAAAAGCAAAATCTCTGAAAGCAATGATGTGCAAAGAATTTTGGGGTTCAGATTTGCGGCTATGATTTGTTTTATATTGTGATTACTTTTCTGACACCTTTTACATTATCTTTATTTTTTTAAAGATTCGTTTATTTGAGAGAGGAGGAAGAGAGAGAGAGCACACACAGGGAGGGGCAGAGGGAGAGGAAGAGAGAATCTTTTTCTTTTCTTAAAGATTTTATTTATTTGACAGAGAGATCACAAGTAAGGCAGAGAGGCAGGCAGAGAGAGAGGGGGAAGCAGGCTCCCTGCTGAGCAGAGAGCCGATGTGATGCGATGCGGGGCTTCAATCCCAGGACCTGAGATCATGACCTGAGCCGAAGGCAGAGGCTTTAACCCACTGAGCCACCCAGGTGCCCCAGGAAGAGAGAATCGTAAGTAGACTTCTCACTGAACTCAGAGCCCACCTTGGGGCTCAGTCCCATGACCTTGTGATCCTGACCTGAGCCAAAACCAAGAGTTAGACTCTCAACTGACTGTGCCACTCAGGCACCCCTACATTACCTTTAATAAAACACTTATGGAAAGTTATATTACAATTAAGTATATTCAAATGCTTTTGCAATACTTTTACAATTTAGCTTAATGAACTATAAAGCAAAGCAAAGCAAAACTAAACTAATTTCCCTGTCTCTTATTTCTGGATCAACTTGGATGATTCCTTGCTGTTAGATCTTGAGAGACAACTGAATGTGGGGGCGAGGGACTTAGAAACTTCACCCCTTACCTCCCAGTTGGGAATCAGTGCAAACCCTTGACATTCCTCTCATCGATTTTACTATACCCATCTTCTCAGCTTAGGTATTAGGTGGATATTAAGCGTTAGAGCTACGAAGGTGTTCTAGGATTTGGGATCTCAGAATTCCATTTGCCTCCTGCCTTCTTCTGCCTTTCTGGGCCATCGCAGAGTCAGGCACCTACAGGGCAGGTGACCCCTGTTGGCAGCACTCCTGCTTCCACTTGGCTGTGTTTCCTACTTTTATTTCTCCGGCATTCCTGTTGGTCCTCAGTTTCCCTGTTCTGGGTCTCTTTCTCTTAGGACCTGGTTAAATGTTGCCTTAACATCTGAGCTGATCATTTGACATTATGGTTCTTAACATGAAGACTTTGAAATGTTTTGAACAATGCTGTTATATATGTATTATAACATAGATTTTCGATGGCCCACTCACTCACCAACCTCATGGCTCTTCTCAAGGTCCTTGGTGTGCATGTGCCTGAACACGTCTTTAATTGCATCTCTCTACTCCAGGTACTCCCTGATCCCTTTACCTCCTGTTTCTCTCTGTAGCCTAGCCCCTCCTGATACCCTGCACAGTGTTCCTACCTGTTTATTCCCTGTCTACTCCCAACTGGATCCAAAGGTCCTTGAGTACATGTTTTTTGTTTGTTTCTTTTTGTTTTTCATCCACTGGTAAGAACTCCAGAGCCTGGAATAGGGACTGATCCCTAGTAGCTATTTGATAAATTTTGTTGAAGTAACAGTGAATTATGGGGACACATGACTTTCATTATATTCCAAAACCATAATTTTGTTCAGTCAAGTAGTAGTCAGAAGTAATTCTGTTTTAGTCCAAAGTTTATTCTGTGTATCTCAGATCAAAGTGCTCGGATCCCACATGATTTTGAATAATTCCATTGCTTCTTCTGGCTTCTTCTTGTTTTGTCAGGGCCAATAAGTAATTTACAAGTGACCTATCCAGTGCAAACTGGGATATGAAAGTCATCAGGATCTATAGTGTGTATATATATATATATTATATATACATCTATGAGACAGAAGTAGAGATAGAAAGAAAAGCAAAAGTCATGCCTTAAACAAAAATTGTCTTATACAAACAAAAACCTATACACATATATACATATAATATATCCCATCACGTATACATCACAAAAGTTGATTCTATGTATTATACACTAAAAATAAAGTCGCTTTCAGAGAAGATATTTACTAGCACTATTTTTTAAGACTTTATTTATTTGGCAGAGAGAAAGATAGATCACAAGTAGGCAGAGAGGCAGGCTGAGGGAGAAGGGGAAGCAGGCTCCCTGCTGAGCAGAGAGCCCGATGCGGGGCTTGATTACAGTACCTTGACATCATGACCTGAGCCGAAGGCAGAGGCTTAACCTACTGAGCCACCCAGGTGCCCCTACTAGCACTATTTTAATGACAGATTAAACTATAAGAGAAAAGGTCCTTGATATTACCCATGATACAAAGAAAATAATACAAGGGAAAAAGTCATCTAGATTGAACTAATTTGGAGCCAAAAAGACTGAACTCTGTATCTACTTATTAACAAAAGTAATGAACAGCCCTCTTCAGAATCTACCAAAGACCAATGAGGATGTTTTCAAGTGCTCCTCTAATCAGATGAACAGGGGCAGCCATTCATCAGTGTATCACCATTATGTCATCATAATTATCTTAAATCACAGAAAGAGAATGCATAAGGATTTCTTTAGGCTGAAGGTTAATTTTAATTAAGTATGGGGGCATAAGTCAGACTTTCTGACTACAGAGTAATTTTTGTACTGCTCTGAGCATTTGTGAGTATTCAAGAAAGTTCATAATAGCATTAGTGTTATATGAATAGTCTGTTTAACTTGGATATAATAGGCCAAAAAAAAAAAAACCCCAAAACAAAAATGTGACTCTAGTCTTGAATTTTGAAAGGCCCTTTGCCAGAAAAAGAGAATGTGCAGCGGTTTAGAGTGTTAATTGGGGAGGGGGGGAATCCCAGGAGCATTTTATCGTCTTCCTAAATAAAAAAGCTACTTTTGTTCAAGATCTATACACACAGAGGGCTATGGCGCTCTGATTTTTTATGGATCAGACAACTGTAATTTCATTGACAAGTATAAGCATGAATTTTCTTAAAGACAAAACAAAGTTGGTTGAGCTTCTCTTGAGTACCTTCAGGAACTGATGTCCCTTAACACTTCATTGAATTATTTCTATGAAAGCCGGTATATCAAATGAAATGAGGTGATTTTTCTTAATATCTTTGTGTTTACATGTAGAGCAAATGAATTATTTCCATGGAGATAATTTCACAGAGTTTAAAAATTAGACCGAAGGAGCATTATGCTGGAGTATCAGCCCGACGGGGCCCAATACTCCAAACCTTAAAGAATTTTGAACAATTCAGCATGATTCTTCTCTCTTCCAGTAATATAAATTTCTCCCCTGAATTAGAAGTAAATCTGTTACCTCCGCCAAGTCCCACACCATGCAGTGCTTTCTGATGCCCCCACATGTCTACCCCCCACAATGTCTACCCTGATAAACTGAGATGGATAATGTGCGTGACTGTGTCCATTCGGTTCCCGAGGCGGGAACCCGGGGATTCTCACAATAGCCGACACCCAGAGATTTGTTCAAGGAAAGAATGAAAAGCTCATGATCACAAACAGAACATGGACTACCAAATAGGATTCTTCAAAAGTTACATAACCAGAAATATCAGATTCAAGGTCAGGACCATAATTCCTGGAGCTCTGTGATGTCTATTATATCTGCTTTTATATTTTGGAGCAGATATTCTTTCCGAGTAAATGTGAGGAGCAGGTATCATTATACACTACGTTAAAATCACCAGAACTAGGCTGTGCTTAGACTGTGACATTTTCCAGGTCTTATTCCCTATCTGCTATCTCAAGGTGCAGGAATAGACGCAGTTGTGGTATCCACTTTCATCTAGTTTTGCATTATGCTCTAAAAGAACCCTTGTCCCCTCGCACCATTGTCTTGAGATTTTCTTCTGTTAACACTCTTGTGCTGGGCTTCAGAAGCCTTGGGGGAACTCCCGGAGCTTGAGACCTGACAGACTTCAACTTTTCCTCAGGGTCCCAGCTGAGGCCACTGCCATTCTCTGCATTTCTCACTAGGAGGATAGCCTCTTTTTTCAGGCTGGAAGCTTAAGCAGGATCCAACTTCACATTTCTTGAAGGCATAATAATTTTGGTTATGCATAAAATTGGTGCACTTCGTGGTTCTAAGCAAGTTTCCACAAGTGGTTTTTGGCAGAAACAGTTTGTGACCTGGTTTTTATTGCTCTGTCAGCAATAAAATTACTACAGTTACTACAACTCAACAGTAATTGATTTTCAAAAGCATCCCTGTGTCTACTGAAGGCCAGAAATCACAAACCTAATCATATTTTTTAACAGAGCAGACATTGCTTGTGGGGAGAGCACTGTGTCAGCTCAGCTCGAAATGAGAACCTCTGTGCTTTCGGTTGACCAGCTAATAAAGTACACATATTCTTCCAGTTCTTGCTGAAGGTTCTAGCACATCCCATGTATAGAGAGCTTTATGCCACACTGCACTGGGGGACAGTTGTATCTATGATCTTATCAATTGCAATTTTTTTTTAAATCCTTGCCTACGTCAGAACCTCTCGTCATCATTGGATTGGGCCCAGGCAAGACAGCTGTAATGAATATTGGCCTAAAGAACACATATTAGGAAAGTATTCTTCCCTATAAAACTAAAATTAAAATCATCCAGTGTATAACATTCCCAAGGTGTTATCTGTGAAGTCTAAGTTATTGCTTTCCTGGATTATTTTTACTTCTGTTTCCCTCCACTGGCCTATCTCTAAAAAAAAAATTGTCATTGCTCATAAGTTATAAATGCAGGCAGGTTTTTAAAAATAAGGCTGGCACATTGATATAATAGAGTGGAACAAACAGGTCCTATTCTGTTTCTTTGAAAATGGTAGATTCAAGTCAAGTGTATTTCATCTGCATCAGTGGACTTAAAAACTCTTTTTAAAGTTACTTGTATTTAAATTGTTTTTATTTTATACATTTTCAGAAAAGCAGGTTTTTGTCTTTCATTTCCAACTTTTGTGCCTGGTTTTATTCATCATAGTCGGATATGGTAGTCCTGTTATTTTAAGACATAGCTAATCTTTTACCCAGGAGACAGGAAAATTTGTATTTCAGCCACATTAAAAAATAACAGTATACTCTTTGTTTTGTCTTTGAGCTGTCTAATTCCTCCAGTGTAAGATTAATTTAAAGTAATTCCTGTCCCCTCCCTTGAGGTTTAATGGAGTGTGTAGGTGCTTATGTATCGTATGTATGTGTTTTTAAGAAGAAATATTGAGGAAACGTAGAACAGAAATCCATTCATGAGCTCACATTGCTTCCATTAGTTGCACATTCATCTTAAATGAGAAACACTGATTAGGGCTGAGCAGATACCGAGCATTAGGAACTGATTTGGACTTGATAAGCCCTTCAGAAACCAGACTGCTCTATTATCATTAATGGTTTTGTAAATTTCTCAATTGCTTTTTTAAGGGTTTTTATTAGGGAAAAATATATGGATGTTGAAATTGCCTTTGTGTCGTCAGCTTTAAAAGCTCATTTGTTGGCATTTACATTGCCTAATTTTCCAATGACACCGTTTATTGCAGCAAGGATTGGACTTGCTCTGTTCTGACCTAAATGTAACACCAAAAAAACAAAACAAAACAAAACCCCACAAGATAAGATAGCTAACTCGCTGGTCTATTTAATTTGACTCTGCTGATGTCAGAGTGATGGTAGCATGCAAATAGGTTTCCCTGGAGGTATAATTATCCCAGAGTGATGGTTTTTCCTGATCATGTACTGTAAGGTAGGGTATCTTTTTTTAGACTTCGTGAGAATTTAGTCACTTCTGTTCAAAAATTGTATTTAGGTTTTTTGGCTTGCTTCTTTTTTTTGTCCTGAATGATAGAAAATCCTGAAGCTATGACTGCATGGATCCCAACCCTAGTCTGCTACATGACAATGATCAATTCTCATACTTTCAGACCTGTGATTTCCTTATTTGTCAGTTGTAGTTGCTAGACTAGATCTAGAATTACGGTCAGGTCTAGTACCACCAATTTATGATTCTATGTAAAGCAAACTGAAAACTCTTAACGTTGAAGTTATGTTGAGAAGGGCAGAATAAAGAGATGTTTCCAAAATATTGCTCATAATAAAGTTAAAGAAGTTTATTAAATTTAAAAATCAATGAATTATAATTGTTTTAGTAAGGGAATGTGTTTATATTGTTTCTTTGTTTCTTAACACAGACATAAACATTCTATTTCTAAAAGGTTGTTTTGGGAAAAAATACAGAGGTATATCACAGAATGCTGTCTGCGGCAGCAAACCTGCTACAGATTACAGATCTGTCAGGTAACAGCATGCTTGTTTTGTTTTGTTTTTAGAGATTATTTATTTATTTGAGAGAGAAAGAACTAGTGAGAGAGAACACAAGTGGGGGGAGTGGCAGAGGGAGAGAGAGAAGCAGACTCCCCACTGAGCAGGGAGCCCAATGCAGGTGTGGGGGGCTTGATTGCAGGACCCCAAGATCATGACGTGAGCCAAAGGCAGATGCTTAACTGACTGAGTCACCTAGGTGCTCAGGGAACTGCACGTTAAAAAGTATGTGTTCAAATTACATTCCTAAGTTTAATGAAGTGCTATCTTGATACTATTGCTGAATACTTACTTTCATAATAAAGCAGATATAAATTGATGCCCAGGTAGCCTTACCTGTCCCTTTGCATAGGATTATGAAGAGGGGGTGCATTACTATATACTCCATGATTCACTTTGCCCTAAATGTAAAGTGTGAAAAGACCCCTTTGTTATTTTCCCATATGTCATTTTTGAATATGTAAAGGGGTGTTCCTTAGCTGTATTGTCAAGTCTTAGAATTTAACAAGTCGCTGCACAGTTTTTAAGCTTCTGGATGAAGGTACTCCTATTCCTGCATGCTTGACATATAGGGGAGATGCATAGCAAAGAAGTGTATATCAAGATCTAGCAAAGAACCCTGCTCTGTCTGGACTCAATTATTGAGAAATGTTGCTCTTTGATTAATAGAATCCTCAAGAAACCAAATATTGAGCACCCTAGGGAAGCTTTTGCTCGATAATGTATCTTGACATTTTCCTTTTGAACCTCCAGTTATAGGGCTGTCTATAATTTCATAATAAATATTTTAAGATAATTGGAACATTTGTTTAATTATATTAACATGTAATAGGTTATAGTATAATGATGTAATAATTATATAATTAGGGTGGCTAATACCGTCACCTTATTTAGAAACTTATTTTGACAAGTATTGAGACCTGTAATCTTTACTTTCAAAAGATATAGATCCTTGGGGGCACCTGGGTGGCTCAGTGGGTTAAAGCCCCTGCCTTCAGCTCAGGTCATGATCTCAGCGTCCTGGGATCAAGCCCCGCATTGGGCTCTCTGCTCAGCGGTGAGCCTGCTTCCCCCTCTCTCTCTGCCTGCCTCTCTGCCTACTTGTGATCTCTCGTTCTCTCTGTCAAATAAATAAAATTTTAAAAATCTTTAAAGAAAAAAGATATAGATCTTTTATAGAGTAACTTCTCAAAATGTATACAATTGATATTCTCATGTAAATTATGAATATGAGAAGCCAGGATTAAGACAAAATTAAAAATTTTTGGTCAGAAAAACCATCTTAGGAAAGTTTAAGTATTGTTCAAGATAGAGAATTCCAGTCCTAGGCATAGGGTATGAGTGGGTACCATTTATGAAGAAGGACCTTTGTAACCACAATGTGGGAGAACTCTTGTGGAAAGTATTAAATTCCCTTTTTATCTGAAAAATGTAGGCATCTTACCAGAAAGAGTTTACTGGTCATTTCTGAATTTCTGGGATGAGGAATACATAGGAAGCCTTGAGGTTCACCTGTTTGTGTATTCATGTCTCACACGAGATAGATTAATCACAGCCACAGATACCTTAATGGACAATGTTACCTTTTGGGTTCCTCTTTAGTTGTTATATAAATGTGCCCTTTAAAAGTTGATTGGATCAGAGCTGTATTTTCTAGCTCATTGAATCTCCTGAAATTGGAGATGGTTATTTAACCCTATGACAGATGGAGACAGCCTGTCTCAGCCTTCAAAGATGAAATGTGAATGAGCACAAGTGAGTAAATATGAGTCCAATTGAAGTGAACCGACAGAGAGACGGAGGAAGGATGCATTCCTGGCACTCCTCAGACCCCAGCTTTGAAGCCAGCCACCAATCTGTGTACGTGACCCCACTAACCTGCACCAGAAGGGGTTGGAAGGTTACCTAAACACACAGTCCTTTATAACTCTATTAGAAACACCTTTATGCATTAGTATCCCTAAATATGTTTTGACTGTCTTATCAGTTATGAAGTAAGAATTTAGGAATACTGCTTTTGTAGATGATCATGGTAACTTTATATTGTTCAAATATATGCTTTTAGTGTAGTATAGCCAAATATTAACACTTTGACTCAACAGCAATGGTGATATTTCAAGCCCTACCCCCTTCTCACCTGAAGTATTAGTACGCCATTTGGTTCCTTTTGCAACAATATTCACCTCCTGGGAAAATAAGTAAAGGCCAAATAATGAAATTGAAGACAATGTGGGTTCAAAGTCCAGCTTTATAAATTGGAGCATTTCATAAAAATATTAAATCAACGAAGAAGAGAAGCCATTGTGTTAACCAGTGCCACAAATTCAAATTGTTCAGAAGGGCCAGAAAGATTCCACACTGGGAGTAAATTCATTGGCACACACTGTGCGTATATGTGAATGCTGAGGATTGTGGGAGACACGTATCTTTTGTTAAAAATAAAACTCAATTATTTTACCAGCAAAAATGGGTTTATTTGGAAATAACAGAATTGTAATTCAGGAAGTGCAAGCTACAGCAAAGCCATAGACAAGTCCCACAAACAAAGGAGGGGAACATTATTTTATGGAGAAGGAGAAGGAAGTTGGGAGGGGTTGTTTTGAATGAAAGTCCACTGGAGAAAAAGCTAGAGTTCCAGGTGATGATGGTTTCTCATTGACTTGAGTTGCAGGGGTAGTCAGTTTTTTGTAAGAGATACAACTTATATCTTTTCCCTGTTGCCTATAATTGACCACCTTTCCCTGTGGGTGATTCTTCTGTTGGAGTCTGTAACTGACCGTTCTTTTTGGAATTGTTGTTGGTTGTATGCTCCCCCAATAACCCCCTGATTCCACTTTAATGAGGTTTCTCCTTTCTAAGTTCTGCATTTTAGAAGTATGTGGGCCCAGAAATGGTAGAGTTTTGTTTTTTTTTTCAAGAAAGAGAAATGTAAATTTGTATGTAAAACCTATCAATTTTTAAGTGTTGGTTCAAAATTTTAAAAAAACCCTATATGGGCCAAACCACATCTGTACATGGTTTCCAGAGCTATTTGGCCCTCAGGACACCAGTTTGCAACTTCTGATCAAATGTATAAATAGGCATGAATTTAAAGCTTTGTGTCTAGTAGAGACTCCAAAAAATATTTGTTTAACCAAGCTGAATATAACAAGATATCAGAGTTTCAAGATCTTGTTGTCAACTGCAGAACACTCATTTTTTCATTGTTGAATTTTTAAAAGTCAAAGTAAACTACATTAGATATATTCAGCTATGTAAGTTATTAACTTAGCCAAATTTCAGGAATCAACATTCATCTTATTGAAAATAAACTGTAAATTAATTTGAAATGTTTTTTCACAATCCAATTTACCCACATTTATTGTCTCCACATTAAAAGACACTAAGGGCGCCTGGGTGGCTCAGTTGGTTGAGCGACTACCTTTAGCTCAGGTCATGATCCCGGAGTCCCGGGATCGAGTCCCATATCGGACTCCCGGTTCGGTGGGAAGTCTGCTTCTCCCTCTGACCTTCTCCCCTCTCATTCTCAGTCTCTCGCTCTCTAATAAATAAATAAAAATCTTTAAAAAAAAAAAAAAGACACTAAAGAGACGATTAAAACACAGTTCCAAACCAAAGTAGTTTGCAATCCAGTAGATGAGAAAGACTAGCCTTAATATAAGGCAGGTAAGAGCAAATGTACAAATGTCATGAGAGAGAGAAAAAAACGATTTCCTTTGTGCCTTCATAGTACAAAGAAAAGGAAGATGGATTCTTTGCCGAGATCCAAGATCGAGGCATCCTAAGGAAGTGGCATTTCAGATGTGTCTGAGAGAGTGAGACATTGCAGAACTGGGGAGGTGGGAAATGGTATCCGAATCCCGAGCTGAGCAAGGGTAGATGGTCTGGCACGGCGGTGGGAGCACAGGGGACCAGTGTGGAGGGGAGGTGGCAGGTCTAGCTGGGGCAGGATTCCAGGCAGCCTTGGGCATCCTGACGGCATGTTTGAGTATTTTGTTATGTAGGGAGAGAAGATGGAAGGATTTTTAGTAGATGCAGCCTTTGTTTTACAAGCAAATGCTGATGCATAGTAAAACATGGGTTGGAGAGAAAGGAAAAGTGACCAAAAGCAAAGGCATCAGTTAGGTGGTGATTTCAATATTGTAAGCAGCAGAAAATGAAACCGGAGTGTGGAGGCAGTGGGACTTGAGAGACGATGAGCTGGAGCTCATGTTAGATGACAGTCCAGGGAACGTTTTTTCCTTCTTGCCAACACTGTGAGTGAAATAATTCGACCTAGCTCTTGGTTTTTGTGTTCTCAGTGCATCATTCTCTCTGAATTTCAGCATAACCAGCGTAATAAATAAGAAATGAGAAGATAATGGGTATTCAGATTTTCCTCCATAGTCAAAAATAATTTCTATTTTCAGTTTCTGGGTTTATTTTATTTTACAAATGAGACTGATTGAGGAAGCGGGACAGAAAAGATAGAAAATATTTGTTCCGTTTCTGTTATGCTCTAAGGGTAGAGAACTGATACGATTTCAGATGCACACACAGGTAAAAGTTACCATAAATAGGAACACAGATTATAACCGCAGAGACGAGGAGGGTTAGAATTCCCTAACAAACTTGCATCATTGGAAAAAATGGAACACGAAAATGAAAACACAGTTAGGGAACCTCATCTTTCAATTATCATACCTTCTTGGTGATGGTGTCCCCTTGAAGGCCCTTAGGAAAGTGGAAATCAAGACCTTTCAAATGAGCAGAGTGTACAATCCAGAGACGGCTGAAGAAAGAATTATAATACTGTCCAAAAAAATCTATTTCCTGTGTTTTTCCTTATGAAATGGAAGTAGAAAACATCTGGTAAAATTAAGATCAATGAAGATAGACATCGTAGAGCAGATATCTTTATGGACCATTTGGACATGTTAATTGCTATAGATGTTCAAATAAATGTCCCAACTAAAACGTTTCATAATTTTATTACTATTACTAGTGTATGTTGCTTTCTTACACATGTTAAGATAATTTAATTTAATGCTTCAGGACACAAAACTGTCACCTGTTCCCTTTCTCAGTTTTGAAATAGTGTCATAGGGAAATTAGATGCTTTCTTTACTGTATTCAACTCATGCACCAAAAATTAATTGAACACTTCTCTAGGTAGAAGGTGCCACGTGCTAGTGGGATCAGAAAAATCAAAAGACAAATACCGAATAAGCCATGTTCAAGAATTTTGATTTTCCTCTGACGTTTGGAATGCCAGGTTAGTTTCTCTTATAGCTTTATATTCTCTGCTGATTCACTGGGCAGCAGGCATTCGGAAGGAGCTAGAGAAGTGAAAAGAGAAGTTATGTAATTAGGGTTTTGTAGACTATGAAGACGTTTTTTAAAAGACAACCTTAACAAAAACCGTAGAGAAGTTTGAGCGTAACAGTTTCCAGAGGGCAAGATATCCAACAGTGATTTAAACCCTAATACATCCATTATGGGAATCATTTTTTTCCTTTTAAGGAACGCTGATGTGTATATTTGGGAAAAGGCACATACGGCACACTTGGGTAAGAGGGACTCCATCACAGCCGGAAGGCCACAGCATCTTATTTTGCTGAAAACGTGGCAAACTGTATTACTCTTTTCACATTATGTCTTGGCTTTGAAAATTTGACTTTGTAAGTATTGCTATTATAGTTGTATTCAAATTAATTGTAAGCATTTGACAAATTTCTAGCTGATGATTGCCAGAAGTATTTTTGTAGGTGATCATTCCTAAATATTTGTTTCCTGTTTTCCCCAACAACAACGTAATCGAGATGCAGTGCTCAAGTGTGCGTCCAAGGTCCATGCAGGTCCTGTCTCAGAACGTAAGGGACGTAATGACTGTCGTTGATCGGTACCATACCAAAAAGTAAAAAGCCAAAATCTAAATTTTGCAATGCATTAATTGGAAGTAGCTGCAGAGCCAACTAATTCTCAGGTTGATGGTGTTTGCTTAGGCTGCCAGGTGGACGTAGTTATAATAAAGACTGTGAAAACATCAACAAAATGACTCAAACGGGCTGCCACATCAACAAGCTGTTTGCTGATCTACTAACTCTGTATAGATTATGCAGTCTCAAAATGGGTGAAATGCAGCATCTAGACCACAGTCTTTCTCCCCAGTGCTTCTCACTTTCTTTTATATTACCGAGATGATATCAAGGATAGAGATTTGAGCTTTGTAGTCTCTGCTTGGTCGTTACGATCTGTTTTTACTCACAGCACATCTGACACCAAAGTGTGGGGTTTTTTTCTTACACCAGCCAATTCTCCAACTCTCTGGACACCCATCTGCGTGTCCTACAATCCAAAACAGTTCTGACACTAACTGCCTGGAATTAGCCATTACCTAGACCTCACAAGTTAGAGGCTCAGTGCGACGACAGTGGCTCCATTTCCGATGTCAGTCACAAGGCCAGGCCACCGGTATTTGACCCACCCCAGAGTCTTGGAGGATTGCCACAGTCCCCTCCCCAGATTCAGTAATTTGCTAGAATGGCTCACAGGACTCAGGAAAGGGCTTTATGTGCCATTACTGGTTTATCATACGAGCTACAGCTCAGATACAGCCAAATAGAAGAGATGCATGTGGCAAAGTGAGGCCTTGGGGAGCAGGAGCAGAGTTCCCAGGCCTTTTCTGGCCATGACACCCTCCCATTGCCTTGATGTGTTTATCAACTTTGATGCCGCCCATCATTTTAGGTGTTTTATAGGTTCGTTATGTAGGCATGGTTGATTAAATCGTTGGCCATTGGTGACTAACTTTATCTCTTGTCCATTTCCCCTCCCCTGGGACCCTTAGGGGTGGAACTGAAAATTCCTCTGGCAACCAACTCCTACTGCATGACTATCCCTACCGAGAGTCACCTGATTAGCGAAAGTTCAGATGGTTGAGAGGAGCTTGTTATGAATAACAAAACATGCTTCTGTTATTCTTATCAGGAAATTCTGAGAGTTTAGAAACCCTGTCAGGAACCTGGAACAAAGACCAAATACATATCTCTTATTGTGCCTCTTTTTGACTTTATTGTGCACTTAGAGTTTGAATTTATTTAAAGGAGTTAAACAAACTACTCCTAAAAATATTCAAATCAATGCTTAACAGAAAGAGAATGGGATTTTGATAGGAAGTTGGCTTGAGTGCACACTTGATTCTACCACATTGTAGTCCAGTAGTTATGGGCAAATTATCTTCTCTGAGTCTCAGTTTCTTCAACTGTAAAATGGGGACAATAGCCACCACATTGTAGTGTTGTGAGGATTAAATGATATAATAATAAAACACTTAGTATAGTTCATGGCATACTGTAATAGAGGTTCCAGCAATTTTTTCTAGTCCTCCATTACAAACCATTGGTGATATGACTTTGTTTCTTAAGGCAAACAAAAATAGTGTTTATTAGCATTCGCTCTTTTATTATGGTCACTGAGCACTTACTGGGACCATCCTGAGTTGATGATAGTCTCAGCCACTCTTAAGATTTGACAGTCCTCACTGCTTAGCTAAGCTGAACTGTGTCTCTCAGAACTCTTTACCTTTATAGTTCTGGGGCTAAAATGAGCGACAAGAGGAAGTTCTCTAAGGCTTAGAAGGCAGAAGGGAAGCAGCAACCTTGTTTTGCTCTTGGAATTTCAGGGTGTGGCATTGCGGTTGAAGCTCACACACAGCATCCCAGACCTGCTGGCACACGGTGGGTGGGGCAGGATCTAGGCCCAGAGATCCTGCAGTTCCTGGGGGACCCCCCAGGCCACAGCTTCTCTGGCTCCTACCGGATCTCGCAGCTTCTCCAACTTTCGGGTCAGGAGTGTGTTTAGCTCTGTGATGAAGGTGCCAGCCTCTCCCACAGATTACCTGTAGCATCAAGGTTGAAGCTTGGAGGAAATAAGAAAAGGCAGGTGTTAGTTCATCCTCATCTGTCCCACCTCATCTCTGCAGGTTCTTGCCTTTCCCTTCCTCCTTTCAAGTCCATGTTGCTCTCCCTGCTGCTTGTCCTGTTGATGTTGGGTCCATTATTTAACCAGTGCCCACAGTTGCCCAAGGCCTAATCTCTAGAACACACTCCAAATGCTTTATTATTCTCACTGTGTATGCTTTTTGCCCAAAACCTGATGGATAGACCTATCAAATATGAAACCTCCATTTTTCAATTTAAATATATGTATCTGTATCATACAAAAGGTAGCGTGCGCACGTGGGCACACACACACATGGACACACACACATTATGCATTCACTGGAAAGTAACAAACCATTATTCCTCAGAACCTTCCCAGACCTGGTCTCAGACATAGCATTTCGAGACTTGTCCAGTAAATTGTATGGTTTTTCTGATATTTATCTCAAACTACTATAAAAGAAAACCTCAGTCTTCTTTTAGTAAGGTTTGGAGACTCTTGTTCTTTTCCTCTCACTCGTTCATTCAGTAAATATTTGTGGATGGAACTGATTTCACCCAATAAGTTGGAATTTTGTCCTTGAGAATGTGGTTGTCATTTATCTTTTGAGAGTGCCCATCCTATTGAACAGAGATCCTGGTTGACTGGGGACTACAGAGACTGTCATTGGGATCATGCTCTGTCCTGACATCCAGCATAATCTCACGCTATTCATTTACTCATTTAGCAAGTATTCATTAAGGGCCAGTTGAGTTAGAGGGCAAGAGTTGGTCACTGCCATCTTAGAATTTGAAATCTCTAAGAAGACACATCAATAGCACCCTCAACATGTCTACTCTCACAACCAACTGAGAAACACCACAGGTAGAAAGAAAAAAAAAGCCACGGATTTTTCAATGCATGGTAATATATTTTAATAAAGTACATTTTAATAAAGATCGCAAGAGTAAAACTTAAATATAGGATTAAAATCATTTTGTGCATTCCCTCACTCTAACTTTTGTGTGAGAGTGTAAAAATAATCCATATTTTCGTCAAGATAAAAATACAAAGCTGTGCACATGCTTTGTCCAAATATAAATGATCACCTCCTAAATTTTAGTAAGACTATATAAAAATTATATATACATACACACATATAATTCTACATGCATGTAATGATTAAATAGATAGTTGTATCTTTTTAGCCCATAGCAACATGATATAAAGGAAAAACTAACTAAATCTACACAACACAACCACACACAGTGCATGAATATACTTTTCCCCCCTCCAAAAGTAATCTTCAGGAAGGTAGATTATGCCTGATGGCATCTGAGAGTCACGTAAATATTTATCAGTGCATTGCTCTTCCTATTAACAGGTAAGTCAGCACAGCTCTCTGAAGGTCTTGGGCTTGGGGAAACTGAGCATCTGGGCGACTGGGAATGTTCTCCAAGGTGCAGGATGAAAAACAATTGGTTTTGACAGCTCCGATTATAGAAAGAAATGAACTTAACACAGATTGTTAATTACTACTTTGATAGAATGCTTGATAATCTTATAATCTAAAGGAATTAGCCAGTTTCCCAAAGTCAGATTTTGCTAGTGTATGTTGTGAGATGGGAACACTGGTGTCAGGTCAGTTTATGAGTTTGTTTTTTTTTTTTTTTTTAAGATTTTATTTATTCATTTAACAGAGAGAGAACACAAGCAGGCAGAGAGGCAGGCAGAGGCAGAGAGAGGAGCAGGCTCCCTGCAGAGCAAAGAGCCCGATGCGGGACTCGATCCCAAGATGCTGGGATCATGACCTGAGCCAAAGGCAGTTGCTCAACCAACTGAGCCACCCAGGCGTCCCCAGTTTATGAGTTCTGTTCAGTTTTGTAATGGAGTTGAAAAGGATGGGTTTACACCAGTTTATGTAAATCTGTCTTTATTGAAATCCAAATCAGTTGTGTGTGTGTGTGTGCATGCTGTAAGAACAAGAATAAAAGGGTCCCTGATCTTAAGAGTTTTTAATCATTTTGCATTACGATTTGGAGCAGGAGGGCTTCATGTTGGTTCTGAATAGTTTCAGAACTGGTCTGCTGAATACTTCCATCAGGGATCATATATATAAAGCGGACAGTTGTGCAATTAATAAATTATTTTTAGCAGCAAATTCTATATTTAACCTTGAAAGATACACACGTTAATCTAAGTTATTAAAATCCACTTTGTAGACGTTCAAATCCTGAGATGATTAATTGCATTACCTTCTCTGTTTTAGCTGTCACATTTGAAATTCCTTTCTCCTCCCTGAGAAGTTTTCTTTAGTTTTAGCATACCAATCAGTTGTTTGGAAATGGAACTAGAAACTAGAAATCCATATGACATTTTATTTTCAGTTGGGCCCAGGGACTCCTTAAGATCTTTATCATTTTTAAAGTTTCATTTTATATGACATCTTACTTTCAGTGGGATTCCAGGAATCCTTAACATTGTTATTTTAAAAAATTTCTTTGCTGAATCTTCAATATTTTATGTGCTTTTCTTGCTTCATCCAGAAAATTTGGTAGATAAAACCTCTGCTGGAAAACATGAATTTTCACAAAATATCCTTGAGGACAGAGAGCAGCTGTCACCTGGTCTCAGTCTCTACTGATGTGGAGCGAATGCACTTGGCAAAGGAGTGCCATGCCTTGCTGCATTGAGCTTGGGGTAGTCCTCGTCTGTGGTAAATAGGATTGGAAGAGCATCCTCTTCTTAATAGGTTCCCGACTAGACTCCTCATTTCACTTGATTATCGTGCTTGTTCTAAATGGGTTTGTCTTATCTGATTCTAGATAAGATTCTTTCCAGTATTTTCCTTGTGTCTGTTCCTCCTGTTACTTGACCTCTTCCTCATATATTTTTGAGTCAAAAGCTTCTTCAGTATGTAGGGAAAAAGAATTTCCCCCTATATCCTTTCATATCTTTACCCTGCCTTCAGAATGTTCCTTCTACCTCCTGCAGATTCTACATGAAGTAAAATTTATAGTGAGATTTAGAGACATGGTTGAAGTCAGATTTTTGTTAAGTAAAAATTTTAATTAAAAAATTAATTCCATGGGACGCCTGGGTGGCTCAGTGGGTTAAAGCCTCTGCTTTGGCTCAGGTCATGATCTCAGGGTCCTGGGATCGGGCCCCACATTGGGCTCTCTGCTCAGCAGGAAGCCTGCTTCCCCCTCTCTCTCTGCCTGCCTCTCTGCCTACTTGTGATCTCTCTCTGTCAAATAAATAAATAAATAAATCTTTAAAAAAAAATTAATTCCAGGGGTGCCTGGGTGGCTCAGTCAGTTAAGTGGCTGCCCTCAGCTCAGGTCATGATCCCGGGGTCCTGGAATCGAGCCCCTCATTGGGCTCCCTGCTCAGTGGGGAACCTACTTCTCCCTCTGCCTGCCACTCTGCCTGCTCATGCTTGCACTCTCTCTCTCTCTCTCTCTGTCAAATAAATAAATAAAATCTTTAAAAAAATTAATTCCAACTTTAACCATTTGAACAGATATTACTTCTTAGATTTGTTTTAGTTTAGGTCAGCTTGGTTTATTGCTATGGTACTATACTGAATAATTACAATTTTAAAAATTAGTGTAGTTTTTGGTAAAACAAAGACACATACAGATCTTAAAATGTTTTAAGTTGACGACCATGTCTCATGAGTTGCAAACAAAATAATGACAAAGGAACTAGTTGAAAAGTAAAATATATATATACGTATATATATATGTATATATATCATTCAAATAAATTATCTGATGACAGATGAGCAAATTAAAATGTTTTGACTTAGTTCACATTTAAAGCTAAATAGATTTCTTCAAGCTGCTTTGTATTTACAACTGCAATCAAAGTTAAACTCTCAGATTTTAATTTATTATGTGTTGTGAATGTAGTACTTTAAAAAAATATTTGAGAGAGAGTGTGAGCATGCACAGGTGGGGATAAGGGGAGAAGGAGAGGGACAAGCAGACTCTGCTGAGTGCAGAGCCTGATGCAGGGCTCGATCCCAGACCCTGAGCTCATGACCTGAGCTGAAGTCAGATGCTCAACCGACTGAGGCCTCTCCAGGCATCCCATGAATGTAGTAATTTAATTTTCTGTATGGGATAGCATTGTCTCATTTGGTTCAAAATCATAAAATATATTTCTAATACATTAAATATAATATAGGACTTCTCATGTAGAGAACATAGCCCTATAATTAACAAAAAAGAAAGAATCTAAAGTTCCTATTTTTTAACCTTATCAAAAACATTCCCTTAAACATCACCATTCCTTTCTCATATTCCCAGTCTGTAAATGCACCCTGAGGCTCACTAATCTGACCTTTTGTATTTACTATCTGGTCTTACATCATCTCAGCCAGACCCAAGGCTGGAGGAGCCTTAGGTTCTCCTCTAACATTTTATGTGTAGTTCTGACCTCTAACCTGAACTCTGCTTTCCCAGCATTTCCAGTTGCACATATCATGGGCAATTTTTCCATATCTCAAAACAAACTTGTGGTTTCCAACTCCTGGCCCCAAGCCATCTCAGTAAATGGCAGGTCTGTTCTTCTACTTGCTGAGTTCTCAAACCCTTGGAGTCACCCTTGTCTCCTTTTTCCACCTCTTACCTGAAAGTCTGTCTCGCCATCTGCATTAAGCCACTGTCTGTCTCTCCTAGAGCATTGTGGTAACCTTCTCCCTGGTCTCTGTCCCTCTTGCTCTGCCCCACTACAGTGTGCTCTCTGGATGTCGGAGGATCACGAGACTCTTCTGCTCAAAGTTCTTCAACAAAAGCTGTCTCACTCCATAAATCCCACATCCATTCCATGGCCCTAGCCCGACATGATGCCCCCTCTGTTGCCTCTCCCACCTACCGTTCTCCTCTCTGCTTACCTCGCCCTTACCAAACCAGCACCCTTCATGTTCTTTCAGCAGGTCATACCAACTCCTGTCTCAGAGTTACGCTGTTCCCTCCCCTGCAAGGCCTTTCCCCCAGATGTACCATTGACTTGACCTTCATTTCATACTGTCTTTGGTCTAAAGTCCCTCTAACAGAGAAGTCTCCCTGGGTCATCCTATATAAAATAGCATCCCTGGTTTCTACCTCATGGCTAGAGTGTGTTCTTGCATTTCATAACTTTCCTAACACCTTGCATGTTCTATATTTCTCAGTTTATTATATCTCTCCAAATTAGAGGAGATTTCTGAGCACAGGAATTTTGCCTGTTTGTTCACTATTATCTCCAGAACCCAGAACAGTGCTGCCCTCTTAAGCATTTAATAAAAATTATTGAGTGAATGAATGAACAGATTGCATTATTTTGTCAACCAACACATATTGACTGCTTGCTTAGCACTGGTTCGATTACTCGGGACTCAAATATGAATAAACATTGGCTCAGCCTTCAAGTGGGAGAGGTGGACATGCAAAAAATCACTTAGAATATGATACGAGGTGCTTGCTTCAGAAACACATATACTGAAATTAGAATATGATATGAGGAACGTGTTGCGTAGTGAGAAACAGGTTGCATAAGGTTACATTTTACATGATATGTAAATATACATACAAATGTATTATCTAGGAATTTTATATATTAGTAAACTAAGACGTGTCTGTTAGTGATAAGTACCAAATTCAGGATAGGTGAAACGGTGAAAGAGTCTAATTTGAAGGAAAGTTCAGGGGACTTGAATTCATAATGCTTTATTTTTATTTATTTTGAGCAAATAAAAGTTTCATGTTTTAAAAAAAGAATATAATATGATGAGTGCTGTGGTCGACTTATAAAAAGTTCTGTGCACACCGAAATATTTATGAATGACATGCTAGGATGTCTAAGACTAGCTTCAAAATGGTATGAGGGAAAGGTATGATCTATATATGGAACAATATGTTAATAATTGATAAAGCCAGGTAATGGATACATAGGGAGTCATTACACTACCTCCCTACTTTTAACAATATTTGACATTTTCCATAACAAAACATGCTTTAAAAATCCTATAGTAATATAGTGGATGAAACAGTAACTTTTTCTGTAGGCACTGTAGGGCGTCTTTCTAGAGAAAATGGGATTTACACTGGTTTCTCCAGGAGCTGAGGCAATAGTGGTAAGCAGTCTAGGAACCATACCCCTGCCCCATCTGCCCTGCAGAAGGAGAGAATGCGAGGGCTTGATATTTCTAGGTGTTGCTCAAATCAAACAAGATGGTAAGTGAATAAGGAAAATAGTCTTGGAAAAAAATAGTCAATGACCTTGTTTGTAATACGAAGGGATATTAAATTATTTTATAGGAAGTCAAAAGCCAGCTGAATGTTAAAATTTCAAAATTTAGGTTGATAACTCTAATAGCATATACAGTGTGCAGTGACTGGTAGCCAGGAGACACTTTACCAACCACAGAGAGATTTCTCTAACTAATAGAATGTCTTCTTGATAATTTGCATTGGGTGTTATTTATCTATTTCATCACATTACTTGATATGAGCTCTGTCTACAGAAGATTTTTTTAAAATAATAAATGTTTTGTCATTTTGTCCATGTCAAAGTTGTAAAAGAATCATACAATTGATAGTGTATTTAAAAATTCACCCTAGATTGAAAAGCTGTGATTACATGGTAAATTTTTACAAAGAGGTTACATTGTGTGGGTAGGTACACAGATAATGATCTAAATCTGATGCTCTTGGGGAAATTATTTATATTCTTCATGCTTTCATTTCTTCAGTTCTTTCATTTTTAAAGGAAGATTCCATCCAAATATTTGGGGCATGTTGCCTTGCTACATTTTATTATGGCATGAGTCTGTCTAAGCTTTCCAGTTTGCTTGTGTGTGGTTGGTTTTAGGGGCAGATCAGGTAACAAGACACAGGCATTCGACAAACTCAGCTTCAAGGGCTTAGAGTCACAACCAACTTTCACTCTAGCACTTGTTTCTATCCTCATGTTCTTTATCCTCTAACCTTCTTGTTCAGTGGGAACTGTCAAGGAGCAAGTTTGACTTCAACCCTATTATTCTTAATGCTTTGGGACCTTGGCATAATCGGTCATATTATGCCATGGAATGTGAAATACAGTGAAGATAAAGACCTTTAAATTGTTTAAGAACCGAAAGCTTTGCTCTGTATAGAGATCCCACACATTTGTTTTTCTCTTTCACTCCAAAACATAAATAGATAATTCTGTATTGGGTCTTCAGCTTTACTTTTGCCTTACTTTGTTTTTAATCCTTCAAGAACTAATAATTCCTTCATTTTTTCCTTCCTAATTGTTTTTTATTCAACCAACATATTATGATCCAAAATATCTAACGTTCTGTGCAAAGTGATATGAGGAATATAGTGCTGGTGAAACCCTAGCCTCAGAGAATTTAAAATTTAATAAAGGGGTTAACATGTACCCAAATAATTATGGTCCAAGGTAGAATATGATAAGTAAATGTTTTGGGATTACAGAGAAATAATGTATCATGTCTGGTTGAGGGCTATAGAAAGAAGATGCTAATCATATTGCCTAGTATATCATCTTCCAAGTATAATATGTGGCCTGGCAGAATCAGCATTCTGTGAGAACTTGCTACATGTGCAAATTCACAGGCCCCAACCAGATGCACTGAATCAATCACAGCCTTTGGAAGTGCAGCCTCTCCATCTGTTTTAACAAGCGGATTTTTATGTATGCTAGTACATTGCAGTTACTCAAAATAAGTAGATTGTTGATTTTGGGGGGAAGGGAGAATAAATTCCTTTCAGGTATTTTGTATAATGACAAATGTCTTTCCTGCACAGAATTCACTGAGCACTGCCTTGTACTTCACTACTGACTTTAGCTTGGCTTTGATTATGACTAGCTTGGAAAATACAATAAATCTCTAACATATTGATTATTACCTGTTTCTTGGCATCGTAGGCTTGGATAAAAGTAAATTGGTGTAATAGAATTTTTTTAAGAAGTGTTGACTCATTCACCTTTTAAAAATATTTTATATAAAAATAATAAAAGAAAACATATATAAAAATATTTTAGAAGATTTTTTTAAAAATAATCTTTGGACTCAAGGTAGCCAATTTAGAATACTGGTATTTGGAGATCATTTTTAAAAGATCTAGCCTCAAACTAAGATTTTAAAAGATTTGGGTTTATATTAAAATGATGAGTATATTTGCACAGTCATCAGGCATTTCAGCTTTGGAAAACACTGGCATTAGGCCATGTGCTGGGGGAGTTTATAGATGTGAAATTTACTGGGCTGTTGTTTTTAAGGCAGTCAGGGTGAAACAGGAAATGACCTGCGCACAGCAGGCTGCAATGAGTTGAAATGATGCTAGTTCTTGTAGGTTTGCTTCACCAACTCATTATGATACTTTTAAAGTGATTTTGCCCTGAGGGTAGCCGCGGTATTTGTTCTTTGGTTGTTTTGCTTCAGCAATTAATAGTTCGTGAAAATTGTGTGTATGGTTCGGGAGGCATTTTGCTGAGTACTTTTAGAGTCAGCTGAGAAAACCCACAGTGGTAGATAAAATATACCAAGCCGAAATGATGTATTATCAAGGCTTTCTATAAGGCAATCAGAAATTTGGGGCTAACTTAGATTTTGTCATCAATCAGCTGCATCCCAGATTTTAAGAATTGCCTGTGATATGCTGAAAATAGAGACAATGCAGATGACAAGAAAAGTAACATTTTAATTGTTTAGGAAGAAAAAAGTTTACTTAACTTTCAATAGCTAAATCCAGTAAGTTAGTGTGTAATTGGCAGTAATAGCTGAGATTTTTATGCCTCTGCCTAGAAATCCAGTGTGAAATTGTGAATTTAGAATGGCAGCGATTAATCATTATGGTGAACTATCAGAAAAGAGTTAAGGTCATTTATGTTAATGATCGCAGTATGCAGTTTTTGACGTTTACTGTGAGCGCTAACATATTTCATATATAACAATTAACCAAAAATGCAAACATCTGGAAAGTAGTCTGCCTGAAGTCTTAGAAGAAGTGATATAAATTGAAATACATACACACACACACACACACACACACATACACACACACGCACACCATTGAAAGAAACCTTGGAATAAACAGTTGCATTATAAAACAGCATTTTATAAATAAACTGAAATAGAGATAATTTAACCAGTATAAGATAATTTTCCCCAGAGCAATGTATATAATGTCAGCAGTAACCACAACCCAGATTGCATAGCAATATTTGTTTGGTAATATTCACGGAACATTTAAATGCCATGGTTTGGATATGAACCATGTATGCATTGCACTTAGGCAAATTTGTGGGTATTATCAATTCCCCAATATTTGTTTTAAATAGCTTTCGAGTAAAAACTTCTTGGCTATTATGCAATAAAAAGAACTATATAATCAAGATTATACATGCATGTACACAAACACACACACACAATCAAATCCATAAAAGGGTAAATATTTTGTAAGATTCAGTGTCTGGACATGCAGATAGGTATGAAAAAAAGCAAAAGGTATAATTACATTGTTAATATGGTGGACATTAGACATCCTTCAGGAGGAAGTACTTTGTTACCCAGTCAAGAAACATTTCTGTGTTGAGGGCAATTTGTAAAGATTGTATATAACATGTCGAAATACGTCATTCAGGGGGAAAATAAATTTGTACACGGAAACTTTCAGACCCATTGAATGTCCCTGGCAGTATGGCAGTAGTATTACTGAATTGTGGGGTTTGGGTTAAGAAGGGAGCTGAGTGAATAGCTTGAGGCTAGAGAGAAGGCAGTAGTAGGGTGACAGGAAAATAATTATGATGCTCTGAATGCATCCTTGCCAATCCAGGTTGCTTTCAGCTTTAATTATTTAGGAAGCATAGCAAAGGACTCACCACCATCCAAGGGTGCTTTGCACTTCACTTGCCTAAAGTACTATGCAGTCTTCCTTGAGATTTCCCACTTTTTGACATGTTCTGTTGACTTTGCACAAAGCTAGAAATAGCAGAAGATAGTGGGGAGTAAAGATAAGCAGAGATCACTTATAGATACAGTGCTTGGATTTGGTAACTGAAGCCTTTTTTTTTCTTATAAGAAAAGTGTGTGTGTGTGTACATGTGTGTGCACATGTGTGTTTAAATTTTCTTACCGAGTTTTATGAGTCATCAGTCAAATTTCCCCATGGTTTACCCCAGCAAGCAGAGTTATGAGACCTGAATTAAAGGAGAATTTTATTTAGATTGATTTCTTATAAAACTTATCTAGATGACATAGATGATGATGGAGAAAATGGGTAGGGCAACTTGTGTACTTATTTGATTTTGACTTAAGTGTTCAGACAGATTATTATAGATGCATTATGAAATACCCTCTAACCACTCCAGACCCTCAAACAATTGGTTTTTTGGTGGCTGGTCTCTACCTCTGGTTCATTCAGCAAAGATGAACAGCTGGTTTTTAGTGACACAGTTGTAGGGGATAGGAAAGACAGTTGTTACTTGTATAGCCTTGGTTATTTGCTCCCCTCCAGAAAATGATTTCAGGAAAACCAGAAGTCTATTTGAAATCTGGGCTTAGAACATATAAGAAACTTCTTGATTATTCTATTTTCTATTTCTTGATCATTCTATTATCTTATTTTCTTTTATATAAATGCTCTGTGATAAATCATTTGAGGACCCATCTCTCCCTTACCCAGACTATCCATACCTATCCTGTGTGGTCAAATTACAATATAGGTCAACAAATCCTTCACCAAAACTATAAAGTTTAGGAAACAAAGAAATTATAAATATGTTATATTTATTTATTTTAAATATGTTATATTTAAAATAAACATTGTAGTTCAACCACTTTGGAAACTTTGGCAGTATCTACAAAGTTATACATAATTTACTGTATGACCAGTTAATTCCACCCCAGGATATTTACTAGAAAGAAATGAAAACACAAATATAGGAGTTCTCTTTATAATAGCAAAAATCTTGAAGTAACCCAAATTGCCCACTAGTAAGTGAATGGATAAACAAATTTTGGTATGTTCAACCAATGAAATACTACTCAACAATAAAAGAGAATCAGTGAAACAGGCAGGAGTGAAAGAAGACAGGCAAGTTTTGTTTGTATGAAACACTTAAATGAACAAAACAACAGTAACAGAAAGCAGATCGGTGATTGCCTGGAGCTGTGGAAGGAGTAGGAAAGATTTCTTTTAAAGACGTATAAGAGGACTTTTTGGGGTGCTGGAAACGTTTTAGATCTTGAAAATAAGGGTGAGTACTGGAGTGTCTACACTTGACAAACTTGTCACACTATATACTTACAATGGATGTGTTGTAAATTTTATCTAAATAAAGTTGATTTTTAAAGAATAGGATATTGAGTGTGTAGGAACAAAGGAATGTGTGGTAGAAACCATGCTGCAGTATTCAGTGGTGGGAAGTAACACCCCCAGAAGAGTGAGACTTGAAGTCATTTTGAATCAAAACCACACTGAAATACCACCTTACACCAGTTAGAATGGCCAAAACCAACAAGACAGTAAACAACAAATGCTGAAGGGGATGTGGAGAAAGGGGAACCCTCCTCCACTGTTGGTGGGAATGCAAGTTAGTGCAGCCACTTTGGAAAACAGTGTGGAGATTTCAAGAAATTGAAAATAGAGCTACCCTATGACCCTGCAATTGCACTACTGGATATTTACCCCAAAGAAGCAGATGCAGTACAAAGAAAGGCCACATGTACCCCAATGTTCAAAGCAGCAATGGCCACAATCACCAAACTGTGGAAAGAACCAAGATGCCCTTCAACAGATGAATGGATAAAGAAGAAGATATGGTCCATATATACAATGGAATATTATGTCTCCATCAGAAAGGATGAATACCCAACTTTTGTATCAACATGAATGGGACTGGAAGAGAATATGCAGAGTGAAATAAGTCAAGTGGAGAGAGTCAATTATCTTATGGTCTTACTTACATGTGGAGCATAAGGAAAAATGGAGGGCATTGTGAGAAGGAAAGGAAGGGTGAATGGGGGTAGATTGGAGGGGGAGATGAACCATGAGAGACTGTGGACTCTGAGCAACAAACAGGGTTTTGGAGGGGTGGGTGGTGGGGGGTTGGGCGAGCCTGGTGGTGGGTATTGAGGAGGGCACGTGTTGCATGGAGCACTGGGTGTGGTGCATGAACAATTAATCTTGTAACACTGAAAAAATAAACATATTTGGGGAAAAAATAATATTGAACTGAGATAAAAATTATAGCAGTATTTTCTTCTACACTGCCAGAAAGATCAGAAACAGCAAAACTTTTTTAGCACAGTATAGACTTTACTCTACGCACTTTATAAGCCTACTATTATTTGCTCTTCTCTAAACCTCCATGAGGTAAGTTGTGTAAAAAAGAAAAAAAAAAGCTTAGGGAGACTAAGTACAGTACTGATAGTAACATGGCAGATGAGTTGCAGTGCTAGGATTTGAATCAGACTGACTGAAAAATATCAATGCTTTCCAGTTATACTCGACTAAGTCTTCCTGAATCATCATTTCTTCCATGGTTCTTGAAATACTATTATTTGGGATTGTTCAAATAAGATATATAAACATATATTGCAACCATTGTCCTATGAGTAGAGAGTAAACCAGGTCCTATCCACATGTCAGTAGATTCTTGACTGTCTACTATGTGCCAGAAATTATGTTACATTCTGGGAACATGACAGATCACCTGTCCTTATGCATTTAAAGATGTAGATAGTAAAACAAAGAAATTGAAGTATAGTCCAAGAAGGGAATCACAGTGCTCAAAGACCACATTGCATAGACAACCATCCTGTTGGAAGTGGTGATTTCTGAGTGAGAGCTGGTAGATTGGTGTGTTTACTCTCCGGCTGTGGGAAGAGGAGTGGAGCAGTGCCCTAGAAAATATTTATGGGAAAGGATAGAGGAGAGAAAAGTTCAGAAAGGTTTAGTGGGGCTGGAGTGTAGAGGGAGGAAATGGTAAGAGTGAAGGTTGAAGGGATCAGCAGGGACCGGATCACACAGAACCTGCTAGTAGAGCATGCGTAATTCGTCATCCAAGCCAGAATACATGAGAGAGAAAGGAGCACCATTAATAATTATGCCAATGCAACAGGTCTAAATTGGGGCTGACCATGACCAGCTGGTTATTCCACAAGCCTTGAAAGGAAACTTGGGGTTTTTAGGGAGAGTAGGCCTAGTTGGAAGGTTTTAAGTATAGAAGTAAAATGACTAAATTTGACCTTGCGTCACGTCTATCAGTATGCTTTGGGGAGGGGTCTGAAGGGACTTTTAGTAAGTTTTACCTTACTCAAGTATATGTTTGATGCCTTTTAAATCTTTGCATTCTCAGTTGAAATTATACTCCCTCAAGAAATGTTTAAGGAAAAAAACACTGAATATTTTAATGTATTAACAGCCAAAAGTATAATTTTATTGAAAAATAAAATTTTATTGAAAAATAAAATTATTTATGATTTTCTTTCCTAATCATGTAAAAATGATTTTTAGCAAATATTTTAAATCAAAGTGCCTGAAGAATAAAAGAAAATAGTTTTTAGAATACAACATTTTAAAATCAACAAAGATTTATTCTTTAAGCATTTTCTAAGGCCCTGCTCTCCCAGAGTTAAATTTTGATAATGTTGTATAGTATAAAGGAAAATGTGTAAGATTGTTTCTTGATTTAAGAGATTTGTAAAAGAAGTGGTAGAATACTTTAACACTCTTCATACTTTGTCTTCATTCATTTGAATATTCAACAAGAAGATATGCAATGCCTAAAATGTGTTTTGAGAACCTGTAGTAACATATTGATCTCCCTACACACAAGGCGGAGAAGACCTAAGTCTCATAGAGCTTTGTTAGCAGTGCTGTTGTGCTTTTATCCTAGGAGCAAAGAGAAGTCACTTTGGCGTTTTTAGAAGCATATTGATATCTACCTTTGAAAAACATCACTTTGGCTGCAATATGGAGAGTACATTGATTAGGGTGGGTGAAAATGGGAATATAAGTAGACCATTTAAGAGACACAGGCCAAGTGAGTAGCCTAGGCTGGGTTGAAGGCTGTGAAGAGAAGTGAGTGGATTCCAGAAATATTTAGGAGGCAAAGTCAATGAAATATAGTGGTAGGTAAAATAGGAGGGAGAGGAATTGGTCACATGATTTTATGATTTACTTACCTGGCCGAATGGTCATGCCATTACCTGACTGAGGCAGATGACAGAGCTGGTAGAGAACTTAAGAAGATTGTTATGAACTGTCAGAAAAGCCTTGAGACATACAAGGAAATGGTCAAGTAGATAGTTGATATGAAAGTCTGGAGACAGTGATCATCTAGCAATATAAGTGTGTAGGTCAGATGCAGAGAGGACGTAACTAAAGCTTTGAGTGTGAATGACCTATGAAGGGATGGAGCTAAGAATTTCCTGGAATAGACTTTAGAAGAAGAGAGTCCTCAGGAAGTTCAGTATTTAATCACCAGATGAAGGAGAAAGAAACTTTGAAGACAAAGAAGAAATGGCCAGGGAAGAAGGAATAAAACCAGGGAGGTATGGCAATACATAATTTAGCAAGTGCTATGCCAGAAATTGAGTTTTTCAGTTGTATTACATTTATATTTACTTTGAACTGATTTCACTCTAACTGCAGTTGGAGAGTGTATTCTCAAATGGAAAGCATTTGTGATTCATTTGCCCCTTTCTATTTACTCATTTTGTTTTTCTGTGAGTGGGACCCAGCTAGTAGAAAAACTGTAAGTAGCTTAGCAACTGCCAAGATTTGTAAATTTAACAGTTATTTTAGCAGCTGACATTTATTCAAGTGCTTATTATGGGCTAGCACGTAGCATGGGCTAAGTGCCTGAAATGCATTGTTATTTAAAAAATTTTTTTGAATTTACATTCAGTTTAATTAACATACACTCTATTAGTAGTTTCAGAGGTAAAATTTAGTGATGAAATGCATTGTTATTTAATCCTTTCAACAAACTATGTGATAGATAGTAGTATTATCCTTTTTTATAACTGAACAGAGTAACAGAGAACTTGAATAACTTGGGCATGACCTATGTTAGGGCAGCAAGTGACAGAGCCTGGATTCAGGCTCAGTAAGCTACTCCGTATACTGTAATTGCTAACTGAGGGTTGGTCCATCATCATGTGTCCTAATGTGAAGCTGGCAGAGATTATCCAGACAGCTGGTATTTTCTAAAACCCAAATTGTTTGTATCGTTTTATAAATTATACCTGCTGTCTTGCTATTCCTACTTCTAGTATCCAATGGGAAACATATATCCTGTTTAATTTTGGATCTTTTGGGTTAATAATATCTGTAGTCTCAGTGTTTTAATCTGGTAAATAGATTGAAGGAAGGAGAGAAAAAAAAGGGAAAGAAAAAGGTGAAATAGGGGGTATAGGGAAACCACATACTACAAATGAAATGCCTTATTTTACACATAATTCAGAGTAGGGATCCTGGCAATCCCTACTCTGTATACAAAGTAGAATACAAAGTAGAAATCCTCTTTGTATAGATAAGAAAGAGAAAAGATTTCTCCACAATCAGAAGATCATAACCCAAGGTGGGGAAAAACAAATTTTGTAATAAATGTAATTTTTAAAACATAAAATATTTGATTAAAGTATAAATACTATTAAAATTAAGTAATGAAATATGAAACTACTTAATTTATTCATTCTGCAAACATTTATTGAATGCCTACTCTTTGCTCAGCCATTTTTCTAGTACTAGGGATATAGTAAATTTCCTGCTCTTGTGTATCTTATATTTTACTGGGAAAGATGGGCAATAAATAAGCAAACAGGTGGGTAGTAGGTCAGGTGGTGATATATGCCATAATAAGAAAGCAGGATAAGGAGGAAAGGAAACAATGGGGTTGTTGTCCAGCTACTGTTATCAGATGAAGGCCATGACGGTGGTGTAGAAGTACAGACTTTGGTATATTTTTTGGCTCTCCTATTGGTAAAGACATTAACAAGTGCTGTATGGAGGGAGTATTGCAGTGAGCTCACTCATTTACTGCAGATGGAAGCATCAACTTTAAAACAATTGTATACGTTTAAAAATTAACCCACAGTTAAATACACACATATAAGAGACTGGAAGCAAACCTCAAAATAGTAACAGTGGCCATCACTGACTGGTTTTGATTTTCATCTTTATACTTTAAGCATCTAAAAATAGTCCTACAGTGTACAATTCTATAATAGTAAAATAACATTTAAACATTGCTAAAGCATGCCTATTTAGAGAAAAGACAGAATAGAAAGAGAAAGAAGAAAAAAATAAAGGGAGAGAAGAGACCAACAATCACAGTTGAAAATAGACATAAAATTTAAATACACAGAAATAATCTTCATATTAAGAAAAAGAGATGCAGAGATGGGGAGAGACATATGTAAATCTGCTCACACAATTCTCCATGTTATAGCCTTTAATGTAGAGCCGCTGAAGATTATAATTCTGTATTTTAACAGGTCACGCATAGAAATATCAGTACTGGAAAATTATCTGTGTTGGATGAAATTACTCTGAGGGTTGGCTCTGATAATAGAATTAAAACAGGAAGTTAACCTAGGCCAGATTCCTGCTTCAGTTCTCTGTTAGTCTTTTTTGCAGACACTAATTATATATGTAGACAAAAACTTCAAGACATCACAGAGACAACTTTTAAAAGTATATTAAGAATTAAGAATTAAAACCTTAAAAAAGGAATCTATTGGCCAAACTGGTTCTTTTATACTGTTTAATTATTTCACAAATGAAATTAGTCTGGGGGGGGGAGTACTGTTTTGAGCTAATCAGCTTAGTCTTAGCTCTCTCTTTTGATAGCCTGCCTTATCAGTAACTATTTCACTTACTAGGATTATAAATTCTATTTATTTTGCAAGTAAATCTACAGAAATCGAAGTGCCAATTATGTATGTCTTTTTCATCTATATTTCTGATAAGATACAGAGAAAACTGACCTTGAAAGAAGCTTAGACTTGTATTAGGTCACTTTCTACTTTATTTCAGAATACTGCCAGTGAACTGGTTTGTTCAGAATATCTGAAGAGAATCTTTGAAATTTTTCTGTATTTGATTAATGAAAAAGAATCAAATGCATTTTCTATGAAAATACTGAGAACAATTAAATTTGCATTTTAAAGGTGAGTTCTTTCAGACAGCCTATTTTTTTCTTTCTTTTTCTTTTTTTCCTCTTTTTTGGCCAACTCCTTGGATAATGTTATTAGAAAGATTTGCTTGTGATGTTTTATTTTGACTTATATTTTAGAGGAGGAACAATAGTATTAAACATACCATATTTTCTAATAGAACTTTGGTATAATTTCCAGCATGACAGCAGAGACAAGGAGGGTGTGTTCATTTTGGTACAATTTAGAGGAAAACTTTAGTCTTGATTCTCTTTAAACAAAGGCTCTAAGAAGTGCCACATTCTGGGTGGTCTCTGATAAAACAAGCTAGTGCTATTGCATTCAAATGTCATAGTTTATTTCATTTTGAAAATAAGATAAACTCAAGCCTTAAAGAAATTTAGAATGTAACAAATCAAGTTATGACTCCAATCATGCACGAGTTCATGTAAGATTGTGTTTCTCTTATTATATAACAGCATTATGTAGCCAATGTTATCTTATATAATTACTAGTAATAAACACATTCCTTGGCAATAAAAATTACTACCCCACTATATTATCAGCAAACAGGAAGGAATAGTCAGTATATCAGTTCCATCCAAATTTAATTGAGAGCCTGTTATATCCACTATGAAGCTAGGCAAGGTGATGCCCTTATAGTTTTAAAAAGTAAGCACAGATAGTCTTCTTACATGAACTTCTGTACAGTTGTCATAATCTGGTCTATAGTCTGCATTTCCTTTGTTTTACCCATAGTGAAACATTAGTATTTCTCACACTTTTCCACTGAAAATAACTTCTAATGACTAAAAAATAATGAGCTTCTGACCCCAGGGTTTTGCCAATTTGCTACAAAGTAACCCCTGCAATTAGAGGTATTTTTTTAAATCTTGTGTTGTTATTGTTGTTTTTTTTCCATTAAACACCATGACATATCTTTCCTTTTTAATTACAAAAGCAATATGTTTTTATTAAGTAAAACTGATGATCCAGAAAGATACACTGTTTATTTTGTTGCTTCATGAATTCCATGGCATATCCCAGTTTGAAAACTTAAAGAATTCTCTATCCGGTAGACTCATTAGAGATGTACCAAATGTGTAAAGGTTCAGGAATTCCTTAGAAAACCTCATATGAATTTATGTAGATTTTTATCATTAACTTTTGTTATATTTTTGAAATATTGCATGTGGTGTACTTTAGGAATGTAAAAATGCAGGAATTAGTGAGAAAGTTACAGCTTTCTTTAGAAAACACCCATGGGCAAATGGGCAAATCTCATTCCATATGATTTGTTGGAAACCTAATAATTTGTGATAAAGGAATTATGCCACATCAGAAGTCACAGGGGTAATCAAGATTTAGGAATTAGGGGCACCTGTGTGGCTCAGTGGGTTAAGCCTCTGCCTTCGGCTTAGGTCATGATCTCAGGGTCCTGGGATCCAACCCTGCATCAGCTCTCTGCTCAGGAGGGAGCCTCCTTCCCCCTCTTCCTCTGCCTGCCTCTCTGCCTACTTGTGATCTCACTCTCTCTGTCAAATAAATAAATAAAATCTAAAAAAAAAAAGATGTAGGAATTAAAGGAATCAAATCCTATTCTACAAAAACAGTCAATGTAATTCTATTTCCTTTTTTATTGTTTTGGAATCTTCTCAATTTGACCTATCTCAACAATTTGCAGGGAACTATAATACAAGAGAGAGAAACACACTCTTGCATTAGCATATCCACGGCAGAGAACGTGAGAATGGAGAGAGCAGTACTTAGGGTAGGCAGCCAAGGGTAATAGGGCAGAATGGTAAGGAAGGGGCAGACTTCAGTACTGAAGATCGACCTCAGGGCTCCTCACTGAAACCTGTATATGAATCCTGTGATTGCACTTTCTTCTTCACCCTCATCCTCCCATTGTCTCACCCCCTGATTCCATTTGCACTCCTTCAAGCCTCCTGGAGGTTTTATCCAGTTCCCTAAATTAATGTCTTCTGTGACATCAGGACTTCTGTAACTTTTCCTACTTCCTACTGGCACTGATGATGACGTAATACTGGAAGATGTAACCGTTACTGCAGCTCTGCTTGCTGAAGGACGGCTGCCACACTCCATCCCGAGGCAGAGCCTGAAGATCAGCAGTCACCCGTATGTGCACAGAGACAACCTATAGGTCGCTTTCCCCAGCACGTGCTGGATTATTTTAGTAATCAAAGCTTATTTTAGACTGGTCCTAAGTGAAACTGGTAAAAGGTAAATGTAGATCACTAAAGTAAAGTAAGCTTGGCTGTTTGGATTTTTGAGAATTAAATAAGACAAATCTTAAGGTTTAATAAATGAAATCAATTAAATTGCTATTTTTAGCCTGATTTTTGAAGCAGGAATAAAAAGCACACTGTATATATCAAAATTCTTTGCCACACAGTGTATACTATTTCGGTGAAATATGCACAGTATTAGAAGATTAACTCAGGCTACAGTGATAAATTACGAGGGACCATGGTTCTTTGTGTGTATTGGGTGAAGAAAATCACGGAAGGGGATAATTCATTCATTTCAATTATTCCTCAAAATTATTACTGATCCCTATAGTGACTCCCAAAAGCAAAAGGAATATGTGTGTGTTCGTGTATATGTGCATGTTTACATACTATATATATCAGTGAAACATATAAAGTGAGTTACATAGTCATGCTACTAGGTTTTTTGGCTTTTTGGAATGTACTGATCTAGTCATCTTTATTGAATTATATCTTGTATTCATTTAAGGAAAATAAATAGGGTGCATCAACTAAGCAAAAGTAAAACACTGATGGGGAAGAATTAGCAATCAAATTTTTGTGCTTATATTGAATTTTTTTTAAAGATTTTATTTATTTGACAGAGAAATCACAAGTAGGCAGAGAGGCACGCAGAGAGAGAGGAGGAAGCAGGCTCCCTGCTGAGCAGAGAGCCTGATGCAGGACTCGATCCCAGAACCCTGAGATCATGACCTGAGCCGAAGGCAGAGGCTTTAACCCACTGAGCGACTCAGGCGCCCCTGTGCTTATGTTAAATTTTAAAACTCTTCAAATTATGCAACAAAATATTTACCATATGTAAATCCAAATTTGTATACCCCTGTATTGGTAATAGGTTGAATCAATCCATAAGCATGACGTCACGTGCATGATCAAGGACTACCCCTGATGCCAAATTAAGCTGTGGCCAAAGACACTGACAGCTGCTATACATCCCACACCTTTGACTTTGTATCCTAATCCTTTGAATTCTAGGACTATTTAAAAATAGAGAATTATAGTTAATAATATGTGCATACTTATGAATATTCCCCAATTAGAGGAAGGGAAAAGGTCTTATTTAAATTCTATCATTTTTCTGCTCTGTAACTACTCAAGGCTGCAGATACAATGAACACAGTAAGCTTTTTGTATGATAAGACAGTAATGAAAGGATTTTATTGGCAAGACTCATAGATAGTGATATCCAATGGCAAAGAAGATCATGTGGCTGTGGCTTTTACAAAAGTCAAACTCACAGTGAGTGTATACAGTACACAAGAGGTCTATCTTAATTGGCTTTATCAGCATCATGAATAAAGTATCATACCAACAGCAGTTGAGAACAACCTTCTATTAGTCAAAGGTCTTGAAAATTTACATATTGCCACTGAACTATATTCCTTTTGCCATTTTCTTATTATCTATGTAGTGGTTTGTAGTGGTTCAGAAAATCCATTAGAGGGCAATATAATATTGCTCTGTGGCTGAGAAGATGTACTAGTGAAAGGATGAACCGAGCAATCTGGCCTCTCTCTGTGTGCATTTTCAAAATGGGCTTCTAAATAACAAAATAAATGATTTTAGCTTTAGTCTTCCTTTGTTAGTGTTTGTTATTTCTGAAACACAAATCTTTGGCTGAATTTTAAACTTCCTAAAAAGAATTTAAGAGTTAGAAAGAGGATATTCTCAATTTGGATTCCTATCTGCACGTGTGTTTTTGATTTGGTAGATACAAATAAGTAGTACAGTAAATGTCTTCAAGTATTAAAAGGTCTTTTTACAATAGAATAGAAAAAGTTCCTTAAAGATAAGTAGAAAACTTGTTTGGAATTTATAAATTCAGGGAATCTATATCCCTGTGTATCTCTCTCTAGATATGTGAAATTCTGGGCTTCTTTTTTTTTCTCCCCAAATATGTTTATTTTATTTTTTCAGTGTTACAAGATTCATCATTCATGCACCACACCCAGTGCTCCATGCAATACATGCCCTCCTCCATACCCACCACCAGGCTCGCCCACCCCCCACCCCCTCCCCTCCAAAACCCTCAGTTTGTTGCTCAGAGTCCACAGTCTCTCCTGGTTCATCACCCCCTCCGATTTCCCCCCATTCACCCTTCCTTTCCTTCTCACGATGTCTGGGCTTCTTTTTAAAGAACCTTGGTTGTTTATGTTAAAGGACCTATATTTTACATGTATGGCTTATAAAGAAAGTTAAGATTGCACTCAGTCATCAACCCAAGTTATATTTGTAAGCCTGAGACACAATCTTCACTCATGTAACATACTAGTTTACATGATTTATCTTTTAGTTTTACTTAATTGAACAATATTAAGAATGAGTATGTCATGAATATGGTTTTACTTTACGATACTAGTCTGTGTGATACCAGGCACTGGAGCTCAAGTCCTGTCTTAAATCCCATGGATCGAAGTATGTTGCAAAAACAACAGCATTTTTTTTTAAAGATTTTATTTATTTATTTGCCAGAGAGAGAGAGATGACAAGTGGGCAGAGAGGCAGAGAGAAGGGGAAGCAGGCTCCCTGCTGAGCAGAGAGGACCCTGAGATCATGACCTGAGCCGAAGGCAGAGAGGCTTTACCCACTGAGCCACCCAGGCGCCCCGACAACAAAATTTAAAGAGAACACTGGGCATTTAAGAACTGTATTAGGACTTCCGTTTTCTTCCGAAATGATGAGTCAGTTCTGGGTTGTTTGTCAGCACAGGGATAGCTGCGGCCTACGTCATGGATGAGCTTCTGAATGACACGGAGACCTTTCCTGAAAAGGCCGGCGAGGGCCTGAAGTTGGGTGAAGGCGAATAGGAATTAACTAACCACTTAGACTGACTCTCTTTGGAGCATGGACTAGACCTGTGCCCCCCAAACTTTTCGACATATCCATATATTGCTTCTACTGTTGTTTACTTCGTTGGATCACTTTTTAAACTTAAATCAGTGTATTGTAAATTACCGCAAATTACCATAAATTGAGATGATAAAGCCATAAATATCAGGGAACAGTAAAAATAAAAACAAGGAAAATGCATCAAATTAAAAAAATGAAATTAAACAATAAAAACAAATCATAAGGGATCCAATACCTATACAGAAATGCATAGCTGAACATAAACTATCCAATGCATAGATTTTTTTTCTATTATCAGTCCATAATAAAGAGATTTGTTAAGGCCCAGTGCTAATTAGTCTGAGATGTAAGATGGGACTTTTAAATCAATAAGATAATTCCATTTTGTGTGGGTGTTGTGTTGATATTTACTGGAAGTAAGAATCCCATTTCACCTATGCACCTAGTTAGATATTATGAGCCAGTTTGCAGTTTATACTTTTAATTATGGGAACAGTGAGAGGTTCTTTGAGCAGGAGGAAGCAGATATGAAGCAGGAAGCTAGATCTCAGGCTACTGTTTGACCTAGGTGAGGTGCCCCCCTCAGGAAAAGATATTTTGAGAAAACTCTGAAATTATATAGCTTCCCTTTCATTCTCCCTACTGCCAAGACTCCTTCTGTGCGCAAAGGGGAAAAGCCCCTGACAGGGAACGTGCCAGGAGCTCACCTAGAACTCCTTTGTTCTCTGCGCGCTCCCACAACAAATCCTAAAAAGTCTGCATCTCCCATCACCTCCTTGTGTGTGCGTCTACTGCAACTAAGGCGGCCAGCTCAGGGTCCCAGGAGAGAAATGTCCCCTGCAGCCTCCTGGGCAATCTCACCAGGACAAATGTTCATCCTTATATCATCTAAAGTTATCGTACTGACGCGCACGTTCACATTTGGCAAACACAGAATGGGAGACCATGGAGAGTGCTGGAAGGTTGTGACTCAGAGGGAAAGGGTGCAAAGAGGGCTGCTGGAAGAGCAGCGTAGGTGCTATGTGGTCCCTGGGACATCTCCACTTTCTACATCCGGTCCACTCACAACTTTAGATCTTTTCATTAGCATCACCTGGGTACATATCCAGACATCTGTTTGTTTATTTGCTGGAAAAGAGACGCATCTTGTTCAAAAATAGTAAAATGCTTTGGGGGAACGTATCCAAACCTTGTATCATTAATAAGCGATGCTATCTCTTAATAATAATAATACGTCGGTTGGTAGTTTATGCGTATCTAATATAATACCACGAACCCTAGTTTTCTTTCCAATTTATTCACAAGTTTGGTGTTACCTTTTTCCAGAATTCTATTAGTCTGTTCATCTGTAAGGTTAGACAACCAGCCTATCATTTCTGTGCATCAAAACATTGTGTGCTCGTGGAACTCTCCAGCTTAGATGCCAGACAAGCTGTTAATTAAAAATAATTCAGTGCTGGTCTGTGCGCTCTCTGAAACGTACCTCTCCAGCCTTTGACTGCCATGGTATGTGGGTAATGTAAAAACTGCTTATGACTTTCAGCATATAATGAAGCAGAAATATAGCTGTAGTGGGACTTAGATAGGGATGGCAAATACTTGGCACATATAATTTATTTGCCCCTTCCTGTGCCTGTAGCAGACATTGCTAATTGATATTCCTACTGAACCTGATCAGAATCCATCACTAAATAGCCATTACCAACCCGTTAGAGCGGGCATGTTGCTTGAGACCTCCCTGCCATTCCTGTATTTGGAAGGACAGGAAAAAAAAAGAAAAGGCAAAAGCAAGGATATGGAACAGAAGAAACAGAAGGGAGATTCAGAGTTTCCCAGTGAATCAGAGGTTAGAACTATCCACTCTATATGCTGGTGACAAAAATTGGAGTTGAAACAAAGGGAAGGAAAAGGAATGGATGAGAAAGTTAATTTCGATAATCCCTTTCACCATAGAAAAAGAATCCTGCACAGAGTAGCCAGTTTCCATGGCTACCCTTGCTACCCTGGTGACCTGGAGGAAGCTGAAAACCTCTACTCTTGATTGACTTTATTACATTAATTTCGACAGATATTTGTTAAGTGATAATTATGCATACTACACATAGGTTCCTACTATTTGAGGTTCTATGGTAGATTCAAAAGAGGAGTTTTTAATAATTTAGCTCCTGTTGATGGGCAAGGCACCATGCCAAGTCATTAACATTTGTTATTTTATTTAAGTCCCAAACACCCTAGGCCAAAGCAATGCCTTGTCAACTTTACAGATAGGAGACTTGAAAGACATCAAGCCAGCTGCCAAAAGTCAAACAGTTACCAAGTGAGGCCAGATCTTACCCAAAAATTCTTTTCACATTGTATTGCCTCACATGGCCTCTGAGATAATTGCACTTGTGTTTTTACATATCTCTGGATTCACTGAAACAGCGGAGGGGGAGAGATGACCTGGTCTTGCCTACTGTCCATACACATTATTTCCTTGCCACACAACACAAACTTCCAAAGCCTAAAGATAAAAGAAAAAAAAAATCAATTACCAGTGCTCAGCTACCTATTCTGGTCTCATTACTTATATCCAATTATTTCCAGGTTTGAAATTTTTATCAGTGTTAAAATGTTAATAATAGTTGTTGAAATACAATGTTAAAATGTTCATAATAATCATTAATATTAAACTATTTTAATACTTCAGTAATGTTAATATTATTTTAATGGAGCCACCCTTCCTTTGAAGAGGTTGAGGTACTTTTAAAAATTCAAATTGAATTAGAGAAATGAACATAAGAATATTATAAAGAATCAGTGAAGGATAAAAGCATGGAAACCTGCCTGATTCAAACCTAGACCTTCCACTTTGCACTCTGCCTTATAAATTATCAGCTGGATAATACGGTTCTGTATAGTCACCCTCAATCATTAATTTCTCACTTAAAATGTCTTGTCTGCTTCACCCAGCTGCTTGTCTTGAGCTTGGAGAGGGCAAACAAGGATATTTGGGTTTAGCCTAGAGCGACGTAAAAAGGAATGGAATCAAACCTTCTCCAGACCTCTGTATAGTTAGTGGCCTTCAGCAGAGTAGGGATATAATGGTTCTTAAGCCAAGAACAGTATTGCTGGTGTCCATGAAAATGGAAAGCAGCCATAAAAATGATTGACACGTTCTGTAAAGTAGACTTTCATTGTCAATCATCTAAATATGATTCATTAATCATACTACAAGCACTTGACAGCTGACTGACAGTAACAAATTCTCCCCAGAGAAAGCTATATAGAAACTTAAGAGCAGCTTATTAATGTTGATACTACTTAAGCTGGATGTTATGCATCCTAGAGGAAGCAGATAGTTTCTTGCCGCCCAACGTAATTGATTCCAGCAGAGCTTTTATTACCAGAATGTGCATTACACAGCTTCTGATGCATTTCCAATCGCAGAGGACCGACTGGTTTTATGAGAATCTTTTTTACAAAAGAAGAAAACAAAAAGAAGATAGAAGATACCTCTGATGGAAATTAAATTATTCAAAATTGGCTTTTTCTAAAAAATGTGTTTTCTATTTCTTCCAACAATTTGAGAGCCTTAATATTACCAAGCAGATAATGTCAAGCTAGTGTCGGTTCCTCTGTGTGACATCACAGTGTGCCAGAGTTCAGGGCTTCATTGGCTCCCGAACCAGTGGCCCTCTGCATCAGGACTCTTGTTTCCAGAGGATTCCAAAGAAAGGTGCAAAGTCAAACCTTATTTAAGGCACAAGGTAGAAAGGTTAAAGGTATAATAGTAAAGAATTGTTATACATGGACCCATGAGTTGTCCTTAAGGAAGACCTCAGTCAACATTAGATTTTGAACTACAATAAGCCTTCTCTCTCTCTCTCTCTCTCTCTCTCTCTCTCTCTCTCACACACACACACACACACACACACTACATTGCTGTAAAATTTCTAGAATGTTAATTAAATGCCCTAAAGAGGCATTTTTTCGCCTCCCTTTCCCGCCACTCCAATTCTCATTCTGGTTTTTTGAGTGACTTCTGATGGGGCACTATTGTAGAATGGAAGCAAGTATCACACAGACCTGGATTTGAATTCAGGCTTCAAGTTTTGCCCATTTAGTAGCTATGAGCAAGTCACTTAATCATTTCTAAAGTAGTAATTATTTATTTGCCCATCCCCAAAATTGTTATAAATTAAATGAGCTCATAGATATAACAGTGCTTATTGCTCGATTAACTTTGCTATTATCCAGGTTAATATTTGGACTGTAACTGTTGTTTATGCTACCATGTGTATGTTTAGAATTAGGTTTTAAATGCATATAACCAGGCCATAATTCAAGAAATTTATAAAACTTAGGGTCAGTAAATTTTGCAGCTGGAAGGAGTGGTTGGAGATAATCTAATTCTCTAACCATAAGGAAAAATAAATCACAAAAGCAGGTAAATGATATGCCTAACTAAAGGTTTGTTTCTTTAATTTTTTTAAAGGAATTGTATCCTAGAATTTTTGACTTTCTCAAAATTAGTGTGTGTTTTTAGTGAAGATAGATTAGAATCTTTTCGTTTGCTCCCATCTTATTATCATTGCAGTTTCCCTATCATCATTCGTCATTCCAAACTAATTGATCAACCTCATAATAAATTTATTCACTCTTGTAGTAACTATTTCTTGGCATTTTAAGCCCTAATAGGATAGAACAGAGATACATCTAATTGGAAGAAGTGATATAGATTCTGTGCAAAACTCATAAACTCTTTCATTCAATCGTTCAGTAAATCAGAAATCTGAAAATATCTGAGAGTATAAAAACTCAATATATGCAGTGCAGAAGTAAGATTTTTGAATGAGAAAGACTCTTTTCCTAAAGTGTGTCTCATATCTATCTTCATATTTAGTGACAGCTTTCTATTTAAAAATAAGACAGTATAATAAAATCGATCATTAAAAATGTCAAAACCTTGTTCATTATAGGTTAAGATTATTATTTTAGAACTCTGAAATATAAAGTTTTATAGCATCACATGTTTTTCGGGATTACAAATAATTCTCATTGACTTACAGAATTTGTTTTTATACTATTTTTCTTCTTGAGTTTTATGTAACTGATTTAATAAATTCACCTTCCCCCCCAACCTCCCACAACAAGCAGAGAGTAGAGACAGGATACATCAAATATCTTCTAATCTATTGTTTTATGAATAGCTAATTCTCATTATACTTAGCTTCTCTCCCTTAGGTTCAAAAAATATGGGTCAAGTCCCATTTTCATGGCCTTATTAAATCACAACTACAGGTAGCATCTTTAAGTATCCATGGCATTGGTTTAAAGATATCTTTCACATAAATGTGGGTTTTTAAAAAAACTCTTCTTTGCATTTTTCATAATTGTTTTCTCCCCAAATTCAGATTTTTAAACCTATTCTGTTTTATAAACATCTTGCCTCTTGCCAATTAAAATGCTAGCCTCTTGGCCCTGACTTCCTTTCCCTTGTTCCCAGCAAGCATCTATTTTTCCACATTCTTGTATAGTTTAACCCAAAATGCCCATCAGTGATGATTGATCACATTTTCAGACAACAGCCTGGACCCTGATTCTGCACTCCACATCCATTTGCCATTTTGATTAATGAACGTGAATCAGGGGTGACAATTCACATTTGCAAATGGGTGGAAAGAATTATTAGAAATGTGGTATGTTAGTATAAGCTAAAGCTTCCCTTCATTCTATTACAGTTACACTGAAAACAAATGCATGCCCCTCAGAGAACCTCGTGGTTATCATCAGGGAATATCTGAAATACAGAAATAAAACACATGCTGCCCAGGCTTGTTTTCATTATTTTGATCTCGTACAAGATCTTTATATTTCAATACTGCATAAGTACCAAATAATCTTGAAACATAATTTCAATTCTACATAAACCTCTATTATACAGAAAGTCTCAAAAAGCCAGCTCCTTTCTCTACCAAATAATGAGTATATAATTATTCTGCTATGAAAGAGTGTCAAGGAGACATTTAAACCTGTTTTCTTCACATGAGGAATAAAAATCAAGGATTTTTAAATGTTCTTTCAGTTAATTATTTGCTTCTTTTTTCCCTCTGCCAAGATATAGACTTTAAGCACATAAAATTCAAAATAAATAACCTTTTTTAAGAGCCAAAGTGTCAATGATACATGATAAATAAACTTGAAATTATCTGGTGAAAGTAGTTTGTATTCTCTGGCCAAGGAAATTTTGATCTAATAGGAACTTGCATATCTGGATTCTCACATGAAATATTCCTAAGTGGCTTACCTATAAAGTGTAATTCACAGACAATATGTATTGATTCCAAGAGTGATCTCTTGACACATTAATTTTAAAGCATCATAATTATAATGGTCCATTCATTGTGTTAAATGAGTATTAAATCTTTACAACTACTTAAAACTGTTTCTAAAGAGTCATAGATCTAATCACCTCACAAAATATATACCTACACCAACGGTTATCCCCATCTCTGCACAAGGCAGAAGTTCTATAATATTCTGTAAGTATAACCTTCACTTCTGGAAAAAGTGGATCTGTGTAAAGCACATGAACTAGTACTATCAGAGAAATTTTTACAAAGTTTGTCGCCATTTGAAAAGTTATAAAAATATTTACCATACTTAGATTAGGTTTCTATCTTAACATGTTTACTTAGGAAATACTTTGTTTTCATTCTCCTTTGTGGCAGCTAAATTGTCCCTTGGAGGCATCTGGAGTGGACACAGGAAGACTTGGTTAAATTGTTATACATGTGAGAGAACAGCAAAATAAGGTACTGTTGAGTGTTAATCTAAATTTCCAGAAATTACATTAAAGTTAAAGTCCTTTTCAAAACATGTAGGAGGAAATTAACTTCTGCAACCAGTGAGAGTTATTGTCTTGGGAGTTCCTGAGAGCCTCCCTCTCTTGGCATCTTCCCTAAACTCGTCTGGGCTCCATTTAGCAGTCTTTTCATGTTACGTTTATAATCATGGGCTTGGAAAATTAAGTGCTGAGTGTCCACTGGATTAACTTTATTCATGCAAAAATAAGTATTTTATGAGGCAGTGTGTTAGGTAGTACAAATAGAAATATCAAAGAGCCTGAGTTTCTGCTTTCCAAGTATTCTTAATCTAGAGGGGAAATATTCATATCAGCAAGATGAGTTATAATCCAGTTGGTAAGTATAACAATGGAAATATGTGTAAGACAGAGTGCTAAAAAGAGAAAGAAGCATCAAACCTGGTGGGAAGGTGTCATGAAAGACATATAAAACCCTGAAAGTACAGTTCCCCTGACATAGAGAGAAGGAATGGGTCTTGGGAGAGGAAGAAATATTGAATTCAGAACAAAGAAAGAATGAAACATTGTGGCATGATAGAGAATGGCGAGTAGCCTTAAGTGTATATGAAACCTAAGACATAATGCAGACACAGAGGAAATAAGGCATGAAGGTAGTAAGGAGCTTGAGAGTTTAGATATTATTCTAAAAGTGATGCAGAAACAGATAAATGAGGTATTTCCCTGAAGCAAAAGTATATTTAATGAGAAGTAGTAATTTTAGGAATTTTTGGGATATCGACAAAAAGGCAATATAAGACATATTTTTGATAAAATATTTTGTCAGTTTCATCAGCAAAAAATATGGTTGATTTTAAGACGTCTCTTGTTGTAGGGGAAAACCACCAAATGAATGCAATTTATCATTAAATTTATCTTCTCTGCAGCAGATGCCAAAGAACTAGTTCAGCAATTATGCCGTAATGTCATCCCATTATCATTTATCATTTTTTGTAATGCATCAAGACCTAAAGTGTAAGTCCATGAAGGCAAGCTTGGTCAGCAACCATAGAAATATGGGGTTCATTTCGCTCTCCTTTTTGTTATAAAAGGGGTCTTGCCTTCTTATACATGAGATGTGACATTTAAGTTAAGTTCATATAACCTTTTAAGTGAGTACATTTTTTTTTTTCATTTTGAAGTAGGATAGCTACATCACCAGTAAGTGGTAGAATAAATTGTAACCACATGTCAAAAAGTAGGTCATCCTAATGAGTGTGAATAAAGCCGGTATTTTCCTTCAGGAAATATCGGTTTTGTTTTTTCACAGAATAGTAATATATTGTATTAATAACTGCTCTGTGTATTGCATAGTTAAAATTATCGACTTTATAACTTCTTCAATGCCAAACATTTAAAATAATCAGTCTTTTAAAAATTAACTTGACGTGACATCAAGGTACAATTTAAATTGAAATATGGAGATATGATATCTGTGAATGGAAAACATTTTAAGTGCTGAGCTTTTAACCTTGTTTCTCTGTTGGTGAATACTTTCTAGTTGAAAATGGAAGGGAGGGAGGGAGGGAAGGAAAAAAAGGAAGGAAGGGGGAGGGAGGAAGGAAGAAGAAAGAGTATCCTGAGTTAGTAAAAGGTCTAGATTAGAGAATACAGCAGTCTCCCCTTATCCAAGGGGATACACTCCAAGACCCCAGTGGATGCCTGAAACGAAGGATAGTACCGAATCCTATATAATTTGCTGTTTTTTCCTATACATACGTATCTATGATAAAAATTAATTTATAAGTTAGGTACAGTAAGAGATTAACAATAATACTGCTAATAAAATAGAACAATTATGACAATAAAAGTTATGTGAATGTGGTCTCTCTCTCAAAATACCTTATTGTACTGCACTCCTCTTGTGATAATGTGAAATGATAAAATGCCCAGATGATGAGACGAAGTGAGGTGAAGTGGCGTAGGAATTTTGACATAGTGTGAGGCCGCTGTTGACCTTCTGATATTATGTCAGAATGAGGATCATCTACTTCTAGACCATGGTTGTCAGCGGGTCATTGAACCCATGGAAAGCGAAACTGCGAATGAGTGGGGACGACTGTACTTTGAAGCAAATACAATCCCGTAGACTCTCAGGGATATTAGAGGTCATCCTCTAAATACCATCTCAGTCCCTGTGACACCTGTGTCATCTCTTCCTGTTGGGTCCCGACACCTCGCAGAAGCGCCTGTTTCAGTGGTCAGTCCTCTTACGGCAGGCTGAGTCTTCTTCAGATTAGAAAATTCTTCTATATATTATTCTAGAGCTGTCTGCCTGGAACCAGGATTCTCTGCCAGAGTTCTGCCTGCGGGGGCCATACGGTAGGAGCCCTTTAAATATCTGCAGACAGCCAAAGATGAGTTTCTTTCCCTTTTTACTTGGTCACTAGACTGACTGGCAACCAAGGAAATGTGGTAGACAAAAAAAGGTCTGAATTCAGCCAAATATGAGCGAAGTCTCTCACTGAATCCTCGTAACAGAAAAGGGTTGGCTGATAGCACAGTTTAGTAAATTCATAACTAGAGACTAATTAATGGGTGGCTGGTATCAGCCTGGAGAGTTGAAGTGTCCACGGAGCTTGCATGCTCTAACGATCGGTCTTTAGACTAAGATGGTCAACATTTGAGTCCATGACTGAGCTGAGGACCTTGATCGATGTAGGATTAAACTGACATTAGAGGCAGCTCTGAGAGGGAGGGTGGTGAGAGGTATAAGTGCTTACTGACACTTATACCACAGAACTGCATGGCTCATGTTCCCATTTTATTTAAGTCTGATAAAAAGTCCTTATTTCAGGTAAACTCTTTCTAATCACTTTACACAAATAAGCATTCTCCCCCATCATAAGTGTCCTCCTCCTTTTTTTTCTCCATAGTACTTATCATCAATTGGTATGTTATATATTTATATTTACTGGAAAGTTCCCTCCACTAGAATGTAAGTCCCAACCTTTTTTTTTTTTTAAGTTTAAATTGCCAAAAATTCAAAAATTCGGCTCTTTCCCATTAAGTGGTTGAATGGCCAAGTCATTGACATGAGCTTTGCAGTAGATGGAACAATAAACTTAGAAAAAGCAAGCTCATGGAATGACATGGGGGGAGGCAGGAGATAGATTCCTTCTGATATCATCCTTACCCACTGCATGCTAGGGTCTATGCTAGGTGGTTGGTGTTATTTTATTTATCGTCTCTAAAATTTTATGAGACTGTGCTGTAGACATTTTAAAACAACAGAATCTGAGGGATTATCCTATTTATATAAGGCAATAGATATGTAGTAAATAAAGGAAATAGGACTCAAACTCAGATATGACTAGCCACAAGACTGGAGGAGAGATTTTTAACACCCGACTGTAAGGGTCACAGTGAGTGTGTAAAGGGGGTTTGTTGGAAGAAAAAAAATGGAGGACAGTTGAGCTTAAGAAAATCATTCGGGGAAAGGTAAGTCTTGATAGGAAGAATGAAGATGATTCAGAGGGATGGGAGAATAGTGAAGATAGGAGAATGCTTGTGAGTTTCAGAATTGGGGAAAGGTCAAGGGCATGGAGGAGACTCCAGATTTATATATTTCTATCTTAGTAGATGTGGTTAACTAGCAGCAATTTCACGTTATTAAGAGGAAGGGTGAATGGTTTGAAAGGCCTAGAGTATTCTCAGTGGGGATGATGATCAGTCCCAAAGGGGCAAAATTGGTTCTTGGAAGGCACCCCCCCAGATATTACAATGATTCATGGTCCTCCAAAGGACCACAGTGTATAAACAGACGTGAATTTTGTCTGTGGTGCTTAAATTTCATGGGGAAGTGAAGTGCAAAGAGGGGATTTTAATGAAAAAAAGAAGAAGAAGAAAGAAACACAGGCAATTCAAGAGCGAGAGTAAAACCATAAGAGAAAATAATTTCTACAAAGGAAAAGCCAACTGGCTGTTCTGCAGGGTTTAAGAATTCTCCTGAGTATATTATAGTGGCTTAAGGAGTAGAGTCTGTCCTTAGGTAGATCTGGAAATTATTTTATGCTTACCATGTGCCCTAGACACTTCTAAATGCTTCCTGTGTATTCATTGATTAAAGCCTTGCAATAGATTTATGAGAGGTTCTTTGAATAAAATTTACCCAAGGTCAAATGCTACAGTGTTAGGGTCAGCATTGCTATGAGCTCTATTCTCCTAATTGGCAAAATGAGGATAACAAGATAGTAACGCCTATTTAGTACGCTGATGTGAGAATTACATGGGATCATGTATGTAAAGCAGTGAGCACAGTGCCAGGCAGGAATGTTAGCTATTCGGGATGACTCGCTTGTGGTTTGTACCCTATGTTTGCTTGGATAACCAGCTGGATTTGTCATTTTCAAGGATCCCTTTCTACTTAATAACAATGCCTCAATATTGGTGTGACAAATGTACCACACTAATGTAAGATGTGAACGATGGGGAAAACTGGATGTAAAACCGGGTGATGGGAACTCGGTGCTATGTTCACAATTTGTTTCTAAATCTATTCAAAACAAAACTTATTTTTAAAAAGATTCATATCTAGCAATGAATTGCATATGTTCTTTTAACTCACAATTAAAAAAAAAAAACAACTTCCTAAATCCTGCTGAACAATGAAAATGTCAACCCCCCCCCCCCCAAAACCCAATAACAAGAATGCACAGAATTTTAAACATTCCATGCGTAAGCCAGCAGATGGCAGAGTACCCAAGCGGCTGACTTTGGGCCTAAAACCCTGCTTCCCATCAAATGAAGCTTTTTTGTTTTTCATGGAGTTTGAGCTAATTTATAGTGCTAAAAATATAAAATCCTGTCGCCTCTAAATACAGGGCTAGTGCTGCAAATAGAAGGGGTGTGAATGTGGGGTGGGTACTTCAGCTTGGAGACACTGCGGTGGCGAATCCCTGTTGAGGGAAGAGGCAGCTTTGATTCTGAGGGCCGTGAAGTCGGGCTCATTCACAGTCCAGGTATGCTGTCCACAAACAGATGGCGAGCCTTCTTGTCCCAGTCTCTTCCTCGCCTTATGCTCACTATGGTGATTTCTTACCTGGCGCAGGTGGGTGGGTAATCGACCCCCTAGACTAGGACAGCAGGACTCATCAGTAATCTCCTCTATGCCAACGCTAATCTAGGGTTACTGCTGGAAACTCCGACTGAAATAAGGTCGGGAAGAGGCTCTGGGTGCAACGACTGAGACGACGGCTCTTTGGTGTGGAGGGAGAGCAGTGTTTGTGAGAGGAAATCAATTTCTCTTTGGTAGATTAGCAGCCCCATGGATAGAATTCACGCAGAGGTTCTGTGTGGAGAAAGGTGTTTTTGTTTTTTTTTTTCTTATGTCTGGGAGAAAGGAAGATAATTTATGTGAGCAAACAAAAGGTAATGTAGAATAAAAGTGATAGTTAGACATTTTAGTCCTCAGCAAAGAATTTAAGGCTAATGACCTCCATCTGATCCAAAAGCCAATTATGCTAATCGCTCTCTTAGAGGTAAAAGCTGTGGCCATAAGTCAGCACAGACCTTTGGCACTCAGTATGTTCGCATGGACACTTCCGTGATTCTTTTCCTCCCATTCCCTGGCTGTACTCAAAGTTGAAATCATTTTTACCCTTTGGTATATGCATGACCTGTAAGGTAACAGGAGTGAATGTACTGGAGGCTGGTTTATCAGGCTAGGGTTGGACACATTCTCCAAGGTGAGTCTTGTGGTACATTCACAAGCCTTAGAAGGAAAAAAAAGATGCAGTGAAAAGAAAAGTTGTTATCCAGGATGATTTTTTTTCACCAAATGCAAGAGGACTTTTTAATTTCTTTTGTGCAGAAGGTTAATCGTTGAGATGGGTTAATGTACAGGCATTAGTTAATCTTAGCAGTCTGTTAAATGAACAGGTTTATTGACTTTACAAAAGGTTACTTTGTGTAACGATTACATTGAAAGAGCAGAACTCAATGGAGTGCAGGATAAAGCACTATTTTTTCTTCTGCTGCCCCTAAAACCCTGTGGTGGGCAGCTACATCCGTGCCTCTGACGAAATGTCAAAGCAGTCCCGCAGCTTCAGTCACTTCTGATGACAAAACAGCTCTTAATAGTCAAAACTCCTCGTTCACTCAGACTTAACCCTTCTCCAGTCATTCCCTTGCTGCTGTTCTTCTTCAGTGGGAAGCGAGGGGATGGTGGGAAGACCGCAGCGTGCAACAGCTCACGCCAAAGAGATCCCAAACCGTCCTAGTCCCTGGCTCCTCTGATTTCTGAAAATCTTCAAAGTACAGATTGAATTGAGGGTCTCAGTATAGGGGGCGCCTGGGTGGCTCAGTTGGTTAAGCATCTGCCTTCGCCTCATCATGATCCCAGGGTCCTCTGATGGAGTCCAGCATTGGGCTCCCTGCTCATTGGGGGTCTGCTTCTCCCTCTGCCTTCTGCTCCCCCTGATTGTTTTCTCTCTCTCTCTCTCTCTCAAGTAAATAAAATCTTACCAAAAAGGGGGGATGCTCAGTATTTTTGACATCATCCTTGCAAGCCTTGCCTGGTGATCTAGCAATCACTCAGGTTGTGACGGTAATGACGCTTATCTCAGCCTTTAGGCCTTCAGCCAGAAATGGAGGAAAAGAAAACAAGGCCTATTTCAATATCCTGTTATATTAGTAACTCTGGAGGATTTCTAAGACATTAAAAATAAGGCCATGTATGGGGTGCCTGGGTGGCTCAGTGGGTTAAAGCCTCTGCTTTTGGCTCAGGTCATGATCTCAGGGTTCTGGGATCGAGCCCTGCATGGGGGGGGGGGGTCTCTGCTCAGCAGGGAGCCTGCTTCCCCCTCTCTCTCTGCCTGCCTCTCTGCCTACTTGTGATCTCTCTCCTCTCTGTCAAATAAATAAATAAAATATTTTAAAAAAATAAGGCCATGTAATGTGAAAATAGCAACATTCTAAGCCTCTTATTTGGTGAACCTTGAAGACCAGTGGGAAGTGAGAGTCACAGGCGGAGCTTGGGTACACACTGTTTCTCAAGTGTTTGGGCTAATTACGTTTGAGAACCACTTCTCTTGTCACTCTTTAAGCAAGTCAAACATTTTGACACATGTCATTTATAAAAGGAGAAGGATGAGCTGGCGGGGGGAGAGTCTTAGAGTTCCCTGCAGCTCCAAATTATTTAAGAATGGTAAATCAAACAATAAAAATAAAATTGGCAAACTATTATGTCTAGTTATCTTAGCTTTGACTGTATTCATATGAAACAGGCAGTTATTAAAACCTATAAAGCTAAAACATCTTCGCACAATTTATGAACCTAAATGGGAAACAGCTAATTTCATTGTATCAAAAATGACGGCTATGGTGGTTAAAGATAAGAGCTAATTCCCAGTAATAGGTAAGAGCAAGTATTCTTGAGTTTATTAATTTCTATGTGGGTTTCTCTAGAGAAAGCTGAATTTTCTTTTTTTTTTTTTTGCTTAAGTCTCTATGTCCTCAGGTGAGAATGTTAACTGAACGTGGGTCCCGTCGGTGCAAAGTGTGAATTTTTAAAACTGAAAATGTGAAAATCAAACACATTACCATTTACGTGTGAACACTAATGCTTTTAATGGAGGAAAATGAGATTTGTTGAGACAAAGAAATAGAGTTGAAGATAATTATGATAGTATTCAGGATAGAGTATAAAAAAACTATAGTGATTAATACTATAATGGTTAATAAAAGGGCACCTACAAGGCAAATACAAAGTTTTTTGTTTCTTTTTCTTTAAAGACTTCCTGCATCGCTCTGCAGAGCTATCCTATTTGGTAGGAAACAGCAGCATAAAATCTGACTTGGGTTCTAAGGTAGAAACAAAATGAGGGTGTGGAGACCCAGAAGATTCCCTTGCTTCTTTATAGGTACTTTTTTCTTTGGTGGGAGCTCACTGCAAATTTCAGCAGCCTGAGAGACTTGCCCCTCCCTACCCCAACGCCTTCAGAAATGCTCCTGTTCTCCACCTGCACCCCCTCCTGAAACTTCCCCAGCTCATCCCTTCCCAGGTTTGCATGATAAATGGGGCACAAATCAAAAGTCTGTGAAATAGTGAATGCACAATGGCCGTTGCAGAATCCCATTTCATTAAATGAAAGTGGGTTCTGTTTAAATGAAGTTTCTGGTTCTCTCTTTGGCCCGGGGGGGACACATGTGGCTGGATGCTTGCATACATAGATGTGTCAACAGTAGGAAGAATAAATACTTGGGGCTCACTGCAAGTCTTTGTTTCGGGAGTCGCTGTTAGCAGAAGACCCACAGGGCTGTGAGGGAGCACGGTGGGGAGCAGGGAGGATCACTGTAGCAGATGAGCTGGAGGACATTCGAGGAGACTTCCCATACACACAAAATGATAGCCACTTACATTTTTTTTTAAAGATTTTATTTATTTGACAGAGAGAGAGAGAGATTGCAAGTAGGCAGAGAGGCAGGCAGAGAGAGAGAAGGGGAAGCAGGCTCCCCGCTGAGCAGAGAGGCAGATGCAGGGCTTGATCCCAGGATCCTGAGATCATGACCAGAGCCAAAGGCAGAGGCTTTAACCCACTGAGGCACGCAGGCACCGTGCCACTTACGTTTTTAAACATACAGCATATTGTTCCATAGTAATTGCTTAATATTTTAGTCTTATGTTATTTTTGTTGCCTTTATGTTATTTTTGTAGTCTTTATGCTATTTGGGTTTGGAAGTGATGTGTTTTTTTCTGATGAGTCGATTTTCCTTATTTAGACGTAAAAACACACCCCAGGTAGATGTTGTACCTAGATGTTCCCACGCTAGCTAGCCTCTGCAGCATCTTTCAGTGCCATGATAGGCAGAAGGAGAGCATTCTCTTCAAACATTTAAATCATTTTATATGAATAAAATAGTACTTTAAACTCCAGAAGGGCCACTTGGAATAATAGACAAGATGAGGCAAACCTGCATTCTAACCATGGCCCTGCTAGAGGCATGACCTAGAGCAGCCACTTGACTTAGGAGCTCAGATTTCTGATTTGTGAGAAGAAGTTGAACTGATGAGTGCCAAGATCATTTTCAGCTCAAAATCGTGTCAGATGAATTCTTGATGTCTAAAAGAAAATTGCCCTTATTAAAAGTATCAATTATTCCAAATTAGCTTTTATTTATGACATTTAAACTAGTCCTTCATACATGGAATAAAAAAGGAAATTACTAAATTTACTCTGCTGAGATCCAAACACCAGTTGGCTGTTATGCAGCCTGACTAATGTGAAAATAGCTTGAAAAATTGAAAACCGCCAAGGAAGTCTGAGTTAATGGAAAATTTCTAGTCTTCTTCGAGGACCTTCTTCTCAGATTGTTTTAGAATTAAGCACCTCACCATCTAAGGCAAGAAAAGAAAGAGAAAAAAAACAAATAAAATAATAGCAAACTCTAACAAGAACTCTCCGTCATAAACTAGACTTCCTGTTCTTTACTCGAAGACCTACATTTCCTCCAGAAGGCTTACTATTTAGTATAGAGGGAATCCCTCCTACCCCACCCCCGCCCCCTCTCAGTGAACCTGGGTAGAAAATTACAAATATCACTTGAGGTTTTCCCCAAGTTTCTCCCTTATGTAGCACTGACATTTCTGCAAAGCCCTTCTAAATATTATGAGAGAAAGAAGTGGCTTTTTATTTGGAATGCTAGTTGTGACTTAGGATTATTGGTGAAGCCCCTTTGTTTGGGTTTTATTGAAGCGTGTCAACAGCTGTCAGCAATAATACTCACTCCGTCTGCTGCCACGTGATCTATTGATATGTATACAACAATATGTTATAAATTGAAATAAAATATGCATTTTTTCATAATTTATCAGCATTACGATGGCACAAAAAAGGCAGTCTTATGAATAATACAGAGCTCTTCAGCGGGCATTATGTACTGTAGGTAATAAACGAAGCCTCTCCCCTGGACTGCCAGGAGAGTTGTAAAGCAGAATGCATTAGTTCAGCGCTGTGATAATAAATCATTTTATTATGTCAGGAGGCTCTGGCTAACTTTTACTCCTGAGGTCTGAAAGAATAGTGTGCCATACGGCTCTGGATGGTTTCTGAAGTGTTTAGACTGGCTCTGATTCTCCTGGGTCATGTTTTGAGTGAGCGATATGGGTAGATAACAAGTGGCAGTATTTCTCAGGTATCGATATTGTGATGCCTCCTGTTGTTTTATTGCCGAGAGTGGCTGATTTCGTCCTAATTGGAACTGTAGTTCTTCTTTGTGTCTCTATTTGCAATATGGTGCTGTGTTTCTTTAAAAAATACACAAGTTGTTCTGTAATACTATGCAACTTCTCTAAGTGATACCACCCTGCCTCTCTGTTATCTTTCCATGGATAAGAAATCAATAAGTTCTTTCTGTTCTTATTTACCCTCTTAAGAAGTATAGCCACCCTTATAGGAACTGTTTTTCTTAGAGCCGCGATAACCATTAGTTCATCATTGCTTCATGTGTTTTGAAAGATAACAACACAGCCTAGTTGGTAGCAGACCTCAGTTGATTGTATGATTGAAAGAATCATTTTTATATAAACTTTGTTAGCATCTCAAGCTCTCTGTGTGTATTAATTTTTCCTAGAGTTGCAGTTGGGGTAGCATTGTTCTATTTGTAGAAAAGGTATAATTTAAAATCACTCTTTTGGCTTAGAATGCATGCCTTTTTAAAAAAATTAACATATAATGTATTATATGCCCCAGGGTACATGTCTGTGAATCATCAGGCTTACACATTTCACAGCACTTATCATAGCACATACCCTCCCCAATATCCATAATCCAGCCACCCCATCCCTACCCTCTCTCCCCCCAGCCACCCTCAGTTTGTTTTGTGAGTTTAGGAGTCTCTTAAAATGCATGCCTTCTTTTAAGCATGTCACAGTTTTCTCATATAGTAATGAAGATCTGAAAAAATTCGTAAGAAACAGTGGATGGAAATCAGCTCTTTTGAAGGAGGGGAAACATACATGCATTTTGTCATTATTTTCTGATGTTCTAACTGTGTAAACAAATTCTGAAAAGTACATTAGCTCTTTGTGATGCACAAGATTGTTTACCAAGCCTCTGCTGTCTTGATTTAAGCATCCATACCTTAAGTTCATGTGGATCCATGAACAGTTAAGAAAACAGTTATCTGAAGTATCTACCCAGTACCTACCATTCACTGCAGGGTAATAGCATGGTTTCTAACTTAAGCTCATTTTGAACATTCAAACTAATTAGAGTCATGAAACTATAATAGTAGTGTGTTGTAATCCACTGGTGGGGGGGGAGATACTTTTCATACAAAAGATTCTAAATGAATCCTGAAAATATTTGGATTGAAACAGGTGAGAAATAACAGTTCTCAGGAGAGGAACCCACTGCTCCTTCAGGTCCCTGAAAAATAAATGCAGACTTTTAGCAGCAGCACACCAGCCGGGCTGCATAAAGATGGCCAATTTCTAAGAAAATGAGAATTTATGTAATACAGGGCTTTTTGGAACACATCAACTCAACTTCATTCAGAAGCAAATATGTAACTGGTACAGCTCGCAAAGCACGGCATGGCTCTTTCGCATTTCAAATGGCCCTTGTGGCCTCTGTTCTGCACCAGTGGGTCCCGAAAGCTGGCTCCCACAGAAGATTGCTGCAGTCCAATGTAGGGATTAGGAAAGCATGGAACACTGTGGTGACAGCAATTTTGAAGACAGATGTCTTCTATCTATAACCAGATTGGTGATAGTGAAGAAAATAGCTGTGCAGGTTGTTTCTGTCAACTTACCCCTTCCCTTTGCTTTGTGAGTGTACCCTAGAGAAGAAGAATTCGGACTGCATTATAGGAAGCTGGGTTTCCAGTGATTGTTATAAAATAGTTGGAAATTTTGACATCAAAGAATTTTGACACTACGCCTTCAAATAGTAAGCCTAAGAGTATCTACCTAGTCATGAAAAACGACTGTGATGCATAGAAAATGCTGCTGATGGGCCTTTCCTTTGGATTCATATGTAGCCGGAGATTTATTTGATGTTTGAGACCATTGTGCTTTGGAATAGAATCCTCTTAGCATCCCTACCATAAGCTTGGATGAAAGATGATTTCCGTGCTATGGTTGACTAGCATGCATTGCTTCTACTTATGAGAGACTTTTTTTTTAATAAGAAAATTTTCAAAGAAAAATATCAAATACGCCTTAATAGGGAATTTGGTACATCATTGGATGGAGGCTTTTCTTAAAATGCTTTTATTCAAAGACATCTTTTGTTTGGAAAATAGAAATTCTGTAGCTGGTTGCTTTATTTCATGACTCTTTAAAAAGATCATTGATTTATCACATTTTTCTAAGAAATTCCTTTTTTGCCATCTTATTTAGGAAAATGTAAAAGAAACAAGAAGCAAACAGAAAATTGCTTCACATATATATGAAAAATCACCCTTAGGAAAAAAGCATATATTTCATACACATGTGTTCTAGAGTGTACATAGATTTCGGCTTTATATGCAAACACTTTAACTGGGGGAAGGATCTAGAAAAATGCAAAATCCAGTATTGGTATTACTTAGCGAACTTTCATGGGATAATAATTCTGAAATAGATCATGACTAAGTCTAGGAGGAATAATTTAATATATTTACACTAATCCAAGGAAAATAGGCATTCAGAATCTTTCAAATATAGAACAACCTATCATTTCTCACAGCCTTACCAGGAGTTATTTTTCCTGGGTCTAGCAAACATATTTCTGCTTAGGCTTTCAGACTTTCTTCCTTCATTTCTAGAAATCTATTATTTTCTAATTCTAAATAATTTGATTCACTTAAGCATTTTTCAAGTTCTATATTCCTCTCTAAATGGAATAAAGCATACATTTAAATGAATAAATGGAATAAAATACTTTTTTTAGAAATGGGGTATATTGTGCTTGTTTCCAGAGTTGTTTTTATTTCTTTAACATTGAGTAATCTAAATTCTGAGATAGAATTTATAAAATATTTCTAAGTTACCCAAGAAGAGTTAAAATGGTAGAGTAGGAGGAGGACCCTAAGTTTGCCTCCTCCCTCAAACATGGCTAGATAAATATCAAATCATTCTGAATACTCAAGAAATCAATCCAGGGATAGAGAGAATAAACTGCACAACTAGAGGGAGAGAAGAGGCCATATCATAGAAGGTTGGAGGTATGGAGACATGATTTTAGGGGAGAAAAGAATCATAGGTACAGCTGAGGGAAGGAGACCCTGATCATAGAGGAGAGAGAGAGACAGAGACAGAGAGGAGGGAGGGAAACAGGGAGGGGGGGAGAGAGAGACAGAGAGAGAGACAGACATACAACAGTAGACAGGAGATCACACAAGGAAAGCACTTTCTCCAAACCACTGACTGGGAATATGAGAGGGGCGGATTATCTTCAGTTTTTATAACCACAGAGCTCAAAGACTGAAGTTTTAGAAGTCTGTGCCATGGCTGGTGTTGAGCCCAGTAAGCATAGCAGTGCTGCTGTGAGTAAGGAGGGCAGGGGCCCAGAAATAGACAGGATCCCTTTGGATGCACTGGGAGAGGTGTTTCTCCCTTCTTGGAGAGCATCCGGGGGTTAGGGGCATTGCCTCTTAGGGAACAAAAGAGCCAGCGGGTACTATTGCTCTACTGCATTCCATATCTCAGGCGCAGAGACACCCAATGAGGGTGGCTAACCTGGACACCAGCTTTTTGTTGTGCCTTACTTTAAACTTCAAGCTCCTGTGCATCGGTGTGTCTGCTCCTCTGGGCCAAATGGCAACAACCCCAGTATGGCAAAACCTTCCCCCAGAGGACTAGCAGGTGTCCATGTAGGGCCAGGTCCCCAAAGTTTGGAGTTTTGAAATTCATTTGGTTTGCTGAGATAAAATACAGATGCACTGTGCTGCTGGGTGAGCAGATGGCCCAGACACAGCATGAAGTCAGGGACCTGAGGGACACCTGGGACACATGAGGGGAGATTGTTTGCTCTTCTGTGAGGGCTTCCTGGACGGCAGTTGGCACAAACCCCTCTCCAGGAATGAAGGAGAGGGCTGGCACCATTTTTCTATTCCATCTATCAGTGCAGATGGACTTCAGTGAGCAGCATGACACCCACAGTGGAGGCAGGTATGCCTGAGAGTCAGAGTAGCAGTGGGTCCCTCCTCCAGAAGACCAGTACAAACTCTCTACACACACAAAGTCTACTGACCATAGAGTGCTGCAAAGCTTCAACTCTAGTGGAAATAGCATCAGGTCTCTTTTACCAAGCAGACCAGAGCACACCTAGTTAAAACACCACACTTTGGACAAGGTCCAAATACTCTCCACTGTAGGCAAGGAGAAACTCTGCAGAGGCCTGACCTGAAGAAAACAGCAGGCAAAACACAGTAGCAGAGTGCACACAACATACACCAGAAACACTTCCTAAAGCATCAGACACTGGACAGTATAAGACCTCTTCTTAATAAAACCATTACTCTCAGGAGCAGGAAATATAACAGGCTTTCCTAACACACAGAAGAAGACAGAGACCTAGACAAAATGCCAAGACAGAAGAATTCATCCTAAAAGAAAGAACAAGATAGGTCATTGCCAGGGATCTAATTAAAACATATAATTAATATGCATGACCCAGAATTTAAAACAACAATCTGAAGAATACTAGCTTGACTTGAGAAAACAGAAGACACCAGGGAGTCTCTTACCACAGAGATAAAAGACCTAAAAACTAGTCCAGCCAAAATAAAAAAATGCTAGAACTGAGATGCAAAACTGACTGGATGTGATGACCACAAGGATGGAAGAAGCAGAGGAATAAATAAGTGATACAGAAGATAAAATTATGGAAAATAATGAAGCTGAAAATGAGGAGGAAAGAAAAATATTGGATCATGAAGGTAGACTGAGGGAACTCAGCTACTCCATAAAGCATAGTAACATTCATATTATAGGAGTTCCAGAAGAAGAAGAGAGGGGAAAAAGGGAAGTGAAGGTTTATTTGAGCAAATTTTAATTGAAAACTTCCCTAATCTGGGGAAGGAAACAGGCATCTAAATCCAGGAGGCAGAGAGAACACCTATCAAAATCAACAAAAGTAGGCCAATACCAAGATATATAGTAAAATTTGCAAAATACAGAGAAAAGGAAAAAAATCCTAAATGCGCGGCAACAGAAAAGAAATCCCTAACTTACAAGGGAAGACAAATAAGGTTAGCAGCAGATCTACCTACAGAAATTTGACAGGCTAGAGAAAAGTGGCATGATATATTCAACGTGCTGAATGGGAAAAATGTGCAGCCAAGAATACTTTATCCAGCAAGGCTGTCATTCCTAATAGGAGAGATAGAGTTTCTGAGACAGACAAAAACTAAAGGAGTTCATGACCACTAAACCAACCTTGCGAGAAATATAAAAGGGGACTCTTTGAGTGGGAAAGAAAGACCAAAAGTGACAAACACTAGAAAGGAACAGAGGAAATTTCCCGAAACAATGACTTTACAGGTAATACTATGGCACTAAATTCATATCTGTCAATAATCACTCTGAATGTAAATGAATGAAATGCTCCAATCAAAAGACATAGGGTATCAGCATGGATAAAAAACTAAGACCCATCTATATGCTGCCTAGAAGAGTCTCATTTTAGACCTAAAAACACCGGCATATTCAAAGTGATGGGATGAAGAACCATTGATCATGATAATGGGCAGGAAAAGAAAGCTGGAATAGCCCATACTTATATCATACAAACTAGATTTTAAACCAAAGACTGTAACAAGTGATGAAGAAGGGCACTACATCATTATAAAGTGGTCTACCCAACAAGAAGGTCTAACAATTGTAAATGTTTATGCCCACAACTTGGGAGCACCCAAATATATAAAACAATAAATAACAAACATTTAAAAACTCATTGATAACAATACAATATTAGTAGAGAATTTTAATACTCCAGTCACAGCAATGGACTGATCACCTAAGCAGAAAATCAACAAGGAAACAATGGCTTTGAATGACACACTGAACCAGATGGACTTAACAGATATACTGAATACATTTCATCCTAAGACAGCAGAATATACATTCTTTTCAAGTGCATATGTAACATTCTGCAGAATAGATCACATACTGGGTCATAAAACAGGCCTCAACAAATACAAAAAGATTGAGATCATACTAGTGCTTATTTTCTGACTACAATGCTATGAAACTTGAAGTCAGCCACAAGAAAAAATTTGTAAAGACCACAAATACGTGGAGGTTAAAGAACATCCTATTAAAGAATGAATGGGTTAACCAAGAAATTAAAGAAAAAAATTTAAAAATGAGTTGGAAACAAGTGAAAATGAAAACATGGCAGTCCAAAACCTTTGGGATGCAGCAAAAGCAGTCCTAAAAGGGAAACATATAGCAAAACAGACCTACCTCAAGAAGCAAGAAAAATCTCAAATATATAACCTAACCTTACACCTAAAAAAGCAAAAACAAAAACAAAGCAAAACAAAACGAGCCCTGCAGCAAGCAGAAGGGAAATAATAAAGATAAGAGCAGAAATAAATGATGTAGAAACAACAACAGATCAACGAAACTAGAAGCTGATTCTTTAAAGGAATTAATAAACTTGATAAACCTGTAAACAGACTTACCAAAAAGAAGAGAGGACCCAAATAAATAAAATCACAAATGAGAGAGGCACAACAAACACCGCAGAAATACAATTTGAGAGAATATTGTGAAACATTAGATGCCAACAAATTGGACAATCTGGAAGAAATAGATAAATTCCTAGTAACATATATACCACCAAAACTGAAATAGGAAGAAATAGAAAATTTGAACAGACCTATAACTAGCAAAGAAATTAAATTAGTAATCAAAAATCTCCCAACAAATTAAAGTCCATGGCCAGATGGCTTCCCAGGGGATTCCTGCCAAACATTTAAAGAAGACTTAATATCTATTCTTCTCAAACTGTTCCAAAAAATAAAATGGAAGGAAAACTTCCAATCCCATTCCATGAGGTTAGCATTCCCTTGATTCCAAAACCAGAGAAAGACCCCACTGAAAAGAATTATAGGCCAATATCCCCAATGAACATGGATGCAAAAATTCTCAACAAAATACTGGCAAATCTAATCCAACAGTACATTAAAAGAATCATTTACCACAATCAAGTGGGATTTATTCCTGGGCCTCAAGGGTGGTTCAGTATTTGCAAATCAATCAATGTGATATACCACATTAGTAAAAGAAAGGATAAGAACCATGTGATCCTCTGATTAGATGCAGAAAAAGCGTTTGACAAAGTACAGCATCTGTTCTTGAAAAAGCCCTCAACAAAGTAGGGATAAAAGGAACATACCTCAACATCATAAAGGCCATATATGCAAGCCCACAGCTGACATCATCCTCAATGGAAAAAACTGGGAGCTTTTCCTCTCTGGTCAGGAACAAGACAGGGATGCCCACTCTCACCATTGTTATTTAATATAGTACTAGAAGTCCTAGCCTCAGCTATCAGACAATAGAAAAAAAAAATAAAAGGCATCCAAATTGGCAAGAAAGAAGTCAGACTTTCACTATTCACAGACAACACAATACCCTATGTAGAAAACCTGAAAGACTCCACCAAAAAATTGCTAGAAGTGATACATGAATTCAGTAAAATCACAGGATACAAAATCAACATACAGAAATCTGTTTCATTTCTATACAACTATAATGAAGCAGCAGAAAGGGAAATCAAGGAATCAGTCCCATTTGTAATTGCACCAAAACCCATAAGATACCTAGGAATAAACCTAACCAAAGAGGTAAAAGATGTGCACTATGAAAACTATAGAACACTGATAAAAAAAATTGAAGGTGACACACACAAAAAATGGAAAAACATTCCATACTCATGCATCTGAAGAACAATGTTAAAGTTAAAACGTTCATATTATCCGAAACAATCTACACATAGAATCCAACCCCTACCGTCAATGTTTTTCACAGAACTAGAATAATCCTATAATTCATGGAACCACAAAAGACCCCAAATAGCCAAAGCAATCTTGAAAAAGAAAAGCAAAGCTGGAGGCATCACAATTCTGGACTTCAAGATATATTATAAAACTATTGTCATCAAGACAGTATGGTACAGGCACAAAACCAGAACATAGATCAATGGAACAGAATAGAGAACCCAGAAATGGTCTCACAACTCTATGGTCAACTTATCTTCAACAAAGCAAGAAAGAATATCTAATTGAAAAAAGAAAATCTCGGGCGCCTGGGTGGCTCACTTGGTTGAGCAACTGCCTTCGGCTCGGGTCATGATCCCGGAGTCCCGGGATCGAGTCCCATGTCGGACTCCCGGCTCTGCGGGAGGTCTGCTTCTCCCTCTGACCTTCTCCCCTCTCATTCTCAGTCTCTCGCTCTCTAATAAAAAATAAATTAAAAAAAAAAAAGAAAAAAGAAAATCTCTTCAACAAAAAGTGTTAGGAAAACTAGACAGCAATGTACAGAAGAATAAAACTGGACGACTTCACACCATATACAAAAATAAATTCAAAATGAACGAAAGACCTGAGTGTGAGACAGGAATTCATCAAAATCCTAAAGAAGAACACAAACAGCCCCCTCTGATCTTGGCCGTAGCAACTTCTCACTAGACACGTCTCCTGAGGCAAGGGAAAGTTCTTTGGAGAAGAGTATGGCACATTAAGTGTGCATTTTAGTATGGTTCAGCAATCATGGAAAATACATCCCAGAGAGTTGTACATTAGGCCAACATGAGAAATGTTTTAGGCTCTGTATCTGACAAGATCGGCTAAGGGTTGAAATAAACAACCTCCGTTTCTCTAGGATTTACTCCAGTAAATGTATATTTCTTGTTCATGAGAAGTTCTCAGGAAATGATCCTGGTCAGGTAGCATTCCTGCTCTTCTCTTTTCTGAGATATGGATCAGAACTCTGAGGTCCTTGCATTTTGGGGCTCCACTGCCATGTTGGAGTCCCTTGCTTTTTCCAGATACTCAGTTGGTGTGGAGTGGAGGTGAGTGGGAGATGGGAGAGGCAGCAAAGGATGGCAGTTCACTCCATTTTATGGCCAGGTCTGAAGAAAGCATGACCTTCATCCATTTTTATCAGTTCGGAGTTAGTTATGAGGTCCTACCTGGATGCAAATTATTCTGGGAAATATCTTCTTCCCGGTGCTGTCAAACAAAACAATTTGTTTGGGCGCTTATGTTACTGTATCTGCCACAGTCTCTATTATTGTTTAACCACCTTCACTCAAGTGACTGGGCTATTGTTCTTTCCCCATTCCCATCTACAACTTCTCCCCTTCCACCTGTGTTTCTGCTTTAAGGAAGTCAAGACCTGTCACTCTAGATGTCTATAAAGTGGGGAACTGCTCCCCTCTCTCTCAGCTATTTAGAATAAATGTCGTGGCAAGGTGGGGGGATTTCCTTAGAATCTTAACTGTTATGCTCCTGTTTGAAAATGTAAACTCACCATTAATGCATATCCCTTGTATGCTGTATTCCAAATAGTGGCAGAAATAACTCATTCTGGCAAAAGGAAATCACCCTGGAAATTACCAGAGGATGTGACATGGATTATTTAGTGTAATGGCTGAAGGTGTTTTCAGTAAAATGCAGTGTATGCTGTGTTCCCTGATCCCATTTGTCCTCTTAAAATTAATTTCTGTAGTGTTTCACAGTTACCTGTTTAATTATTCATTCTGGATGTCAGGGAGAATGATACAGTACTGCAAAATAAAGTCAATAAAACAAGTTTCTAATGCTAAATATCGAAGCTGGAAAATATGACCATTACAAATAAGCAAGGATCTGTCTTCCTTTTTCATGAGTATTCTACAAAGACGTGCCATGCAATAAACAATGGTGTTGCTTGGATTAATTTGAAGATGTTTGCATAAATATGCTGAGTTTTATAGTTCTCTTTCCCACTACAGTTTGTTTGTATTACAAGAATGTGTGTTTCCCAGGCAAAATATTCACCTTAATCTTTCATGCCATTGAAACTTCTAAATTCTCTTTGCAGTGTAGTGCTATGGGAGAGGGATGAACTTCTGGAATCAGACAAACCTGAGTGTGATTCCTGGCTTAATCACATTTGATGCACAGACTACTCGCTCAGACTGCTCTCATTTGTAAAAAATACCTCACAAAGTTGTTGTGCACGTTAAACTGAACAATATCACACAAAACCTTAATTTAGCGTGCTGACTTGCCTCTTAAAAAAAGATTACTTTCTACTAGTAATTCTACTTGAATTATAAATAACAAGATTGATTCCAAAGGATGAAAATATAAATAAGAACAGTATGAGAATTGTTATTACTTTATGAAAACTATTAAATGACATGAAGGAATTAATTTATGGTACATATTTAACACTTAAAATTATTTTATTTAGGGGTGCCTAGGTGGCCCAGTTCATTGTCTGACTTGATTTCAGCCCAGGTCATGAGCTCAGGGTCATGAAATCAGCCCCTCACTCAGAGTGCAGTCTGCTTGTCCCTCTCCCTCTGCTCTTTCCCCCACTTGCTCTCTCTCAAATAATAAATAAAATATTTTTAAAAATTATTTAAAATAATATGATATTAAATAGGGTGATTTTTGCACTACATTTCTTTATTAAAATAGAGATATTCCAAACTTGATTGACTGAAATATTATCTCCTTTTAAACCTAAACTCAAGAAATCACACTTCTAGAGGAGAAAAACTCAGTTGAGACAGAGCCCTTGTATGTTAAAAACAGGATAACATGGGGTGCCTGGGTGGCCCAGTTGTTAAGCAGCTGCCTTCAGCTCAGGTCATGATCTCAGGGTCCTGGGATGGAGCCCAACATCGGGCTCCCTGCTCAGTGGGGAGCCTGCTTCTCCCTCTCACTCTGCCGGCTGCTCTGCCTACTTGTGCACTCACTCTCTCTCTCCCTCTCAGATAAATAAATAAAATCTTTAAAAAAATAAATAAAAATAAAAGTAAAACTCTTTGTATTAAAAAAAACAGGATAACAAAAACAAGTTTTAAGTCTCCTGTAAGAGTTATTGTATTTTTTTTCAAATCTATTATCAAATTATCAAAGAAGTGATGGAAGAAAATTCTCTACTTCAGTATAGAGACATGAGTCTTCTTCAGATTCATAGTTTTTCAGAAAGGAAAAGGTGGCCATCAAACAGGTGTAAGAATCACAGTAGGGTCTGACTTCTCAGTAGTAGCATTGCAGGGACAATGGAGCCATCCTTTCTATTTTGAAGGGTAATGACTTTCAAAGAAGAATTCTACAGCCAAACTTTCGGTAAACTATGAGATAATTGCAGAAATACAAGAACTCGAAAAGCTTGTCTCACACTCGTCCTTCCTAAGGAAGTTACTTCAAGGTGTACTCCAGCCAAGCAGTTGTGAAAAACGAGGAGTGAAATTTGAAGTATAAGAAACATTGGAACCAGTCTGTTGAGTTCATTTACAAAAATTCCCATCTTGTCATCCATAAGTCAAAAACAGCCCTCAAGCAAACAGAGAGCATAGAACAGAGGAGGACAGAGTAGAAATTGATTCAGTTCCAAGATAAAATGACTAAGAAGCTAGAAGCTGTTAACAATGAAAACATACATATTTTTCTCAACAAAAGAAAGTCACTTAGGAAATCCAGAAAAAGCAAAAACATTTCCTTAAACAAATGTAAGACCCCTGTATCCCTCAAAAACAAAACAAAACCTAAATCTCTATAACAAAAACATGGCTCAAAAAATATATATGTATACATACATACACACACACATATATTTACACATACATATACACGCATGCTTTTGAACAGCTGGGATATAAGAGAAACAAATTTTATAATGTTAGAATATGTGAATTTTATTTTATTTTTATTTTTTTTAAAGATTTTATTTATTTATTTGACAGAGAGAGAGATCACAAGTAGGCAGAGAGGCAGGCAGAGAGAGAGGGGGAAGCAGGCTCCCCGCCGAGCAGAGAGCCCAATGCGGGACTCGATCCCAGGACCCTGAGATCATGACTTGAGCCGAAGGCAGAGGTTTTAACCCACTGAGCCACCCTGGCGCCCCAGAATATGTGAATTTTAAATAGCACAAAGGTAATAACCTTGAATGATTAAAAAAAAAATCAGAATGGAAAAATAAAATCCTTAACCCAGGAGACACTCTATCCCAGTGACCCTGTTCGGGCTGTGGCCTTGCCCTTCACTCCAGTTTCACTGATATGAGGTCCATAATGAAGCTTTGATAGTTGTGATGTTTTCCCAGGTAATATACGAACTAAAGCCTATTCTCTGAAGCTTACTTTCAACTAGTTCTCACACCATTAAAATTTGAAGTGGACAGTAAACTAGTGCTGGCTGGCCTAAAAGATGGTACAACATTGAAAAAGGAGTTTGTTAAAATGTAGAGTATTTTCCTAGTGCCATTGGAGGAACACACAAAATACTCCTCGTCAGTGAGGCAGGGAGAATTCTTCCTTCCCCCAAGCCTACCTCAGCAGAAAACTGTATTCCTATTAATTTGGGCCCTCTGCTGTGTTCATATGATACCCAAACACTCAGTCCCTTTGTGGGAATAAAATAACATAAAAGTTGTGGCTAAATTGACAGGTTAAAAAGGAAAATGTGTGTTTTAATTATAGTCAGCCTTTAAGAGACAGGAATCCAGAGGGGAAGGAAAGTCCATGAAGCAACTTCTAAGCATTGTGGAGAACCACCCACTTTACAATTAGTGCCATAATGAGACGGTGACATCTTTGCAATCCCCTAAAGTAGATTTATTACTGTTTTTCAGTGTGCCTTTCAGACCCATTCTTAGTCTGCCCTATAGATTAGAGAAATCAATATCTAGTTTTGGTTCAAATATATTTTTTAAACTTTAATGATAATTTTTATAGTCCAGAAAGATGAAAATAAAATTCCCAATAAAATCCCATCCTAGAGAAAAACATTATTAACAGATATGAGTATTTAAATATAATTTTAAGAATTGAATTGCAGGATTGCTCCAAGTGGCAGTTTAGATCTTGAAGACTTTTTTGTGTGTATTCATAAACTTTACTATTTGCATGTTGTACATCTTTTCTTGTTTCCCTAAGAATGTGCTATTCTGTTTGAATAATCCCGAGTTAATAATTTGAAGATTTAACAATTTTATGGATGCATTGCCACTCAAGTTTACTTTATGTTTTAATTTGGCATTTGCATGGACTTCATATCCTATGATACTGTCATATGCATTTTAAGCTAAATTTTTTAATGATGATATGCTCTTTGTTGTACATTTCTTTATAAATTACCTGATAAGAATTGGATGAGAAATGGTTATCTAATAGAGCTAGACTATAAATTAGAATGAGGTTTAAAAGCATTAAAATGAGCCAAGTGGGTGAAATGGACTAGCACGATGTCTTTCAGAAGGTGCATAAATATGTCAGATTACAACTCATGTTTGAATTTCTTTTATTTATCAATTAAAAAGATAAGATTTGGGGGAAAATATTTCTTTTTCTTTGAAAAGGCAATCAATGCTCCTCTGTCCTTTGAACTGGTTTAGTGAGACTCAGTCCTCTCAGGACCACTTCTCATTCCTCTTCGAGCCCTCCCAATCTGTCCTGTGGTCATGCAGCAGCCCCCTTCTGCCTTGTTTTCTAATTCTTCATGTTGTGCAGCGGTTTTTTTGTTTTTGTTTTTTTTTCTTCTGACAGCATTCAAGTAGCTCTCTCAGAGGCTAGTGTAGGATGCTTTATGCATCTTTTGGTAGGAGCAATAAGCAGGGAGTGACCCTGGGTTCTTGGAGGAGTCATCATTTTCTGGAACATTCTAGGGTAAATGATTATTAAAAATAGATAAACAGAGCTAGCCATCTTATCAACTACTTTAACTTCTGTATATTACCAAAAACTTTCTCTGAACTATTCTTACACTTGTTTTCACAGTGAAAAGTTAAAAAAAAAAAGGAACATCAAAAATTTTTGCAGTTGAAAGGCTTTTAAATGGGCTCTCATTTCTCAAATTTTTTCTTGTGAGTCAGACTTTTCCCTTCTTTTGTAATCTGTGAAATCATTAAGGTTTGTTGAATCTTGGAATGCTCCAGTTGGATACATATTTAATTTGTGAAGGTATTTTAATTATTCGTTCTGACTTCAGATCCAAATTGATTCTAGATATTTTCTTTCCCAGAATTAATTTATTTTATAATCCTCAGGTTTCTGAGCCTTAGGTGGTATCCTTATAATCTTTCCTAATAGCGAATTATGCTCTGTTACTCAGTAACAGAATTGCTATACTCTTTTACATGTTCTTAAAGAGTAGAACTTTCAGAATATACTTTCAAGTAATAAAATTATTTAATTTAATCTTATGGGAAACAACTATAAATAATCCTGTGCTTTTGCATTTTCAAATTGAGTTTGTTTTCAAAGCATATTTTACTGTATATTTGTGTTTCACGATATCAGACTCAGCAAATATAGCTGCCAAAAGCCATTTAAGTATATTTATATATTGAGATCTTGCACAATTTATATTTTTCATGTTTATAAAGCAAAAATTATATTTGATACTATTTCATGATGTTTTCATGAATGAAAGTATCTTTCAAAAATAGGTACGTGTCACCGTACCCTATTGAAAATGGACCTATATATTTGTTATTTACTTGTTTTATCTATTTTGACCTCTGAGTAACCTCCGCAAGTATTATCCGAAGAGAAAGCAAATATCATTTATTAATTTATATATTCATTTACTCATATCATGTTTTATGTATTATATATTGTTATATCTTTATACATTACTAATAAATATATTTTAAAAAGGCAAATACAATATAACAATAAAAGCAATGCTACGTTGCTTTTGCATGGCTCTTTAAATTACTCTTTTGATCTATATTTTATCTTCTTAAGACCTTTTGAAATAAGATTGATAATCGTGTACATTTGTTTTAAAAAAAAACTTGAGATATGGTAGCAACAAATGATATGCCAAAGTCACAAAGCCTGATAAATTCGGTGCTAGAATTAACATACAGTTTTCCTGAATCATAATTCAATAATGTTTCAGGTGCAGATAGTTAAAAGTAAGGATTAAAATAATTTTAACAATTCCATTTGAAGATGTGTATACGTGTGTGTGTGTGTGTGTGTGTATGTGTATCTATGATATTTTTATTGTGAAATGGTTCAATAAGCTGCCTGGCACACTCAGAAATGCCCCAATTAAAATCGAACATATATTAGAAATATTTCATAATATGTAGGTTTTATTTTTTCCCTTGTGATCATTATCTCTTTTTTGAGAAATGGTCTCTAATAAAGATATTCATTTGGCCCCGGGATATGTGTACATTAAGGAAATAAAAACCTCAAGAGTTCTCCCTTCCCTATTATATCCATAAGATATTTGTCAAACATCCCTAGGGCCTTTCCTTACTGGTCAGCTGTGCACAGAGATCGTTATGAAAACTTCCCATAGTTTTGCAGTATAACTTTGTGATCCTTCAGAGCTATTATATCTTCTAAGACTTCCTTGTGCTTTATTGAAAGCTTCAGGGAAAATAAATATGTCTTTCTAGACCCAAAACTTGAAATGACAGTGGACTCAAGAGATCAAGGTTATCAAAACATGAGTTCTGTGTTATGGCTTCTGTTTATCTGCAGGAAAGCTGTCAAGGTGAAAGGGGTTGTTGTTATTTTTAAGGTATTGAATTATCTGTAAGAGGAATTTCTTATCAGTATAGATTATTTTTGTTTCCAATTCTAAATGTTGACCTTATTTTTGATATCATCTTTGTCCTTTGACAGTTATTAGCTTACAGATGATTGTGGGAAAATAACTCCCAAACTTGTACACCCAGGAGGTTATTTGGGATGTTTGGCTATGTGTTTGCTTTCAAAGAGGGGAAAAAGGGAGGTGGAAATGATGAGAAAGATACTGTTAAAATAAGACCTTCACGCTCACCACATTTTAAAGTAAAATCATTTGTTCCAAAAGATACTCAATATATATTTTGTGGTTTCTTGTGCTTTTTGTTCACCAATGTACACCCAAGGGGAAAGGGTACATACCCTGGTTTTCAAAATCTGACATTAATGATATTTTGAGGATGATTTGTATGCAGTTTTTTTAAAAGAGATGTAAAAATTAAAGATATGAGGATGCTATTGAGAACTAAATGATCTCTGCACACCTCTTATAGACATTAAATTATCCTTCAAGTAGTGAGTTTTTATAGGATCAGATTTATAATCCCAAAAGGAAGTTAAATCTATTTTTACTTCTGCTGCCTTTTGCACGATGGGTTTTGGGAAAAGTTCCTTTATGAAGTTAAAAGTTGTTTATTCAGTAATGCGGCCTTATAGAAATATTTTCTGTATGCAATTTTTTATAACTCCTAGTTTATCAGTTGTTCATTTTATCCCCCTCCCCTCTATCCATAATGGATGAGATTGGGTGCAGCTGATCCAAATGAACTTTCATGTATAACCTAAAGGATAAGTCACATGCATAGAATATCTTATAAATTTTCCTCTCAAGAGGATGTCATTTTAGATCTGAGCTGATTTAATGATAGGCCTTGGCTTACTTATGTGGATCAGTATAATATATAGATAATTTTGTTTGTTGAAAATTCGAAGGCACAGGCATTTGGTCCATGACATTGTCCTTAGTACTGAGAGTCAGTGAGCCATGAAACCTATGATCTGAGGAATTATCCACTGGAAGCACATGAACTCATGGCAGGATAAAGGTGGTCTTTGGGGAGACCTCCATGGCAGGTACAATTATTGCGCCAAGACTTCTATTTTCATAACGTTGTCAGCGTTGGCCAGTAAATCAGTAAAACCACCAGTCAGACCATGCCCTTGGCAAAATATGAGACGGCATAATTACAAAGGAGAGTTTTAGAGAAGGCTCCCCAGAGTCCTTTGTGCTAAGTGCTGAAGGGGGTTTTCTGCTGGCCTATGATTTGACCGTGGCCAAACGTGCATCTCCTGCCTCCAGGCTTCCTTTATCTGTAGACTGTATTTCGAAACTTTTACAGCTTTACAGAAGGCAGTGGTTACATACTCTAATTATAAAAATACTGCTTATAAATAAAAATAGTGAGGAACCCACCTGTTTCCTCTGGAAGTCTCACATTCAATTAGGTTTCAATAAGATATGATCTGGCTAATCACTCAGTATATTATTATTTATTTAAGTGTTAGAGGAACCAGGTCTAATTTGTCATCATCCTGCTTACTTGATAATCATGCTAATCTTGACAACATTTAAACATTTGATTTAAAAGAGTATTTCAGAGCTGGGACATGCATCTGAGCTCTTGCACGTACCAAAGGCAGGCTTTGTTGGAGGATGTGCTTTTGCTTTTCCCGATTAGCTCATAGGAAACTCGGAGTTCTGCATAAGTTAGGTGGCAGATTCCTTATTGTCACTCTATGAAAAAGTGACAGAGGACTTGGGAGGCTGCACTATCACAGACTTGTAAGTGCCCACTTTCATGTTCTTTCATTTTGGTACCTGTTACGGATGGAACTCAAACTCGGCACTCAGATTTCTTATGTTCTGGGTGAAGACCACAGATATATAAAGACATGAGAGTAGACATATTTACAAAAGAGCAGTTGTCCTTTAAAAGATCAGAACATGGGGTGCCTGGGTGGCTCAGTGGGTTAAAGCCTCTGCGTTCGGCTCAGGTCATGATCTCAGGGTCCTGGGATCGAGCCCCGCATCAGGCTCTTTGCTCAGCAGGGAGCCCGCCTCTCTCTCTGCCTGCCTGTCTGCCTACTTCTGATCTTTCTGTCAAATAAATAAATAAAAATCTTAAAAAAAAATCAGAACATATTTCACCAAAGGGGAAAAGTTCACCATCTTAAAGACTTGCTGCGTCAAGAAGATGGGGAAAGGAATTCTGATGGAATAGTCCTGAAGCATGAGAGAGTATGCTATTTACCTTATTTTTGAGTTTACAAAAGGTTTTCCAATACATTTTATGCTTTAATATCTCACCAGCCTCACATGACAAGTATTACATCAAGGGAAGTTAAATGACTTATGCAGAGTCACCTAGATAATAAGTGTCAGAACTGGAATTTGAATTAATTCATTCCTTCTTTTGCTCAAAACATTTATTAGATATTAAAAAAAAGAAAAACAAACATTAGGTGTTCACTCACTTTGAAGCAGTGTTTCTCAAACTTTCTTAATGATCCCTCCACCTAAGGATCCTTTTTGAACTTTTTCTTTTAACTAATTGCCCTCTCCCTAGAAAATTCTGCTACTTAAGATATTCTGCATTTCGGTTTTGTACTGTGCCTCTTTGGAGGGGCACAAACCATTGCCATAGCTTTTCATCCCTTCCCAAGAACCAGGTTTTGCCCCCTTGAAGATGCTATCTACCCCACCGGGAATGCTTGCTTTAGAGACAGTGGTACTAACTGCTCAAGATAGAGAAACAAATAGGATATGGTCCTTTCTTGGAGTCACCTCAATGAGTAATGGGTAAGAGGTAGAAGCGAACAGATCATCTCAGTAGAGAGTAGTGAGCACAACAACCGAAGAATGTCCAAGGCCCACTGACAGCACAAAAGAAGCTGTCTTCAGTTTTGCCTGGGAGCGGGTAGAAGAGGCATCATGAACTCCCTTCACGGTTAAGCCAAGCAGTACAAGAATGTGACCACAGGTGGAAAAATGGACATTGCAGACCAGCAAGAACCATATATCGAAAGACAAAAAGGCAATGAAACTACATGGCCAGTTTTAGGGTCTGCAGAAAACTTAAGAGGGGAGGGCTTGAGATGTGTTGGGAACATATTATAAACTGGGAGCCTAAACTTTATTGTGGAATCAGTAGAGGGGTGACATGATGAGTTTTGTGTCTTAAAAAGATCGCTTGGTTGTTTTACTTCCTGCTCAAGGTGGCTGAGGAAAGCCAGCAAGTTTCTCTCTTCTCCCTCCTGCCAAAATCCCAGTGAAATTATAGGCATACCCCCAAACTCCCTGCATCATTAGAAATCTGGAAAGATGCCATTAATAAACCAGAAACGATAAGAAAATTTTGGAACATTTGTGAACATAAGTAAGTTAAAGCACTGGAACGGTTCCTGACATACAAAGAGCTTTGTTGTTAGCTGTTATTTAATGGGAAAGCTAAGAAGCCATAGTTAAAGCAAAGCATGGTGAGATTCTTACCTGAGGCAGGAACTTGGACAGGGTCCAAGGCAGATTAAAAAACAACTATATTGTAGGTGCCTGAGTATCTCAGTCAGTTAAGTATCCAAATCTTGATTTCAGCTCAGGTCATGATCTCAGGGTTTGTAATTCTCATTTCTTGTGTATCATAGTTTTTATATGTGCAAGGGAAAAATGCTTACCTTTAGCACTAACAGTTCAAAACAATGAATCATTTGTGAATTAGATTATAATGTCAGAAACAAATCTCAGGAAACAATATCAAAGATGAAATCCTGAGGCAATCTTAAATTCTAATTCAAGAACAAAAAAAAAAATGAATCCCATATTGTCAATTTGTCTTTATAAATGGGGTAAAGTGGAGGCTTAGACAATGTCAAATCACAAATAATCCAGGAATAGATCAGATTCATATGTGATTTTAAAAGCTTTAGGGTAGATGTTGGTGTTCTGAGAAGAGCATGTGCTTATATTTGAATATTTAAGTGACAAATATTCTAGAAATTATTTTCAAAGACAGTTTACCTAGTGAAATTAGATTCATATACTCTTCCTTTTTATACGTCACACAATATCCTGGGAATAAAGAACACGATTCATTATATTCTTCCTAAAAATGCTGTTATACAGAATGTGACTTATCACACCCATGGGTAGAGTTATAATGAAGTATTTCAAGGTATTTTATGCTCACATTTCAATTTGGAAAAAAAAAACAGACCTTTCTTTGTTTAAAACTGTTTTCTACAGTTTAAAACTGTACATAAAAATAAATTCCAGATAGATTAAACATCTAAATTTAAATCTGACATTGTTCTTAATAATAATACTATCCAAATACTAAAAAAAATATAGGATATAATGTTTTAGGTCTTTGAGTAGAGAAGTCCTCCATAAGCACCACATTTAAAACTTGAAAATGAAAAAAAAACTAAGCAAAATTAAAGTTAAAATGTAATTGAAAGGAAAAAATTTATATGTAGTTGAAAGGAAATATTTGTATCATGAGTAACATATAAGGTTAGTGTCCCTAATATGCAAAGAGCTGATACAAATAAATAATAAAAAGTTAAACAATCCCATTGAAAAACAAGCCAAGGCTAGATCAGGTAATAGTGAATAGTGGTAAATATAATTTCTAAAAATATACTAATGACCAAGTAAATGCAAGTTATCAGTTATCAAGCCAACAAAAATGAAAAAGAATGACAATATTGAACATTGTTGAAGATAGAAAGAAAAAGTAAGCTCTTCTCACTATTTGAGAGACGATACACATGTGTATGTGTGTGTATTGGATGTATTATTAGAACGACTATTATAAATGTCTACCTATGGATTAAAAATAATAAAGTGGTGGGCTTTGTGTGTTAATAGTATCTAGAATTTTTTAAATATCATGTCATGCTCTTAACCTCATCCTCCTTTTCCTCACCTTGTGACTTGCTGTATTAAGGAGCTCTATTCACTCACTCTTAACCCTTCCAGACTTGCAAAGAGGATTTAGCCTGGATCATAATTACATTTGCAACCACCATCCTCGGGGCCTAAGTACATCATAACTGCATTGATGGTTCCATTATCACAGCTGGACCATGCCAGGCTTTCTACGGTTGTGAAGTAATCAGTGTCAATTGTTGCTCCTGAGGATGAAGGACAAAATATTTCTTAAGATAAAAGGAAAGCTTTATGAAAAAGCAGAGGCTACCTTTTTTCCACTGTATCCTATTTCTAAAACACTACCATGTTTTAATATTTTATTCATGAGACAAATTCTTACAAGTATTCTGTCACTTTCTTTAGTAACTTTATCTTAGAAACCCTTTTCATTTAGGGCAAAGGATTCTAACGAACATAAAAGGTTTTTTTTGCATGATCATAAAGTTCATATAGGATTGGGGAAATATACAGATCTAATGTTGAATCTCATGAGCATAAGACGGTTCTGCTACCAACTTCCTCTGATCTGGAATGTAAATTAGGCCTCCCGCTAATAATATATTTACTTCAGCACACATAACAACTATTAAAAAATCTTTTTCATACATCTGCACAATTTCTTGTTGCACCGAATCATCAAAAATAGATGAAAGCATTGAATAGTTTGAATGTCCTTGTCAACAATTTAGGATGCTATATGATTTTACTCAAAACCTAACACTCCAGTACCTCATCGTTGTATAGCTTAATTTGGTTTCAGTGAGTCTGTGGGAAATCACCCTAGTCAACAAATATGCATACTAAGTCTGATGGGCTATGCTGCAGGCAAGGAGGGACTTAAAAAACAACGAAAAAAGGCAAGACTCTTGTTATGTAGGGAAATTATATTCTTGCCTTTGAGAGGTGATTAGCAATACCCGACATTATGCTTGTTTAGCACAGAGGGCAGGGCAGTATTGTATGCTGGAATTTTCAGGATATTAAAAAACCTGTCTGGCCTCACAGTAAGGTCAGGTGGGCCTATAATTTTAAAGATCCACAAAGTGATTCTGATGTGTACCTTGGATTGAGAACTACTTCTTTCAAGCATATGAAGACTGAAATATTAGGTATCACTATATTAGAATGATACAGTAAGCCTTTAGTACATCAAGGGTTGACGTTCCAATTTATGGCCTCATCATATAGAAAACAAGATATCCTCAAAAAAATGTCAGAATTCAGTACAACCAACTTTCAGATTTGTTTGAATTTGGGATTGTGTACAACCAACTTTCAGATTTAAGAATATGGACGAATCATTCCCTGATTTGTTTTACTTGTTATATGGGGTATTAATGTCTATAGAAATAAATTTGTACGAAGTATACAAGTCTGCTCATTTGACAGAGTCTCAAAAGGTATAAAGTAGAATTTAAAAGAAAATCTATTAGAAAATGATTCTGTTCATTACAAAGGAATTTTTAGCATTATAAAAGGTATTGCAATTTCTTTTAAACATAGTACTTATAGAAATGTTTTATTTGGGGAAAAAGGCAGTTTTTATTTGAAAGAAAACATTCATTGCCCCTGATTTGGCATCATGCTTTTTATGACCACCAGTCAGCTAAGTGAGAAGAAAAATGTGGGTTGCTCTTGATGCTGAAATCAGAGTTTCCTGGATCAGTGTTGGGGTTCTTCTTTACCATGTCCATGGCATTTACTAAAAATGTAAATAGGATTACTTTAAATACGTTTGTACAGTGCATTTCATTCGTTCAAAGTATCTTCATGAATATGCTATTTCATTTGCTTTTTAAAACTTTTTCTGAGCCGTTTCATATCTATAGGCAGTGTTCTTATGCCAAATGCTTTTATGGAAAAAAAAAAAAACAGGCACATTTTACATTTCTCTGTAGCAAAAAAAGAACTTCCAAAATCATTCCACTGAACTTGGCAAAGGTTGGGTTTATTCTTTTAACAAATCCAGATCCTTGCAGCATTTTCGTCTGCCTGCCTCTAAATATGTCACCTGCCTATGCATACCGTATGCCTTCAGGCCAAGCATGTGGCCTCCTTCTTTTCCTCGTCTCTCTATTCTATTCTTGGACAATTTTTCTCCTACCTCCTCTAGAGACTGGTGACTCCAATGTCCGTTATTGCCCAACCACGCTGCTTTTCTTAGTGTTAGACCCAGAAATCCTGGCTACCCATTCAGCATCTCCAAGTGGATGTTCCATAGGCAAAATAAATTCAGAGGATTGAAGATGAGACTTATATTCTAGAGTTTTCCTTCCTCCTGTGTTATCCATTTAGGTGGACCAGACCATTCACACTCACCTCCAAATCAGAAATACGAAAATCATCCTATTGGCTAAGGGTCCCAATCCTCAAGTGCCTATTGTGTTTGCATCTCCTATTCAGTACTGACTCCTGAACCTTTCTTAAGTCTGTCCTTTCTTCCTCATTCCCACTCCTTCCTCATTCCCACTGTTCCTATATTAGCTCACCCCATCAGCAGCCTTCACCTCTTACAAAAGATTCAAAGTTCTCTTTTCCAACTCCTATGACCCACCAGAATGATCATTATAAAACGCAAATGTGCTTTGGTGATGGCCTTGCTTTAACTACAGAGTCCTTGCTACCTGAGGCAACGTTCCAACTCCTGAGTCGATCCTGCTCATAAGTTTGTCTTATCTCCAGGGGAATTTTACTATTGGCAAGACCTGTGTGGGTTTTTGACTCTGCCTGGATCTTTGCATATTCTGTTTCTTATGCTGAAAAGGCTCTTTCTGTTTTATTCTGTTTGTCCTTATTTATTAGAAAAAAAAATACTTTGAGGCCACTTGATACTTCTTGTCCCAGAAATCACCATCTGTTTTCCATAAGTCAGACACCTTCGAATCAGGAAAATCACGATACAAATCACCACACCGCATAAATAGTACAATTTAAGGATGTAGAAAATGCTGCGGTAACATAGTCAAGGAACTGATTATTTCTTGAGTAGTGAGGGGGTTTCTTTCACCTGAGAGGCAACATTTTAAGTAAGTCTTGAATGTTGAATGGTAATATTCCAAGTAGAGGGAAGATGACATTCCATGCGTGAACAAAGATTTCAGCTTCCGAAAGAATGTGGAACGTTTGAAGGGAGACTGGAAAGTTTGTGTGGCTGTGAAGCTGTGTTTTGTAAATATCTTGTTAGTTTATCCTTATTTTAGTAACTTTTCTTTTTCCTTAGTAAGATTATTTTTGTTTATATTTTCTCCATTGGGATTCTCCCAATATCTAGACATCCAGACTCTTCACTGAGAGTGCGTGTGTGTGTGTGTGGGTGTGGTTTTTTTCTTTCACATTTTATCTAAGTTTCCTGTGGTACTGGTCCAGCCTGAGTCTTCTGGAAAGGAATAAAGTACTTTTTGGGAGATTTTTAGAGTTTAGATATTACATTAAAAAAATTGAAAACTCTAAGTCATTAAGAATGGTGGCTCATGCGGGCAGAGGTTACATGGGAGAAATCGTGACTCTTGAAAATCTCACAGGCTTGGTGTGCAGTGTGGTGTAGACCAAACCAAGGCTAGACCAAGGCTAGACTCCTGAGCGTTCAGGAGAGTTCATCTGTGCACAGTTTTTCCCTCCTTTCTGAGCTCCACTCCGTTATATTATCCGTATTTTCAATCTGAAAGCATACGAAGCCAAACCTACAGGAAACGAGTGAGCATATATTTCATCGTGAAGTGACATTTTATGAACTCTACGTGTCCTTGTTCGCATGCATGCCTACTTCATAACAATGAAAACCTCTTCTGCCAACCAGTATATAAAATTCAGTTTAGTTTATTCTTTCTACTATCAATATCATGATAGTGAAAAAGCCAAATGACATTTGATTTTTTTTCTACTCTTGTTTATTATATTTGATCCACACCAGTGGCACCTGACCTTTGAATTAAATGAAGATGTATATGAAAGGTATGAGAGCAAATGAGTATTATAACCCCTTTGTTTGAAGTAAAATATAAACAGTGACCCAAACATAAAGATTTTAATATTATCTATCATTATCATTTGGTATTTAATCTTCATTAATAAAGAACTCTAATTCTTGTGCTATTCTTCATTTAATAAATTATAAATGAAGTTTTGATGTGAATAAATTTGTAGCACTGGGAAAATTAGGGATCATCTGGTGATAGGATTTATTATAGTACTACATAAGAGTTGTAAAATACAGTGATTATTCTGGAACCATATAAAGTACCATTTAGGTAGCTTGCCCTCATACTGAGTTATTGTACTCATTTGTATTGCATTGCAAGTTGTTTTTCTTTTGTTGTCGTTCTTGCTTTTTGGATTGGAAAGGTAGAAAAGTCCTGGTCAGAACTTAAATTTGCAACCCAACATAAATCAAAGCTCCATTCTCCAGTCTGAAAGCTCCCGCCCCCACCTTCACTCCCAGTGACCCTGTGAATGTAATCTTTTCACAGTGAACCTTGAATCTGGTCTAGACAGCATGTGACTTATGAAGTGAGGTAGGGTGAGGTGTCCAGGGAGAGAGGCAAATCCTTCAGAAATGAGTCTCAAAATAGTGTATTTTCTTGCTTGGAGCCCTAAAATAGGTAGAGCTGTAACCTATTTCCTTTTTCATAAGCTGTTTACTCAGGTTTGGATGCTTTCTCTTTCTTCCAGTATTCATGCCTAGGTTTGTAATCCATTATTATGTTGTTTCTGTTTTTCCTTTACTGATCCCTCTGGTTTAGAAGACAAGTCGATATAAATAAGTAATTTGAGGTAAGACTAAAGGGTGCATTAAAATTAAAAGAAGGTAGCCACAAGTAAGAGAGCCTGCCTCTTCCTTCTTAATAGTTGGAATGGTGCTTTAATTGTATACATAGTAGTCACCATGAGGAAATAATCTAGGAAACATTTCTAATGAGAAGTTCTGGAGGCTGGTGTGATTACTGGAGGAAAAATGTAAAAAATAGAAACTGTAGTCCAGGACAGTAAATTCCCTGGAGGAGAGACTATATGTAAACGATATTCATTTTTTATGAACTTATGAAAGTAAGTCAAATGTCAATTTCAAGAATATTCCAACTATAGGACATCAATGTGATTCAGTCACAAGAGCACCTATATTTGTATATAGGTCTCTAATACTATAGAGATCTAATAAGATCTCTAATACTCTACCTTTATTTAAGTTGTTAGTACTTTCGAACAATTTAATCTGTTTGGTTCCTATAAAAGAGATTGAAATCTTATTCCTCATGGCACTCAGGGATCCAAATTTGATGATGTCATTTTAAATTCTTGTACCTTCAGTTATTCATGACGTTTCATTCATTTGCCAGAAGCTTTGGGTTGCACCTCACTAACTCTCCTCAGTCTTTCTTAACTGTGTTCTCTCCTCCAACATACAAGAGCCAAAGCAGAAGCAGTGACTATCTTACTATGGTGGAAAACTTTCATCATCGAATACCCAGTATTGTTTCTTCATTTTTTATTTAGGGGTTAGGGAATAGGAGTAGGAGGAGCGCAGATTTTCCTTTGAGAAGCAAAAGCACAGCACAGCAGAACACAAAAAACCCGTGATATTTATCTTATTGTCCCTAGATGGCCAGTAATATGTTTCTCTAGTGTTTTCAGTGCGACCCTTTTAAACAGCTATCTATAGGGTCTGAGCTAATGCTTCTCCATTTTTCGATTCCACACACTGAGAGAATCAGACATTAACATTAGGAACAGTGGCTCATTATCAGATTTTCAACCATGTTCACCGTTTTCAACCACTCATTAAAAACTAAATCTGGAAAAAGATAGTAGCAGGTGGGTACGAGATGTTTCTGCAGGTTTGTGAGCTGAAAAACTCTCCAGGGAATGTTGATGTTCCACGAGGAACAAGATATAACCCTTCTCTTTGTCCTGTCCCTTAAAACAATCAGTGGTATATTCACATATGCATTTTTCATGAAGTTGCTTACCAAATAAATATTTATTGAGTAAAACATTAAACAATCAAAAAAAGTTAATATAACTGCAGGAAAACTGTTGCTTATGTGGCTTATTATTACCTAGATTGGGTATTGGGGATAGTTTTCAAAAGACAATCAAAATAAGCTGGAGTTTAGTGTATTTTCGTCATTGTTTTTCCTTTTGAAAAAAAAAAGAGAGAAAGAGCTCACACACAGTATAAGGATAGAGAGAGGGAGAAGGAGAATATCAAATAGACTCCACACTGAGCACAGAGCCTGACATAGGTCTGTATCCCAACCAGGAGGTCATGACCTGAGCAGAAATCAAGAGTCTCATGTTTGACTGAGCCACCCAGGTGCCCCTTCACCGTTTTTCCTATAGACTTGTTTATGTGATAACCCATATATATTTCTATTTAGTATGTTTTCACCATGATTACTCAATCAAAATCATTTTTAAGTTATAATAAACAGTAAATTTAAAAACCAGATCAACATTTAATAGTTGTTTTCATGATTAGGAAGGATACAAGCTTATTATGTAAAAATGGGAGGGGTACCTGGATGGCTCAGTCAGTTAAGCAACTGACTCTTGGTTTTAGCTCAGGTCATGATCTCAGGGTGTTGAGATCAAGCCCCACACTGGGCTCCACACTGGGCATAAAGTCTACCTTTAAAAAAGGGGGGGGGGAATGACGAGGACAATAAAAATTACCCATGATCCCAATACTGAAAGAGAAATCGGTATTACATTTTGATGTCCTCATTGAGCTGCTGTATATGCCAGGCCTCACAGTAAGTCAGTGTGGTGTGACCCATTGACTCAGTAGCCACATAACCCTGCCATGTTCTCAATCTCTCCTTCTCCCCACCAGCTAAGAGATCATTATCAAGCTTTACTTTCTGTACTTTGTAGAACAAAAACAGCTGAGCTATTGATTATGCTTCTCAAACTATGCACACCAAGATTCTGATGATCCCTTCCATCACCTCCCCCCCTTGCTTCCATTTGAGGATTCCAAGTATTTGAGGGGATCACATCAGAAAAATAGGGAAACTTCTGACTGGGAAAGCTCTTCTTGTTCCGACTCCATCACTTAAAACTTTGTGATGCCGGGTAGATGATTACCTCCCTGAGGTTTATGTCCACCGTCATTATTTAATAATTTATAAAATGGCTTGTGAGAATTGACATGGAAAATGCATGTAAAGTTCTTTGCAGAGTGCTTCTGGGAAAACAGGAAGTAACTTCTTCATGCCCGGATCTGGTTTGGACCCTATCATTTATGTTATGTGATTAATTTCTGAGAACGACTATGACCAAGAATAAGCATATGGATTTCTACGTGTAACTTGAATGCCCCAGGCTTCACCATTCTATGAGTGCAGATGAGACCACAGTCCCATTCATGCCGTCTTCCAGCAGCACCCATTCACAGAGGATCTCATCCACTCTTCGAAATAGTCCTGGTTCTTCTATAAGTCTGCAGAGGGATGTGGGAAGCTCTACTCATGTTCTGCTCTTCCAGAAGTCTTTGATGCCTTCTGTGGAAACTTACATACCCCTCCAGGGAGGCTATAATAATGAACACCCAGGTGCTCCCCTGATGGGTAGATTGGCTTTTGCAGAGCAGAAGTGAAAGCGAGCCTGCGATCTGCTCTCACTCAGCGATGATCTAGGTCGCATAGGCCTGGGTTCTCTGTCTGTGGCCCCAGCCACACAGGCCCACGTGAATACAGCGCCTCCCCTCATTCTGCACAAACTGCTTGCTCTAGAGGCACTCAAAACCAGTCAGTGCCCCTCCTCAATGTCGACATCTGCCATTTTCCCCAACCCTAGAGCACAAATCTCTTTTCTCCTCCTTCCTCCCAGAGGTAAAAACCCCCAAGCATATAGAGCCCCCCACCTACCCCCAATGAATAACCAACCGCCCCATCAGTTCCACAGTCAGCTAGAGTTTACGATTCTGTTCTTATTTTCTCAGGACACATTTGTTCATTCAGAGACAGAAACGGAGGCTGACCTTCATTATTAAATATGCATAAAGGTAGAAATAACTCCTTCAGCTCACCTGCAACCCTGCGGTGCCTTTGCAAAAATAGATAAGTCTGTGCCCTGCTTTTTAATCTTATGGTTGCCGTGCTCTTTTATGGCAAAAAAGAGCCCCTCCACGTCTAAATGCTTGTCCTGGGTTGGCCTGTCCTTCTGCTTCCCCGCAGCCAGCAGCCATATAGCGTGGCTCTAGGCGGCCCTCCCACACATCCTTAGGCATTTCGTCTGCCCCCTGGGCTCGCAGCCCCGGCTCTTGCCTGCCTTACAGCTGCTGTCCAGGTGCCTGCTGTTAGCCATCCCAGCACCGGCCCACTTGGGGGCTGACGTGGAGAGAACATCCTTTCAGCACCGGGGCTTTGGCTGAGTGCCAGGCACTCACAAGTGGTCTTGCCACGACCCCCTCACACTTCTGTGGCTCAGAGGAAAGTCAGAGAGCGCAGGACCCCCAGACCTGGGGCCTGCTACCAGTTTCCTCAGCTGTGTCTGTGGAACAAAATCAGATACAGTGCTGACACTCCGCTGTCATTTCATCTCCCACCATGTGCGCTGACTAACCAGAGTCTGTTTTCTCAGTCCATCTGTCTAAATGTTTGCGTTTCTTGTTGCTGAGAACTCAGGTATGGTTATCAATTTTTTTTATCTTCGGTATTAAGGAAAAGCTCCGTTCTCCAGGATGTTGTGGGAATGGAAGGTGTGTTAGGCAAAAACGCCTTTTGCAGCATCTTGAGTGTCTCCCGAGGTGAGAAGGGAGCAGTGCGTGTTTCCAGCGCACCTCAGGCTGGCCTGCAAACAGAGACAAGCAGATGTCAACAGTGAGATAGTTGAATTGGTGTCATTTTTAGAGATTGAACGTGAAAATTTCATTAGGTAGGAAGTGAAAACCCAAAGGAGGAATTTCATCTCTCCCTTTGAATGACAACCTGTGAATACAAATTCACTCGACTATGTGAGCAAAGTTCATTAGAATAAATAATCATATAACTAAAGAAGTGTCGAGATCTCATGTAAAAACTAACAGTGGTTATCTCTAGGTGGTGCAATTATATGTAATTTTTAATTTTCTTTTTGTTTGCATTTCCTAGCACTTCTGCAATAAATATATATCACTTCTATAATAAAAAATAGATACACAGTAGAACTTTTACAAGTTTCAATAATCATACCCCCAAAACACATAAGTATAAAAAAATTTTCTTCACTTTTCAGAATACGTTTCTAAATTTTTCTTACATACTAGAAAATCCACTTAAAAATAAAGTGTTTGCTATTTATGTGGCAAGTGCTGGACTATGCAGATAAACAAGAAGTTGCCCTCCCGTGTTTGAATTTTCCATCTGCTCTCTTACTAAATTTGGTCAGTCATCAGAAAACCATGTGCCTGGACCAACTTACCTCAGGAGCACTGAAATGCCTTCACTGAGTTATGATTTAATGGTGTATTTTCTGCTTCTAACCATAGATTCATTATAACAATATCTCTGGGCCCAGTGTTAATTATAATTTAAAATATTGCCCAGACTCATTGTTCTTTACACACAGACTTACATAAAAAATCTCATTTGTGACATTATTTCCAGAAAACAGTTTGTTACCACAGACAGATTTTTGTGTACTTTTTTACAGCAAAATGAAAGCTACTCAATCCAAACCTCCTATGCTTTAATTCCTAGAAATTGAAGTCAGAGTCACTGCTCACTCAGTAATTTATACATTCACCTAACTAATAACCCCCATTCCTTTGCTTTCTTTGCCCATTTGATGGTTTTAGTGTTGGTTCTTTGAGTGGAATCTAATCTGTTTTGGTCACTGTAATTTAAATAAATAGACTCATATTTCCGCAGACGATAAATATATAACAAGGCAGTGATCACGTGTATAAATGAGACGTTAATCTTCAATTTAACAGAGATGATCTTATCACTGAGAATATTTTAGCATTATTATAACTCCCTAATTTAGTAAATATATTGGGATTGCTGGTTGGAAAGCTTATGATTCTACCTTCTTGTGTGTGGATATGGTTGTAATGCCTCTTCATCCTGCAAGAGTGTCTCAATTTATATATTTAAGACTAGTTCTTCATAGCACATCTCTAATGCTGTCATTTACCAAAACTTTTTGTACCTGGACATTGAGGATTGCCTATTGGGCACTTTTAGATGCATATTAGCAATATAATCCAAAATGTATAGCTGAAGCTCATCTATAAAATAAATGTATTTGTGAAATGTTGCGTAAAAATTAATTTTGGAAATTTTGACTCTATTAAAATCATTAGAAGCATCTTTATTTAAAGGAATCCCAAGTCTTATCATTTTCTTTTTATATTTTTGTGAATCTTGAAAACAGTTCTCCACTGCTTTGCTAGCATACTGAAGAACATTGCAGAGGGCAAATAAGGCCAATCTGGTAAAGAAATGTGTTTTCCCATTCCACTCCATCTGTCTGGTGATGAAGCTGGCTAGATTAGAGGTTGCATTACTTTTGTTTCAGACTTTCTGGATCTTATCAAAATATTGCATTTCTTTTAAACGCAGAAGGATGTACTCTACCCCCAAGGTTTGTATCTCAGTTGCAACTTTAAATTGACAGGAAGACTGTGTTGGAACAATCTTCTATGGATAGAGTATGACTTAAAGGAAACATCTAAATAAAATAATTCCTCATTGTTATTGGAATGAAAGATCAAAGTCAATTTTTAAAATAAAAATATTTTAGCTTCCTAGCATTATATGAAAATATTGAGCCCATTCTTAAAATTTACATAAGACCTTTAGTTGAGTTTGATAGGCATTTTAAAATGCATGCGATAAAGGAACAATAAAATAGAATAAAGTCTAAAAGTAATGAAGCTATTGGAATTGAATGCTCCTAAGGTAAACAGAAGATGAAAAAGTAATATTTTTTACCCGATGAAGAGATAGGTTTCCTTATTGTATTGTTCAGGCAAATAAAAGCAAGAAATAATCAGAGCCATGCTATAGAATAAGAAAAGTAAGATAAATTTTCATACAAATTGAAATGATAATATATGTTTAAATCAGTTGTAAAATTATTTATTATCCAAAAAGTATGTCACTAACACAGTAGCAAATGCTATAGTTTTAACATTTAAATATCTCTTTTCTAGTAATGAGTCATAAAATATCTAAACATTATCTTCACTTTTTATAGTGATACAAATTAGTTTCATTTTATTAATAAACCTGCCACAAAAATATCTCATAGAGATGTGATTTATATTAATTTTCTAAAATTTTAAAGATAATACAT
>CM052807.1:56456254-56474538 GCA_028533885.1 Nasua narica
CACAGTAGCAAATGCTATAGTTTTAACATTTAAATATCTCTTTTCTAGTAATGAGTCATAAAATATCTAAACATTATCTTCACTTTTTATAGTGATACAAATTAGTTTCATTTTATTAATAAACCTGCCACAAAAATATCTCATAGAGATGTGATTTATATTAATTTTCTAAAATTTTAAAGATAATACATGAAGTGACAGGTTAATCTGGGTTAGTATAACATTAATCAAACAGAAAGTATGTTATAAAGATATTGTCCAAAAATATAGCTATATAATTCTTTAAAAAAAAAAAAGCTAAGGTTTATTTCTTTTGAATTCTGTGTATTTAGCTATTTTGGATATTCATATCCTTGTAATTGAACTTTCATGAAGTATTATTTATAATTATAGACTACATCTTCAGTAATATATGAGGAAAGGATTTTTTCATTATAGCTAATGTTTTTAATATGATGTCACAATATACTGTAACATAAAAAGATTGTTTGAATGAAAGTTGTGTCTAAAAAAAATGATCTAATTTTTCCTTCTTTCATTCCTCTACATGGTGCTTTGAAAAAAAATTTTTTTAAGATTTTATTTATTTATTTGACAGAGAGAAAGATCACAAGTAGGCAGAGAGGCAGGCAGAGAGAGAGAGAAGGAAGGAGGCTCCCCAATGAGCAGAGAGCCTGATGAGGGACTCGATCCTGAGATTATGACCTGAGCCGAAGGCAGAGGCTTTAACCCACTGAGCCACCCAGGCGCCCCTCTGCATGGTAATTTGATAGTGTCAGTAAGTTCTTAAATATTTATTTAATTGTTATACTATTTATATCTCATTTTATAGATATATTTTATTTAAAAATCTGTGCAAATTTATATGCAAAACAATTTTTCAAAAATTAGGCCATATATTCAAGAAAGAATTTAATCAGTAGTTGCAGCTTATTGAGTTATTGAAATAACTTGATATTCCAATGTTTTTTGTGAAGTGTTATGAAAGAGTAGAAATTTTACAAATATATGAAGAACACATTTTAATAGGAAAGCATTTCACACATTAACTATACTTTTTGTCTTGTGACCCTGGAAAGATACTATGATTTTTCTATTGTAGTCACAGATTATAGACACGGATTACTATAACACATCTACCAGTTTTCATAGATGCATCTCTCAACTGGCTTAAAGGAACTTTATGGTAAATATTCCTGTAAATCCAAATAGTTACCTTCCTGATCTGTGCTTTCCACTAGTAGCCACTAGCTACATATAGCTATTTGAGTAATCAAAATAGTACAAATTGGAATTGAGATTTGCTAGATCTCAAAGACTTAGTGTAAAATACCCTATTTTTATATACATTGCATGTTGATAAGAGAATATTTGGGGTTCAGTATTTATTAGAAATAACTCCACTTATTTCTCTTTACTTTTTTTAATGTGGAAGCTCAACTATTTAACATTTGAAATTACATATGTGGCTCTCATGTGTGCTCATATTTTTGTGGAATAGCACTTTTCTAGATACTCACCATCAGTATATCTATTTTCTACAGTAGAGCAAATCTGTCTTTAAAGTGAAGACCAGCTCTGGAGATATTTAAATGTGCTTTGTTAATATTTGCAAAATAATATTTCAAATATTTTAGCATAATCATTACTTTTGTTTCTCTACCATATAGTAATCTTAAAAATAAATATTCTTATGCTTGGGGCTTTATGTATATACCATATCATTATGTGATAATACAGTGGCATTCAAAGCTTTCAAAAAATTAGAAAACCTTGTTAGAAATTAACATTTATGTATGAGTTGCTTGTACCGATGTGTTTAGTGTAATATAGTTTGAAGATTTTTCTGAAAATAGAATAAACCAAAATTAGTTTGTATGCATCAATGATTACAATTATAATATCTCCATGCATATTATTTTCTTTAGCTGAATTCTTAGAAACATTGTAATTGATTTTAAAAACACATAACAATGGGTTTCTGAAGAAATTAGGTGAGATGGATTGTAGGGAGAAGGGGACCAGGACTTGGTAACTTAGCTCGACAAACTTCTGTCAGCAGGGAGGAGGCTGATTGCCAGGCCAAGCGGGAGAAGATAGAGGCTTCTTGTAGAGCGATCAACTAAACTTCCTTGTTGCACAGTATTCAACCCACAAATTATAGTTTCTGCCAAAGACTATTTGCAAGAGAGTCTAATCAATGATCTGTTTCAGTTGGCGATATTTTTATTTGGATATTGTGAATACAAAAAGTCAAAGTGATCCAAAAAAAAGACATTTTAGCCAATGTTATAATTTCTAGTATGGGACATAGACTATGATAAGAAATGAGCAAGTTTAAAGTATATGTGCCTTAGAGAAATTGAATATGGTAAATATATTATCAAATTTAAAAAGCTTTCTATGATGATTCCCTTTTCTATGTTTTTGACTTTTTAGTTTCATGGATAAGTGTTCTATGGGTAGTGATTTTCAAAGATTTTTGACCATAACTAGCAGCAATACATTTGCCTCACAACACATACACAGTTTACCTCATCATATTTACCGAAACTACAACTGATGGACTTTGATATTTTCTCTCTAGTCTGCTCAATTTCATGTTCTGGTGATGATCCACTGAATTTCCCTTAAAACCACAACTCACAACCATTAATTTAAGACATCCTTAAACCTGAAAAAAAAATACTGTTCTATATAGATTATGACCCTCATTTTATGGGCAAAACCAGACCGAGGGACCCCTGCCCCACAATCCCCCACTTCGTGTATTGGTCATTCACATGTGGCTTGTCCCTCCAGTGAGTTCATGAATACTGGATGAGTTTGAGTAATGTTAAGAAAAGTGACCAGTGAGTATAGAATTCAGATTTTAGCAGAATTATCAGCAAGTGTTATCTAATGTATGTGCACACAGAGCACATGCTCGCGCATGCCTCAGAATTCCCAGCTCTCAGTGGGTGAGCTGACTCTGGGTCACCCTCTGGGAAAATCTTGGACCACTTTGGCTGTACTTTTGGTGAAATGGCATTCCCTGTTTTAGTTCTGGAGCACTGTCCTAGGCCTCCTTCACCTGGACGTGGGCTGCATGGCAATCTTCTAGTTTGCTGTTGGAATGTCTGTCTCTACAAAGGTATTTTTTTTTCCATTTTGGTCTGTTGAATCTTGATTTGAATTCCTATCATGGGAATACAATGCAAGTGTCTGAGAGGCGTGATTTTGCATGGGAATGGTGTTGAAATCTCTCTTCAGCCAGCCTTTTTAAAACAAAACAAAACAAACAAAAATCTCTCAACTTGGGGAAAAAATATTGTTCTATGCAGACGCCAGGCAATAGGCATCACCAGGTCAAGCTTGAAGATTTGAACAACAAAGGATCAAAAGCAAGTAAAAGGTTTGGGATCAACACATCCTAGGGACAGCAAGGGCCAGGGGATCAGAAGGCTCCCTGAGCACAGCTACCTGTGATTAGGGCCAAGTGTAATTGTGATGTAGTTATCTTCTACTCAGTACCTTGGCCTCTGAAGCCAAAACAGCCCTAACCAGATGGACCAGATAGAGCAATATACTTACTTTCCTGTTTAGAGTTGTAAAATGACAATGCAAAGAATTCCTCCTCACAAAACTGGACTCCAGGGGCGCCTGAGTGGCTCAGTCCTTGGCGTCTGCCTTCAGCTCAGGTCATGATTCCAGGGTCCTGGGATCGAGTCCCGCATCGGGCTCCCTGCTCTGCGGGAAGCCTGCTTCTCATTCTCCCTCTGCTGCTCTCCCTGCTTGTGTTCCCTCTATCGCTGTGTCTCTCTCTGTAAAATAAATAAATAAAATTTAAAAAAATAAACGAAAGTGGACTCCACTTGAAATTTTCAAAGGAATATGGTAAAATAATCATTAGCTAAAATGAATGGCATTGTATACTCTACAACTTAGGCTATTCAGATAGTAGTAAAGTACATGGACAAATAGCTTTAATTAAATTCTGAATATAATCAGGAAAATGAACACAGTCAAGACTGAATGATGTATTATTTGGTCCTGAGTTCTGAGTGGAATTATTTATTTCCCTATCTTTTCAATCAGTCCCTCTCCAAGGGAATATGGTCATTTGCAATTTCTGTTTCTCTTGAAGGTACAACCCCACTTTACTTGTATTTTCCCTGTTTTTCTCCCATTAAGGAAAAGGCTTTTTGTTTCTTTCCAATTTTAGTACATATTCTTACTTGTTTTTCTTTCCAATTTTAGTACATATTCCACTTTGCTAAATTGGGGTGGTAAGTTGAGCATTGCTCTCGCATCGTGCAGGCCATTTACAGATTTCTATTCCTAGCATCCCTTTCTTTTCTTCAGCTAGTAGGGATTGGCAGAAAACTTGCACATAACCTCCCACAGGCTTGTTCCTTGAGGGACATTCCTTTTGCAGTGAATCCATGATGCTAAAGCATAGGCCCTCTCCGCACTTTTGATGTTTCATCTCTGCTAAATCTTTCCCTTTGTACCTGAGACACCTGAACTGTAAAACATTTGTTGAAATTTAAAGGGCAACTCTTATCACGGTTACAGTGTGCTACTTCATTTCTTCAGCTTTAATTTTGGGGAAGTGGTTGTAGCTGTGGCCATCAATCAGAGAGGCCTCTTCAATTTGAATAAAACCTTTGTGTAGTTTGTGAAGGAGAGGGCTTAACAGTGAAAAGCCTTTGAGTTGTCAGCACATCCACAACCCATGGATAAGGCTAGGGGCTTAAAGTTGAAATGGCTACTGTTCCTTTTAGCTCCCTATGGGTACAGAACTCAGAATCACTTCAGCAACTACTACCTCTCAATGGTATCATCTTTGAAAATGAAAATCATGTGGTATGTAGCTAGGATATAAAAGAATGTTACACTGCTCTGTGTTGGTGTGTGTGTGTGTGTGTGTGTGTGTGAGATGAAGAGAGAGAGGGAGGGAGAGATACTATACACCACGAATATACATAAATGGGATACCTTACATATCCACTTCATACACAGTTTTGTATTCAAATGTATTTGTTTAAGTTTACTGAAATCATGTGTGTTTTATTTTCTGTCTATGCTAGGGTATGGTTAATATTAACAAAACTATACTAAATAAGTCAAATATGAAAAGAATCTGGCAAATATGATTATGATTTCAAACTACATTTAATGTGATTCAGAGGACAGGAAGAAGGTTTATCCAACTGTATTAGCTATGCATTTAAAAAGAGCAGTGGAAAATAAATCTAAAAGCAAAATCTAATTCCAGTGATAAATATGGTTGTTTCAAATATTTTATCAGAACGATTAATGTACAAAATGCACAGTAAGATTGTTTTGTGTTCCTTGATATTTGATGCCTGTGTGCTAGCTGAAATGTGTGCAGAAAAATTTTTATATCTATGTTATATATATATAGTATACCTATTATATATTGTATTATATATATAATTATACCTCTTATATAACTGCAGTTTGGGCAGCTTGTTATTAAAAAGTTTAACTTTGTTTAAAAAGTGAGTTATCAAAATTCTGCTTCTACCTGCCTTGACCTTCTCTAAAAAGGTTGTTTCTGAGCATTTACGAGCATAGAGAATGGTGCTGCTTTTGTTGATAGACTTAACTATTTCCATGTAAGAGTATTCTTTTTAGGGTAGGGTAAAATGTTTCTGAGGACTCAAAGTAGACAAATCTGATGAGTCTTAGGAGACCCAGCAAGACAGGAAACCATCATGGAGAGCATTTAGGCAGAGCCAAGTGGATTTTATTTTGTGACCAGAAGTGAGGCTTTTCTGATTTGTCACCATATTTTGCCAGAAGGCGAAGACTTACAATATTATCAGCAGTTCTCTAGGGAGCCACTTTCAGAGAGTCTACTAACGGGTTTTATAATTTGAACAAATTTGGACTGAGTAAAACAGAATGGAACCAATTGGATGAAGCTGAAATGATGTTTTTCCTTTTTGACATCAGACTTGCTTCCTTACCTCCATTTCAGCTTCATAGTTCTACGTCTCTAAGAAAATTTACATTACTTGCATATTCATGTTCTTGACAGCATCCTCTGCTAGTTATTTGGTCGTTCGGGTTGATATTTACTCATTAGGGAGACATCAGAGATGGGAACCTCCCTTGGAGCAATCCTAGTTTGCCTATAGTTTGCCTACATACTTTTTCTCTCAAAGTAATTGGTACTGTATTTAATAGAGGAATGTGTTTTCTTCGATGTGTTCTTCCATGGCTAAAGCCAACTTTAATACCACATTCTGTGCTAATATTTTATGTATACTAATACACTAAGAAGTTTCTCCACATTATGCTTTTATTTCTTTTTTTTTAGATCCAATCTTGACTTTATTTATTTTTTTCCGCAAATATGTTTATTTTTCAGTGTTACAAGATTAATTGTTCATGCACCACACCCAGTGCTCCATGCAATATGTGCCCTCCTCAGTATCCACCACCAGACTCGCCCAACCTCCACCCCCTCCCCTCCAAAACCTTCAGTTTGTTGCTCAGAGTCCACAGTCTCTCCTGGTTCATCACATTATGCTTTTAAAAAGGAAAGTTCATCAAAGAGCATATATCTGTCAGAGCATGTGTTTACAAATCCCATGGCAGCTAGGGAATTTTTCTTCTGCTTAGTTAATTCAACCATCTGAGTCACTTTTAATCAATCTGAGTCAATTTCAATCAATCAATCTTTTAAACGTATTTTTAAAAGTCAGTCCAGCGTGCTGTTCACAACAATAAATATATCTATTGTCATTTTTGGTGTGCGTATAATGTATTGTTAATGTGCACTTTTTTCCTTAAGATAATTAGAGAATAATGTTAAAATAATGACTATTAAGAACAGGCAAAATGAGATTCTTAATTGCTGATTAAATTTCTTTTAGTTTCTTTAAGTAAATGCTCTTTCATCTGGCGTTACTTATACAAATCCAAACCCATTAAACTTATGAGAAAATAAAACATATAAAACCATTGTGCAAAGAAAATACTTTAGTAGATTAAACTATCACTCAAGTCAAACAGTGTTTTTACTCAAGTTGCTCAGACTTGACTCTGAAGATGAACCCCAAATACTCCCCTGTAATCTCTTATACTTGATTTTCTCCTGATAGCAATAGGCCAGTCTTTACCTAGAAACCAGAACTTTGATTAATCTTAAGTTATGGTATACAGAGATATAATGTGTTTTTTCAGCTTTTCTCAGGAGATAAGCTAGACCATTTAAAAATCCTTTGTTATGTGATTTTCAGTAATTTAGGATTATTATGTATTGTTTAAAGAACCATTCTCCCTCCCTGCTTCTACGTTAGCATAATGAGTGTTACTCAGGATGACAAAGTACAAAGAATTATCTGATAAAATCTGAATGAATTGAACCATTGATAACCCAGTGTTGCAGAACTCAGGAGTTATCATTGATCAAACTTTCCCATTATAAGAAAGAAAGTTATCTTGACATTTCAAGTGTTACTGAGATACCATTCTAGGTTTTAAATTTTTCAGTTCTTGAACCATACTGGGTATGACCTTGTATAATTAACTTTATCTTTTTGTACCTTAGAATCCTCATTTGTAAAATGGCAATATTAAAATTAGGTTAAATCACATAAAATTGCATGTCTATAGGTCAACTATAGTTTTTTTTTAAACAATTTCCTATTGTTTGCCTTAGTACCTCTTTTATAAGTTTGATGAGAGAATTAAAAGAGCTAATGCATATAAACTCTTAGCAAAAATGCTAAATATGAAAAAAAATGCTAAATATGCTAGTGAGCTTTCATAAATTTTAGTTAGTATTCTTATTATTAGAATAGTAAAAGCCAAGAACTAGTTGATCATTCTGAAAATGAAAGAAATACATTCAAAGTAGCACCATCCAGCAGCCCAAAGTAATAAAGTCTTTTCTTACCTTTCTCAAAGTCAGAATAATTAAAGTCTTTATGTGTATTTCCGAAAGAGAAATATCTTGTTGTATATCCCCATGACTTGGTATGTATTCATTGCAAGAATCTTTCAAGAAATCAGCCTTCCAAATATTTTTGTTACTGCATTTTGCTTATATCAGTATGCAGGTTTTCAGTGTCCAGCTTTAAATCATCACATATTGTGTAGTTTTAATGTAGTTACTTGCTTCCATCCTAGCTGAGACAAAACAAAAACACCATTACTAAGGTTCATTTAAGCTTAACAAATCTGAAAAACAGGGTTTGAGAAAGATCAGCTAACATCATAAATTGCAAATTGCCCCAACTCCTTTGAGAAGGAGGAAATATAATCCTTGCAGTGAACCAATCGCAGTGACATATAGGGGATATTTAAACTTTGAGAACTTGAACTTAGATGATGTGAAAAGCAGAGAAGCAGTAGGTATGTTTGGGGCCTATTTCATTTATTTTGCTTTAGGAAGTCCTATCTCCTGGTTTTAGAAGTGTTCAATGTTCTCAATCATTTCCTGTACTTCAGTAGCATGATCAGTCCATTTACAAATGAACATGCCTATATACAAATATGTCAATGACCACTTAAACCCAGAAACAATCATACCCCCCCTCAAATGTTTGTGGACTTGAAGGGCGAGAACTATGGGATCTGAATTAGAAATGGAAGTAAAGAGCTTGAAAAACAAGCTGAAATGGAATCTGAGCACTTGTGAAGTTATGGATATTTACATTTCTTAAATATAAAAGGAGGGACAAAGAGAAGATCTGTGATTATATAAGTTAAATTTGTAGATCAGGTTATAAAGAACTTAACATCTGGTGATATCTGTTTTCACAATAAAATGTAAGGTGAAACCATTGGCTGTAAGTGAGTCAAAGAGTTCGGGTAGGACAGGAGAGGATAATATATGAAACAGTCATGTCAGATATTGGTAACTGAGCTTAATGGAGAAACATGGAAGAAAGCCCATTTGAGACGTAGGGTGATTAAGTTGAAGTACAAACAGTATGCCTGGTGGTATAATTTTTTCCACCTACATTCAAGCTACTCTGGAATGCGCAGTAAGAAACCGGATGGTTGTACTCATCTGGAATTTGAGTTTCACAAGGAGAAATCAATGGAAGAGGAGAGAAAGAATGTAGTTAAGGCTGTGATTATAATAATGGACTTTTGCTTGTAAGTTGCAGAAGAAGTGAAGACAGGAGGAAGGTGAGGGAAGATGAAAATTCAGCAGGTCCAATGCCCTGAAGATCTAATGTTCTGAGAAGAGCACTGTTAGAATAAGTAAGAGATAAGGGTAGGAACCTGAGATCCCAGGATGGAATGTTTGCATTTCAGATTTGGAGATGGTACAAATTCTGATGATAATGAAGTCTTGCCTGTGATCAGGAGAAAGGGTACTTGAGGTGTTGGGAAGGACACAATTGTCTGAGATAAGGAGGTAAAAAACCAGAGGACTGGTTTTGGAAGGATTGGAAGGATTATCCCATTTGATGATGAAGTTGTCAAGACTGGCTAGACTTTGTGCAATGAGGAAGACAGGGTCTAGAGCTAAAATCATTTGTGAATCAAGGGAAATGACCAAGAAATGAAGAACAATAGCTCTGAAGAGGTAGGGAGGGCAGAACAGCAAGTTTTGCAAGAGGCAGAAAAAGAAGTGATCTGGAAGTGGAAGTTGGGATGGGGGAGAACCAAGAAGGACAGTTTCTCTAACTCCTTGATCTGAAGCACATGAAATAATAGTAATACTACTACTAATAATGATAGTAATAATAACCATAACTATCACAATAGTGAAACAGCTATTGAGAACTTACTGTGAGCCAAGTTACTGTCTCAAATGCTTTATATTGATTCACCCATTTAATCATTACAGTAACCCTTTTGAGAAGTAAGTGCTATTAACAATATCCCCATTTTAGTAAACTGAGGCAACAATATTGTAAAGTTACTTAGCTTTGTCAGAATCATATAACTAGAAAGTTATGCTGCTAGAGTTCAAATCCTGACAAATGAACTTCAAAGCCTCTAAACCAACACATGGCTGCCATTGACCTTAACCTGAAATTGAGAGAATCAGCCCTTCCGTAGGAGGATGTGTTCATTGATTTCAGATTGCATCGGAACCGTTCAGTATCAGTGGGCTAAGCTCTGCATAGGAAAGCCTGGGTCTCAGGGATTCATGCTGCAGGCGGGGAAAGTTGGTACAGGTCTTCCTGTAAACCCTTCTTTCTTAACAGCCACGTGTGCTGGCATAGCGGCTTCTTGCTGCCCCTCGCTACTGCCCTCCACCCTGAACCTGGGGAGGACCCCATCTGGACCTCTGCTTTCTCAGACGATGGAGCACACTGCTCTTTTGTGACTGGGGAGAGAGCTCTGTTGTCTCTACTTCCCATTAACAATAGAGCATTCGCTGTTTCCAAGTCCTCTTAAAGACTCCATATTTATGAAGAGATATGAGAAAGAAAGCATATCATAATTTGTCTGGTTTATCATATTTTACTTTGCTTTGATCTAAGTATCAAGGTTCCCAAAGAATCTCGGTTGGCTCCACCAGGATGCACTTTTCATACCTAGTTATCTTTGTGTCAGGCACAAACAGACTGAGAATTTGGATAACTAACATTCCACAACCCTTGTTCAAAGTGAAATTTCCCTATCTTTCTAATTCCACTAGGCTTTCAGGTTGCTGACAGGGACCCATACCACCAGCTGTGTATCTAGTGCTCTATTGGTAGTTTTTTTTGTAATGGTTTTCACTTATGCACACCTCCTGGGCAAAGGCCATCCTTTTCTCTAGAAGACTCCATCGAACCTTTGCCTCCTAATTGACATTTGAATCTCTGTGAGCCTACAAGAGCGCCTTTGCTGGCATCTCACCAACTGGAGTCAGTCAGAATAGAATCTTTCACAGGCTCTCTTGCTGCCCCTTTTCATTATTCTCAAATCTTTTTGGTGTTTTTGTCTGTGGCTTTGTTTGCCCTTGAATACCAAGAGTCTGTCTTTGGTAACAAGTAATGAGATTTGGGAAGCATTCGGTGAAAACTTTTAAAAAAGAAAGAGAGAGGAAGAAAGAGAAAGAAGCCAAATTAATGACTGTTGTTCTAAATGCAGATGGCACTGATTAGTTTGCCGAGATCCTTCTGTGAAATAAGCTCAGCACCATCACCTTCTTATCTCAGAATCAGCCTTCCTGCCAGAAGTGATGGCTGGGACAATGCAGATGGCTCTCAAGTAGGAGCTTCTCTCAGAACCCGGTCCTTATCACGGCTTTGACTGGCAAAGGCTGTCATTCATGCTGTCACTCACAGTGGGTACACAATGGATCATGTCTGCCTTGCACATCATAGATAACTAGACTAACTGGGACTGGATTTAATTCTTTGGTTAAAGAAGAGGAGAAAAGATAAATCATTGATTATAGAATATCTGATTTTCCTTTAATTCACCTGTCACTGCAACTGTAACCTTGTGTTCTAGATCAGTTAAATTTGTCAGCATCCCTGAGAGAAACTACCATTTTAGTAAGATTTTTTTTCAAATGACATATATTTATAAATCCATATATGTGACTCTTTCAATTCTGTGTCTGTGTGACAGTCTTTTCTTTGAAAAACAGCAATGTGGTTTTGATGTGCTTTGGAATTTTTATTCTAACATTTTAAAATAAAAATGAGCATTAATGATCTTGATAGAGCATTCTTGGAAAAAAAAACTGGTTAGGTAAAAATGAAAATATGAAGGTATTGAATATAAAGGTATTTTGTGTGAAAGTCTACTGTTTCTACAGTACTCTGAATGGTGACAGCAGAGGATTCATTTACACATCTAAAGCAGCTTTGTATATTGACAAAGAAGGTGTTAGAGACAGAACCGTCATAATAATAACGGTGCCTGTTCACCAGCATTCTGTTATTGTATGTCAAAAATGTTGTACTTCATATAATATATTAAAATAATCTGATAAAAGGAGCAATAATTCTTAGCTAGGTTAATTATTGAGTTTTTGAAGAGCTAATTAACGATGTCTGATCTGATTTGTTTTGCTGCTGAAGGAAGGTATTGAAGATTTTAAGATATGCGAACACGCCTCAGTATACAATAAAACATATTTATAATGTTTGCCAAGGATATTAGTTTTTTCACCGGGTTACAACACTGAGAATAAAGAGGCTAATATTACTTTATGCATCTCTCTTTGCTCAGTGGTAAGAAAGTCACAATATTCAGCAAAACACGTGGAGCTAATATGTCCAATATGTTTGCTTATTTATTTTCCTGGAGAAGTAAACTATGAACATGACTCTTGATGTCCTAACCAAACCAATGCTCATTTATGCAGAGAATTTAGTTAAAATAAGACAGTGATAGTCTATTAATATGTTAATTGAAATAAAAGAGTTCCAGGGTACTTGGGTGGCACAGTCAGTTAAACGTCTGACTCTTGGTTTTAGCTCAGGTCGTGATCTCAGGGTTGTGAGACTGAGCCCTGTGCCAGACTCTGTACTTAGCACAGAGTCTGCTTGGAACCCCCTGCCCCCCACCCATGCCCCCCAATAAATAAATAAACCTTTAAAAAAGAAAAGAGTTCCTTTCAGAGATAGCATTTTGGTCCACATAACAACTACTTTTTAGGATAAGGCATAGAGGATGTATTCTTTTAAAAAGAATCACAGCTATTTCTAAGGTTTATATATCATATGCAAATTAAGGAGTAAGGAGGTATTCCTTATAATTTAATAATTTTCATTTAGAAATATTTATAGCATGCCTATGCAAAGATACAGTCTATTGCCCTTAAATTCAACAAATATGGCCGATAGTATGCCATATTCTAGAGTATCCCCTTGAATAATGTGTGTGTCAACTAAGGGTCGGTTCATCTTAACATGGGAGATACAAAATGGAGGAAGAAAGAAGAGTTGATAAATTGAAGATTTGGGAAAGAAAAATAATGCACTGCTCTTGTAGTGACCATTATAGGTCACTGGCTAGCTCAGGGATTATTTACCCTTGAATGAGATACTACCTCCTCCACCTCAATCAAGTTAAATTTGTCGCTAACTTTGTGCGAAGACCAGCCTGGGATTTTTTCTCAGAAAATGAGACAATGTACAGGAAACTGTTGGCCAGAGGAGAATTGAACATGATAGTCATGTGACTGATGTGTGCAGAGCATCATCTCTTCTTATATATGCAAATCTGATTCTGGGAGTATTTAAGAATTTGTAAGTTTGTGCTCATTCTTTCCAGTTTCTTAAACAGTACCCAAAGTAGAGGCTGCCAGATCAGATCTGTGTCCCTCAAAGAAGAAAGGCAATACCACCAAAAAATGTGTAAGGTTACTGAACCATCAGATGCCAAAGAGTATGGGTCTTCCAACTTTGCTTTCTCTCAGCTCTCAACAGGGACTTATGGATTTAGGGATGGCATATATCATTCAGAACCCCAAGAATGAATAAGCTGGAGGAACAGTGGAGCCCTCCCTCTGGGTTTTTATTTTATAAGTATGTGGGTTCTTCAGAGAAATCTCAGAGCAGTTTCATAGCCTATCTAGTTGTCATACAATAATTATCATCTCATCTCAGTTTTTATAGTCTCTCTTCTTTGTCTGAGCCGTGCCTTTGTTCTCAAAAAGACTTACCAGATGACTATGATCCCAGAATTCAGTTTCCTTAGTTAACTTCCAGGGATGAGAATGAAGTCATTCCTTGGAACCCTATAGATTTAAACCCATCTTTGACCCAGTCCTGTCCTGGAGTATACCATACTGAGACTATGAAGGATGCCGAGCTACCAGCATAGATGACTTCTTAGAGGCTTCAAGATTCATTCTCTCCCTATGCTCGGTCTTTATAATTTCTTGCTAAGGTGACATGGATGAGTGTGTTTAATTAGAAAATGAATGGAGAGAAGATTTTGTATCTTCTCTTTCTTTGTTCTCTTGGAAAATATATCACATCTAGATAAGTGGCTCTGTGTGTGGGGGGGGTAATTTGGTTATTTAGAAAGGATTGATTGATATTTGTTCTGATCTTTTGTTTAAATATCTCATTTCAGTAGTAAAATATAACCTGGTAGTTCAGTGAATTCCTTAGTTTGTTCATTTATCTAGTATTTATCCAGTGCCAACTATTCCAATTCTCATGAATCTTAAAATTAGTAAACTCCCCAAGGAATGTATGAAGATTAGCATTACAAACTTAAACAGAATGTAAAGGTTAGTGTAAAACTCTTATGGCCTTGATTTTCCATTTTGCATAGTAGTCAAATGGTTCTTTATAAAATAGATGCAGTAAACTGCATGGGTCACAACAGAGCGGTCATTTTGTTTGGTTGGTTTTGATTATACAGCCTATGTAGGCATAGACCTGCATTGAGAAAGGGAAAAAAATCATCTATACTCCTGATTAGTTGATGGCTATATTAACAAGATTGAACCAGTTCTAGTCCCCAAGACAAATAACATGTCTAATGGCAATGGAAATGTGGCACTCTCTTCAGTAGTATAACGAGTCTTCTTGGTTACAGGATGCTAGCAAGAACTGTGTTAGTGACCAATCCCTGCATATCTTAGCAAATTAAAATAGCAAACACATTATCTCACCCAGGTTCCTGGGCTGAGGAATCTGGGGGCAGCTTAGCTGGGTAATTCATGTCCTGTCTCCATGAGGTTGTAGTCAAGATGTAGTCTAAGGCTACAGTCATCTGAAAGCTTGACTGGGGCCAGGGAATCTACTTTCTACCTTATTCACATGGCTCTTGGCAGGAGGCTTTAGTTTCTTGCTGACTGTTGGTTGGAGGCCTCAGTTTCTTATCACGTGGGCCTCTCCATAAGGCTCTCTCACCACATGGAAGCTGACTTCTGCCGGGTAAATGGTCTAAGAGAGAAGGCAAGTGAACCAAGATAAAACTACAATGTATTCTTAAACTCAGCTCAGAAATAATATACCATCGTTTCTGCCATTTTCTATTATTAATACAGACAGCCCTGGTCCAGTGTGGAAAGGGATTACACAAGGGCACAAATGCCAAAAGGCAGGGATCCTTGGGGGCCATGTTGCAGGCTAGGATCATAAGTCTCTGATCCAATTCCCAGCTATTTTTTGGAGAAGTCTGACCAAGTATCTCTCTTTAAAGCAGTGATTTTCAAAAGAGGATGAAGAGGTAGAGAGTTAGAGAAGCACGTTCTATATTATAGTGAATTTTATATCTTGATGTAAGAAAACACACTGTTTTTTGAGCATGGGCTACAGAAAACTAAATTTAACCATGTTTCTTTGCCTTTGGAGATACAAGTATGTGCATATTGGTGATTATTTAAGGAAAAAGTATACTCACAATTTTGGTGTGTATGTTGGGGGGTGTATTTTGTTGTAAGGAGCATGATATCTTTAATACTGAAACTAATTTAAAACAAAATTAGAAAACTGCCATGAGTATGTAGAACAATTATTAGACCTAGTATAATTACTCCAGTTAACCACAATGAAATCAACCCATGTGTTTCATAATTCTTTGATTAACAGAGATTTATTTCAGTTTTAAGAAAAAAAATTGGCCAAAATATCTGTATCAATTCATGTAAAGATATTAAGGATTTGGGGTAGCATTATGCTGTATAGGTCCAAAAAGGAATAATATATTATTATAGAATTTATTTCAGTCCTAAAACAATACAGCAAATATTATAAAATAATGTATTTTTACTTATCAACACAGGCATTTTGTATTTAATTTCTTCATGCTAAAGCAGCTTCCTTGAGTTGGAATCTATACCAGATATCAAGGAAGCTGATCATATCATTCTGTGGTAGAACAGCAGGCAGAGTTCAATGAGGCTTTTTATCTTAAATTATATTTTCAACTTGACCTCATTAAATTCCTTTCCTTCTGTTTGTCATTGTTAGGCTCACTATATTTCATATTTCCTCTCGGCCTCTTTACCATTTTAAAATTGTCCTTTAGAAATAACTCTGGCATGGAGAGTTCATTATTTCTGATAGTGACAACACACTGAATGCCCTAATACACTGATTTCATTGTGCCTCATGACCTATATTTAGAAAAATTCAGGTATATTTTCTAGTTGCTGATTATTTTTTTAGAAAATCATTAAGTGTCAAAATCTATTTTCTGTTTATTTTCAAACTTATTTTTAAACTGTCTTTAAGAGAGGAGTTGCTATAGTCTAACAAATGAAAAAAAAAATCTCACTTTTTTGCCTAGATTTTGTCTTTCAGAGTGGAGAGAATAAATAGTAAATGGGGAAATTATTTTCTTTAACGCATGACCTAAATTTCTGTTGCAATGAAGCTGATCTGCTTTTAAATATAACACCTGCCTCTGTAAATTTTTGTAGTAATTTATTTTTCAATGCTTGTGTATGTAATGTAGATGTAAATATATACTTTAAATATTTCGCATAAGTACCAATGTGGGTATAATTTTGATTTGAAAATAAAATAAGTTATTCTGAATAAAGTAAAGCTTTCCAAGCATCCTTTACAAAAGAGAGAAAAATTAAAAAGGGGGAAAAAAAACCTGACTGAAATATAATCAGATGAGCCAATGTTATTAGACACAACCACTGGAAAGACTAAAGCAACTCATAATGAATTAAAAGAAAAGGGCCATTAAACTGGAGAATCCCAACAATCAAGTGGAGATGTTTCAGGCTCTTTAGGCATTACTGCTGGAATAAATACGTTATCACACTAAGCTTTTATGAAAGGCTGTTACATTTTTACCAACTTTAATCTGTTTCATTTTTGTGCTTAAAGGATGGGAGTTGCATTAAAATAAAAATTCCATTTGGGTTATTATCTCCCCAGCTGTCTGTACAGACCATGGAGCTGGCCAGAGAATATTCTCATTATGTGTGTCGAGCAGTTACTCAGTGATTGATGCTGCATTAATGCATGACACAGACGCGTTCCTTTTGTTACTGAATATTAGACAAATTAGTTCTTACAAATTCATGACCCACCCTCCCCCTCCTAGTCTGGGTGTCTTTCTCCTCCCTCTCTCAGCTTCCTACCTGCCCCCGTGCCTTCTGCTGGGCACCTGACTTGACTACCATGGAGAGTTAATATTGCTGATAACCTTCAGTGAAAATGAACCAAAGCATTAAGAGGAAGACTTTGACAAAGGCAGGATCAGAAAACAGGCAGTGGTCTTTCTAGGCAGACTATAGAATGAGGTTCTGGTCATTTTCCAGGATACCCCAATGAAGTAATGACAAATGAATGTTTTGTTGTCCCAAACTAGTTTTTCCTCCCCCACTCTATGTGAGAAACCATTTATCTCCTCAATTCCTTTAAACTTACTTTTGTCAGGATGGGGAGAGAGGAGTCATAAAAAAATTTGTATTTAGACAGTTTCCTTACCATGAAGCTAGGAAGTATGGGAGTGGATATACCTCTCTTCCTCTTGCCCAAAATGTTTGTATTGGAATCATTCCTAGAACTGAAGAAAAGACAGTGCAGATATTAAAATGCAAAAGTGGGTTCTGAGCATGATCAGTGGTTTCCAGTTGGATTATGTGTCATATATTTGTGTTTGGTTGTGAAAGATAGGCCCGTGATCACCAAATGTTTAGAGTTGTCAAAATATATCATTACATGTATATTTCTGGAAGAAAATATTCTGTGCTAAACCTTACTGTTTTTACATTGAATCTTGAAAATGACAAACTTCCAGTTGTACATATAAAGACACTGAAGCACAGGAAAGTTAAGTAACTTACCCAGTGTTAAATAGTCAAAGTTGATCTTTTTTTTCCCCCAAAATACGTTTATTTTATTTTTTCAGTGTTATAAGATTAATTGTTCATGTACCACACCCAGTGCTCCATGCAATACGTGCCCTTCTCAAAACCCACCACCAGGCTCACCCAACCCCCCACCCCTCTCCCCTACAAAACCCTCAGTTTGTTGCTCAGAGTCCGTATCTCTCATGGTTCATCGCCCCCTCTGATTTCCCCCCATTCACCCTTCCTTTCCTTCTAACAATGCCCTCCATGTTTTTCCTTAAGCTCTACATGTAAGTGGGACCGTAAGATAATTGACTCTCTCTGCTTGACTTATTTCACCCCGCATAATCTCTTATGGTCCCATCCGTGTTGATACAAAAAGTTGGGTATTCATCCTTTCTGATGGAGACATAATATTCCATTGTATATATGGACCATATCTTCTTTATCCATTCATCTGTTGAAGGGCATCTTGGTTTTTTCCACAGTTTGGCAATTGTGGCCATTGCTGCTATGAACATTGGGGTACATGTGGCCTTTCTTTGTACTGCATCTGCTTCTTTGGGGTAAATACCCACTAGTG